>CM061132.1:166315895-166913704 GCA_030789695.1 Scilla litardierei
ATCATCAACATAGATCTGAGCTACTATCACTACAGACTTGGTTTTTCTGAACAAACAATGTCTTGTTAGCTCCATCTCTTTCATAACCTTTCTGATGTAAATATTTGGTTAGCCTCTCATACCAAGCCCTTGGTGCCTGCTTCAAACCATAAAGATCCCTTTTCAACTAATACACATGACCGAGAAAGAAGGGATCCTCAAAACCTTTGGGCTGCTCTACATATACTTCTTCGTTCAGAATACCATTAGGGAAAGCACCCTTCACATCCATCTGATGGAATTTGAAATTGAAGTTGCATGCCACTGCAAGCAAAAGTCTAATGGATTCCAGCAGAGCTACAGGAACAAAGGTCTCATCAAAGTCTACACTTTCAACTTGAGCATAGCCTTGAGCAACAAGTGTTGCTTTGTTGCGGATGATGTTTCCCTTCTCATCAGTCTTGTTTTTAAAGATCCATTTTGTACCGATAACATTTACCCCATTTGGTCTTTCAACAAGGGTCCATACATCATTTCTTTCAAACTGATGCAGTTCTTCTTGCATAGCTGACATGCAGTATTCATCTGCAACAGCTTCCTTTACAGTTTTTGGTTCAACTAAGGAGAGAAAGCAAACATACCCAACTAGGTCACGGTAGTTGACACGGCTCGTGCCTCTTGTACGACGATCTTCAAAAACATCTCCAATGACTAGCTCAGGAGGATGGTTCCTGATAACTCTGGTAATGCCATCATGAGTGTGAGCAACAGGTTGATCATTTTGGGGTTCCTTAGCTGATGTTGTATCTTGTGTTGCAACATCAGTTACAACATGATCATGTGTCATATCTGGTGTTACAACATCAGGTACAACATATTCTTCTTCCTCCGTGCACTCTTCTTGTAGTGAGATGCCTTAACACGTAGTAGTCTCTTTTTGCTGATCAGTATCATCCACAGTAACGTTAATAGATTCCATTATGGACTTAGTACGTTGGTTGTACACTCGATATGCACGGTTAGATGTAGAATACCCCAGAAATATTCCTTCATCGCTTTTGGCGTCAAACTTTCCTTTTTGAGTATGATCATTTAATATATAGCACTTGCTTCTGAATATGTGGAAATAAGAAACATCTGGCTTTCTTCCCTTCCAGATCTCATATACAGTTTTCTCGGTTCTTGGTCGGAGGTAAACTCTGTTGATTGTATAGCATGTCGTATTAATAGCTTCAGCCCACCACATCGCACTGACTTCTTTGGTATTTAGCATAACCCGAGCCATCTCTTGCAGTGTGCATTCTTACTCTCAACCACTCCATTCTGTTGAGGAGTCTTTGGAGCAGAAAATTCATGAGCAATCCCTTGGGATTCACAGAAATCAGCAAATAAGCGGTTTTCAAATTCCTTTCCATGATCACTCCTGATTCTAACTATCTTGCAGATAATGCTTTCTTTCTCATTTTGAATACGAATACATAGTTTCTTAAAAGCTTCAAATGTATCTGATTTTTCTTTAAGAAAATCTACCCAGGTAAACCTAGAAAAATCATCTACACAAACAAATATGTATTTCTTATCTCCAATACTAGTTTCAGACATTGGTCCAATAAGATCCATATGGAGAAGTTCCAGAATTCTGGAAGTAGTAATGATATGCAGTTGTTTATGACTTGATTTCTGCTGTTTGCCAAGTTGGCAAGGGCCGCAAACACCGTCCTTCTTCTTGTTTAAAATACGCATTCCTCTGATAACTCCGACCTTAGAGATTTTCATGAGGGTTTTAAAGTTCAGATGCCCAAGTTTTTGATGACATTGTTCATATTCTTCTGCAACTATTCGAAGATAAGTTTTAGTCTCTTGTAGGAGATAACAGTTGTCAACAGATCTTTTCCCAATAAGGATGCATTCTTCATCAGTATTAAACACTAGACATTTCTCCTTAGTGAATTTTACTAATAACCCTTGATCACACAGCTGACTGATACTTATAAGGTTAGCTTTCAGGTCTTCGACATGTAGTACGTTCTTGAGTTTAGGAAGACTGATTACCTTCAAATCTCATTTTCCTAAAACTTTGCTTCTTCGTCCATCACCAAACGTCACATGACCCCCAGTACATATTTTGCAATTATCAAGGTGTTTCTTGTTGCCAATCACATGTCGAGAACACCCACTGTCAAAGTACCACATGTTATCAGAGGATGCTATCAAGGATGTGTAGGCCACCATGCAGTACAATTCTGAATTCTTCACCCATTGCTTCTTCACTCTCGTGTCAGGATGTCAGACATTTCTTCCTTCCAAGAAATGTCGCATATGGCTACATCAGTTTCTCTCTGAATGACCAATGAACTTGCAGTAACCACACATAGGACGACCACCTTTGATGGCTCTAGTCAGCATCTTCTTACACTCATAACCCTTGTGATGACCCACCTTCTCAAGTTCTTTGGTCACAAAAATTTTTCTCTCCATAGGTACATTATAATAGGCTCCTCTATTGTATCTCACTCCAGTGCGATCTCCTGAAATCTTCCCTATATTCAGAATGTCATCCAGTTTGGATTTTCCGAAGTTCCACTTATTTAAGATGCACTCAGCTTTCTCAGCCCTGAGAAGAACTGTTTTGAACGTACACTCTAATTGTCTGAAGTTGTGCTCAGCCTTCAGAAGTTTAGCTTTGGCTACTTCCTTTTCTTCTTTTAGTATGACATTTTCATCTTTCAACATTTTGTTGACATAACAGATCTTCACCCATTTATCATACATCATTTGGTAGGCCGTACGAATACCTTCATCACTCACATCCTCATCACTGTCAGCTTCTGAGTCTGATTCACTGTTAGATGTTGTAGATGGTGTTGCAACACAGGATCTAACATAGCCTGTTTTATTGGCTGATGTCATGACTGATGTTGCAACATCAAAGCCATAGTTGTGTGTGTTGCATTCTGATTACCTTTTTGTTGATGTTGTAAACACAACATAGTTGCTAGTGATTTTCCCATCTACAGCACTCCCTTCAGACTCGTCATCACTCCAGGTACTGGTTAAGGACTTCCCTTTTTGCTTCTTCAACGTGTTAGCACATTCAGCTTGTATGTGCCCAAAACCTTAACACTTTCTACATTATATCCATTTTTCTTTCTTTTTCTGATCATATCTCTGAGTAGAACGACTAACAACTTTCCCAGCAGAAAGATCACTTAATCGTGGCACATTGTTACATGTTCTGAAGTTTTGTCCGTTGCTACTAATCTTCTTTTGCATTCTGCTGAAGTTTCTGGTCAGCAAGATAATGTCTTCATCAAGACCTAATTCCTCATCTTCTTTGAAGACCTCCCCGGTTTCTACTTTTAAAGCCACTCCTTTGTCCCTTTTATTTTGTTTCATATTCATTTCATATGTCTGAAGTGACCACATAAGTGTTGGATATTGGACTCCCCGGATTTGGTTTTGGATGATGAACAAACATAAATATATCGTGAACTAACACTATGTGAGCGCAGTTATGAAGATCGTCGCCAAATTCATATGAATATCAATTACGACGTCTCAAGACTTCTCAAAGCATGTGATCATACGTCTAAAGCTTCGTTGAAGCTTATGGACCTATTTAGAAGTCATGAAGATTCGATTGAAGCTATTGAAGACGGTATCGTCATGTTTAATTTATAGTCTTTAAGCTTCTTTCGTAGAATGTTAAGCCTTGAGTAGGTCTTACGTTTTAAATCTTCATATCGCTCATATCTTAGCTCTAGGATCTTAGTAGAAGTCCATACAATCCTTTCCGAAGCATCGCGCTTCGATTCGCGACTTCTTGTGCATGTTAGTTAGTTCAAGAAGAAGAACTGACCGACTAGATGGTGATATAGTCGGTCGGCAAAGCTTCTTGGACCGACTAGGTCTTCTCAGTTAATTCATTGCTCTTTACTGTTTACAGTTAGTCGGTCTAAGTTGACTCACCGACCGACTACTTTGTGAACTAGTCGGTCAGTGATGCTTCTGTGACCGACTAGTTGAGCTTTCCCTGTACATGCACATTTGAACCTAAGCTACTGTTTATCATTAGTCGGTCTGTGTTCATTGATCGACCGACTAGTTGATGAACTAGTCGGTCAACTTTCCTTCTTAGACCGACTAGTTTAGTTTACTGTACTTGCCAAATTTTTCACCATACTTACTATTTATTGTTAGTCGGTCTATGTTCATTTGGTGACCGACTAGTTGGTGAATTAGTCGGTCAACATTTGTTCTTGGACCGACTAAGTCTATTTTAGCTCAGACTTCAGTTTTATCTGTTAGTCAGTCTACGTTGAGTAACCGACCGACTAGTTGTGAAACTAGTCGGTCAGCTACTCTTCTTAGACCGACTAGTTCCTTATGTCTGTACTTTGATCTTTTCTCAGTTCACTCATTAGTCGGTTTAAGTTAATTGACCGACCGACTAGTTGATGAACTAGTCGGTCGGTGGTTGTTCTTTGACCGACTAGTTGGGTTCAGAAAAGAGCCGTTGGAGCATTTAATGACTCGAATTTCTTTCTCTCTCTCCTCTATCCTATATATACTTGATGGGCTGCATTCATTGCTGCCAAGGCTGATATTATTGCAAGTTTAGATATCAAGAGAATTCATTCCAAGCTCATTCAAAGCTCATTCATTCCATTCAATAATCTCTCCTAACTCTTACTTCCAAAGAGAGATTCATTGAGTGTGAAGCCTTCCAAGCCAAGTGCTTGATTCTAGGTCACCAACATCCCCAAAGCTCTCCACCGCTGATCTTCATCTTGGAGCTAGGGTTTGGTGCCACTTTTTCCTCAAAATCATCCGTGCCCTAATTCGTAAGCAATACTCAAGGCATAGGTATTTTGTTCGGTAAGAAGTTTTCTTATTTCATTTCATATTTGATTTGTAAGTTTCACTCTCGGTTGTGAGAGTATGGTTGTGATCCCGGGTTGTGGGAGTCACAAATTACATTTTGTATGATTTGACTTGTGGAGGATTTTCACAAGTATTTCATAGTGGAAATCTTGAGTTAGGGTTTCCAACTCAAGTATCCGGAGGGGATCCGGGTGGTTAGGACGTAGGATCACCGGGAACAAGTCGGGGAGACTTGGGTGGATCCGAACTCAGTAACATCTCTTGTTAGCATTGTTAATTTTGTTGTTGTCTTCAATTTAAACTTCCGCAAATTGATTTGGTAGTTGTTTGCATTATAATTAGGAATTATACTCCTTGTTATTTTTAAAGTACTATTCACCCCCCCTCTAGTACTTGTGCAGTAGCTTGTAGGGCATTACAATAAGTTCATCAAGTCTCGCAGTAGAGGTATTCCTAGCTTCCTCAAAAGCTGCAACTTTCGCAGAAAATCTATCCGGGAGGGATCTTAAAACTTTTTAAACCAACTTCACTTGTGAGTACTTTTTACCAAGTTGAAAGGCTTGATTTGCTATATCTCTTAACTTTTCATTAAATTCAGCAATAGTTTCATCATCACCCATCTTTAGTTCTTCAAATTGAGATGTAAGCATTTGAAGTTTAGAGGTTTTTACCGCATTAGTTCCTTCATGAACGTTTTGAAGAATGTCCCAAGCTTCTTTAGCATACTCACAAGCAGAGATGAGTTTAAATTAATCGTCATCAACAGCTATGAAAATGACATTAACTGCTTTAGAATTCTCCAGGGTAGCACGATCTTCATCTTGATTCCAGTCTCTTGCCGGCTTGAGATGTTCCTTGACGTCTTTATCTACTTCAATCGGAGGGGACCATCCTTCAATAACAGCGATCCACGCCTTCTCATCTAGAGATTTAATGAAAGTCGCATTCTGGACTTCCAGTAAGTGTAGTTTGTACCGATACGCAATGTAGGAGGAGTAACGGAGGCACCTTCTCGTGTAGTCATGATTCAAGTACTGAGATATCAAGATCACACCCGCTTTGACAAACAAAGCAGCACTGATGACCTTCTCTGATTCCAATTGATATTCAATACTTAGATGTTAATCAAATAAACATGCATGAACATGCAAAAATTCCAAAGCGACACACAACAACGTTGTAACGCAGTTCGGTGCGCACACCTACATCTGCGGGGCCACGTCCAGAAAATTAGATTACTCCACTATAATAAAAATGATTACAATCACTAATATCAAATTTTTATTAGGAGGAGCATATTCTCCCTCAATACAAACTGCGATGGGTGATCTCAAGCAACCACATGGAGTAATCTTTGCAAGCTCCCCTTGCATGCAAGATCCTCTTGCACAACCGACTAGTTCAACTCCCTTGAACCCTACCTCCAGTTGTCGTCGCCCTCCTTCCCAGGATGTACGATCACAGTCTTCACGAAAGAGATACCTTAGAATAATCTTCATCGCCCCTATTATATTC
Organism: Scilla litardierei; assembly: GCA_030789695.1. Lineage (NCBI taxonomy): Eukaryota > Viridiplantae > Streptophyta > Magnoliopsida > Asparagales > Asparagaceae > Scilla > Scilla litardierei. Next base: position 166,322,274 of record CM061132.1, read on the forward strand.
CGACCTCCTTCAATCTAGGGGCAGTTGTAGAAAACAACACAAATCAAATCATATGCAGATTATCCGCCCGCAAATCTCGGAACCACCTAGGGCATGTGATCTCGCTCGTATCGGACCCAATCAATAATATCGGGTAAATGGCGTCAGTTAGATCTCCAGCAGATCTTCTACCAGAATGGCACACTACAACAGAATATCACACAAGAATCTAGGACAATAAATAATTTGAAGCCGTTTACAAAAGAGATCTCCAATATCTAGCTTCCGACTTCTCTCCATCGAGTCAAAACAGTATGTTGCAACTCATGTTGCAACATAGCTTACAACATGCCTACTAACATGACTTATAATATCATCTTGCAACATGGCTTGCAACATGCCTACTAACATGACTTATGATATAATCTTCCTCATCAAGATAATCATGATCTACTGAAAATACCTAGTGCCACTAATGACAATACTATCACACCACGTGTGACCCAACAGAATTCATGCCAGCAATCAAGAGACAACAACGGTGCTATCTTTTAGAACACAAAATCGATTTTGTAGAATAGACACATTGATATAAATCACACATGTATTGTGGCATATGATCTTATGATTCAAATGCCGTTTGAAGATAGAGCAAGGCATGAGGTACCTTCCGCAATGTGTGGCGGTGTTTAAAAATGCACATCAATATCTTGTTCACCATTTCTACACATAAATCAAATTGAGACGACAGTTAAAGTATGCGTGGTTATTCTCTTATGCTATTTTGTTATATAATCCCATATCAAATGTTCTAACAAGTACCCCATAAAATTACTTTAGGCTGTTACATTTATTAATGATACTTAGTGTAGAATTGGGTGGAAAATGGTGATTAGCCACAAAGAATGGCTATCACTTCTATTTATATTAACCCTCTCCTTTCTTTACACACACACACAATAACACACACTACACAATACTCCCCCTCAAGATAAGCAAAAGATATTTATCATGCCCATCTTGTTACAAGCATCCTCTACTCCTTTAGAGTTCAACCTCTTTGTAAGACAATCAGCTAGTTGCTGTCCAGAAGTAATGTAGGAGATCTCCAACTGTTTCTTGTCCAATCTTTCTTTAATGAAGAACCTGTCAATCTCTATGTGCTTCGTTCTATCATGTTGCACTGGGTTGTTGGCAATATTAATTGCAGACTTGTTATCACACAACAACCGCAATGGTCCTTCTCTCAGCAGGCGTAGCTCATGTAGAAGTGATCTCAACCAGATCATCTCACAAGTACCAAGCACCATAGCACGATACTCTGCCTCTGCAGTGGAACGAGCCACCAAATCCTGCTTCTTGCTGCGCCAAGAGACCAAGTTACCCCCAACAAACACACAGTAGCCCGAGGTCGATCTCCTATCATCTAGGCAACTGGCCCAATCCGCATCACAGTAGCCTGTCACATTCATGTGACCATGACTACCAAATAATATGCCTTTTCCTGGACTATTCTTCAGATACCTCAGTATCCTGAAGACTGCCTCCATATGTCCAGTCCTAAGATCATGCATGTATCTACTTACCACACTGATAGCATAGGCAATGTCAGGTCTGGTATGGCATAAGTAGATAATGCGTCCAACAAGTCTCTGGTACCTTTCTTTGTTTACTGGCTCCCCTGATTGTGAATGCAACCTATGATTCTGATCAATAGGAGTAACTGCTGGACGACACCCCAACATACCAGTCTCAGCCAGTAAATCCAGGGCATACTTCCTCTGTGAGAGAACTATACCCTTCCTGGACCTGGCAATCTCCAGTCCAAGGAAATATCCCAACTGTCCAAGGTCCTTGACCTTAAATTCTCTCGCCAACCTTACCTTCAAGTGAGAGATTCCCTCTTCATCATCTCCAGTGATAATAATATCATCAACATACACAGCCAAAAGAGTAATCCGCTGTCCTGAATGTCTATAGAATACAGTATGATCACCATTACTCTGCTTGTAGCCCATAGTGATGACTGCACGCCTGAACCTGTCGAACCATGCCCTTGGAGATTGCTTCAGCCCATACAAGGACTTGTCCAGTCTACATACCTTTCCCACCGTCTGTTGTGTGCCAAAGCCAGGTGGAACCTCCATGTATACCTCCTCCTGTAAGTCTCCATGCAAGAAGGCATTTTTTACATCCAACTGATGCAATTTCCATCCAAAATTAGCTGCACAGGATACCAGTACTCTCACAGTACTCATCTTTGCCACTGGGGCAAATGTCTCATCATAATCAATCCCATAAGTCTGACTGTAGCCCTTGGCAACCAGCCTCGCTTTGTACCTGTCCACATTCCCTTCTGGAGTTTGCTTTATTGTGAATACCCACTTGCAGCCCACAGCTTTCTTCCCTGCTGGAAGTGAGACAAGTCTCCATGTCTTGTTCTTCTCCAGTGCCTCAAGTTTTTCGAGCATTGCTTTCTTCCACTGGGGATGTTGCTTTGCCACTCGCCAATCACTTAGTATAGAGATAGACTGTAAGGATGCAATGATAGCCCTATATGCAGGTGTAAGAGAAGCATAGAAGACATGATTAGCAATATAAGTCTCATATCCATACCGTACAGGAGGCCTGCCGGCATTGATACGATGCTCCCTACGGGATGCAAGTGGAAGATCTAAACTAGAGGAAGACAAAGAAAGGTTGCCATCCGTGTTAGGAGAGGAAGGCAGTAAGGAAGTCGGGACTCGAGCAGGCGTGATAGACTGATCAATCTCGACATGTGGCTGTGGAGCTAGTGGTTCTTCAGTGGGGGAGATGTCTTCTTGTTGTTCTCCATCACCATGACTACCCTTCTGTCTCCTACTATATTTCCTGCCGTACAACCTGTCTTCCTCCTCTTTCACCAAGGTCCTTTCCTCCTCCCTGCTATCAGGACCAGTACCAGTAGGCCCGACAAGACTCGGTATAAGTCCAACCACTACCCTCCTGTCATCAGTCTCCCCCTCTCGACCAACTCCTCCTGTGTTTGGAGAGGCACCAGTATCAAATACTGATGTAGAATCTGTCAGTCCTCCATAAAAAGGCTCAGTCTCCCTGAACGTCACATCCATACTCACAAACAGCCTTCTTTCTGATGGAATCCAACACCTATAGCCTTTCTGATTTGAAGGATACCCAACAAATATGCATTTAATTGCCTGAGCATCCAGCTTCCCCACAGAAGGTCTATGATCCCTCACAAAGCATGTGCATCCAAACACCTTTGGTGGAACTACAAAAGTGTTCTTTCCCATAAGAATCTCACATGGGGACTTCATACCAAGCATCCTCGAGGGCATCCTGTTGATGAGATAGGTGGCTGTCATCACTGCTTCACTCCACAATATCTTAGGTACATTCATGGTGAGCATGAGTGACCTAGTTACCTCCAACAAGTGTCTATTTTTTCTTTCAGCAACTCCGTTCTGTTGGGGGGTGTTGGGACAAGTGGTTTGATGAGTTATCCCACTCCCAGATAGGTAAGATGCAAACTCCCTGTTTACATATTCTGTCACATTATCCGTTCTCAAGACACGGATCTTGGCCTCATACACATTTCTGACACTTCTATGGAAGTCCTGAAAACACTTCAACGCTTCGCCTTTGTTTTTCATCATATAAAGCCATGTCATCCGAGAATGACAATCTATGAAGGTGATAAACCACCTGAACCCACTCATTGAAGTCACTTGACAGGGCCCCCAAACATCTGAGTGAATAAGATGAAATCTCTCTACACTCCTCATCCCCACACTAGGATATGACGTCCTAGTGTGTTTCCCAAATTCACATGCATCACATTTCAAATTCATTTCATTCACTCTATTCAAAACATCGGGATACATTTTACTCAAAATATCAAAAGGCAAGTGTCCCAACTGACAATGTAACAAAAGTACATCTCTTTCCTTCTCTCCACCAACGACAGCCAGTGCAGCATCCCCACTAGCTCTGTCAAGATACCACAGTCCATCACGCCTGACGCCAGTCCCAAGCCTCCTCCCAGTCTTCCTTTCCTGCAACACACAATGAGTAGAGTCAAAAGTAATGCTACAGTCGAGATCATCAACAATAGAGCCAACAGATAAGAGGTTGACTGGAAATGATGGGACGTGAAGGACTGAAGAGAGGCGTATGGAGGGAGTGCACTGAATAGTACCAATCCCTCTAATGGGTTGGGGTGTGCCGTCAGCTGTCTGAACAGTTTCATGAATGGTGTGTGGTTTATATGTGGAAAACTGTCTATATGCTCCTGACACATGACTAGATGCACCTGAGTCAATAATCCACTCTATATGATCTCTACATGAAAGGGCTAATCGGTTGCCTGAGCCTGTGTGAGCGAAGTGGGCAAAGTTACCGAATGACGAGGCAATATCCCCAGTCTGGTCTGCATGACTCTCCGAGCTCTCAGTAGTAGACCTGGACTGTCTCCGCTGCTCTAGATCTGACGCCTCAGCTGGCGTGGCCTCGATCATCACTGTCTCCTGTCGTCCATCAGCGGTAGCAAAGTTGGCCCGTGGGCCGCCGCGACCTCGTCCACGGCCTCCACGGCCCCAACGACCTCCTCCTCTGCCTCCTGTGCCACGTCCTCGTCCACTGCCCTTCTGTGGGCAGTTAAAGCTCAGGTGCCCATTCACCCCACATGTGTAGCACTCTCGATCCTCGCTCACTGCTGCCACTGCCGGTGCAGCCAGTGCAGCCCGAGTGACCTGAATACCCTCATCCTTCATAACCCTCAGTCTGGTCTCCTCCTGTGCCATTGCAGCTATGGCCTCCTCCAGAGATGGGATGGAGGATAAGTGACACATACTCGCCCTCCTGGCCTCAAAATCTCCATTCAGGTTCCTCAGAAAATGTGTGACACGCCTACGCTCCACCCACTTCCTGTGTATCGCAACGCTCCTAGGATCAGGCAGATCAATAGGGTCATAGTGGTCCAACTCTGACAACAGCCTTTTCAACTCCGCAGAGTAGGCTAGAATAGACATCTCCCCCTGCTTCAAGGTGTCGACCTTGCCCTGAATCTCCATCATGAGCATCACATTCCCTGCTCCAGAGTACATTTTCTCCACCATACTCCATATCCCCGCAGCACTCTCTATGGCCTCCACCATCCCAGAGATGCGTGGAACCATTGATGTCATCAACCAAGCGGCCACCAGTGAGTTGGTGGTGCTCCAGACTTTCCAATCATTCCCATCCTTATCCACCGGTTCCTTACATGAACCCAGAACGACGCCTTCTAACCCCTTCGACTTCAGGATGAGAAGCACCCTCCTGGACCAACTGAGGTAATTCGTCGTCCCTTCCAATTTCACATCATTGGGCATCAACTCCAGCTTCTGCACGGGTCGTGAAGGCGTCGATCCACTCGAGGATCCCAACTCCTTCGAAGCAAGCAGCTTCGTTATCTCTCCAATGAAGGCCTTCATGTCCGCTGAGGTAAGATTGTCCCCCATCTCTCCAGATCCGCAGATCTCTCCTCTCTTTCTCCTTAGATCCGCAGATCTACTTCTCTTCTTCCTCTTCTAGGGCATACCCTAACCGTAAATCTATGGAGTCCTTTTCATGACTCTACCATAGATCTAGGGTTAGGGTTTTTTGGGTTTTCTTTTGTAGCTAGTTAGGGTTTTGTGGTGGCTAGAAGAGGACTTGGAAGAGAGGGGATCACAAGGCGTGGAGTGGCGGCAGTGGAGGACGGCGCGCGCAGGCGGCGGCGCGCGCAGGCGGCGGCGCGCGCGGGCGAGGCGTGCAAGGCGCGCACAGGCGCGGCTGGAGGCGGTGGAGGCGCGGGTGGATGCGCGGGTGGCTGGCGCAGGCGGTGGAGGCGCGGGTGGAGGCGCGGGTGGGTGGCGCAGGCGGTGGAGGCGCGGGTGGGTTTAGGGTTTTGGTTTTGTTTTTGTTTTTTTAGGGCTCTGATACCATGTAGAATTGGGTGGAAAATGGTGATTAGCCCCAAAGAATGGCTATCACTTCTATTTATATTAACCCTCTCCTTTCTTTACACACACACCCAATAACACACACTACACAATAACAGCTTCCATGTCTTCAGTTCTGTCTAACATACCCAGCTAATTACATTCTTTAAATTCCTAAATGCACTCCCACCATATATTTGACTTTTAAATGTCATAAATCAGAATGAAGGATATTCAATAAGCCAAGAAGTCCATGTATATAAAATGCTATAAACATTAAAAATAGCTCCCGTCGAATCAATCTACCCATGTTTAAGAAATGTGATTTCGGTATTTATTAAACTGTGACTTTTTAATTTATTGTGCACCGCAGAGGACTTGTGCAAGATCACCTGAAATGATAGAGATAATAAATGCAAACTGAAAGATATAACATGACCACTTCAGTTTAATTTTGTAAGCTATGTGGATGAAATCAAGGACAAGCAAAAAAAACATAAAAATGTCCTAACCTGCCATGGTATGCAGCCCAATGAAGCCCAGTCCTGCCCTTGGCATCTCTGAAGCTTGGGTTGACACCAGCGGTGACTATGGCTTTCACTGCCCCCTGGTAACCGAGAGCAGCTGCCAAGTGGATGACTCCAAGTCCTTCCTTATTCAGCACATACAGTCCTCTGCCTTCATGAGCTTTGTAAACAAGCCACTCAAATAGATTTCCCTTCAACAACGTCTGAAGCAATGCATCTTTAGATATCCTAATGTCCTCCTCAAGTTTGTCCCACTCAGTATCACTGCATAACATTGGAAACAAATATTTCTCAAGATTGCACTTCTGACAGTTTTCAACAGCACATGCCTGGATTTTCCTGTTTGCTCCCAGAGACACCATCTCCGCAAAAAGTAGGTGAAAATTAACAGCATCTTCTTGTTTACAATTTGCGGCTGATGAAATTGATTCACCTGTTATGTCTTCATGGGATTCAAATTCTCGGACCTCACTGCAGGTCAACCTATTACCTCTGGTTAAGTAGAAGGGCACATGCCCAGGGGCATGTATGGGGGCTTGACATCGAATAACATTTGTGGGCAAAAGTTCAGCTGGAACTTCAGTTTCCCCAAACATACAAGCGCATTCGAAATCAGCAGGTTTCCAGTTACCTAGAAACCTACCTGCGATCAGAACCTGATGTGAAAATTATTAGCTTAGGGAAGATAACATGAAAGATAGAGGCCTAGTGTTGATGTACTTTAGGAAGAATCATTAGAACGCAAACAAAGTACAAACATCAATACCTTTGTGTCAACCCCAGACAAAGCCCCATCAGGAGAAAAATCTTGAATGCTGAAGAGCTGCCCTTGGAGGGAAGGGCCCATTGAATCAAAGTGTACGTGATGGGAAAGGCTGGTAACATCCCCGTCACCGGCCTCACTCGCTATATCAGTCCAGTAGCTATCAGATGGCATCAATGACCCAACACAGTCTATGCCAATTTCTTTATCCGTCAATCTCCCAAAACTGTCAAGCTTACTCAATTCTCCATGCACAGGGGGGTGTTTTTCATTCTCCAAAGTATTGTTCTGAATCATGGAAACTTCATTGTTATATTCCAGAGGCCGGTTAGTAGCAAGAATGTTTGATTGATATAAACTTTCAGTACTCGATTGAGGATCTGTATACAAATGAACATCATTGGGCATGTGATCTGCATGGCTTGAATCATGCATCATATTTTTGCCAGCAAAATGATCGCTTATGCATACATCATTTCCGACGGTTCCCTGAATAATGAGAAAGATCATTTATTCCAACACAAAAATGTACAACAAAAGTGCGGATGTACAGAGCGTACGAATCGAAAAGAAAATACCAATACTCGGAAGTGATGCATGGGTCGCCTAGAAAAGATAAGATCATTATGTTCATAGTTCATTGACGTTGCATTGTTTTAATACTATAAAACCATAAGCAAGAGTATATTAACCAAGAAATAGCATGCATTAATGAATAAGCTTATGAATTACCAAGATTATTTCTTACAAAAAAAGGTGATGAAAAAAATAAAGAAGGTCAAAACTGCCTAAAAATTGTAAACCATGTGAGTTTCTTTAGCCTTAAGCCGTCAAGGCATCAAAAATATGAGAAGAAAGATAATTTTTACTGCTGGTGAGCAATTAATTTATTTTGGTAAGCAAAAACACAGAACAGGGCTGGTGCTTATGAAGTAAAATGACATCCTGGCCATGACTCACTTTAAAGTCATTGTTAACCAATCTACTTATTGAGTGTTATTGTATTGGGTGTGTGTGTAAAGAAAAGCAAGGGATAATATAAATAGGAAGGGTTAGCTCATTTGGGGGCTAATCACTATTTTCCCAAAATCCTACACGGTATCAGAGCCAAACACCAAAAAACCCTAGCCCTAAAACCCAAAACCGCCGTCGGATCCCCCCTTGCTCGCAAACAGCGTCGGATCCCCCCCGCCGTCGGATCCCCCCCCCCCTTTTTGCTCGCCTTCGTCTCTTAGGGCAGCCGCGACCCTTCCGCCTGCTGCTCAGGCCGACGCTGTCGCCTGCTGCTCAGGCCGCCTCCGCTGCCGCCTGCACAGGCCGCCGCTGCCGCCGCCTGCTGCGCAGGCCGCCGCCGCTTGCTGCGCAGGCCGCCGCCGCTTGCTGCAGCTGATTCGTTGCTGCCTCGCCGAGCGCTGCCGCACTGATTCTCTGCTGATTCTCTCTCCCACTCCCTTGCACGTCCTCTTCTAGCCGCCACAAAGCCCTAACTAGCTACAAAGGAGAATCCTAAAAAACCCTAACCCTAGATCTATGGTAGAGCCATGAAGATGACTCCATAGATTTACGGTTAGGGTATGACCTAAAAGAGGAGAAGGAGAAGTGGATCTGCGGATCTAAGAAGGGAGAAAGGAGAGATCTGCGGATCAGGAGAGATGGGGGACAATCTTACCTCAGCGGACATGAAGGCCTTCATTGGAGAGATAACGAAGCTGCTTGCTTCGAAGGAGTTGGGATCCTCGAGTGGATCGACGCCTTCACGACCCGTGCAGAAGCTGGAGTTGATGCCCAATGATGTGAAATTGGAAGGGACGACGAATTACCTCAGTTGGTCCAGGAGGGTGCTTCTCATCCTGAAGTCGAAGGGGTTAGAAGGCGTCGTTCTGGGTTCATGTAAGGAACCGGTGGATAAGGATGGGGATGATTGGAAAGTCTGGAGCACCACCAACTCACTGGTGGCCGCTTGGTTGATGACATCAATGGTTCCACGCATCTCTGGGATGGTGGAGGCCATAGAGAGTGCTGCGGGGATATGGAGTATGGTGGAGAAAATGTACTCTGGAGCAGTGAATGTGATGCTCATGATGGAGATTCAGGGCAAGGTCGACACCTTGAAGCAGTGGGAGATGTCTATTCTAGCCTACTCTGCGGAGTTGAAAAGGCTGTGGTCAGAGTTGGACCACTATGACCCTATTGATCTGCCTGATCCTAGGAGCGTTGCGATACACAGGAAGTGGGTGGAGCGTAGGCGTGTCACACATTTTCTGAGGAACCTGAATGGAGATTTTGAGGCCAGGAGGGCGAGTATGTGTCACTTATCCTCCATCCCATCTCTGGAGGAGGCCATAGCTGCAATGGCACAGGAGGAGACCAGACTGAGGGTTATGAAGGATGAGGGTATTCAGGTCACTCGGGCTGCACTGGCTGCACCGGCAGTGGCAGCAGTGAGCGAGGATCGAGAGTGCTACACATGTGGGGTGAATGGGCACCTGAGCTTTAACTGCCCACAGAAGGGCAGTGGACGAGGACGTGGCACAGGAGGCAGAGGAGGAGGTCGTTGGGGCCGTGGAGGCCGTGGACGAGGTCGCGGCGGCCCACGGGCCAACTTTGCTACCGCTGATGGACGACAGGAGACAGTGATGATCGAGGCCACGCCAGCTGAGGCGTCAGATCTAGAGCAGCGGAGACAGTCCAGGTCTACTACTGAGAGCTCGGAGAGTCATGCAGACCAGACTGGGGATATTGCCTCGTCATTCGGTAACTTTGCCCACTTCGCTCACACAGGCTCAGGCAACCGATTAGCCCTTTCATGTAGAGATCATATAGAGTGGATTATTGACTCAGGTGCATCTAGTCATGTGTCAGGAGCATATAGACAGTTTTCCACATATAAACCACACACCATTCATGAAACTGTTCAGACAGCTGACGGCACACCCCAACCCATTAGAGGGATTGGTACTATTCAGTGCACTCCCTCCATACGCCTCTCTTCAGTCCTTCACGTCCCATCATTTCCAGTCAACCTCTTATCTGTTGGCTCTATTGTTGATGATCTCGACTGTAGCATTACTTTTGACTCTACTCATTGTGTGTTGCAGGAAAGGAAGACTGGGAGGAGGCTTGGGACTGGCGTCAGGCGTGATGGACTGTGGTATCTTGACAGAGCTAGTGGGGATGCTGCACTGGCTGTCGTTGGTGGAGAGAAGGAAAGAGATGTACTTTTGTTACATTGTCAGTTGGGACACTTGCCTTTTGATATTTTGAGTAAAATGTATCCCGATGTTTTGAATAGAGTGAATGAAATGAATTTGAAATGTGATGCATGTGAATTTGGGAAACACACTAGGACGTCATATCCTAGTGTGGGGATGAGGAGTGTAGAGAGATTTCATCTTATTCACTCAGATGTTTGGGGGCCCTGTCAAGTGACTTCAATGAGTGGGTTCAGGTGGTTTATCACCTTCATAGATTGTCATTCTCGGATGACATGGCTTTATATGATGAAAAACAAAGGCGAAGCGTTGAAGTGTTTTCAGGACTTCCATAGAAGTGTCAGAAATGTGTATGAGGCCAAGATCCGTGTCTTGAGAACGGATAATGTGACAGAATATGTAAACAGGGAGTTTGCATCTTACCTATCTGGGAGTGGGATAACTCATCAAACCACTTGTCCCAACACCCCCCAACAGAACGGAGTTGCTGAAAGAAAAAATAGACACTTGTTGGAGGTAACTAGGTCACTCATGCTCACCATGAATGTACCTAAGATATTGTGGAGTGAAGCAGTGATGACAGCCACATGTCTTATCAATATGATGCCTTCACGGATCCTTGGTATGAAGTCTCCATGTGAGATTCTTATGCGAAAGAACACTTTTGTAGTTCCACCAAAAGTGTTTGGATGCACATGCTTTGTGAGGGATCATAGACCTTCTGTGGGGAAGCTGGATGCTCAGGCAATTAAATGCATATTTGTTGGGTATCCTTCAAATTAGAAAGGCTATAGGTGTTGGAGTCCATCAGAAAGGAGACTGTTTGTGAGCATGGATGTGACGTTCAGGGAGACTGAACCTTTTTATGGAGGACTGACAGTATCTACATCAGTATTTGATACTGGGGCCTCTCCAAACACAGGAGGAGCTGGTCGAGAGGGGGAGACTGATGACAGGAGGGTAGTGGTTGGACTTATACCGTGTCCTGTCAGGCCTACTGGTACTGGTCCTGATAGCAGGGGGAAGAAAGGACCTTGGTGGAAGAGGAGGAAGACAGGTTGTACGGCAGGAAATATAGCAGGAGACAGAAGGATAGTCATGGCGATGGAGAACAACAAGAAGACATCTTCCCCACTGAAGAACCACTAGCTCCGCTGCCCCATGTCGAGATTGATCAGTCTATCACGCCTGCTCGAGTCCCGACTTCCTTACTGCATTCCTCTCCCATCACGGATGGTAACCTTTCTTTGCCTTCCTCTAGTTTAGATCTTCCACTTGCATCTCGTAGGGAGCCTCGTATCAATGCCGGCAGGCCTCCTGTACGGTATGGATATGAGACTGATATTGCTAATCGTATCTTCTATGCCTCTCTTACACCTGCATATAGGGCTATCATTGCATCCTTACAGTCTATCCCTATACCAAGTGATTGGCGAGTGGCAAAGCAACATCCCCAGTGGAAGAAAGCAATGCTCGAAGAACTTGAGGCACTGGAGAAGAACAAGACATGGAGACTTGTCTCACTCCCAGCAGGGAAGAAAGCTGTGGGCTGCAAATGGGTATTCACAATAAAGCAAACTTCAGAAGGGAAGGTGGACAGGTACAAGGCGAGGCTGGTTGCCAAGGGCTACAGTCAGACTTATGGGATTGATTATGATGAGACATTTTCCCCAGTGGCAAAGATGAGTACTGTGAGAGTACTGATATCCTGTGCAGCGAATTTTGGATGGAAATTGCATCAGTTCGATGTAAAAAATGCCTTCTTGCATGGAGACTTACAGGAGGAGGTATACATGGAGGTTCCACCTGGCTTTGGCACACAACAGACGGTGGGAAAGGTATGTAGACTGGACAAGTCCTTGTATGGGCTGAAGCAATCTCCAAGGGCATGGTTCGACAGGTTCATGCGTGCAGTCATCACTATGGGCTACAAGCAGAGTAATGGTGATCATACTGTATTCTATAGACATTCAGGACAGCGGATTACTCTTTTGGTTGTGTATGTTGATGATATTATTATCACTGGAGATGATGAAGAGGGAATCTCTCACTTGAAGGTAAGGTTGGCGAGAGAATTTAAGGTCAAGGACCTTGGACAGTTGGGATATTTCCTTGGACTGGAGATTGCCAGGTCCAGGAAGGGTATAGTTCTCTCACAGAGGAAGTATGCCCTGGATTTACTGGCTGAGACTGGTATGTTGGGGTGTCGTCTAGCAGTTACTCCTATTGATCAGAATCATAGGTTGCATTCACAATCAGGGGAGCCAGTAGACAAAGAAAGGTACCAGAGACTTGTTGGACGCCTTATCTACTTATGCCATACCAGACCTGACATTGTCTATGCTATCAGTGTGGTAAGTAGATACATGCACGATCCTAGGACTGGACATATGGCGGCAGTCTTCAGGATACTGAGGTATCTGAAGAATAGTCCAGGAAAAGGCATATTATTTGGTAGTCATGGTCACATGAATGTGACAGGCTACTGTGATGCGGATTGGGCCAGTTGCCTAGATGATAGGAGATCGACCTCGGGCTACTGTGTGTTTGTTGGGGGCAACTTGGTCTCTTGGCGCAGCAAGAAGCAGGATTTGGTGGCTCGTTCCACTGCTGAGGCAGAGTATCGTGCTATGGTGCTTAGTACATGTGAGATGATCTGGTTGAGATCACTCCTACATGAGCTACGCCTGCTGAGAGAAGGACCATTGCAGTTGTTGTGTGATAACAAGTCAGCAATTAATATTGCCAACAACCCAGTGCAACATGATAGAACGAAGCACATAGAGATTGACAGGTTCTTCATTAAAGAGAGACTGGACAAGAAACAGTTGGAGATCTCCTATATTACCTCTGGACAGCAAGTAGCAGATTGCCTTACAAAGGGGTTGAACTCTAAAGGAGTAGAGGATGCTTGTAACAAGATGGGCATGATGAATATCTTTTGCTCATCTTGAGGGGGAGTATTGAGTGTTATTGTATTGGGTGTGTGTAAAGAAAAGCAAAGGATAATATAAATAGGAAGGGTTAGCTCATTTGGGGGCTAATCACTATTTTCCCAAAATCCTACACTACTTAACCATTTAGCCTTAATGATTCACTTTCACCAAGAAATATGCGCCATGGAAGTCCATCTGAAATAGTTCCATTGGCAATATAATCTGATGTTAAGAAGACAAGAAAAAGAAAACAGTTCATCTGAATCCTTTGTTTCTGACAAGACATGACTGTTAAACACACCCAAATAATTTGATACGATCCGCAAAGGATTTGGAGATAAAATTAGGGGTTTTATTGATAAAATAGGGATTAAAAGATAGATGACAACGATTCGAGAGGATGACAGCCCTCCTAGCCTAATACAAGAGGAATGCTTAACTCTTCCACTAATCTAAGGTTCATACTCCTAATCTCTTCTCAATTCTTCTCTCAAAATTCAGCATAAACCCTAATTATCCCAACCCATATACATATAAAGACTAAATTCCTTATAATTACATATTTATCTCTGGACCCCTAAAATAACAATTTTGCATATGGTGCCCATAATTACAGAACCACCACTTGTCCAGCATTGCTCGCTTTCTTCGCAGATTTGCCGCTGATCTTTCCTAACCTTTTGCCACCCCCTTTTACTACGATCATATCATTACTCTGTCCAAAGAGAACCATCTTGATCTCAAGGTGGTGTTATGAATCTATGGACACGTTACTCCAAATGAGGTATTTGTCTCTCTGTTAATGTACCTTCATTAATTTCAACAATCAAAACCTGGATAGCACGATCCCAATAATGATGTCCTGGTATGAACTTCTTGTCACATCGAAAGTAGTCACTATTTGCGGTTATTCTTGATCTCGGTCTCCGTGAGACGCTTGAATCTGCTATCGGTTCAAGGCTAAATGTTGTTCTCCCAGCTCATCTGTACCACCACTAATTGGGACTTCTGAGCCTATGTCGTGGCATGAGTGCGAGAGGTGACAACGTTTAACGCTCTCCTGATAACCCGCTCCACAGTGTTCCTGTCTTTCACCATTTGAGCCAGTTCCATCGTCTCCCCAGTCACATCGGCCTCAGTATATGTAGCTCAGCTCTGATCCTCGCTTCAACCTCTTCAAGAAATTTTCCTCTAATACCACTTCAGGAATCATCCTCACTGGCACGGGAGCATCTCGAAACTCTCCTATAGTCTCTGACGGTGTTCTCCTGTTTGAGGGCAAGGAGCTGCTCATATAGATCTTCTCCTAAGTATATCTTCCCAAGGTATCTCAAAATCGGTCCAGTAAACCGTCTTTGAATTTCTCCTATGAGCGTACAGACTGTCTCTATCTCTCTCCACTGAAATCAAGCCAGAGCCATTTCCTACAAACAGATACATGTTGCCATCTGTTCTCCTCCTCTGTCAAACAGTTCACAATGAAGCATCTCTCTGCCTGGTAGATCATCCATAAGGGCACTCCTAAAATACTGGCATCTTCAGCTTACAGACCGTACTATCAACACCAAAGTCCTCATGTCCTACTCTCCAACTACGCTACTCGTAATCAGGCTGCTGATAGATATTCTGTTGTGAGGCTAAGAGACCTCCAAATTCTCCTACTGTGCCATCGTCCCACCATCCATCGTCCCACTAACCAAGGTCTCCAAGTCATTATCGAAGCCACAATAATCGTCTCCACGATCGCCAAAGTCACTCAAGTATCTGTCAGGCCCAAAGCCTATCGTCGAACACCCCGGTGGTCCCCTAAGTGAACCTCAGGGTTCACATGGCCCTTGATCTCTGTATCTGGGCCCGTCGGTCCCCTAGAAGGCGGCTCAAGGCCGGGTCTGGGACGACCAGCCTAAGGGTTGTGGGTCCCATGGTGTCACATCCCGCTTCCCATTCTATCGGGAGCGGGAATGCGAACGGGCATACGATGTGCTTAAAATAAGGAGGAATATTTTTTTACAAATCTTTCTCTTTCCCCCTTGGTCTAAACACAATGACGCGTCTGTGAATAAAAACGGTAGGATCTTGCAGGCTTATAAGAAATAGTAAAGATGACATTATTACAATACCAAAGCGTCTGAAATAAAAGTACAACATATGCCAAGAATGACTGAATCAACATAGTACACAAATTACATTATGCCAAGAATGAACAACAAACATAGACAGACGGTGAGTGCCCAAATCTAGAATAATGTATGAACGTATACTTTTGCATTTTAAAGCATGATATTCACCAGCAAGGTCCCTAAACCTAAAGCCCACAAAGACTCAACAAGTCAGATAGCCCAATGCTTTCTATGTAGCAGGTTTGTTTAATTTAAAATAATATAGAAATTCTGCTTTATTTAGATAGCATCTGCAACTGCTCCTTATTCAATACTTAAGTAACCCATATATGCAAGTTATAATGAGTGATATTATAATAGAATTTATGAACCTAGGCATAGTACGTTGACATATTTAAGAGTAATGCAAAGGGGAATTAGATGACATCCAAAACTGAATATAATTAATTCATTGTGCAACTGCCAATAAAATGGTATATTAAGGAGTCTGCTTATAATTTAAGGTTAACGGTTCACCTCCTTGCACTAATAAAATCAAGGATATCCAAGTTTGTAAACAAGCAAAAGCTGAACCAAACTGCAGAATCAAAAGGTAAGTTAAATTTGTCCATGACGGTGAAACTGAAATCAGAACTCGTAATTATATATTTGTAGCCATACACATTGTTTAAAAGTCAATCACTACTCTCTGATTTTAGTGTGATGGAAGATAAGACGAGGATGGTGAGGGGAAACGAAGGATACAAATCAGCTCCAACCTCAATCAATCAATCAATCTTTCTACCTGACTGATTCTGCGCAAATGGTTTTGAAGATGCGAAAACAAAAATGGAATTAAGAAACGAAACATAATTGAAGTAGACAAGATTAAGCTTCTATAGAAACACTCATCCGTGCCACTCTTACATCAAGAATTTGATTGGATTTAAAAACAGAAATTAGCACGAAGAAGAAAGGCAGCTAATTTAAAATTGAGGGGAGATGGGACGGGGACGGAGTGGTGCAGGAAATGATCTACAGTTAGTTTTATCTCGATTAAGCTATCTATTTATATTACTATCTGTTGATGCCAAAATTGACGTTAACGGTTGATTGGGCTGAGACGGCTCCTTCGTTGGAGTGGAGCCTCGTCAGCTATTGACATGGGACCCATGAACGAGCGTCTTCGGGTCGAGAGAAATGGGATCGGGCTCCACGGATGGATGACGATCTAGCTTCGCGATATCTCCGTAATCCTGCATCATGAAAAGATCGTTAAGGAGTCGGGGTTGGGGCCCGACCGATTCCCCTCCGACGCTCACGTTAATCTCCATTATATGAAAACATGTTGAGCAAGATGAAGAGGAAGATACTAGGGGAGGAAATGAAAGTATTGTGGAGTATAGCACTTAGCATTATGTGTAGATCTGCCCCCCTTTGCTCCTTTCGCCTGGAGATATTTATCCCCCTTCCTTTGTTTTCTGTAACCTCCCCTTACTTAATGTGGCCACTAATTGCTTAATTAGTGTGCCTTGAATAAGTCAATCAAGAGTGTAACCATTCCCCTTTATTTAGCCCTTCATTGTCTTCTTTAAGGCTATTGAAGTGACCATTTTTGAATTTGGAATTTGACCAAGTCATATGACAAATTAATTGGTAATTTGACTTGGTCATGGCTCATCTCTCTTGGCAGGCTTCGGGTCTATTGGGCCGTGACATACCACTCTTAGTGGGCCTTGATCAATGAGTAGATTTCATCTACTCATTTCGTTGGCCGGACCCATAACGAAGTTGGTATCAACAATGGCCCACATCGCCCAAGCTTAATCTCTATAAAGGTTAAGATCGGGTGATGTGATAACCAGGAAGAAGAAATAACTTTGGTCGAGCAGTCGGATTGGCTTCGCAAGGAAAATAACTTCTCGACCTTTAGCTGCTAAGTAAGGGGCGCAGTCCCTTGGCTTACAATTGATGCAGAGCTACGTTAGCGGATCGATTTGTGATGACTTCGAAGCATGACTCATGCTCGTGTAGTCAGGTTCGATCGCTTAGCTTGCTTGGCCTGCGATGAATCGGCCTTCAAACAGCTAATGTGTGGTCTTTTCCACTTATGGCCCACGGTCGTTTGATTGCGATGGGTATGACCCCTTCGGCTTACGGCCGACGACATGTTTGGTTATTCAGTAGCGAGGGGTCGGTCCCTCGGACGACAGAGATGGTCGTTCGGTTGAAGGAGGTGTCCCCTTCGACTTATGACCGTTGACAGAGTTACGTTGCTTAGATGCGAGTGGTTGGTCTCTCGGCTTACAACTGATGATGAAGGTTGTTCAGTGGCAAGGGGTTCTTTCCTCGGCTTACGGCTGACGATGAAATTACGTCGGTCAGCAACGAGAGGTACGACCCCTTCGACTTACTGTCGACGACGAATGATCTACAGTTATCCGAACGACTGTGCCACTCTTACGTCAAGAATTAAGCTTCTATAGAAACACTCATCCGTGCCACTCTTGCATCAAGAATTTGATTGGATTTAAAAACAGAAATTAGCACGAAGGAGAAAGACAGCTAATTTAAAATTGAGGGAAGAAGGGACGGGGACGGAGTGGTGCTGGAAATGATCTACAGTTAGTTTTATCTCGATTAAGCTATCTATTTATATTACTATCTGTTGATGCCAAAATTGACGTCAATGGTTGATTGGGCTGAGACGGCTCATTCGTCGGGGTGGAGCCTCGTCAGCTATTGACATGGGACCTGTGAACGAGCGTCTCCGGGTCGAGAGAACTGGGACCGGGCTCCACGGATGGATGACGATATAGCTTCGCGATATCTCCGTAATCCTGCATCATGAAAAGATCGTTAGGGAGTCGGGGTTGGGGCCCGACCGATTCCCCTCCGACGCTCACGATAGTCTCCATTAGATGAAAACATGTTGAGCAAGATGAAGAGCAAGATATTAGGGGAGGAAATGAAAGTGTTGTGGAGTATAGCACTTAGCATTATGTGTGGATCTGCCCCCTTTCCTCCTTTCTCCTGGAGATATTTATCCTCCTTCCTTTGTTTTCTGTAACCTCCCCCCACTTAATGTGGCCACTAATTGCTTAATTAGTGTGCCTTAAATTAGCCAATCAAGAGTGTAACCATTCCCCTTTATTTAGCCCTTCATTGTCTTCTTTAAGGCTATTGAAGTGACCATTTTTGAATTTGGAATTTGACCAAGTCATATGACAAATTAATTGGTAATTTGACTTGGTCATGGTTCATCTCTCTTGGCGGGCTACGGGCCTATTGGGCCGTGGCATGTCACTCTTAGTGGGCCTTGCTCAATGAGTAGATATCATCTACTCATTTCGTTGGCCAGACTCATAACGAAGTTGGTATCAACAATGGCCCACATCGCCCAAGCTTAATCTCTATAACGGTTAAGATCGGATGATGTGATAACCAGGAGGAAGAAATAACTTTGGTCAAGCAATCGGGTTGGCTTCGCAAGGAAAATGACCTCTCGACCTTTGCTGCTAAGTGAGGGGCACGGTCCCTTGGCTTACAATTGATGCCGAGCTATGTTAGCTGATCGATTTGTGATAACTTCGAAGCATGACTCATGCTCGTATAGTCGGGTTCGATCGCTTAGCTTGTTTGGCCTACGATGAATCGGCCTTCAATCAGCTAATGTGTGGCCTTTTCAACTTATGGCCCACGGTCGTTTGGTTGCGAGGGGTATGACCCCTTCGGCTTACGGCCGACGACATGTTTGGTTGTTCAGTGTCGAGGAGTCGGTCCCTCAAACGACATAGATGGTCGTTCAGTTGCAAGGAGGTGCCCCCTTCGACTTATGACCGTCGACAGAGTTACGTTGCTTAATGGCGAGAGATTGGTCTCTCGGCTTACGGCTGATGATGAAGGTCGTTCAGTGGCAAGGGGTTCTTCCATCGGCTTACGGCTGACGACGAAATTACGTCGGTCAGCAGCGAGAGGTACTGCCCCTTCGACTTACTGCCGCCGACGAATGCCGTTCAGTGGCGAGGGGTTGGCTCCTCAGCTTACAGCTGACGACGAAAATCGTTTAGTGACAAGGGATTAGTCCATCGGCTTACGACTGACGACGAAGTTACGTCGGTCGGTAGCGAGAGGTACGGCCCCTTCAACTTACTGCCAACAACGAATGTCTTTTAAAAGCGAGGGGTTGACCCATCGGCTTACAGCTGATGACGAAGGTCATTCAGTGGCAAGGGATTAGTCCCTCGGCTTACGGTTGACGACGAAGTTGAGTCGTTAAGTGGCGAGGGTGTTGGTCCCTCGACTTACGACTGACGACGAAGAGAGTCGTTTGGTTGCGAGGGGTATGACCTCTTCGTCTTACGACTGACGACTAAGTTAAGTCGTTCAGTTGCGAGGGGTTGGCCCCTCGACTTACGGCTTACAAAGGATGTCCTTCGGTTGTGAGGGGCATGGCCCATTCGTCTTATGGCCGACGACTAGGTTGAGTCGTTCAGTGGCGAGGGGTTGGCCCCTCATCTTACAGCTGACGACGGATGTCGTTCGATTGCGAGGGACATGGTCCCTTCGGCTTACGGCCGATGACGGAAGTTGAATCGTTCAGTTGCGAAGGGTTAGTCCCTCGACGTACGACTGACGACGAGAAAAGTCATTTGGTTGCGAGGGGTATGGCCCTTCGTCTTACGGCCGACGACTAAGTTGAGTCGTTTAGTTGCGAGGGGTTGGCCCCTCGGCTTACAGCTGACGACGAATGTCATTCGATTGCAAGGGACATGGTCCCTTCGGCTTACGGCCGACGACGGAAGTTGATTCGTTCAGTGGCGAATGATTGGCCCTTCGGCTTACGGCTGACGACGTGCGAGAGCCGTTCAGTTGCGAGGGGCATGTCACCTTCGTCTTATGGCCGACGACTAGATTGAGTCGTTCAGTGGCGAGGGGTTGGCCCCTCGACTTATGACTGACGACGGATGTCGTTCAGTTGCGAGGGTCATGGCCCCTTCGTCTTATGATCGACGACTAAGTTGAGTCGTTCAGTGGCAAGAGGTTGGCCCCTCGGCTTACGGCTGATGACGGATGTCGTTCGGTTGCGAGGGACATGGTCTCTTCGGCTTACGGCCGACAACAGAAGTTGAATCGTTCAGTTGCGAGGGGTCGGCCTCTCGGCTTACAGCTGACGACGTGTAAGAGTCGTTCGGTTGCGAGGGGCATGGCCCCATTGTCTTATGGACAACGACAAGGTTGAGTCGTTCAGTAGCGAGGGGTTGGCCTCTCAGCTTACGGCTGATGACGGATGTCGTTCGGTTGTAAGGGACATGGTCTCTTTGACTTTCGGCCGACGACGAAAGTTGAGTAGTTCAGTGGCGATGGGTTGGCCCCTCGGCTTACGGCTTACGGCTTACGACTTGCGAGAGTCGTTTGGTTGCGAGGGGCATGGCCCCTTCATCTTATGGACGACGACTAGGTTGAGTCATTCAGTGACGAGGGGTTGGATCCTCGACTTGCGGTTGACGACGGATGTCGTTCGGTTGCGAGAGACATGTTCCATTCGGCTTACGGCCGACGACGAAAGTTGAATCGTCCAGTGGCGAGGGGTTGACCCCTCGGCTTACGGCTGATGACAGATGTCTGAAACAAATTTCTCATGCCCGGACAGAGGTTGGCCCCTCGGCTTACGGCTGATGACGGATGTCTGAAACAAATTTCGGATGCCCGGACAGAGGTTGGCCCCCAGAGCTTGGAGCTCAGGCAGCCACTCTACAGGGCATGCCTTAATAGGGAAACCAAGCTTGGTGAAGGCGAGAGTAACTTGCAAGTAGTTTGTGCAAGTTTCCTCTTGACAAGGGCATGCTTCAGTATCATGAACTTGGCATGAGCTCGAGTTTGGTCATCGCTTCAAACCCTTGGCCTATAACTTGATCCGACATTCGAAGCATTTTGGGCAATTGGTGCTAGGCATTGGTTCAATTCTGGGGTGATGCTCACACCTTGCATGTTTGATGTAAGATTGGACGGAGTCCGGACGATGCCTGGGACAAATAATCACATCCAACCTTACTTTGATGAAGCTCCAGAGCCCAATTGGTCGGATCTGAGCTCGGATTCGAGGTGCGTGGGAAGTTTCGACTCCAAAGGCGACTTGTTCGACCTGAGAATGAAACGATCGAAAGAGCTTTGTCCGGTCGCAAGTCGTCCAAAAGAGAGCTCTGGAGCTTTAATCATGGATCCGGTCAGTGATTACTCGATCGCCGAACTTCGAACTGGGATTAACCCTGAGCTCTTAGACTAAATGACCGCGTGAAGCTGCCCGACCTGAGAAAATTGAGATAAAAGAGAAGCAATTCGGATTGGAGGAGCAAAATTCAAAGTAATTTAATTTATTGCTCTTATCCTGTTGCTTAACACCATCAATTTAGAGACGGCCACTCGATGCTTCTTGACTTCTTGTGTAGAGACTTAGCAGTGAGTTGAGTTTTGTTTGGTTGTCCTGAGATCGGACGTCACCTGATTTCTTGGACAGAGGGCACCCGAAATGGAGGGCTAACCTGCATCTTCACTAGCCCTGTCGAAGGGAGCTGGAGGTCGAACCTGAGGAGGGAGGTCGAACCTGAGGATATGTGGTTGAAGTGCTTGGTTAACGGCTGCCATCGGCAACCACCAAGATTGCCATCATCAAACCAGGGAGTAGTTGACGAGCTTCGATCAAGGGTATTCGTTGCTTGCTCGGGTCAAAGAGGCATCGATCGACCCTGGAGACCCTTGATCATTGCAAGTACGACCCAACAAAGCGTTGATCGGCTCAGGCGAGCTCCGATCGAGGGTGCTCGATGCTTGCATGAGTCTGAGTGGCGTCGATTGACTCATGGGACACTTGAACGATGCTCGTACGAGCCTGAGAGGCATCTGGGATGACCCTAGCTGGGACAGAGCTCCGATCTGAGTTCGGGCGGTCCGAAGACCCTCAACTGGCTGGCTATCTTGTTGGTGGGAGTCTCGTTGGGTCGAGCGGTGATCGAAGGGTCGAACGTCGACTGGAGGGTCGAACTGTAGCTGTAGCTGAACGCCGACCTCCATTGGTTGAAGCTCCGACCCGTTGATTTGAGGATATCAGTGAAGGCTCCGGCCTTCGTCGATCTAAGCAATATCCGGACTCTGAGTACCACCACCAAATCGATCGAAGCAATCTCCGACTCGAAGCACCACCACCAAATCGATCGAACCAATCTTCGGACTCGAAGCAATCGATCGAAGCAATATCCGGACTCTGATCAAAGTAATCAACGGGGTCGATGAGCGAGCCTCGTTCGATGGGTCAACAAGATCTGGAGGCCAACGAGCTTGGCAGAGTCGACGATAAAACCTCGTTGGGTCCGAGTTCACTGGGTCGACGAGTTCTGGAGGCCAACGAGCTCGGCGGGGTCAACGAGCGAACCTCGTCGGATCTGAGAGCGAGCCTCGTTCGATGGGTTGACAAGATCTGGAGGTCAACGAGCTTGGCGGAGTCGACGAGCGAGCCTCATTCGATGGGTTGACTAGATCTGGAGGCTAACGAGCTTGGCGGAGTCGACGAGCGAACCTCATCGGATCTGAGAGCGAGCCTTGTTCGATGGGTTGACGAGATCTGGAGGCCAACGAGCTTGGCGGGGTCGATGAACGAACCTCTTGGGTCTAAGTTCGCTGGGTCGACGCTGCCTCGGGGCGGATCGTCGGAGTTGAGTCGACGATCGTGGGAGGCAAGGTGATGCCGCCTCTGGGTCGAATGGCAGAAATGGGTCGATGCTGCCTCGGGGCGGATCGTCGGAGTTGAGTCGACGACCATGGGAGACAGGGTGAGTCGACAATCGTGGGAGTTGAGTTGACGACCAAAGGCCCTCCAGGGGTGCCCCGCCTGGAGCGCGGCTCACGGGGCGTCTCGCCATGTCGACGTCGTCGAGGATGGTCTGACTTCGATCAAAAGCTCAAGCTCGGCTTATGGACTTTGATTGCGTTGATTGTAAGTTGATCTTGGAGGAGCTCCGATGAGCAAGCTGGGTCGTATGTGCTCTCCGACCATGGAAAAACTCTGACGGTCGGAATTGATCGATTCGAGAGGGGAGTTAGCCCAATCGATCGAATGAATGATGACCCGAGTGAGATTCGAGCAGTTGAGCTCTGCCATTCAAAGGGTTCCTTGAACTCGGCAAGCTCTGACGATCGAACTGAGTTGATTGACTTTACATGTTTCAAGAAGTAAATAGATTAAAGTACATCACTCTAAACAATTTTTTTAGATTAAATCAAATGAAATCAAATGGTGAAATGTTATGGGATCAAATGAGATTCAAAGAAATGTTGTAGGTAGCATTGACGATGACGACGTCATCGTGCGGCCACTCCACACTCTCAAAGATCATCATTTGAAAAAGAATTATGGGGGGCGAGTCAGCATAGTCTTCTGTTTAGCGAAGACAGGGATGTTGACTCATGAGTTTCCCACAGACGGCGCTAAACTGTTGATGCCAAAATTGACGTCAACGGTTGATTGGGCTGAAGACGGCTCTTTCGTCGGGGTGGAGTCTCATCAGCTATTGACATGGGACCCGTGAACGAGAACGTCTCCGGGTCAAGAGAACCGGGATCGGGCTCCACGGATGGATGGCGATCTAGCTTCGCGATATCTCCGTAATCCTGCATCATGAAAAGATCGTTAAGGAGTCGGGTTGGGGTCCGACCGATTCCCCTCCGACACTCAAGTTAGTCTTCATTAGATGAAAAAGTGTTGAGCAAGATGAAGAGGAAGATATTAGGGGAGGAAATGAAAGTGTTGTGGAGTATAGCACTTAGCATTAGGTGTAGATCTGCCCCCATTTCCTCGTTTCTCCTGGAGATATTTATCCTCCTCTCTTTGTTTTCTGTAACCTCTCCCCACTTAATGTGGCAACTAATTGCTTAATTAGTGTGCCTTTAATTAGTCAATCAAGTGTGTAACCATTGCCCTTTATTTAGCCCTGCATTGCATTCTTTAATGCTATTGAAGTGGCCAATTTTGAATTTAGAATTTGACCAAGTCATATAACAAATTAATTGGTAATTTGACTTGGTCATGGCTCATCCCTCTTGGCGGGCTTCGGGTCTATTGGGCTGTGGCATACCACTCTTAGTGGGCCTTGCTCAATGAGTAGATTTCATCTAATCATTTCGTGGGCCGGACCCATGACAAAGTTGGTATCAACACTATCTAACTAATATAACTAAATTCGTTAAATTCAACTTTAGAAATGGAAAGTAAGAAATGTAAGCATAAAGGAAGCAGCGAAAGCTTCTGTCCTAGCATGTATGGCATCCATCGCTGCCACTATTTCATCAAAACCTTGGTGGCTTCATGCATTGCAGTTTGTTAATTTATAATATTACTCTTTGTTTGAGCATCTGAGCTTTCTTTTGTTTTTTGTCTTTGTTTTGACGTTTGTGTGTGTCTGCGCGCGTGGAGTTGTGGGGGTGTGGGGGCGCAAAACAACTGTGTTCTTTGTGTGAGGCTGTGGAAATGTTACCATATGCATCACCACAAACACTTCAACACTTAACAAATATCACATGCAAGAAATCACAAGCATTTCTACCGAACTAAATAAATAAATAATCAAGATAACATGGTATGTGAGAGTCATTTGCAGCAAGCCTATGTGTCAAAAGTCACTAAGACCAAGCTAAAAGAGGTTATGGTGGTGTCTTGCTCGAGAAGAAAGTGTGGCTCATGAGATTTAACCCAAGTTGAACATATGGTGATGGTTAAAATGAAAAACGCCCATGAAAGTCACTCATCTACCATACATATCGTTGGAAGAATATTAATCAAATTAACTACATGGAGTTGCAAGTATGTTCTATTAGATGAAAAAGAAAAGGCTTCATAGCAAAATCGGCAGATAGTCACCTTACTCAGATCCCTGTAATGGACCAGAACAATGTTATCCAATTTCCTGAAAGCAACAGAAGTAAGACAAGTGGAATGTATTAAGATTTGAATTATCAAGGCTTCTGTAAAACAAATAAATCATAATCAATGGTTGAACCATAAAGGACTTCAGTTTTGATCATTCTTCGCCAATTAATCCTATCAAGGTCTATTAAGTGCCATAGAAAACTTTCTGATCCTAACAACTTCCAATTAAGTATCATTAAAGCATGGAAAAACATTACAATAGCATTAATAGAATTACATCATATTCAGAGTCCTGGCATGCAAACATTAACAGTTTGATAATTTTATCAATTGGCACCAAACAAGCACAATATTCAATTGGTAGCACCGGCCCTACTGTAAAAAAGAAACCCATTATATTATACAATTGAGTGATATTTTTGAATAGTGTTGTTGACGAGGACAAAAGAGTGGATAGAAAGATGGTTATGATTGAATCTTGAGAAATCAATGGGTAGGATGAGAGTTTGCGAAAATTTGGGGGACACTAAAATTTTGAGAGAAACTGAATTTTGAGAGAACTAAATTTTGGAGGAAACTAAATTTTTTGGGAAACTAAAAATTTTGGGGGAACTAGATCTGGAGTGATTTAAATTTCAAGCGGAACTAAAATTTTAAATTTCGTGGAGAACTAAATCTGTGGATAACTAAATTTTGGGAGGGAACAAAAATTTTTGAGGGGAGCTAAATTTTAGTTTGAATGTGTTAGAATTTTTTGTGATGCATATTTTGAATGTAGCTGTAAATTTTTTCGAGTGCTTTTGAATGGGTCTGAATTTTAGGGTATGATATTTTGAATGAGGCAATTAATTTTTAGGGGGAGAAATTTTGAATAGGTTGAAATTTTTCGGAGAAATATTTTGAATGTCTAATGACATACGGTCATGAGTTATGACTAGTACTTAACTATGTGCATTACGAAAATGGCTACATCTTACCATGAAACAAGCTTGAAATTGAAAATTCAAGTGTTATTCACTACTTTGCCTAATTCCCCAAAGACCATGGCCAATTTACTTTATTGGAAACACAAATAACAGTTGGGAACTACTATGAGGGAAATTCATTTGTCAAGCATGTTGTTAGTTAAATGGTAAAAGACCTAACTATAAACTATGAGAATTGCCAATTTTCTAAGGGCTGTCATGAAGAAGGTTAAGAAGTTGGGTCGGCAGCCTTAGAAGCTAACCAAAAGGGGAATATGTGATAAAGACGGG
The DNA here is from genome assembly GCA_030789695.1 of Scilla litardierei. Classification (NCBI taxonomy): domain Eukaryota; kingdom Viridiplantae; phylum Streptophyta; class Magnoliopsida; order Asparagales; family Asparagaceae; genus Scilla; species Scilla litardierei. The sequence goes on from CM061132.1 coordinate 166,348,928, forward strand.
GAGAGCTCCGACAAGGTCCACAGTTATCCCTGCCACCGCCAATGTCCTTGGAAGTAGGCGATGTTAGATGCGACGTATGAACTGATAAGGATTCGTCTTGTTTGAATTTTAAATAGTCTTTTGATTTTATGCTAGAGTTTATATTTGAGATAGAGATAGAGTTTGAGTCTCTTAAATCTTTTGGTTATTTTATTTAGGATACAGTTTGAGTCCATTTAAGTCTTTGTTATTTTTGAGTGTTTTAGTCATTTTAGAGTTTTAATCACACATTGTATGTGATTTTTGAAAATCAAATAGTAAGCCGACATAAGGGCCACAAATTTATTTTTTCAATGAAAAGTTGAATAGAAATTTTGAGGTAAATTTTAATTTCGTTAAAAAATTAAATCAGAGTGGATTTGGTTGTCTAAGTGAGAGATTCAAAAAAATCTCCGAGTGTGTGTGTGAGTCGGTAATCGTTAGATTTCAGAGATGGGAGGCCAAAAGTTATCAATTCCTAACTTTCTTCTGCACTAACTCCCTTACATCCCTTCTCGCTTCCATTCTGTGTCAAACTTGATATCATAGCCAAAATATGATTAGTCTTCTTTACTTCTTTTTCTTCATAAATAACTCTTTTTTCTTTTTCTTTTTCTTTTAGCTATGTTTTTAGATCAAAGATCCAAAAAATTTACTATTTCTTTTACTATTTCCTTTTTCATCATCTTCTTATCTTTGGGATTTTAGATTTAAAAAGAAAAAATATTTAAAAAATCTAAAAACAAGGAGATCAATACAAACAAAGTGAAGGGTCAAAAAAACAAAAAAATGTATAAAAATTCAAAGAAAAAATAGCAGATTTTGCATATAAATTAATACCACTACTTTCGTCAATTGTCACTTTGAAAGAACTATCTCTAGTTTTAATGTGAGCAAAGAAAACATTAGTTTGTCACTAACCATTCTCACTCGTAGGTGTAGTAACTATACACCTAATGACGTGTAAGCAGACGCTAGATTCCTCTAAAACATTATTTGTAACATGAGTTTTCTTAGACAAAATGTATTCTTCTTCAATTAATTCATGTTTATTATTAACCTCTCCTTCAAGTATGCTCCTATTTGGGCATTTGAAACATTGCACCCATTTAAGTTTTCGTTGTAATTGTTCTTTAACTTAGCATTTTCATTTATCTCTTTAGCGGCATTAATTTTAAATTTAGTAATACTATCACTTGGTCGTTTAAATTGCTCCATAACTTTAAAAGCAAGCTTCATATTTATAAGGGCTCTCACGAATTCTATCAATTTGCATTGATATTAATCATCCTAGTATACCCATCATCTTCAATTATTCAACAATTAATCAATAAAACTTCGATTCATAGCTACATCCAATGGGGTTCAACCCCTTGCCTAGATGGATGACTACTCACTATTCATGCATATCAAGACAATCAAATTCATTGAATGAGCATCCATAGCAATAGATTTAAGCAGAAATTAATAATCAAACAATCCACAATTAAAGAGGAATTAAAAGACTAATCTTCTATTCAATATTAAAGCTAGAATCAAAGAGAACAAAAAGAACTATCAAAGTGCAGAAAGAATTAGAGTTAATACACCTGAATATTCCCTCCGAAAAGCTCTAAAATCTCTCCAAAAAGTGTTTTTAGGCGCAGAGGATGAAGACATATATTTATACTCCTAGAAATACCCAGAAAACCCCAAAATTGCCATTGGCTGTGCCCAAAAGACCTAGAAAACCCTATTAGACACGACCGCGTCGGGATCGACGTGGACTTTTGGCACAAGTGTGTAACATTGGGTCTATTGGTTACAGGAGACGCGACGGTGTGGCTAGGCCACGCCACCGCGTCGTTTCAGGATTAGCAGCTTCCATTCTTCATATAAACGGTCGCGTGGAGCAACCGTTTGACTTCAGCTTTTCTTGGATTGACGCGGTCGTGTCGATCTCCAAACGACCGCGTCGATTCAGATCTCTTCTTCATCGGCTCTATGCAACGCGACCATTTGGCTTCAATAATGCGACCACGTGGAGTAGATTTCCAACAGCTAGGGGTTGTCCCGGTGACACGGTCATGTGGGTCCATCCACGCGACCGCGTGTGACATTTTGGATCTTCTTTTCCCTATATTTGGTGCTCAATTTCTTCTTGCGTCTTTTCTTCTCTTTTTCTCCCGTTCTCGAGTCCCAAAAACTCCATGATTTCTCCTGCAAAACATGAGAGATACCAAAGCGTAAAGATGAACCAAAAATCGAGAGAATAGAGTGGAACGGGGGACGAAATGGTATGAAATGCATATGAAACGAGTATAAAATATATATACAAATGGCGCACATCAAGCCTCCACCATAGGCAATTCAAAAGGATGACTGATGCAGAAATGCGGAAAAAGAGACTGAATGGGTTATGTTACTGATGTGATGAGAGATTTACTCCATAGCACTGATGTGGCATATGCAAGCTTCAAGTACTGTTACTAGATGAGGATGATGGGATGGATGATGAGGCAGTGGAGTTTGAGGACAGTGAGCACCACCAATTGGACGTCACGGAGGTTTCCTTAAATTCTGTGGCAGGACTTATCCCGAACCATAACATGAAGTTGACAGAACATATATACGACTAGGCGGTGACGGTACTTATTGACAGTGGGGCCACCCATAATTTTATCTCCAACAGAGTCTTGGAGCAGCCGGGCCTTCAGTTGGTGGATACCAGTAGTTTAGCGTGATAAAGGAGACAGACCAGGTGGAGCACAGTCAAGGAGTGTGTCGAGGTCTCATACTGATGTTACGGAGAGTTCTGATTGTGGATGACTTTCTATCACTAGACTAGGGTAGCACAGACTGTTGTGTTGGATCCCCGTGCACCTCCCCAACACTTAGGCTAGGTACACAATGCCACCTACAATTCGCAGAAACGGTGGCCAAACAATCCCAAGTCCGAATTCCACCGAGATATCACCTAGGCACAAAACCAAACACCTCATGGACACAAGAGAGAGTTCTCACCAACTACCAACTCCCTCGACGATCTTGCGATAAATAATGTAAGCACGCAAATATAATACAAAAGAAAGAGCAACACAAAAGAGACGGAGATTTACCCTGGTTCGGTTGCAAACAACCTACATCCAGCATCCAATGCACCCGGTTCCACTGTCGATCAAGCAAGGTATACACCGACCACATCATCTCCTTCTTTCACAACCACAATGAGAGACAAGCTCCAAGCAACAAGACCTAACCCTAGATCTCTCACCAAGCTCACACACTCTCTCAAACAAATGGAAATCCTTGATAACAAAGCCCCGACAACATGTAGGTCTCCTCAAGGGACCAATACCACACCAATGGAGATCACTCCTTGGTAATATAGCACCAAACTAGGAAGCTACCCAAGGGACTCTAGATCTCAAACACGTAAGAAGAAATGCAGACACTCACCTTGGATCTCACAAGCAAAGCTCTTTGGCTTTCCAAAACCCTAGCTTTGCTCTCCTTTTCTTCTCTGATCCAAGACACCAAGCAAAATGAGAGCAAGCTCTCTTTTTAGCTCTCTGGCTCTCTGAAAACTGAGAGTGCCTTTCTCTTTGTCGGTGGCAAGAGCAAATGAATTGGCTGCCTTCATTTGCCTTTAAAGGCCAACAATGAAGAGCATGTTGGAGGGGGCCCATGTGCTGTGCAAGAAGGGGGATTTTTTGGCAATAAAAACATCAATCTACCCTGCTGATAAATCCGCACACTCTTTAGCACAGATCCATCTCCAGCACCAACCTGCTCCCGTCGTGAATGAACTCATCTTGCTTTAATCATCGAACATGTGAACCTCCATCATGTACATTGGAAATCGTGCCCTCTGGTGCCTCAATCCTCCGAGAGACCTGCCAAACTCAGAAGTCGTCTGAGCCTAGCCTCATGCTCTCCGTCTTGTCCACCGCCATGTCTGCAATGAAGCCATCTGTCTCTGAGGATAACCCTGCGAGCTCGGACTCCATGAACGAATCAAATGACACTGTGTCGGTGTCCAATGAGCCCTTTGTCAATCCATGAACATCCCTATCATCACCCCATGGGTCCGCGAGCAACTCATGCTCGCCATGGCCATCATCTATGAGAAACACGTCGTCATCCCCACTGCTCTGCAGATGGACCCCAGCTGGGTCACATCGATACGCTGCCTCTATCCACTCTGTCTGCTGATGTCTGTCATCAAGACTCGCCGTCCATCGGCTTCGCGCCTTAACTGACTGTGCTGACGACTCAAAACACGAATGCACACACACAAGCGCTAAATTGTCAGCCGCACCAACATCTAGCCTTTGAAGATCGTCCTCACATGCCATGCCCTGTGATGAACTCGCTTAAGGTGAGATATGAGCGAACAGTGAAGGAGCTCCACTCGGCTCTACATCCTCCATATATCGAGCGAGAACGCACTCGATACGTGACCTCGTAAACCTCAGCGTTATGTCCCTAGTGGCAGCTCCACCTGGGACCACCATCGCAGTCTCCAAATTGCCGTGGGAGTCTCCATGCTCCACCACGCTATCAGATTCCCTGCTCCTCTGCATCTCCACCGGTCTGGCCTCTGAAGTATCAGATGATGCACCTGATAAATTACCTCTAGCCAAACGAGAGCAATATCGCATGTGCCCATATCGTGAAGACTGCTCTATCATGCATAACGAATGCTCTACCCTGATGTCAAGCTCCTCAGAAGACCTCTCTATCCTGAAGCTGAAGCTGCACACCTGAACACGCATGTCCTCCTCAGAAGCAACCAAATCATGCGTGCTAGAAAAGTGAGAGACCTCCGCCTCCTCACCCACTGCAACCTCTGGCATCGGTGCGGAAACCAATTGCCCTACTCCTCTGTAGATCGACGGCTCTACCTCGAAGCTAAAGTTGCATACCTCAGCATGTTGGGTCTCCTCAATAGCACCCACAACGTGCATGCTGGAACTGTGAGAGACCTCTGTCTCCTCACACACTGCAACTAACTGCATCGATACGACGACCGACTGCAACGCCTCCTCGTAGACCGCTGTCCTCTACACCTCCAACTGAACTGAATCAGGAGCTATATCGTGAGATGCCGGCTGATCACTACACTAACATCATCGGATGAACACTGCACCATGTCTGTCTGCACACGTGTCTGATCACCTGCTTGAGTCTGAGTTTGCACCACCTCAGTATCTCTATGGACCGGGCTGTCCTCTGTTCTCTGCAAACCGTCAAGAGTCTGCTCCGCCCTAAGCACTGCAGACTCGTCAATCGTGACGTGTCGTCTGACAATCACCTCATGGGTACTAGGACACCATAACTTGTACCCTCTCGCACTTCCACCAACGTACCCGAGTAGGACACAATCATGTGCACATTGTTATACCTCAACATCGTCCCTCTCGTGCGGCCGCACAGGACATCCAAAGTCAACGACTCTACCTGTCCATAACTCCTCCGGAATAGAACTACATGCGGCTAGTGACGGTGTTCGGTTGATGAAGTATACCGCAGTAGCAAGGGTCTCTGCCCATAATTCCTTAGAAAGGCCGGATGGTTTGAGTAGCCCTCGTGTCTTCTCTACCAACATCCTGATCATGTTGTCTGCTACGCCACCGTGAGGGTCTCTATCAGGAAGGGTTTATCGGCACGTGATCCCCTCTGACTTGCAAACATCCCGTATCTCTACGTCGTTGGTACGGATCTCACCTACGGGTATACGCATCCGCCTCTCGACTATGTTTCTCCATAGTCGCACCTTCTCATGGATCTCCTCCCGAGATCCCATAAGAGTAACCATGACTCTCCTCGAAAAGTCATCTATGAAGACCGCAAAGTACCTCGCGCCTTTCAGGGAAAGAACTGGACATGGACCCCATACGCCAGCGTAGACGCACTCTAGGGGCTCTCTGCTGTGTCTAACAGCTGTCCCAAACTGCACCTGTCTCGACCGCTCTGCACCACAGTCACTGCAAGACTCAAGCCCACGATCACCTCCGAACACACTCCTCCTCTGAAGAATGTCAATGCTCTGCTCATCAGCATGCCCCAATCTGAGATGCCACAGTCTCTCTGGATCTCTACTCTCGGACTCCTGTGATCTGCCAGTCTCGCATACTACTGTGTGCCCATCAAGCACATACAAGTTGCCGCACTTCTTCCCCCTCATGACAACCAGGCATCCTCGAAAAATATGCAGTCGATCCTCCTCGATCACTGCCCTGTAGGCCATCCCAGTCAAAGCTCCTATCGATATCAGGCCACTGCGAAGATCGGAAACATGTCTGACGCCATCAAACACACAGACGATGTCATCGTGCATCCTGGCTCTGACCGTATCACTCCCAACCTGCTCGCACTCCATACCATTACCCATGAGAATCTGCTCTCCAATGCATGGAATGTATGAGTCAAACGCACTCCGATCTGGAGTCATATGAAATGAGCACCCCGAGTCTAATAGCCACGAACACTGTGCTTCTCCCACGGAGTATGCCGCAAACACCGAGCAATCATCTTCGTCAGAAAACATCTCGTCTCGTGCTCCAACATGAGTCGAACTCTGAGCAACCTCTTCCACAATGCCAATCGATGTCCTTGCTTTCAACCTCGGACAATCCCTCTTCCAATGCCCTCTTTCCTTACTTAGAAAGTATTTTTTGTCACCGCGGCTCCCTGACTTGGACCGCCGTCGGTTCCGACTCTTGGAACGGCCGTCTTGGATCTTGGAGTGGGTCCACCCTCTTGGCGACCCCTGATGACATTGGATACCTCGCAACCATCGGTGTCAGCTAACACCAAACTTTGGAGATCCTCTGTATGCAATGTGAACTTCACCTCATCCAACGTGAGTGAGTCTCAGCCATTTAACATCGAGCCTACAAACTTGGAGTACACCGGAGGAAGAGAACACAATAGCGCCATGGTATGTTGCTTGTCCTCTATCACACTCCCCAATTCCCGTAGGTCCATTACTATATGATCCATCTCGCCAACATAATTCCACAACGAGGTTCCCCTTTTCATCCTGTGAGTATAGAACCATTGCCACAATTGCAACCTTCGTCTAATGGGTGTCTTGGTCGAGTACCGAGCTTCAAGCATCCTCCATAGGTCACTTACGACCTCTACATCGGCAAATTACCGAAGGATCTCATCCTCTAAGGATTGCATTATCTCACCGAGGGCTTTAAGCTTCATCATTCGCTTATCATACACTGTTGCCTTACATGGCATGCACATATCACATACGGCACTGTAAACTCCATAGGGATTCAACAAAGCCACCATCTTTTGTCGCCATGGACCATAATTGCCACGGCCATTAAGTCTCTCTACTTTGTATGAACACCCGACCGTCTTCACACATGAGCAAGACGCCATTGCTGCACTACACTTCTTCGCAAACCGAAAGCTTTGATACCACTTGTTGGATCCCCCGTGCACCTTTCCAACACGTAAGCTAGGTACACAACGCCACCTACAATGTGTGAAAACGATGGCCAAACAATCCCAAGCCCGAATTCCGCCGAGATGTCACCTAGGCACAAAACCAAACACCTCACGGGCACAAGAAAGAGTTGTTACCAACTACCAACTCCCTCGACGATCTTGTGATAGATAATGTAATCACACAAATATAATATGAAAGTAAGAGCAACACAAAAGAGACGAAGATTTACCTCGGTTCGGTTGCGAACAACCTACATCCAGCATCCAATGCACCCGGTTCTACTATCGATCAAGTAAGGTATACACCGACCCCATCATCTCCTTCTTCCACAACCATAATGAGAGACAAGCTCCAAGCAACAAAACCTGATCCTAGATATCTCACCAAGCTCACACACTCTCAAACAAATGGAAATCCTTGGTAACAATCCTCTACAACATGTTGAGCTCCTCAAGAGACCAATCCCACACCAATGGAGATCACTCCTTGATAATATAGCACCAAACTAGAAAGCTACCCAAGGGACTTTAGATCTCAAACACGGAAAAAGAAATGCAGACACTCACCTTGGATCTCATAAGCAAAGCTCTTTGGCTTTCCAAAACCCTAGCTTTGCTCTCCTTTTCTTCTCTGATCCAAGACACCAAGCAAAATGAGAGTTAGCTCTCTTTTTAGCCCGCTGGCTCTCTGAAAACTGAGAGTGCCTTTCTCTTTCTGTCGGTGGCAAGAGCAAATGAATTGGCTGCCTTCATTTGCCTTTAAGAGCCAACAATGAAGAGCATGTGGGAGGGGGCACATGTGTTGTGCAAGAAGGGGAATTTTTCGGCAATAAAAACATGTTGAGTATTGGTGTTTCATACAATGTTATTTTGATGATGATCACAACATTATGTTGTTGATTATAACTCTCTTATTTTAGTCTCATAGTTAGCATTACAAGAATATCATTTTTGGAAACTAAACACTTGATGCAAGGATGGACATCGAGAGGAGCTATGCCATAGCTTGGACAGTTGGACTCAAGGGATGCCTAAGCTTGGAGATGATGGAGAGTATCAAGGTTGAAGCCATAGACTCTAAGGGATGCAATGTAATCCATGTATTATTTCAATTTCTTGCATTTCACTTTTTGAGTCTAGGTTTATTGTAATGCCTTAATAGATAGTCTACTCATTCATGCATATGCATTTAACCATCTTAGTGAGCCGTAGGATTATCATAGAATCCAATCAATAGGTTCATATTGACCAAAGACTTAATTGGAGTCTCTAGATCTCCAATAGTCGCCTGATTAAGGTTTTACAGTCAACTGGGTGATTCCAGGCGCCTGTCGAGCCTTCTACAGTCGACTGTAGTGCACTGCTCAAGTCAACATATTTATTGACTCCTCTTGAGCTTTTCGACTCAGTCGACTGATGTTCAATTTACAGTCGCTTGTGAATTGCTCAACAGTCGTCTTTGCGCAACTTGCATTTTCTGGGCTTCATCCCAATTTGTAAGTCAGTCGACTAATGAAGTATTTGCAGGCGCCTGTATATTTACAGTCGCATGTGAAATGGTCATCAGTCGTCTGAAAGGCGTAAGTGCGAAAGTTGCATCTCTCTGTTTTATTTCCATCCCCTGCAGCAGTCGCCTGATGGATGATATCCAGTCGACTATTTGTTTTACAGTCGCTTGTGTAGTCTTCTACAGTCGACTGTCTTGGCCCAGATTATAGCCGTTGGGATTTATTTAGTCGTTAGCGAGTCGACTGTCAGTTGTTCATCAGTCGACTGTCGCTGACGTTTCAGCCCAGATTCTAGCCGTTACATCTTTGTGTTTTTGGCTTCTTTCTTAGGTTTTGAGAGTTCATATAGGGTTCCTATATATATGAGAGGGCTGAGTTCAGTAGAACTTCTTGATGCTATTAAAAATCATTAGAGTTTAATTAAGCCACTCTCAAACTCTCTCATTTCCCTCTTAAAGCTCATTCTATCCTTCATGCATTGAAGTCAAGCTTAAGGAAAATCATCCAAGTGCAATTCTAGCAAATATCATCACTTGGAGATTCTCTTTCATGCCTTGCATTCATTTATGAGTAAGTTCATCTCAAGGAATATGTAAGAGTATTTGTTTTACTTTGTTATTTCATTGAAACCCTAGCTTTCTGTGTGAGAGCAGTTACTCTCTGTGTGAGAGTATAACCTTCTGTGTGAGGGTTGGTTGAGTTCTCTCTGTGTGTGAGTTTGAGCCTCTTTGTATGAGAGCAAAAGTCTTTCTGTATGAAAGCAAGGACTTCTCTGTGTGAGAATCCAAATCCTCTGTGTGAGGTATCTCTGTGTGAGATTGTATTCACTTCTCTGTGTGAGAATTGTAGTGGATATTGGTGTGACTGAACGTACCCAAGTTTGGAGAACCATGGTAACATCTTGTGTTTGTGTTTGGATTTTAGTGGTGTTTAAATTTCTCTTGTATTTATAATTCCGCATTTGCAAGTTTAATTTTTAAATAAGCAATTTGTGTCATTACACTATTCACCCCCCAGTGTGTTGTTGTTAGTATTGTAAGGGTAAGACGATCCTTACACGGACGTGATTCTGGGCATGCGATGGTTGTAATCATTAGGAGACATGAAGGTTAATTAGAAGTTGCTCAGGATAGAGTTTCGGGATAATGGGAGGACAGTGACACTACAGGGGGTCCCATTTTATGCAGTCCATGGTTTCCTTGAAGATCATATCCAGGACCATCCAGTCTGAAGGGGCAGCTTCTTGGTGGAGATGCATGGGCTGGTAAGAGAGGATGTGACGAAGCTGATAGCGAGTAGATCATTCCACAGGAGGTGCTGCAGTTAATGAGTCAGTTTGAAGGAGTTTTCCAGACTCCCGATGATTTCTCGCCACCACGAGACTATGAGCACGCGATAGTGTTGCAAGAGGGAGTTTTCCCTAGTGTGAGGCCTTATCGTTACCCCCAAGCCCAAAAAGATGAGATCGAGCGCATGGTGGTAGAGAATGTACAAACAGTGGTAATTCAGCCAAGTGTGGGCCCTTTCTCTAGCCCAGTTTTGCTGGTGAAGAAGGACGAGAGCTGTAGGTTCTGCACGGATTATATGGCATTGAATAAAGAGACGGTCCCAGATAAGTTTTCCATCACAGTTATTGACAAGTTCCCAGACTAGTTGACTAGATCGATTATTTTATGAAGATTGATTTGAAGTACGGCTACCATCAAATCAGGATGCATGCAGAGACTATGCCAAAGACGGCCTTCAAGACTCGTGTGGGCCATTATAAGTTCTTGGCCATGCCTTTTGGCTTGACCAATGTCTCTGCAACATTTCAGGCTCTTATGAACAAAGTATTCTGTCCTTACTTAAGACAGTTTGTTCTTGTTTTCTTCGATGATATCTTATGTACAGCCTGTCCCTGGAGGAGCATATTGGACATTTGTAAATAATATTTTATGAACTTCAGTACCATCAGTTGTATGAGAAGAAGTGCCTTTTTGCTCAGCCGATTGTGGAATATTGGGGTACGTAATCTCAGCAGAAGGGGTGACAGCCGACAAGTCAAAGATAGCAGCAATGGTGGATTTGCCACGTGCAACTACTTTACATAAACTGAGAGGATTCCTGGAATTGATGGGGTACTACAGGAAGTTCATGAGAAAGATAAATTTCATTAGAGCGATAAAGCGATGGGAGCATTTAAGGATTTGAAAAATGCCATGACTACAATACTGGTGCTGGCACTTTCGGGTTTTAGTAGACCTTTTAGTGTGGAGTCTAATGCTTCAGGGCACGATTTGGGAGCGGTGTTGCTGTTAGACCAGAGACCTATAGCATATTTTAGCTTAGTCCTAACAACGAGGGCGATGCCGAAGTTCGTGTATGAGAGACAGTTGATGAATATTGTATTAGCAATATAGAAGTGAAGCTCGTATCTGCTAGGTCGGATTTTTGTGGTGTGCACTGATCAGATGAGCTTGAAATACTTGCTGGAACAGCGTATGGTGTCTGAGGAGCATCAGCGGTAGCTTAGGAAGCTAATGGGCTTCAAATTTGAGATATAGTATTGTCCTAGGTTGGAGAAAAAGACTGCAGATGTGCTAGTTAGGCGAGATGATGACATACAATTGGCAGCCTTATCTGTTTTGGTTTTATATGATTGGAAACCATTACTGCAGGAGATCAAGGAGGACCAGGAGTTAGCTGATCTTCACAGGATTCAGAGGATTATCCTGAATATTCTTTGTATGGACATAAGTCACTGTAATATGGACGTTTGGTGTTACCCAAGACCTCTATGCATATCCCTATCATTTTACAAGTGTTCCATAGTATCGCATAGGAGGCCACTCTGGGCTCCTTAAGACTTTTAAACGCCTGGTGAGAGAGGTGTTCTAAAAAGGGATGAAGAAGGAAGTTAAGGCGATGTTGGCAAAGTGTGATGTTTGTCAACGTCACAAGTACATGCCGATAGCTCCTGAAGGGTTGCTGCAGCCCATGTCTTTGCCACAGCAAGTTTAAGAGGAGGTATCCATAGACTTAGGCAGCTAAAGCCAATAGGATTTTCAGTCACAATTGTTGTGGTTGATCGCCGTAATAAGTATGCTTACTTTATACCACTTCGTCATTCCTACAGTACAGTTTCGGTTGCTGATGTCTTCTTAAAAGAGATTGTTCAGTTGCATGGGCCTCCAAAGTCTATTCTTTTTTGATACAGACAAAGTCTTTCTGAGTAAATTTTGGCATGAGCTTTTTCAGGTGCAGAGGACGGCTTTGAAGAGGAGTATGTCTTATCATCCCCAGACTGACGACCAAACTAAGGTCGTCAACATGAGCATTAAGACTTGTGTTGTTTCATATCAGAGACTATGAGGCTGCATGCGAGGTGGTTAGCTTGGGCAGAATATTGGCGTAACATTTGGTTCCACACTACAGCCCAGACTACACCATTCAAGATTTTGTATGGGCGAGATCCTCCTCAGTTGCTACATTATGGACATGGTTCAACATCTGTTTCTAAGGTGGAGCAGTACTTGGTGGAGAGGGACAGTGTGTTGGAGGAGCTCAAGCATCATTTAACCAGAGCTCAGCAAATAATGCAGACTCAAGCTGATTCTCCAGATCTCAGCAAATAATGAAGATTCAAGCTTATTCTTATCGCAGTGACGTATAATTTGTCGTTGGAGGTATGGTGTATTTGAAGTTGTGTCCCTATCGGCATAGGTCCTTAGCGCATAGAAGGAATGAGAAGCTTGTCTCCACATTATTTTGGTACATATGAGATTGAGGCCAAGGTTGGTCCGGTTGCTTACAAGCTAAGGTTACCGTCAGGGTCGGTTATTCATCCTGTTTTTATGTATTGCAGCTTCGCCAGGTCATTAGAAATATGCCCCTTTTGCCATTACTTTCGTAGACATAGACAGAAGATATGGAGGTTGTTATAGAGCCTGTGGAGTTAAAATGAGTCCGCAAAGGAAGTTCAGAGAAGCATGGGGTACTGGTGCAGTGGAAGGGCATACCTAATCATGAGAGCACTTAAGAGTTATTGGTTGTTATTGCGCAGCAGTTTCCAGACTTCCACCTTGTGAACAAGTTGGCTCTTTTGGGGAAAGTAATGACGGGATTATCACTTATCAAAGGCGGTGGAAAATGACTTCGAACAACTAATCCATGATCCAAAGGCATTTTCGTAAACTTTGGTCCTTTTCGTAAATTTTTAGTCTTTTTGGGTTTTTCTGCAATTTTGATTTTTTCTGAATAATATTTATACGCGGTATGGAAAGGGAATTCTTATGCATATTTTGATAGAACTTTTTGAGAGAGGTTGAGAATTCTCTCTATTTTCGGAAGAGTGTGGTCGTCATCTAGAATTGACGACTTGGGAGAGCGGTCCACCTCTTTAACATGGCCAAACTATGTTTTATTTTTAGAGTTTACAAATAAAAATCTGAAATTTCCTTCAAGTCCTATCAAAACCCCATTTTGTGAGATTATTATGTTCCTATGTTCGGCCATATGGATGGGTGGAACAATAGGTTGTTCCCTAATAGTTGGTGTTTCAACTTTCGTCTACATATTATTATTTTATTAATGGATGGCTTCTCCCTTTGGTCGGATCTTTTTCAGGATTCCAGGGTGGCACCATCGACTATTCATCCCCTCATGTGGACGCCAATGCCTGTATGATTGAGGGATCAAACCAACAATAGCATGACAAACATGCCCCTTCCTCATTGGTGTGTATAGGGAGGCAAACTTTTTTGGTGGCATATATTAGGCAAGAATATGCTCTACTAGCATGGTTTTTCAACAACTTCGGAACCGGCTCTTTCAGCACCAGAGGGGAATGAATGTGGCGTTTTCCTTGGGCGGTCCTTGTGCAGCTACCAGAGGGCGTTGGTGTTCTTTGATATGTTTGAGATTTTCTGGCTTAATGTATTTTATTTTTTCTCTTGTTGTTGAGCTTTGTTATATGGCTTTATTGTACATTTTAATCTGATCCCGGTGGCATTTTCCTTGTTTCATTAACTACTTATTAATGAAACATGGAGGGCTTCATAGTTTTATTGCTAAAAAATGTTAAAAGACATAAAAAATCAGCCCATTTCTTGAAGTCATGAAAATGTTGGCAATGTTAAGGTAAAATAAATGGACTGCATTTGATATGATAACTTGCTTGATTCCTACTTCCAAAGCAAATAAACTAGTCTAAAAGGACTGCATTGTGCACAGTAGCAACATAAAATCAAGAATTAAGAACTTTTATGGCTTAGACAAAAGACATTTGGTTTGGAAACAGAAGCCTAACCATCCCACTAATCCACAAACGTAACAAACATATTAAGCATATCTAGAAATTTTGTCTCAGTATGTTAATGTCGCATTATTTCACTACCTGATCCAGGCTAGGATGAGAGTTAAATTAGATAGATGGCCAACAGTGTAAAACTCAATTGGATCTATGAAATGGGTCCTAAAGAATGAACAAAACTGAATCAAAGAATAAAATTCATTTTGTTGATATGGGATAAGGCTTTGACAGTGCTAGATAGATGGCAATAATGACGTATTCCAAAATTTTGGGATTAGGCTCCGTTGTCGGCATTGTTGTTGATTCATCCATTCTGGAAAAGAAAGAAGTATAAAGATAGAAAACTTTGTGGTATCTCATAATTGAGAAGCTAACACAAAAAATTATCTCAGTTTTTGTGTGCATTCAAACCAGAAAAGCAAAAATACAAAGGAGCAAGACTCACTCCTCAAGCAACCAATAAACTCGTCTCTGAAAGTCCTTATTGTCCTCGCCATGGGCATAGTAACAGTGAAGCACTTCTACATTGCCTATCTGTAACGAGAAAAAGAAACTTAGAAGCAAAAAGGCAAAAATGTTGAAAATCAATAGAGCAATAGAGCTACAGACAATACAGATGTATCTAAAGTGCTATTTTTACTTCCTAGTAAGTACTAAACAGTCACCACAATCAACAAAACGTACAGAACTTCAATAGAATGTATGTGTGCGTGCGTGTATGAATGTATGCATCTACGTGTGCACAATTACATATTGACATTACCACAGTATCCTAGGTTTTGAAGATGATGAGCACCCCTGTATATGTTTTGTTATGCCACTATCCTTATTTATGTCTGTATACATTGGAGCTCAGCAAGTAGATAGGGTCAAAAGACTAAAAGAAGGGATAAGAGGAGGTAAAGATAGGGTAGAAGTATATAGAAGTAACACTCGGCATTGCTAGCTTATTTCATTGATCGATAATAATCATTATTGCATATGAAGTAAACCAGACAATTGCTTCTGAGGAGGCCCACCCATCCTACTACTACTCTCATCCTAGCATGCTTAACAACATACACCTTTGTTGCTTTGGTTCCTCCTCCAAAAATGACAAGTACTATTAAGAACTGTGATATAACAGATGCCATGCTAGAACACTGATAGGAATTAGTATTGAGTGTTAGTTGTAGTAGGGTGTGTGTGTAAAGCAATTCAAGGGATATTATATATATGAGGGGTTAGCTCATTTAGGAGCTAATCACCATTTTCCCAAAATACAAGATGGTATCAGAGCCTTAGCCCTAAATCAACCCGCAAGCCCTAAAATCCCTCTCCCCCGCCTGCCCTAATCCCGCCTCCGCCACCTGAACCACCCGCCTCCACCTGAACCACCCGCCTCCACCTCCCGCCTCCGCAGCAAGACCCCCCCCCCCCCCCCCCCCGCCTGCCCTCTCCCGCAGCAGGACCCCCCCCCCCCTTCGCCGCCTGCGCCTGCGCCTGCGCTAGCCGCCGCCGCGCGCGCGCCGCCGGCTGCTGCTGCGCCGCCGCGCGCCGCCGGCTGCTGTTGCGCCGCCGCCGCATCCTGCTGCCTCTCCTCGCCTCGTGATCCCCTCTCTTCCAAGTCTTCTTCTAGCCCTACAAAACCCTAACTAGCTACAAAGAAAACCTACAAAACCCTAACCCTAGATCTATGGTAGAGTCATGAGAAGGACTCCATAGATGTACGGTTAGGGTATGCCCTAGAAGAAGAAGAGGAGAAGTAGATCTGCGGATCTGAGGAGGAAGAGAGGAGAGATCTGCGGATCTAAGGAGGAAGAGAGGAGAGATGGCGGACAATCTTACCTCCGCTGACATGAAGGCCTTCATTGGAGAGATAACGAAGCTGCTTGCTTCGAAGGAGTTGGGATCCTCGAGTGGATCGACGCCTTCACGTCCCGTGCAGAAGCTGGAATTGATGCCCAATGATGTGAAGTTGGAAGGGACGAAGAATTACCTCAGTTGGTCCAGGAGGGTGCTTCTCATCCTGAGGTCAAAGGGGTTAGAAGGCGTCGTTCTGGGTTCATGCAAGGAACCGCTGGACAAGGATGTGGATGATTGGAAAGTCTGGAGCACCACCAACTCACTGGTGGCTGCTTGGTTGATGACATCGATGGTTCCACCCATTGCTGGGATGGTGGAGGCCATAGAGAGTGCTGCGGGGATATGGAGTATGGTGGAGAAAATGTACTCTGGAGCAGGGAATGTGATGCTCATGATGGAGGTTCAGGGGAAGGTCGACACCCTAAAGCAGGGGGAGATGTCTATTCTAGCCTACTCTGCGGAGTTGAAAAGGCTGTGGTCAGAGTTGGACCACTATGACCCTATTGATCTGCCTGATCCTAGGAGCGCTGCGATACACAGGAAGTGGGTGGAGCGTAGGCGTGTGACACACTTTCTGAGGAACCTGAATGGAGACTTTGAGGCCAGGAGGGCGAGTATGTGTCACCTATCCTCCATCCCATCCCTGGAGGAGGCCATAGCTGCAATGGCACAGGAGGAGACCAGACTGAGGGTTATGAAGGATGAGGGTACTCAGGTTACTCGGGCTGCACTGGCTGTACCCCCAGTGGCAGTAGTGAGCGAGGATCGAGAGTGCTACACATGTGGGGTGAAGGGGCACCTGAGCTTCAACTGCCCACAGAAGGGCAGTGGACGAGGACGTGGCACTGGAGGCAGAGGAGGAGGTCGTTGGGGCCGTGGAGGCCGTGGACGAGGTCGTGGTGGCCCACGGGCCAACTTTGCTACCGCTGATGGACGACAGGAGACAGTGATGATTGAGGCTACGCCAGCTGAGGCGTCAGACCTAGAGCAGCGGAGACAGTCCAGGTCTACTACTGAGAGCTCGGAGAGCCATGCAGACCAGACTGGGGATATTGCCTCGCCATTCGGTAACTTTGCCCACTTCGCTCACACAGGCTCAGGCAACCGATTAGCCCTTTCATGTAGAGATCATATAGAGTGGATTATTGACTCAGGTGCATCTAGTCATGTGTCAGGAGCATATAGACAATTTTCCACATATAAACCACATTCCATTCATGAAACCGTTCAGACAGCTGATGGCACATCCCAACCCATTAGAGGGACTGGTACTATTCAGTGCACTCCCTCCATACGCCTCTCTTCTGTCCTTCATGTCCCATCATTTCCAGTCAACCTCTTATCTGTTGGCTCTATTGTTGATGATCTCGACTGTAGCATTACTTTTGACTCTACTCATTGTGTGTTGCAGGAAAGGAAGACTGGGAGGAGGCTTGGGACTGGCGTCAGGCGTGATGGACTGTGGTATCTTGACAGAGCTAGTGGGGATGCTGCACTGGCTGTAGTTGGTGGAGAGAAGGAAAGGGATGTACTTTTGTTGCATTGTCAGTTGGGGCACTTGCCCTTTGATATTTTGAGTAAAATGTATCCCGATATTTTGAATGGAGTGAATGAAATGAATTTGACATGTGATGCATGTGAATTTGGGAAACACACTAGGACGTCATATCCTAGTGTAGGGATGAGGAGTGTAGAGAAGTTTCATCTTATTCACTCAGATGTTTGGGGGCCCTGCCCAGTGACTTCAGTGAGTGGGTTCAGGTGGTTTATCACCTTCATAGATTGTCACTCTCGGATGACATGGCTTTATATGATGAAAAACAAAGGCGAAGCGCTGAAGTGCTTTCAGGACTTCCATAGAAGTGTCAGGAACATGTATGAGGCCAGAATCCGTGTCTTGAGAACGGATAATGGGACTGAGTATGTAAACAGGGAGTTTGCATCTTACCTATCTGAGAGTGGGATAACTCATCAAACCACCTGCCCCAACACCCCCCAACAGAACGGAGTTGCTGAAAGGAAAAATAGACACTTGTTGGAGGTAACTAGGTCACTCATGCTCACCATGAATGTACCTAAGATATTGTGGAGTGAAGCAGTGATGACAGCCACATATCTTATCAACAGGATGCCTTCACGGATCCTTGGTATGAAGTCTCCATGTGAGATTCTTATGGGAAAGAACACTTTCGTGGTTCCACCAAAAGTGTTCGGATGCACACGCTTTGTGAGGGATCATAGACCCTCTGTGGGGAAGCTGGATGCTCGGGCAATTAAATGTATATTTGTTGGGTATCCTTCAAATCAGAAAGGCTACAGATGTTGGAGTCCCTCAGAAAGAAAGCTGTTTGTGAGCATGGATGTGACGTTCAGGGAGACTGAACCGTTTTATGGAGGACTGACAGATTCTACATCAGTATTTGATACTGGGGCCTCTCCAAGCACAGGAGGAGTTGGTCGAGAGGGGGAGACTGATGACAGGAGGGTAGTGGTTGGACTTATACCATGCCCTGTCAGGGCTACTGGTACTGGTCCTGATAGCAGGGAGGAAGGAAGGACCTTGGTGGAAGAGGAGGAAGACAGGCTGTACGGCAGGAAATATAGCAGGAGACAGAAGGATAGTCATGGCGATGGAGGACAACAAGAAGACATCTTCCCCACTGAAGAACCACTAGCTCCCCTGCCCCATGTCGAGGATGATCAGTCTATCACGCCTGCTCGAGTCCCGACCTCCTTACTGCCTTCCTCTCCTACCACGGATGGTAACCTTTCTTTGCCTTCCTCTAGTTTAGATCTTCCACTTGCATCTCGTAGGGAGCCTCGTATCAATGCCGGCAGGCCTCCTGTACGGTATGGATATGAGACTGATATTGCTAATCATGTCTCCTACGCTTCTCTTACACCTTCATATAGGGCTATCATTGCATCCTTACAGTCTATCCCTATACCAAGTGATTGGCGAGTGGCAAAGCAACATCCCCAGTGGAAGAAAGCAATGCTCGAAGAACTTGAGGCACTGGAGAAGAACAAGACATGGAGACTTGTCTCACTTCCAGCAGGGAAGAAGGCTGTGGGCTGCAAGTGGGTATTCACAGTAAAGCAAACTGCAGAAGGGAAGGTGGACAGGTACAAGGCGAGGCTGGTTGCCAAGGGCTACAGTCAGACTTATGGGATTGATTATGATGAGACATTTGCCCCAGTGGCAAAGATGAGTACTGTGAGAGTACTGATATCCTGTGCAGCGAATTTTGGATGGAAATTGCATCAGTTGGATGTAAAGAATGCCTTCTTGCATGGAGACTTACAGGAGGAGGTATACATGGAGGTTCCACCTGGCTTTGGCACACAACAGACGGCGGGAAAGGTGTGTAGACTGGACAAGTCCTTGTATGGGCTGAAGCAATCTCCAAGGGCATGGTTCGACAGGTTCAGGCGGGCAGTCATCACTATGGGATACAAGCAGAGTAATGGTGATCATACTGTATTCTATAGACATTCAGGACAGCGGATTGCTCTTTTGGCTGTGTATGTTGATGATATTATTATCACTGGAGATGATGAAGAGGGAATCTCTCACTTGAAGGTGAGGTTGGCGAGAGAATTTGAGGTCAAGGACCTTGGACAGTTGGGATACTTCCTTGGACTGGAGATTGCCAGGTCCAGGAAGGGTATAGTTCTCTCACAGAGGAAGTATGCACTGGATCTTCTGGCTGAGACTGGTATGTTGGGGTGTCGTCCAGCAGCTACCCCTATTGATCAGAATCATAGGTTGCATTCACAATCAGGGGAGCCAGTGGACAAAGAGAGGACCAGAGACTTGTTGGACGCCTCATCTACTTATGCCACACTAGACCTGACATTGCCTATGCTATCAGTGTGGTAAGTAGGTACATGCATGATCCTAGGACTGGACATATGGAGGCAGTCTTCAGGATACTGAGGTATCTGAAGAATAGTCCAGGAAAAGGCATACTATTTGGTAGTCATGGTCACATGAATGTGACAGGCTACTGTGATGCAGATTGGGCCAGTTGCCTAGATGATAGGAGATCGACCTCGGGCTACTGTGTGTTTGTTGGGGGCAATTTGGTCTCTTGGCGCAGCAAGAAGCAGGATTTGGTGGCTCGTTCCACTGCAGAGGCAGAGTATCGTGCTATGGTGCTTAGTACTTGTGAGATGATCTGGTTGAGATCACTCCTACATGAGCTACACCTGCTGAGAGAGGGACCATTGCGGTTGTTGTGTGATAACAAGTCAGCAATTAATATTGCCAACAACCCAGTGCAACATGATAGAACGAAGCACATAGAGATTGACAGGTTCTTCATTAAAGAGAGACTGGATAAAAAGCAGTTGGAGATCTCCTATATTACCTCTGGACAGCAATTAGCTGATTGCCTTACGAAGGGGTTAAACTCTAAAGGAGTAGAGGATGCTTGTAACAAGATGGGCATGATAAATATCTTTTGCTCATCTTGAGGGGGAGTATTGAGTGTTAGTTGTAGTAGGGTGTGTGTGTAAAGCAATTCAAGGGATATTATATATATGAGGGGTTAGCTCATTTAGGAGCTAATCACCATTTTCCCAAAATACAAGAATTAGCAATGATACGATTTATTGCTCAAAACTGAAAATAAAAGAAGATAACTTGATTACAATTATAGAGGTAATCTCTCTTTCAAAACGCCGATTAAAAAGGACGTCCGCACTCGAGGAAAATCTCTCCTCTCTTTCAATATTCTCTCAAAATTAAGCATGGGAAAAACCGGCCCCCCTAAGGTGTATATATAGAATCTTAATTTGCATAATTACACATAACCCCCTAAAATAATAAAAACTCACAAAAGGCCCAAAAAGTTCACGTATACGTCCATGTGTTATATAATTGGGTCCGGTCCTCCTGTGCTTACCGCTGGCCCTCCTTGCTTGCGTCGCCTTTGATATGTGATGAGCCCATCACTATTCCCCCCCCCCCCTAAAAAGCCATTGTATCCTCAAGTTAGAAGTCAGGAAACTGTTGCACCATAACGCCCACCAACTTCCAGGTGCTCTCATGATTGGGTAAGCCCTTCCAAAGCACCAGCACCACCCGGTCTCCAGCACTTCCCTTGCGAAACCCCTTCAACTCCTAAGGCTCCAAGACCACCTACACGTCTTCTGTCAATGTTTCGGGTAATGATGATGAGGGCAAGGTTTTAGGTCTCGGTTTCGGTCTATGTATCGTTCTTTCCAAAATTTAGGTTTCGGTATTGATATCGTCCATTTTAGCGGTTTCGGAAGCAAGTTTCGGTTTTGTCCGTATCGATAGTTTCGGCAGTTTTGTTTCGGATTTCGGTTTCGGTTTCGGTTTCGGAGATACTTTAAATATGTATATACTATATACACACAATGATGGTTTCGGAGGTTCTTAAATCTAAAACTATCAAATACTATTAAATACTTAACAAACTAAAATATTAATCATATACTATCAAATACTAAATACTAAATAGATAAACTAAATTTGAGTTCGTAATCATATCAAATACTAAATAACTAAAGTTTGGTACTTAAATACTAAATATTAGATAAATGAATAGATCCTAAAGTTTGCCTTGCGCACCCACCGTTTTACCTTGTGCACATACCACTTATTTACAAGTTTGCCAAAAAATCGTTAGGCGTTGCTTTGCGTACACACCACTTATTTACATGGTTGCTATCCGCTTGATATGTGCACCGACTGTTTTACTTTATGCACATACCACTTATTTACAAGTTTGCCCTTTTAAAGAATGTAGCATCTCCTGAAAGGCGACTCGGGCCTCTCTCTCTCTCTCTATTTGCTCTCTCTCTCACTCTTACGCTAGATGGTCGAGGCGGGTTCGACGAGGCAGGAGGCAGGTTTGGCGAGGCGGCGATGCGATGAGGTGAGTTCAATTTTTTCATCATCTTCTTTTTGTCCGTTTTCTTCTTTTTTAGCAATTTATTCTTGGTTCTTCCTCTTCTTCATCTAATTCTTCATCATTTTCAAGCCGAAACCCTAGGGTTTTCTCCTCTCTTTTAACCGAGTTTTCTATGCAACCTATTGATTCACAAAATTTTTTGGGGTTTTTAGAGAATTTTTATTTAATTACACATTCTTCTTCCTCTGTCTTCGACCGGTACTGGACGGCATCGGTCAGTTTCAGCAGGCATCGGTCAGTTTCGGCCGGTATCGGCCAAAACTGACTGATACCGTTCAGTATCGGCCGATACTGAAACTAACCCTTGGTTTCAGTATCGTCAACTGTCGATACCGATATGATACGGCCGATACCTAATGGTATCAGCCAATACCTCAAACCCTGGATGAGGGTGTATGATCGACAATCTCCTGTTGGAGCTGGAACACATGAAAAACAGGGTGGATAAGCGATCCTGAGGGTAACCTCAGCATATAAGCAACCGGCCCACAACCTTGGCCTCTACCTCATAAGGCCCAAAGTATCGAGTGGATAGCTTCTCATTCCTTCTGTGGGCCAATGACTTTTGTCGATAAGAACGCCGCTTCAGATAGACCATATCCCCCATGCCAAACTGTATATCCATGCGATGTAAGTCTGCACAAGCCTTCATGATCTGCTGGGCACTGGCCAAATGGTGCTTCAACTCCTCCAAAACCATGTCTCTCTCGGCTAAGTACTGCTCCACCTCTGAAACAGGTGTCGAATCATGCCCATAATGGAACAAGTGAAGAGGGTCACGTCCATACAAGATCTTGAAGGGTGTATTCTGAGCAACTATGTGATAGAAAGTATTGTACCAATACTTTGCCCAAGCTAGCCATTGTGCACACAACTTCGGAGTCTCTGAAATGAAGCATCGCATGTAGGTCTCAATATTCCTATTGATGACCTCAGTCTGGCAGTCAGTCTGTGGATGGTATGACGTACACCGCATCAAGACTGTCCCCTGCACTTGAAAAAGCTCATGCCAGAATCTGCTCAAAACGACCTTGTCTCTATCAGAGAGAATAGACTTCGACGGCCCATGCAAACGAATGATCTCCCACAGAAAAACCTCAGCCACAGACACTACACTGTAATGATGACGAGGTGGTATAAAGTGTGCGTACTTGCTGAGGCGGTCCACCACAAGTATGACTGTGTATCCTCCCGACATGGTCAACCCCTCAATGAAATCCATGGACACCTCCTCCCAGATCCGCTCTGGCAAAGAGAGGCTGCAGCAACCCTCCTGAGTCATCACCATGTACTTGTGACGTTGTTAAACGTCACACTTTGCCACCATCGCCGCGACGTCCTTCTTCATCTCCTTCCAGAAAACCTCCTTTGATAACCGCCTATAGGTCTTAAGGACCCCGAATGACCCCCACCGCACTACTGTGGAACTCCTGCAAAATCACAGGGATGTGGTTAAATGTTCACGATATCACTAGACGCCCCTGAAATAAAAGCCTCACGTCCTACAAAGAATAGCATGGGTGATCTACTAACCCATGTAAGAGTGTTGCCCGAATCTCTACTAACTCACGATCCTCAACTTCTCGAAGCAGTGGCTCCCTATCCTGTAGCAAGGAATAGACAAGGTTGCCAAGCGTATGTCCTCATCGCGCCTCGATAATGCATCCGCAACCTTGTTCTCTAGACCTGGGCGGTATTGTATCTCAAATTTGTATCCAATCAACTTCTTCTGCCACCATGTGCTGCTCCACCAAGTATTTTAAGCTCATCTGGTCTGTGCGCACTACAAAACTCTTTCCCAACAGGTAAGGCATCTACTTCTGAATCGCCAGGACAATCGCCATCAGTTCCCTCTCATAGACGGACTTCAACATAGCCTTCGCCGTCAGAAGTTGGCTAAAATATGCAATGGGCATCTGGTCTTGCATCAGTACTACCTCAACCCGTGCCCTGAAGCATCTGACTCCACAATGAAAGGTCTAGTAAAGTCCGATAGAGCCAGCACTGGTTCAGTGGTCATGGCCTTCCTCAAGGCCTCGAATGCAAGCGTCGTCTCGTTACTCCGATGGAATTTGTCCTTCAGCAGCTCGGTGAGTGTCTAGGCGATAGTACCATACTCATGCACGAACTTCCTGTATTATGCCGTCAAACCAAGGAACCCCCTCAGTCCCATCAAGCGTGGCTAGTCTAACATCGCAGCTACGATCTATCTGCTGCCACCCCCCCTCTGAAGATACCACATGTTCCAGGTATTCCACCTGTGGCTGGCCAAATGGACATTTCTTCCTGTTTGCATATAGCTATGGTACTGGAACTCTTGAAAAACTATCTGTATGTGGTCCAAGTGCTCCTCCAGTGATCGGCTGTAAAGAAGGATATCATCGAAGAAAACTAATACAAATAACCTAAGATAGGGACGGTATACCTTATTCATTAACGCCTGAAAGGTAGCAGGGCATTAGTCAAGCCAAAAGGCATGACGAGAAACTCGTAGTGGCCTTCATGAGTCCTGAAGGCGATCTTAGGTACATCTTTTGCACGCATCTTGATTTGGTAGTAGCCGGACTTTAGATCAATCTTCGTAAAAATGGTCAACCTATGCAACTCATCCAGAGCTCATCAATAACATGAAAGGAAAACTTGTCGGTGACCGTCTCCTTATTCAGCACCCAATAGTCCACGCAGAAACGCCAGCTCCCTGTAATGCCCTGAAAGCTACTGCACAAGTACTAAGGGGGTGAATAGTACTTTAAAAATAATCAAGAGTCTAATTCCTAATTATCGTGCAATCACAAACAACTATGCGGAATTAATAAGTACAACAAGAACAATGCAACGCAAACAAGCGATGTAATGGGTTCGGATCCGCCCAAGTCTCCCCGACTTGTTCACGGTGATCCTACGTCCCAGACACCCGGATCCCTTCCGGCTACTTGAGTTAAAATCCACTAACTCAAGGTTCCACTAAACAACTTCTTGTAGAAACTACTACAAGATCAAATCAATACAACAGTTTAATCGTGACTCCCACAAACTGGGATCACGAACTTCTCTCACAAACCGAGAGATAAACTCAGATATAAGATTGAATGAAAATATAGAACGCTTACCACAAAATCATATGCCTTGAGAAATACTTACAGATTTAGGGCAAGGAAGGATTTTGAGAAAGAGTGAGCACGAAACCCTAGCACCACCAAGATGAACAGCGTGAGATGGCTAGGGCGATGAAGATGGTCGTGATTCAACCTCTCAGGAGAATGACCGCACTAGATCTGAAAATCTCTTTTGATAAGTTAGGTCACAAAGAGAGGGCGAGAGATTTTCGAGAGAGAAAGCCTTGGAAAAATAGATAAACGATTGATTGAGAGTTAGATCCGAAATCCCTCTGATAATAGACAAATTTCCTTGTTTGAAACGAATCAAACACATATGGAAAGAATCAGAACAGATCAAGAAAAGTCGTGGAAATAAATTTTCCAACGGCTGGAAAAATAAAGCTGCTTAATCGGTCTAAGAAGGATCACTGACCGATTAGTTTGAGAACTAGTCGGTCGGTGAACCTTCTTGGACCGACTAGATGATTGACAGAGAATTCAGTGAAGGATGATAAACTAGTCGGTTTACGAAGAAACATCAACCGACTAGTTTGACAACTAGTCGGTCGGTGAACCTTCTTGGACCGACTAATTGGTCAACAGTAACTCGGCTGAAAAATACAAGTAAGACTAGTCGGTTCAAGAAGGATTTCCAACCGATTAGATTGACATCTAGTCGGTTGGTCCTTCTACTTGAACCAACTAAGATGCACAGAAAGTCAAACGGAGAAGCGATAAGCTACGGAAAACTTCCTAATGGCTTCTAAGACAATCCTGGAGATAAGTTACGATATATAAGAGGACATCGAAGGCAATTAATACTCAAGGCTTAACATTCTAGAAGACAATGAAAATAAACAATACACACCGTCTTCCAAAGCTTCAATATGAAGATTCTGAATCCCTCGACTTCAATAATACTCTTTGAGCTTCAATGAAGCTTCAGGCACATCGTTCACGCACTCTAAAGAAGTCTTGGGACATCATTTGAGATCTACAAAGTAATTTGGCGACGATCTTCATAACTGCGCTCAAAGATAATTAGTACACAATATTTATATTTGTTCATCATCAAAACCAAATCAGGGAAATCAATACTCAACATTCTCCCCCTTTTGGTGTTGACAAACCAACATAAATATAAAACAATAATAATGAGATAAATGAAATTTACTTACTCCCCCTGCATTGATGACTCGTTAGTTCCATGTTAAATATTAAACATAAGCATCAAGCAGAAGAGAAAAGTATAAAACACATGATCCATTTATTGAAATATATGATCGGAATCCATTTTTATATCTTCACTCCCCATGAATCTAACATATGAAATTAGATTCACGGTAATTGTTCAAATTATCATTTAGCCCATAGTCATTATTAATTCTATCCCCCTTTGGCATTATCCAAAAAGAGCGGGAGGAAGCCAACTTCAACATCCATGGCTAAAAAAATTATAAACAAGAGAGTGGAAGAGAACGACGATGGCCCAAATGGCACCAAGGAAAACATCGAAAACAAAATCAAAGTGTGCCAATCAGACCAAAGTCGAAAAGAGAGATCATGAAAAACCAAAATCAAATCCAAGTATTGATGAGAGGAACATACTCTCCAATATCAACATTTTTAGCTAATTGAGTGCATGGAAAACAATTCATGTTTTCAGACAAACAAAGCTAGACAATCAATCAGTGTCGACGAACGACGAAGTAAACATCAGAGACAAAAGTACAATGTGCACATAGATACAAAATGCAATAGGATGGATATAAATATATAGAAACATCAAAATGATACATCCAGCCAACAAAAAAATCACTAACATTAGCAGATAGTAGTATACGGTGCACAACATATAACACTCCATCATACATCAAAATGTATCACAAAACATAAAACAACCACAAATACGATGCGCAAATCGAAAAACAAGTCATAAATCCAGCATGAGCTTATGAATATCATTATCACGCAAGATTATATAAGAAAATATGAATCCTAAATCTCGGATTCACCCATAATCCCCAATTCTCGACGTAACCGCACAAATGTATCTTCCTTGAGTGGTTTCGTGAAAATATCGGCGATTTGCTTCTGTGTTTCAACGTACACTAAAATGGTGTCCTTTTTAGCTACATGATCATCTAGAAAATGGTGACGGATATCTATGTGTTTGGTACGGGAGTGGTGTACTGGATTCTTAGAGAGACATATTGCACTTAGGTTGTCCACCATGATAGGGCAAGTATCACAGTTTATACCGAAGTCTTTAAGTGTGTGTCTCATCCAAAGAACCTGTGCACATGCAACACCGACGGCAATATATTCCGCCTCGGTGGTTGAAAGTGATACGGAATTCTGCTTCTTGAAAAACCAAGAGACAAGAGAATTTCCTATAAAATGGCAAGTGCCACTAGTACTCTTCCTGTCGGATTTACATCCAGCATAATCTGCATCACTATATGAGATTAACTCATATGTGCTTGACTTTGGATAGAATAATCAGTAGTCGAGTGTGTGACTTAAATAACGGAAAATACGTTTAACAGCTATTAAATGTGATTCCTTAGGTTATGATTGATACCTAGCACAGACACATGCTGCAAACATTATATCTGGCCTACTAGCAGTGAGATATAATAAACTACCTATCATACCTCGATATAGACGAATGTCTACATCTTTGCCGCCCGTATCTTTATCAAGGTGTGTAGTGGTGCTCATTGGAGTCTTCTTGCTAGAAGCATTCTCCATTCCAAATCGCTTTAACAGCTCCACCGTGTACTTGGTTTGGTGGATGAAGATTACATCGTTCATTTGGCGGATTTGGAGTCCTAAGAAATATTTGAGCTCACCCATGTGGCTCATCTCAAATTGGTCATTCATAACATTAGAAAACTTTTCGTAAAGAGCGAAGTTAGTAGCACCGAAAATGATATCATCTACGTAAATTTGAACTAAAATAATGTCATGATTTGCATACTTAACAAAAAAGCGTTGAATCAACCTCACCCATTTTGAAACCCAAATCCAAAAGAAAGTTCTTTAGGCGGTCATACCAAGCTCTAGGAGCTTGTCTCAAACCATAAAGTGCTTTCTTAAGTTTGAAAACGTGATTTTGAAATTTTTCATTTATAAAACCCGGAGGTTGAGAAACATAAACTTCCTCAACGACATCTCCGTTTAAAAACGCACTTTTTACGTCCATTTGAAAAGGTTTGAAATCTTTATGGCATGCAAATGACAATAACAACCTAATAGATTCTAATCTAGCTACAGGTGTAAAAGATTCCTCGAAATCTATACCTTCCTCTTGCATGTAGCTTTGAGCAACTAACCGAGCTTTGTTCCGAATAACATTTTGGTTCTCGTCTGTCTTGTTCTTGAAAATCCACTTCGTTCCTATAACGTTGTGGTTCTTCGAAGGCAACGGAACTAGCTCCCAGACCTCATTCCTCTCAAACTGAATGAGTTCATCTTCCATGGCTAAGATCCAAGAACTATCTTCGCACGCCTCGTTGATATTCTTTGGCTCCACGAAAGAGACAAAGGCACACTGAGCGAAGAAATTAACTTGAGATCTTATTCTGACGCCATCTTCCATGTTGCCAATAACTTATTCATGGGGATGGTCACGAACTGTTTGAAGCTTTCTGGGAACACCCTGGTCACTAGGAACATTCTCAAAAGAATCATTAGTAGGGTTAGTTTCAACAGAATCAATAGGATCAGATTTACCAAAAGAGTCACTAATTACTTCCATAGAATCATCGTCATCGATAATTCTAGGAGGGACAAAATTTTCATTAAATGAAACATGAAGAGATTCCTCGATCGTTGAGGTTCTTTTGTTGTATATCCGGTATGCTTTGCTACGGGAGGAATATCCAACAAATATCCCCGCGTCGGATCTTAGATCAAATTTGTCCAAACTACCATACGTGTTCTTGATAAAACATTTTGCACCAAAAACTCTAAAATGTTTAACTTGAGGCAACCTAACAAACAACAATTCATAGCAAGTATGTTTGGTGCCGGGCCTCAAGAGAATCCTATTAAACACATAGCAAGCGGTATGTACCGCTTCTGCCCAAAATTGATGGCCAAGTTGGCTATCATCAAGCATAGTGCGAGCACATTCCACTAGCGTCCTATTCTTTCTCTCAACAACACCATTTTGAGGGGATGCGCGGGGGAAAGAAAAGGTGTGAGTAATACCAACTTCATCACAGAAATTTGAGAAAGACTCGTTCTCAAATTCTCCTCCGTGATCACTATAAATAGTGACAATGGTGGTTCCAATGAGATTTTGTACTTTATTAACAAATACTGTGAAGTTTTCAAAAGCATCATTTTTATTGATTAAAGTAAATACCCAAGTAAATCTAGAAAAGTCATCAACGATGACAAGTCCATATCGAGCATTCACTAATGAAGCAACTTTAGTTGGCCCAAAAAGATCTAGATGTAAAAGCTCTAGAGGCCGTTTAGAGGATATACTTTTCTTAGGTTTGAATGACGATTTTGGAAGTTTGCCACGTTGACACGAGTCGCAGAAGCTTTTCTTTTGAAAGGCAAGCTTAGGGAATCCTTTTATAGAATTTAGCTTGGGTAGTTTGAAAAGTGTTCCGAAATTCGCATGACCAAAACGTCTATGCCATAAGTGTTGCTCACTTGTGTCGGCGATAAGACATTGTTCATGGGAATTTGGAATATCTAATATATATAAGTCCTTGTGGCGTGTGCCAGAGAACAACACACTATTATTATCATATCTTAAAATATGGTACATTTCTTTCTCAAAGCTAACTTTGTAACCCTTGTCACAAAGTTGGCTTATTGAGATTAGATTGTGATTTAAGCTTTTAACAAGGTAAACATCACTTATAAGGGGTTTAGATGGGTTACCAACTTTTCCAACACCGATGATGGTTCCGCTCCCGTTGCCTCCAAAGACCCCTCGGTTTCCATTTTCAATGGGCACCACTTTGGATAACAACTGAGCTTTACCAGTCATGTGTTTTGAGCACCCGCTATCAAGTATCCACCCAATCTTGGAGCCAAATTTTGATTTGTTGCTCCTTTTCTTTTTCTTGAGTACCTGAAGATAAAAATATCGTATCATGGTACCCAAGGTCATTGGGTCCTAAGAGATTAGACCTTTGGAAGCCAAGTCCAATTGGACTTAGACTTCCCAACATAGTCATCATTGTGCACAACATTCATGAAATAAGATTTAATATATGCTTGTTTATCACGCATGCTTGTGTCCTTCGGGCCCCAAATAGTGAATGTCTTGGGAGCCCTTTTTCTATTGGGAACATGCATGTTTTGTTGGTTTCTACGTGGTGCATGTGTTCTACGAGGAAGTGGCCTAGTGTATGCATGCGGTGGATAAGCATAAGGCACATGATGAAGTGGAGGTGGCAACATATGATAAGGTGCATGATGATAATCATTCATGTAGTAATGATGTGGGTAAGCATATGCATGTGGGGGAACAACTGCATGAGTGTGTCTCACTTGGTGTGCACGTGCTCGTGAATGTGGAGCATAGAAATCATCATAAGTGTGAACAGGTGGAGTAGGAGGTGTGTTCCTACGTGGCATAGTATTGATGTACATAAATGCATGACCCTTCTTTGGAGGTCCACCCAAAGTGGGTTTCTTTCCAAAAGGGGGTGTGTACTTAGTGGAAGTACCATTGGTAGATGAATTACCCATGGGATGTTTACTCCCACTAGTTGAGGCATCGGAGGATGGCCTTACAAAGGTGGTAGAAGATTTGGATGAATTTTCCTTCGTATACCCCAAACCAATGCGATGATTAGCCGAAAATAAGTCATTCAGACTATTATCCAAATGGTCTTTGTCTTTGTTGAATTTTTCATTCGGCCTGTTGTGGACTCATATTTCTCAGTGAGAGAAAGTATTTTAGTATCCAAAGTGGACACTTGTGTAGTGAGTTTACAAACACGTGACTTGAGATTCTCATTCTCAATACTCAAAGTTGAATTTCGAGAAATCAAATCGGCTATCTCGTGTTCATCCGAATCCTCAATGTTAACATGCTCAAGTTGAGATTTGAGATTTACAATCTCAGTTCTCAAGGTTTCAACAACGGTGTCGTTGTTGGTGATGACAGGTTTAGGTGTGGTTTGAAGTCTAGTTAGCTCATCTTTGATTTTAGTATATCTATTTGCTAACTTAGAATATTTAGACCAAATTTGTTCATTAGCTAATCTAAGGTCATCCATAGTTACCTCTTCACCTTCATCCTCGCTTTCATCTGAAGTGGTCTCTTGATCATATTGCTCTCTTGCCATGAAGCACATGTGTGCTTTCTCCACTTGTTCTTCATCTGACTCAACACTTGAAGAATTCTCTTCCGAGTCAGTGAATGTACCGACAAGTCCTTTCTTATACTTCTTCTTGTACTTTCTTGACTTGTCGAACTTGGATGCCTTCCCCTTCTCCTTTTGTTTGTTGAGAGGACAATTGACCTTGATGTGTCCTGGCTTATTGCAATTGAAACACAAAGGAGCAGAGGCATTAATAGAACTAACTTTAGATTTATTCTTAAAGTTACCTTTTTCAGAAGAACCGGTTGAACTTCTTTGACATGAGGGCTAAAGATTCCATGTCCAACTCGTCTTCCGATTCTTCACTATCGGTAGGTGTAGTAGGGGTGGCCTTGAAAGCAATTGTCTTTTTCTTTGGCTCTTCTTGCTTCAAGAACGCCTTCATCTTATCATGCATCTTAATCTTGTTGTCCTTTCGTACCTCATAAGACATTAAGGTACCCATTAGTTGAACAACAGTATATTTGGACATATGGTTACCTTCCTCGATAGCGTAGGTTCGCTTTTCCCAACTCGAAGGAAGTCCGTCAATGATCTTCGCAACTTTCTCTTCTTGGGTATAGGTCTTCCCAATGGCTTCCAACTCGTTAGTTATATCCACGAAGCGAGCATAATACTCCTTAATTCTTTCACCTTGTTCCATGTGAAACAACTCGAATTCTTTGTTAGCAACAGTGAGTTTAGAATGTTTTACCCTGCTAGTTCATTCGTGTAGGATGAGAAGTTGATTCCAAATCTGATATGCACTCTTACATGTGCATATCTTGTTGAAATCTTCAGGCTCCAGTGCACATTGTAAGGCATTCATTGCCTTGGCATTGTTCACCTCCGCGGCGACCTCCGCAGCAGTCCACTTCGTGAAGTCTTCTTCAGTGGGCTCAACATACTCCGTTAATGTGGCTCTCAAAAGTGATGTGCTCCGGAGGAAGGGTTCCATCCGGCATTTCCAGTACCCATAGTTGATACCGTTAAAGTGAGGATGCCTAGTTGAGGAGTGTCCTTCCATCACTGAAGAGGCTCCTTCACGATTCTTGAAGGTGATGTAGTCGGAAGGTGGTCGAACGGCCTTATTGTCGTTGTTTGTCATAGCTATGAACTTGGCTATAATACCAAATGTAATGCCCTGAAAGCTACTGCACAAGTACTAGAGGGGGGTGAATAGTACTTTAAAAATAATCAAGAGTCTAATTCTTAATTATCGTGCAATCACAAACAACTATGCGGAATTAATAAGTACAACAAGAACAATGCAACGCAAACAAGCGATGTAATGGGTTCGGATCCGCCCAAGTCTCCCCGACTTGTTCACGGTGATCCTACGTCCCAGACACCCGGATCCCTTCCGGCTACTTGAGTTAGAATCCACTAACTCAAGGTTCCACTAAACAACTTCTTGTAGAAACTACTACAAGATCAAATCAATACAACAGTTTAATCGCGACTCCCACAAACTGGGATCACGAACTTCTCTCACAAACCGAGAGATAAACTCAGATATAAGATTGAATGAAAATATAGAACGCTTACCACAAAATCATATGCCTTGAGAAATACTTACAGATTTAGGGCAAGGAAGGATTTTGAGAAAGAGTGAGCACGAAACCCTAGCACCACCAAGATGAACAGCGTGAGATGGCTAGGGCGATGAAGATGGTCGTGATTCAACCTCTCAGGAGAATGACCGCACTAGATCTGAAAATCTCTTTTGATAAGTTAGGTCACAAAGAGAGGGCGAGAGATTTTCGAGAGAGAAAGCCTTGGAAAAATAGATAAACGATTGATTGAGAGTTAGATCTGAAATCCCTCTGATAATAGACAAATTTCCTTGTTTGAAACGAATCAAACACATATGGAAAGAATCAGAACAGATCAAGAAAAGTCGTGGAAATAAATTTTCCAACGGCTGGAAAAATAAAGCTGCTTAATCGGTCTAAGAAGGATCACTGATCGATTAGTTTGAGAACTAGTCGGTCGGTGAACCTTATTGGATCGACTAGATGGTTGACAGAGAATTCAGTGAAGTAAGGAGGATAAACTAGTCGGTTTACGAAGAAACATCAACCGACTAGTTTGACAGCTAGTCGGTCGGTGAACCTTCTTGGACCGACTAATTGGTCAACAGTAACTCGGCTGAAAAATACAAGTAAGACTAGTCGGTTCAAGAAAGATTTCCAACCGATTAGATTGACATCTAGTCGGTTGGTCCTTCTATTTGAACCAACTAAGATGCACAGAAAGTCAAACGGAGAAGCGATAAGCTACGGAAAACTTCCTAATGGCTTCTAAGACAATCCTAGAGATAAGATACGATATAAAAGAGGATATCGAAGGCAAGTAATACTCAACGCTTAACATTCTAGAAGACAATGAAAATAAACAATACACACCATCTTTCAAAGCTTCAATATGAAGATTCTGAATCCCTCGACTTCAATAATACTCCGTGAGCTTCAGGCACATCGTTCACGCACTCTAAAGAAGTCTTGGGACGTCGCTTGAGATTTACAAAGTAATTTGGTGACGATCTTCATAACTGCGCTCAAAGATAATTAGTACACAATATTTATGTATGTTCATCATCAAAACCAAATCAGAGGACTCAATACTCACCACTCCCGTCCTTCTTCACCGCAGCACAGGACTAGAAAAGGGACTAACGCTCGGCTTAATGAAACCTACCCGCACCATCTCTGTCACCATCCTCTCTATTTCATCCTTCTGAGCCTAAGTGTAACGATAAGGCCTGACGCTGATAGGAGACATGTCCTTCCGTAATACTATCGTGTGCTCGTGGTCCCTAGGAGGTGGGAGACCATGAGGCTCCTGAGAAAACTCCTCGAACTACCCCAAAAACTGTTGCACCTCCTCTACAATAGGCTACCCACTCTCAGCCTCAGCTCTTTCCTCGCCTGGTATCCCCTGCAGCTCCACTAGAAAGCCACCCCCTCAGCCTAAATGGTCCTAGCTATGTTCTTCAGTGAGACCATGGTCCTGCATAGGCTGGGATCCCCCCTGTAATCCGCCCTCCCGAAACTCCATCCTGAGCAACTTTCAGTCCACCTTCATGTCCCCTGGTGTCTGCAATCACCTCATGCCCAGGATCACATCTATGCTCCTCAGATCCAAAGGCAGGAAGTCCTCCACCACCTGAATTCCCTGCAATGTCAAAATAAGCACGTGACACACTCACCGGCTGCTCTCCATCTGGCATGTCCCCATCATGACACCAAAATTGCATGCGTCCACAAGCTGAAGACCCTGCTGCTCCACCAATCTCCTGGAGATAAAATTGTGGATGGCTTTGTTCGGTTCCGGATTTACACCCGAAAGTGCGACTCACCGCAAGTGTACGGTGGTGTAGTATAGAATAAAAGCATCGAACTCTGGGAAGGCAGTTGTTTAGTGTTTAGTCATGAGCGGTATACATATAAGGAGTATTCATTGTATGGGTATGTGCATGTAAGTGTATGCATGGGAGTGTAGAGTGGGTGTAATGCACGTATGTGTAAACTACTATTGCGTGTGTGCGTATAGTAATTTTGTTGTGTGTATAGTAAATTCCTACATGTAGGGCTATAAGGTGACTATGATATGCTTGGGATATATAAGTGAATGTGTATGGTTGGATAGTAAATTGCTATTATTGTTAGCATGTTATTCTTGTTTATTAGCGTGCTTGGCGATTTTCGTTGGTAAGTGTGCATAGTAAAACGGTATGCTCAGGATACTTGTTGATACTGAGATAGTTATTAATGAATGATATTATTATTATTGATATTGGTTGTTATTTTTGGTGATGTTATAATTTTTTGTGTTAGTATTTTTAATTATTACTGGTGTTTTGAGTTGGTGGTTTTTTGTGTTTCTCTGATGTCTGGAATGCTACAGGTACTAACCCAGCAGTGCGCAGTGGGCCTGCTTGAGTTTTGAAATTTTGTACTTCTCTTCTGTAGCACCCGCCTCTTCGGGAATACCTGATACGGATTCGTACTCATCGGGTATACCGGGGAGCGGGGCGTTCCATTTGGTGGCCCATGCAGGTCACTGCACTGCGGCTGTGTAGGATGAGTACGTGTAGTACCCCAGTGTTGAGAGTAGCTTAAACCTAAGGTGGGTAGAGTCCAGCCTTAGGATGGGACCGGATAGCAGGAACTTGAGATATGCACCCTGAGGTTTGATATTTAAGAATTGATTCCGTATGAATGTATGTGCATATGTATGTGTGTAAATAGGTATGCATGTGCATTTGATTGTAATATATGTATGATGATTATATGGCCATGTGATTGTATTTAAAGTGCATGTGTTAATAAGTGGTTGACGTATGAGTAGTGTGTAAGTGAGTTATATACTTGACTGAGATGCAGGT
Organism: Scilla litardierei; assembly: GCA_030789695.1. Taxonomy (NCBI): domain Eukaryota; kingdom Viridiplantae; phylum Streptophyta; class Magnoliopsida; order Asparagales; family Asparagaceae; genus Scilla; species Scilla litardierei. The sequence goes on from CM061132.1 coordinate 166,384,818, forward strand.
AGAGTATGGATGTACTGTGTTGTAGTTATATATTGTATGTGATATGCACATGTAGAGTGTACGGCTACATGAGTGGATCCCTGAGCTCCACACATGTATGTGTGGATATGTCTTGATAGTAATATTGTTGTGAGTGGGTATACGTGATGAGTGTATGATACATGCATGGTTGTAAGCTGGTACGTTTACACCCATATATGGATGATTGTAGTTTTGCATGGATATCTGTGTATTGATAATGATATGCAAGACTCTGCGTGATGATGCATGTGCGAATGTTGGATGGATAGTAAGGGACATACATGGTTGTGTGTCTGGGTTTCGAGGTGCACGTGTTTACGTGTTAATGTATGATAGCCTATGAGTAATGTGTATCATGGGATTATATAATTGGTTGATCTCTATGCCGTCTATAGATATGGTGTGCTGTTTGTATATGTCTACTGTGGTAAATATGTATATAAATATAGTGTTGACTGTATGGATCCTTGTGTTCCACTCAGGTATGAGTGGGCATGCCCAGAGTGTATTAGAGTTGTGTGGTTGATATGTGTATACATGTAAGATGTATACGGTTGCATGTCTGGTTGTAAGCGGGTGCGCTTACATCGGTGTTAGGATAGATATAGTGATATCTGGGTGTCTGGATGTTGATGTATAAGACTCTATGTATGACATGTGTGTGTATGTTTAAATGTGTACATGGTAACATAGGTGGTTATATGTCTCAGGATGGCAGTTCATGTGGGTATGTTTGAAATGTTATACTTGTGTCTTTGAACTAGTAAAAGTATTGGCATGTGAATGTGCTTATCTATATGATGGGGTAGAGTGACCATATATATCTCTAGTCACCCTCAGCCATGTCCAAGTTAGAAAGTTCGAGGACGAACTTTATTTTTAAGGTGGGTAGATTGTAATGCCCGTATGTGTAAACTACTATTGCGTGTGTGCGTATAGTAATTTTGTTATGTGTATAGTAAATTCCTACATGTAGGGCTATAAGGTGACTATGATATGCTTGGGATATATAAGTGAATGCATGTGATTGGATAGTAAATTGCTATTATTGTTAGCATGTTATTCGTGTTTATTAGCGTGCTTGGCGATTTTCGTTGGTAAGTGTGCATAGTAAAACGGTATGCTCAGGATAATTGTTGATACTGAGATAGTTATTAATGAATGATATTATTATTATTGATGTTGGTTGTTATTTTTGGTGATGTTGTTATAATTTTTGGTGTTAGTATTTTTAATTATTACTGGTGTTTTGAGTTAGTGGTTTTTTTTGTGTTTCTATGATGTCTGGAATGCTACAGGTACTAACCTAGCAGTGCGCAGTGGGCCTGCTTGCGTTTTGAAATTTTGTACTTCTCTTCCGTAGCACCCGCCTCTTCGGGAATACCTGATACGGATTCATACTCATCGGGTATACCGGGGAGCGGGGCGTTACATTGACCTATGAGAAATGTTTAGAATGATGAGAGATTGTTGGGAAATTTCACAAGGGCATATAAATAAATTGCTAAAGTGAGATGGGGTCTTCATAAATTTTGCATTCAAAGGAATGTTCTATGGCATATGCCATTCTTAAGAGATAAGAAGGGAATTAAAGAAAAAGAAAAGGAAAGGAAAATAAAGGAGAGGCCTAGAAGAGAATAGAAAAAGAAAGAAACGAGAAGAAGATAAAATAAAAGGAGATGAAGTCTTGGAGAGCTTTTCTTTCATTCTCTTCCCTCTTTCTTTTCTTCTCTTTTCTTCTCATTCTTCGTGTTTTTCTCTTCCCCACTTCCTCCCTTGCTGGCCAAACACCCTATGGGCCTTGTGCCTTCATATGGATAGCCACAAAACCTTAGCTCTTATCCATTAGATGCCATGGTGATATCTAAGTGCATATGGAGGAGTATAAGAAGAATGAGATGTTTGTTTGATGCAAGATGGAAACTTTTGGGAGCTTGAAGCTTGAGGGAGGTTTTAATGGGGCTAATTGGAATCTTGGGGAGATTTAGTGAAGAAATCCATCACCCATGAGGTAGGGAACCTAATCTCTATGGCAGGTTATTCAACATTAACTTTTTCCCCTACTCTCTTTAGGTTGTTGATGTCCATCTATGTGTTGTTTTTGTAATATGCATAACTTCCTCTCGAGTTATCTAAAAATTACAAATTAATATACACTGGAAATATTATCAAGTTAGCTACAATTTCATTTATAGACAGATCTTAAATTCTGATTGCAACTATACTAAATTTGCCAATTTGTGTTGTAGTGTCAAATTCTGATAGATACTACACCATGTTAGTGAACAAAGCATAACCTTCACTCTATTTGTCCAAATGGCTTAATCTAAGACAATCTGGAATCCTAACTTAATTATCTACATTTTTTATGTTGAGACCTTTTCATGATTCTGACTGTATTTAATTGAAATTAATTAATCTTTACAGCTAAATAATCCAGTTCCAGGACAGATTCTGCACCATTTATAGTACAAGCCATAATTATTAATCTAGATATGTGGTCAGGGTTTGTCACGAGAAAATCATTGTCACAGACGATTGGTTTCACAAGATTTTAATAGATCTAGGGCAATCCAAAATCCTCGCTAGGTCGTTCGGACTTGGACAATAGGTTGAGAATCCTATCGTTGAATTATAAGTTAGAGTGAGAGTGTCACATCCGAGAATGAGAACGTGTAGTCAACTATCGTTGAGCTACTCGTCTAACGTATTTCAATGTTTCACCTCGCTATCGTTTGGCTTCACACTTAGATATGTGCATTACGCTTGACACGATTCTCGTGTCTCAACCTGCATTCATTTCCGTGAATTAGGGTTGGGACACTACACTATGATTGGCTCTAGCAGTCGGGCTACAGTCGTAGGGCACCGACTAGCAAATTTGGGGTTAGTAATGACCCCTCGTGCATGTGTCACTCTCGTGAACACGAGCTCTAGAAAGCGACTACTAAACCCAAATCAGATTCGTGGGGATTTTTCCTAGATCGGGAGTCGTTCTCACGAATCTCCAATTCTAGGGCTAATCCCCCAAAATCTGGGTTCAATTGACCATAGTGTAACCCTAGGTCAATTGAACTAAGGAGAACCTAGCATTCAATCCCTAGGATCCTAGGGTTCATCCATAAACCCTAGAAACACACTACTCAAGCATATCAAAGGAAATCATGATCAAAACAATAGAGAAGATAATCCAAGACATCGCAGGCATAGAAAAATTAATATCAAAAGAAAGAGAGCAGATCCAATAGCAAATATATATATATATACTCAAATTCTAACCGTTCGCCAAAGATCCAATTGTAGCGAAAGACAAGAGGAGATTGTTCTCCAAAGACGGCGATCCCAAAAGTTCTAGAAAAATCCAACCCCCTTAAACCTAATTAATTGTTATTATTTAGACAAACCCGTTAAAATTCTTCAGATCCCAAGAAAAACATCCAAAACCCACTTAAAACCCCAATTACTAAAATTCTGGCGGCATGGCTTAGCGCTCGGCCAAGCGCCCTATGGTGCTTCATCTCGTGGGTCTGGCAAAAGAGGCCGCTCAGTCAATCGGGATGGCCGCTCGGCCGAGCTAAGGAGACCGTGAATTCCAGGCAAAAAATAATGGGGATTGCTCGTCCCGTGCGCATGGGTTGCTTGTCCCGAGCGCATGGGCCGCTCGGCCGAGCTAACAAGTCAGAGAATTCAAGGGGGAAACAGTAGGGGTCGCTCGGCCCGAGCACATGGGTCGCTTGGCCGAGCGGCATCCTGCCAGTCGACCCCCTCTTGGCCTTCACTTTTCCTTCCTCTTCGTGACACTAGCTCGGCCGAGCGGGATAGCTGCTCGGTCGAGCGGTCTAGAGTTTAGCAGCTCCAGACCAGCTCCTCTTGCTTTTCTCTTCTTTTCTCAGTTCTCTCTTCTTCTCTCGCTCCTATCCAGCAACTTCAGCTTATCAAGCACGATGCAATTGATGCTCCGGCATCGGTACTCGTGTCCATCGTTCAATATAGCTCCAAATCACTCCGAAATTCCTGAAAATCCACAATTCGATACGAGAATCAATAATATCGTGAAATATGCGATAAAGTACATAAAAGCGAACTTTGAGCGATCAAAATGGGATGAAATGATGAAAGAAAATGATAGAAATTATGGACACGTCAGGCCCCACTATCGATCAGTATGGTCATCTCATGGTCATAGATATGTCCTATCAACTTCAAGGTATGGTTCGGGGTGAACCCTCCTACGGAGTTTAAGGAAACCTCCACCACGTCCAAATGATGATGCTCTGCATCCTCAGCCTGTACGGTCTCATCCTCTACGACCACATCCTCATCCTGGTCCTCTATCCATATCAGTGCCTGGAGCTTACGCACTACGCATCTGTATCCTGGGGTGAATCTCTCATCGCACCTAAAGCACAGCCCCTTCTGACTCTTCTCCCTCATCTCAGCATCAGTCATCCTCCTGAACTGTCCTCCTGCCTATGGTGCCCCGCTCTTCTCTTTAATCGCATGGTCCACTCTTGTCATTGTCTTCTGCCCTCTGTCGGTACCTGGTTGCGGAAGGCCGGTCCACTCCAACTGCTCCTAGACCACCTCTCCTCCATAATACGGTTCTCCGCCATCTGGGCCAACTCCATGGCATCCATCAAGTCCTGGGGCCTCTGTATGCGAACCTCTGTGCAAATTGTGGCCTTCAGCCCCTTCATAAAGGTGCTCTCCTGCATCTCATCAGAGATACCATTACACGTCCGAACAGTGCCTCGAACTGCTCCTGATAATCCTTCACCGTGTCATCCAGCCTGAGAGAAAGCAACTGCTCCCACAAGTTCCCTATATGAGTCTCTCGGAATCTCTCCACCAAGCCATCCTTAATATCCTCACACGAACGAAACGACTGCCGCTGCTCCCTCCACTGGTACCACGCGAGGGCCTTTCCTTCTGGCATGCCTCATCCTCCTACAGCTTCTGCTCCTCGGTCATGCGGGACACTGTAAAAACCTCTCTGCCATGTAGATCCAAGGAAAAGGATCATCCCCCTCAAATATAGGCATCTTCAGCTTTCGAATCCTGCCATCCAAACCAAAAGTCCCCGGATCTGCTCGCCGCCTGCGTGCCTGTGCTGGTGAGGCTGGTAGTAGTGCTGCCACCTCTCCATGTGTCGCTCGAATCCCCTCTGTAGGCCTCAATCTCGATCTACATAGTCTACCCCATCATCACCGCCAGCATATGGACCCCGCTCGCCCCTCGCCCATTCCTACTCTCTGCCGTCATCCCCTGAATAATCCCCGTAGGTCGGGGTGCTGAAAGATATGTGTGTCCTTGAAAAAATTTATCTCAATGTATATGTAAAAACATCTTGTTCGAAATAACAGTAAACTAGTTGGTAAGAAATTACCTAAGTAAATAATAATCAGCCTTCATTAGAACTTAGGTAAAGTCATGAGACTTAATGTGGGGTCAAACAAGTATCGAGATGAGGATCTTGATCATGGAGAATTGCTTGACCGAGTTATCATATAGTTAACACAAACTCGTCTATCAATGATAACTCTCAGTGATGATAGACAAGTTGGTCATTAGATATGATGTCGTTGTACAAACCTGTTCGTGACCGGTGTCACTCAGATCTCTGACCTAGTTTCGAGGCAAGTCCTGTTGAAAGGCTTTTGGTTGGGTGACACTTGAAGCATGCGGGAAGAGTAATGACCAAGAGAGAATTCGTCTCTCCCATTCATGACGAGTTAGTGTTGCATGTGTTAGTTCGGTCTTTAGTGAAAAATTTCGCCAAAGTATGTTGAAAGAAGTCCAACATTATTAGACTAAAGACCGATGAAGACTAACCAGTTTCAAGACATTAGGGTTGACAGTCGACCATACCCTATGCTTGATTAAATGACAAGTTATGACAAAAGGACTAAAACTGCGGTATTCATCACAGACACAGTCAATGTTGTCCCGACAATACTCATGTCAATGTACTAACCACATAATGATGATACCGAAACAGAGACAGCACATGTTGCTGGTGGCCACTACCGTCTGGAGTTTCGAGCCCCACAGTAGTAAGGTCTGACACAGAGTGGGACCTTCATCAAGAAATAGGAAGTTTAAGTGAGATAATGCATACGATGTATAGGAATTTATTACGTCGCAAATAGTTTGTGATATAGCCTAAAAGATATTAATGATGTGGGATTATTGCATATGATGCAAAAAGATTTAATGTGTCGTAAAATGATCAAGGAATATGAACTCAAAATCCAATTTGATAAGACTAAACTATGTTAAATTGAACATATGCTTAGCTAGGGTATTTCTATGTTTTATCGCATGGAATCCAAATCACAATATCCTAAAAGAATATGCTAACTAGTCAAAATGATTGATCAAGGAATATCAACTCAGAATTCAATTTGATAAGACTAAACTATGTTCTCACGGACACCTTCCTTAAAGTGTCATTCATAGTACTGGCTTAAGAACAATGATTCCTTGAGATATAGGTCCAACACAATAAAAGCACACTACTTATCACTCATCTCTATGAGCTATATGCTCTAGGGGAAGCTTAAACATACGATGTTCAAAGCATGTTTCTCCATACAACTTGTTGAGTCAACTCAAGGTTGTATGGAAAACAGTTTCAATCCACAAGTTTCGAAACTTCGTACAAACTGTTTACCTTGCAAATTAGTGCATGAGCAGTGCAAGACCATGTATCCAAATCAGATCTTGAGTCGAGTAACTTTTTGAGCTAACTTAAGGTTGTAAAGCTCAAGTATTTGGATGCATGAGATGCTTGCACAACTAGTATTTGTGTTGGGACATATAGTTTATAAATGTGATTTAGAAAAGAAGAATGCATTAAGAAAAGTCCTTTGAGAAAGAAAATTTTGTCTATCATGAGAAAAAGAATAGTAGGATGAACAGAAAATAAGACATATTTGATGCCTTGGTTTCAGAATAATTGTTATACAAAAGAAAAGATTGTCCTAAGTGTTGGAAAAGGAACAAATGATGTTTCTTGGACCATAGGAGACGTCTAACGCATTTTGGCGAATGTCGTCACTTTGCTTCTGAAGCAATATTTCGGTGTGAGTATTTTGTATGACGATATTGTATCAAGTGTTAATACATGATTGCGCAAGTTACAGAAAAACTTATTTATGCAAAATAGACTAGGCTGTACCAAAGAGAACAGACTTAACAAGTCACATAAAGAGGTGTCTCTTGACCTCTCGTATTATGAGTCAAAAGACACTTATGAGTCTTGTCTCAAAGGTATGATGCCCAAAATTTCTCATGTAAGACAGTGGAAGAATGAGTTGGAGAACTCATGGTCTCGTACATACGGATGTATCCGGACCCGAGTCTACATTAGCCAGGATATGATATTCTTATTTTATTTGGACATGTGTTCTTGATGAATCACAAATCTGTTGAAATAGAGAACACGATGGCAGAAGTACTTGAACCACTTCGATCAGATCAAAGAGGCAAATAACTCAACAGTGCGTAATTAAAAGAGAATGATATTTTCTCTCAGGTCAAGCCTCCTAATACACCGTTGTGTTGGACATAATGAATCGCACTCTGTTAGATATGGTGCGTTACATGGCAGGTGACTCTGAGTTACAATCCTCTCTATAGGGTTAAACCCAAATTATAGTGCCTAGGTTCTTGATAAGGTCCTGACAAGGTTCGTGCCAATGACTCCATATATGATATGAAACAGTGAGAAACCCAAACTTAAAATAGATTAAGGTGTGTAGTTCTCCTACATATGTCAAGTGGCTTAATCCAGACTAACTGGAAGACACGTCTGTCAGAACCAATAAATATAATATTTCTCAAATCAATCGTTAGGAAGTCACAAGATTACTCGAGCACTTGAATCTTCTCGTCAGACAAAGGAGTCGAGTAAAACATCATAGATGATGATGACCTAATCAACTTCCAGGATGCATTTCGGAGTAGCGACTTTGAGAGATGACTTGATGCAATCCGAAAAAGGTCATTGCACGTATGGACTTTAGAAGACGTGCCCAATGAAAGTGTTCTCATTGGTTGCAAGTGCATCTTCGAGACAGAAGATTTTTAAGATGAAAAATAGAGAAGTGCAAGTTATACTGATTGATAAAAATTATCAGAACCCATATAAACAGATTATGATGAAATTTTCTCGCCAACAACCATGTACAAATCTATTCGGATCAGACTCGATGTCAATGCTTATAATGACCATGAAATCTGGAATATGCATGTAAAGTCTGTTTTCTAAATATGATTTAAAATAACAAATTTACATGAATCAGCCAGAAAGTTTTCAAGGTCATTGGAAGCGAATAAAAGGCATGTGAGGCATCAAGGAGCCAGAACATTTGTTTTGACAAAGTAATCAAACAGTTTGATACTTTATCAAAAATGATCATGAACTGTGCATATGGCCAGTAACTATTTTGGATCATTCTCGTAAGGTACATGAAGGATATTGTTTTAGCCTCAAATGAGAACGATGAGCTGGATGAGATCCAAGCAAGATAAATGTTATGGATTCCAAGAGACCACGAAAACGATTTGGATGAGATTCAAATCTGTGATCTACAACTAACATAGAACTTCTTAAGTCTACGCAAAAGACAATTTAGCGTATCCACTCACAAAGGCTCTACCACATGAAATCTTAAAAAACTTATGTGTAAAATGTTGAGTATTGGACTTCTCCCTACTTGGTGTTAATGATGAGCAAACATAAATACTTGTGACTAATCCCCTACTTGCAGTTAATCCATTGCCTAAGCATATCATAAAGATCAATTAGCAATGGATGTCACTCAAAAATCAACAAAAGCATCAAAAGTGGATTGGATGATTAAAGATGGTGATTGAAGCTCCTAGAAGGCTTCATGCTCATACTTTGGATAGAAAAGAGACTTCTACAAAATGTAATTCTTTTATTCTCTTCTAGTATGTAGCTTAGAAGTAGAACTATGTTGGAGCGCACACACACATCTTCATTTTTGTCCTAGGAAATCATTAGATCACATTTCCTTATACTCCAATTCATTTTACTCAAGCATGTGCATGTTGTGATTTCAACAGGCGACTGTTGAACGTTTTATAGTCACATGTCTCAAAACAGTCGACTGTGTTTTGTCCTACAGTCGCCTGTTATGCACATATTTAATTTGTTGATTTTGGGACTTTCTAAGCTTTAACTCATTTAGGCGACTGCGATACATTTTACAGGTGCCTGTCCAAGATACATTCGCATGTGTTTTGTTAAACAGTCGCATGTCTATCTTCAGCCCAAAGATCACTTTCTGTTTCATCTAGCCAGTCGGCTGATGTTGTATTGACAGTCGCATGTCCAAGGCACAGTCGACTGTTAATACTTCAACAATCGCATGTCTATTATTCCTCTGCAGAATCTGCTCTCTGGAATGTTTATCATTTCAGTGCCAGTCGACTGATGTTGTATTTACAGTCGCATGTCCTTAGGCACAGTCGACTGTCAATGCTTCAGCAGTCGTATGTCTTTGATCTCTCTGCAGACTCTACTCTCTGGAAAGTTTCAGGTTTTGTGATAGTTGACTGATATTGGTTTCACAGTCGCCTGTCCATGGCACAGGCGCCTGTGTGTTTCACATCAGTCGCATGTCCTGTCATCCCAAAACTTTTTAAGATTTTCTCAACTTATCCATATTGTGACCAGTCACCTGTAGAAAGAATTACAGTCGCATGTTGGTTTTACAGGCGCCTGTCTTCTCTTCATTAATCGACTGTGCACGTGGTAAGTTACCGTTTGAATTCTCACCTACCCTCTGACACAGTGCAGCAATCGACTGTGTTTTGTTCAATAGTCGACTGTCGATTGTGTAAATTCTATCTGTTGGCTTTTTCTCCACGAATTTCAAAGGGGTTTTTGAGGATTCTGTTTGAGGGTTTTGGGAAACCTATAAAGAGGGCTTCTATTGTTCCATTGAGGTTTTACTCAAGTTACTCATCTTCTATTAAAAACCCTAAGCTTTAATCTTCAAGCTTCTCACGCTCTCAAATCCAAAAGCCCTAGAATTCCAATCTTTTCATCTCTTGCTCTCCAACCTAGAATCAAAGTGATATCTTCTAGGCATTTGTTGGTGACAAAAGAAAGGGCTTTTCTCTCTTTCAAAAAAGACATCAACACACAACACACTAGCTCCTTCAAGTTCTACTTCAAGGCATAGGTGATTGCAAGTGTTACAATTTCAATATTTCATTTATTTCGTTGTTAGATTAACTCTTGATTTATGAGAATGATTTGCTTGCTCCCAAATTGTGGGATTCAAGGATATCGAGTGTATTTCGATTTCACTTGTAGGGTTGCTACAAGTGGGTATAAAGGAAACCTCAAGTTGGGGTTCTAACTTGAGTATCCGATTGTATCCGGGTGGAAGGAACGTAGGATTACCGGGAACAAGTCGGAAGTTGACTTGGGTAATCCGAATCCTTGAAACATCCTTGTGTTAACATTGTTTCAATTTAGGGTTTATTTACATTCTGCTTTAGTTGTTGGTTAGGAATTTGATTTAGTATAACTATCGTTTTAAAATGCATAAATACTATTCAACCACCCTTGTAGTGCTTTCCTCATAGCCAGGGACCTTACAATTGGTATCAGAGTATTGGTTATAGCTATGGCATCCAACAACAACAACGTTCCTCCACCAACTGCGTACAACAATCATGATCGTGATGGTGCGCCTACCGTCTTCGAAGGACAATCAACAGTTCGTCCTCCGCATTTCAATGGCACGAATTTCGGCTATTGGAAATGCCGGATGGAGACGTTTCTTAGAAGTGCTTCTCTTTGGAGAACCCTCTACAAGGAATACGTTGAACCATTCGAAGAGGATTTTGATAAATGGACATTCTCCGAGAAGTCCGCCGAAGTGAACAACGTCAAGGCAATGAACGCTCTTCATTGTGCTTTGGATGCTTTGGATTCGGATGAGTTCAACAAGATATGCACATGTAAGAGTGCATATCAAATTTGGAACCATCTCGTCGTTACCCACGAGGAAACGAATAAGGTAAAGTTGTCCAAGTTATATGTTGACATACAAAACTTCGATATGTTTCATATGCAGGATAATGAGAGCATTGCAACCAGTGACGGATTCAGGAATTAAATTTCGGGGGCACAATTTTTTTGGCTGGAAATAATTTTTGTTTATATTAATTATTGCAAAATTGTAGCAAAAACGAATTCAGGAATTAACCTTATTAAGCTATGAAAAATTGATGAATCTCCAATAATTAAATATTCAACAGTATCAAAAGCATAGGTAATCCAAAAAAGGTTGAGAATCTATCCTAATTAATGTAAGAAAATTGATGAATCTCTCCTAATTAGAACCTAAAAAGTTTCCCAAATTAGAGAATTAACAACCAACGTACACTTCTAATTAGATAGTTCAAAACCCTAACCTTTTCACCAAATAAGATCCACATGAATCTTGACGTCTTTTGATTCGCATGGGAAGGGGAACGTTGAAAAACTTCTGGAAAAAACCAAAATAAAAGCCAAAAAATCTTTTAATAGAACCTAAATTTTTTTCTAATTGGAGAATCAACAACCAAATTACACTCATAATTAGAGATTTTAAAAATGTAGCCTTTCCATAAACGAGATCCCTTTCGAGTCCGCTAGATCGCAACAAAAATTTTTAGAGTGTGTAGAAAATTTCTACAACGAGCGTAGAAAACTTAGAATGAGCGCACGGTAGAAAATTTTATAAAACCATCCTAATTATACTCATAGCTTCGATAGGCTGGTTCAAATAAAATCACAGGCTCTCGAACCGATCATAGATAGGTTGGTTCAAATAAAATCACAGGCTCTGGATTGTTTGAAATAATTTTAAATCAATTGGAAGCCCGGCTGTTTAAAATAATTTTAAATCTATTGGAAGCCCGGGCTATTTAAAATAATTCGAAACAAAAGCCAGCGTAGAAATAGCAATGGAAGCCCGCGATGTTTGAAATAATTTCAAATCAAACCAACGGATAAAAGCAATAACACCATTTGGGAGCCTGGGATTCGATCCCAGGTTGCTTGCCCTCGCCACTTGTAAACTAACCACTAAGTCAACTTAGAATGTGTTTCACTTTCTAATAAATATTATATATATTATATACTTGCTCATGAAATCTTTTCACTAAAAGTAAAAAGGTAATTTTATCTCAAGTTTCCAGGGGGCACGTGCCCCCTGGCCCCCATATAAATACGTCCCTAATTGCAACGATGTACGGTCATTTCACCGACATCACCAATGAACTTGAAGCACTTGGACAAGTCTACACTACACGCAAGAAGAAAAGGTGCGGAAGATAATCATGGGAATGACCTCGAAATGGGAAAGAAGAGCAATCGACATTGAGGAAGTCAATGACATGAAGAACTACACAGGGGTAAATCTCATCTGTACTCTCATGTTTACGAAGTAAGAAGGGAGAACCGATTGAAGATTAGAGCAATGATGAACCCAACGGAGGCCAAGAAGAAGGTGTTAGCATTCAAAGCTACTTCTTCATCCTCTAATAGTGAAGAATCAGAGAATGAAATGGACTTGGAAGAAATGGCACAAATGGCGAAGAAGTTTCAACGCTTCTTTCGCAAAGGTAAATTTCCTTCCAAGAATAAATTTGTTTCCACTAATAATATTTCATCTCTTTGTTTTAAGTGTAACAAGCCGGGGCACATCAAGAAGGATTGATCGATGCTTAGAAACAAGGAGAAGTGGAAAGCTCCAAAGTACCACAAGTCCGACAAATACAAGAAGGATAAGAAGAAATGACTTGTTGGAAGTTTGATGATTCAAGCGGAGATTCCTCAAGTGAATCCGAGGATGAAAAGGGTGAGAGTGCTCATATGTGTTTCATGGCCCGAGAAGACCCACTCTTCGATGAGAGTGATAGCGACATCGATGAACACGATGTAACAATGGATGAACTGCGTATTGCTAACGAAGAGTTATTTTCTAAGTATCAATTTCTTATGCTTAAATATACTAGTTTAAAGAAATCAAATGTTAGCAAGTCATCCATGTCATGCATTATCAACAATGACACCATTGTTGATACACTTACACTTGAGAAAGCCAATTTGATTTCTCAAAATATCATCTTGAGAAATGAGATGAATTCACTCAAATCTCAACTAGATCAAACTTGTCCTAATGATAGTAGTGATCTAGCTTCACAAAACACACAATTAGGTATTGAAAATGATTCTCTTAAAACCCAAGTGCACGAGCTCAAAACACGTGTATCCACCCTGGATACAAATATTTCTTCTCTTAAGGAGAAATATGAGCTCATGTCCTCCCAAGTTAAGAGATTTAACAAAGGGAAAGGGCAATTGGATGAATTGTTTGCAAACCAATTTTTGACCACACATGGTGTTGGTCTTGGTTATGTGGAAGCAAATGCATCCAAATCTCGTAACTATAGATTTTGTGATGCCATCCTCCGGTGTATCCACAAGTGGTGTCAAAAACACTATTGGTAGCAAACCTACCAAGAAGGCCACCACTTTACAATCTCTTCCTTTTGGAAAGAAACCCACTAAGGGTGGAAACCAAAAGAGAGGTCATGCTTATATGTACACTAACTCTCATCCACGTAGGAAATCTCATACTTCACATGTTGACACTAATGACACTTTTTATGCTCCACACCCACGGACACGTGTAACCCACACATGAGACATACTCATGCACGTGCCCCTACACATTCACATGCTTATACGCATCATTCTTCCATGTATGCTCATCCACCTCATGTTATGAATGTTCCATATGTTGCATATAACATGCATGCTCCTAAGTTTGCATACAACTCATACATGTCTAATGCTTATCCACCTCCATCTTCATATGCTAGAACGCATGCTCCTAGGAAGCACGTACCACATAGAAATCAATTGAATGTGCATGCAACTAAGAAAAGGACACCCAAAACATACACAATTTGGTGTCCTAAGAACACTAGCATATTTGATAGGAATTCTTGTGTTGATTCCTATTTTAATGAGGTAATAAATAGTGGTAATTATGTTGGAAAGCGAAAGTCCATTTGGACTTGGCTTCCAAAGGGCTAATCCCCTTGGACCCAACAAAGCTTGGGTATCATGAGCTTATGGTATATTATGTAGGTACCCAAGAAAAAGAAAAAGAGCAATAAAAGTCGTATTGGCTCTAAAAGAAAAGGATGGATACTCGATAGTGGTTGCTCCAAACACATAACGGGAGATCCCACATTGCTCTCCGAAGTGATTAGCATGAAGGATGGTGTAACGGTCACTTTTGGAGGTAATCAAAAGGGAACCATCATTGGAGTAGGCAAAGTCGGTAATCCCTCCAACCCACTTATTACAAATGTCTATTTAGTTAGTGGTTTATGTCATAACATTATCTCCATTAGTCAACTTTGTGACAATGGTTACAAGGTTACCTTTGGAGAGGGTGTGTAAAATTGTAGATATTGATTCTCATATTTTATTTACCGATATTAGGCATAAAAACATCTATTATTTAAGCTTGCCTAAAACCATATAACATTACTTAGTTACCAATACAAATGAACAACTATTATGGCATCGCCGTTTTGGTCATGTTCATTTTAAGCACTTATATAAGTTAGCTAAGCATAATCTAGTAAAAGGTTTTCCGAAAATTGTTTTTAGTAAGAAAAACTTTTGTGATTCTTGTCAAAGAGGTAAACTAAGTAAATCATCTTTCAAATTTAAAGAAGGCATAACTTCTAAAAGGCACCTACAATTACTTCATCTAGATCTATTTCAGCCAACTAGAACCGCCTCTTAATGTAATGCTCATTATGGATTAGTTGTCGTTCACGACTTCTCTAGATTTACTTGGGTTTCATTTTTAACTAATAAGAATGAAGCTTTTGAAGAGTTTACTATATTTGCAAAGAAGATTCAAAATTTCTTAGGATCCACCATTATCACTATTCGTAGTGATCATGGAGGAGAATTTGAGAATGAGTCTTTCACCAAGTTCTGTGATGACAACGGGATTACTCGCAATTTTTCTTTTCCTCGTACACCACCAAAAAATGGTGTTCTAGATAGAAAGAATAGGACCCTAATAGAGTGTGCTCGTACCATGCTCCATGATAGTCATCTTAGACTACAATTTTGGTCTGAGGTGGTGTACACGGCATGTTATGTGCTTAATAGGATCCTAGTGAGACCACGAACGAACAAAACTTACTTTGAGTTATTTTATTATAAAAATCATCAAATACTTTAGTGTTTTTGGTTCAAAATATTTTATAAAGAACACTTTTGGAAACTTGATAAATTTGAGCCAAGATCCGATGAAGGAATTTTTGTTGGATACTCCACACGTAGCAAAGCCTACCAGATAACAACAAAACCTCTTCAACAATCGAGGAATCACTACATGTATCATTTTATGAAGTTTTTGATTTTCCTCATGTTGTTATTGATAGTGTAGATGTTTATGTGATTTCATTAGTAATGTTAAAATTAATGATTCTATTATTGAGACAAACAATACTATTGAAATTGTTGAATATGTACCAAGTGATGCAGGAATTTCCAAAGATTTTCCAACCGTTCGTAATCACCCTCATGACCAAATTATTGGAGATATTGGTGTGGGTGTGCGAACGAGGTCAAGAATTGATGAATTCTATCATTGTGCATTTGTTTCTACCATTGAGCCAAAGAACATCCAAGAAGCGTGTGAAGATAGCTCTTGGATAATTGCAATGGAAGAAGAACTCATGCAATTTGAGAGAAATGAAGTTTGGGAGCCCGTTCCTCTTCCAAGTGGTCACCAAGTGATTGGGACCAAGTGGACTTTCAAGAACAAGACCGTTGAGAACAAGGTCATCACAAGGAAAAAAGCAAGGTTAGTAGCTCAAGGTTATCAGCAAGAAGAAGGTATTGATTTCGAAGAACCTTTTGTCCCCGTAGCTAGATTAGACGCTATTAGATTGCTTTTATCTCTTGCATCACATAAAAATTTTAAGTTATTTCAAATGGATGTTAAAGGTGCATTTTTAAATGGTATTATTAATGAAGAAGTTTATGGTTCTCAATCACCCGGTTTCATTCATGGAAAATTTTCAAACCATGTTTTCAAACTTAAGAAAGCATTATATGGGTTGAGACAAGCTCCTAGAGCTTGCTATGATCGACTCAAAACCTTTCTTTTGGATTTAGGTTTTAAAATGGGTGAAGTTGATTCAACTATTTTCATTAAAAATTATAAAAATGACATCCTTTTAATTCAAGTTTATGTAGACGTTATAATATTTGGTTCTACTAACTTTAATTTTTCCAAGAATTTTCTAAGTATATGAAGGATGAATTCGAAATGAGCCATATGGGTGAGCTCAACTACTTCCTTGGACTACAAATTCGGTAAATGAAGGATGGAACTTTCATACATCAAACTAAGTACACCGGAGAGCTTATCAAGCGATTCGGGATGGAATCGTCTTCAAGCAAAAGGACTCTCATGAGTACGACAACACATATACACAAGGATGAGAACGAGAAAGATGTAGACGTTCATCTATATCGAGGTATGATCGGTAGATTACTTTACTTAACCGCTAGTAGGTCCGATATCATGTTTTCTGTATGCCTTTGTGCAAGATATCAAGCTAGACCTAAAGAGTCACACTTGATTGTGGTTAAACGAATTTTTCGTTACCTCAATCATTCACTAGATTATGGGTCACTTATCCTAAGTCTAGCACATATGGGTTAATCGCATATAGTGATGTCGACTTTGCCGGATGCAAATCCCATAGGAAGAGTACTAGTGGCACTTGCCATTTTCTAGGAAATTCCCTAGTTTCTTGGTTTTCCAAGAAACAGAACTCGATATCATTGTCCACGACTGAAGCGGAATATATTATCGTGGGTCTTGCATGTGCACAAGTTCTTTGGATGAGACACACACACTTAAAGACAATGGTGTCAATTGTGATACTTGCCCTATCATGGTTGATAACCAAAGTGCAATTTATCTTTCCAAGAATCCGGTACATCACTCACGTACCAAACACATAGATGTGAGACACCATTTTATTTTATTAATGATCATGTAGCTAAGAAGGACATCATCTTAGAGTACATTGAAATCCAAAAAAATCACCAACAACTTCACCAAACCTCTTAAAGAAAATTCATTTGTGAGGTTGCGTGGAGAATTAGGGATTATGGATGAATCTGAATTGTAGAAGTTCATACTTTCATGTTACATCATACTTGAACTCATTTCATCATTTTACTTCTCTTACTTTTCAAGCTATATGTTTCTCACATATTTGTTTTAAGAGTTGTATTTGAGATTTTGATGATTGTGATTGTTTGGATTAACTTACGTAATTCGTATGTTAATCTACTATATTTTGATATTGATTTCTTGATTTGAGTTGTGTTAGAGTATAGGTCCTAGGGTGAGTTATCTCAATCCTCTGGATTTTAACTTCACTGTGCATTTTTGGACCAGGACAGACAATTGTCATTCCTTCGACAGTCGCATATCCAACTCAATCTTTCAAACAGCAGACTGAATTTTTCGCACAGGCGACTGATGAAATTTTTCAGTCGACTGCCTATGCAACAGGCGACTGCAATTTGGTCATCAGCTGCATGTCCATATCTTGAGATGGCTCTATTTTATCATCACATTTTTATTCTCTGTCAGATGACTCTTGTATAAATTACAGTCGACTGTATCTCTGACAGTCGACTGTCTGTCAACCCAAGCTGATTTCCATCCTATCCTCGACTGACGATTGTTCATCAGTCGACTGTCAATTTCTATGGCGATTCGTTAACTTGATATGAGCCGTCGATTTATCGATCCAACGGCCCAGAATCTTTTGACCCCATCTTATAAACTCGACGACCGTCGATAATTTTCAGTTATTCTCTCTCATCCAACTCGACTTCACTCATCTCCCTCCTTCGAATTTCAACCGTTGTCGTCGATTCGAAGCTCCAGTCGTCGATCTTTCCTCCCAATCCTCCGATTGGTTGTTTAGTTGTCTCCTCCGTCAATCGTCTCGTATTATGTATTCTCTTTCGATTGCAGATTTGATTTCATGCATTGCTTTCATATCTTTTGATTTATGCAATCTACTTCAAAGAAGAGGCAACCACTCTTCATAATCTTCCGCCCTTTCCTTCCCCTTCTCTAAATTTGTCGCCTTTCGCCCCTAAGTTAGGGTTTTTGACCGTGCCCTCCTCTTTTGCCACCCTGAATTGTTGCATGAGTTGCGCGAGGGCTTCTCCTTGTTTTCCTTGATTTTCCACCATCCTCGCAAGGGTTTCACTTTGCTTCATAAGGGCATCAAGGATTTCTCCTTGCTTTGTTAGGGTTTGCTTCATGCCTTCAAGTCGTCGTTGTATTTCTCCTCCAAAACTTCAATCTTTTCCTTCGACCTTGTCGACGGCGCCCGTGATCTTGACGCTCTAATACCAAATTGATATGAACTAGCAAATATACGATTTTTATAGCTCAATACTGAAAATAAAAGAAAATAACTTGATTACAATTATAAATGTAATCTTTCTCCCACGATGCCTGTAACGGCAAGTTTTCGTCGTGCACAAATTTCTGTATTCAAGCGATTCCAATATAGTTTAAAATGAGTAAATGATTTTTTTCTATTTTTTGTCACTCAAATCTAAAAATGGACTTCATTTTCATGATCTTCGCGACGATACGAACTGTGGCATTTGTTTTGTAATTTTTTGGAGTCATTTGTGAGATTGATATTTTAATATTTAAATAATAATAGTTTATTGTTTTTTATTAATTACATTAGTTAATTAAGTTTTACTAATTACCAATTTACCCTAACCTCCATCATTAGCAGACAGCACCTAAAACGGTTTTCTTTCCCCCTAAGCTGGTTCTTCCCCCTATAACCTCCACCCATCGTCATTATTTCCTTAATTACTTTTACTTATTATAATATAAATATTTCTATATTATATAAACCACATAACCTCTTCCCTCTACACACGTAGCACCCCCTTCATCTCTCCCAAGTCGGGCCTCCCCACTTCCCTCTCCAACAAAGCCATCTCCCTGCTCCAACTCGCCACCCCTCGCCCCACCCTTGCGCCGCCTGGAACGCCGACGTACACTGGCGAAACTCCGGCCACCCCCCTCAAAACGTCGAGCCCAGCAACACCCCTCACCCAGGCTGAACCATTTCTTCTTCCCTCTCTGTGGAGCTCAAGCTCCAAGCTCACGGCCTCTCATCGCCGCCGTGTCCCCCTGCAGCCACCCACCCCGATGAGCTCCCCTGAAGCTCCAACAACTTGCCAATGCCGACATCACCACTCCACTCCACCACAAAGCCCACCCCCTCGCATACCTCACCCCACCGGCCTCCCCGGGCCCCAAAGGCTTCCACAACCGTCCTGCAACGTTGACGAGGCACTCCACCGCGAGCAGCGCCGTCCCTGAGTCGCCGCAGCCGTCGATGAAGCCCTGAGCACCCCCACCAACGCCCGTGACCCCCCTCTAGATCGTCGTGCAAGCACAACTCAACGTCCAGTGCCACTGCGCTTCCCGCCGGTGCTCCGCTTGTTGACTGCCGGTCCGCCTCCTCCTCGTGCTGCCAGCCGCTGCCTCCGGCCACCCTGCCCCGCCACAGCTCGTCGGCTTCGTTGAACGAAAGAAACCCATCGCGGGCTGATGTGGTATTCACGTGAAAGAAGTGGATGGAAATACAAATACAGATACGGATACGTATGTACGTATATACGTGTATATATATAATATGAGATAATAGTTTTAAATTCATAATAAATCATATATATATCAGAAAAATACCCGAAAACCACCGAAAAATCCAGCGCGCAGAGAACACGTAGACGCTGGAATCATCCAAATCAGAAACTTATTTTGTTAGATATGAATTTTCAAAGTTATACGTAATTAATTTGCTTTTAAAATACATATCTTCTAATACTATGAGTATTTTCCAAATACAAAAATATTGTCGTATTCTACTAGTCGAAACGAACATTTTGACATCATATGAAATATTTTGACGTGTATATTTCTCTAAATAAATCCTTGAACATTTATAATAATTATTTTATAATTTAGAAAATTAGTATTTAATTCATTTTAAATTTAGAAAATTGATTTTAAGCTTTTAAAAATAATAAAAAATGTGCAGAAGCTTCAGAAAAAATATTTTCTTCTTTCCTTAACCCTTAAGTCACTCTAATTCTAACTTTAGACATTTAAACAAGTGTATTAGTATGAACCATAGAATAACGCATGAACATATGATAGAGATGACTATCTTGGACATACGACATTGCCAACTAGAGACCTAATTAAATAGCAAACTAATCAACTGTAGAACGAATGTTGACTTGAGTATACGCCATTGCCAACGTAGAGACTTAAATAAACAAGGAACTACTCTACTGTTTGTTAATATAATCGATAGAGCGAAAGTTGATAATCGGCATTCTTAATATTGGTTCTCCGAGCCGGCTGGAATCGGTTGTGTCCAAGTTTGGATCACCCTACGCGGATAGTCACCTGCTTGGCCAACCCTGACTAAGCATGTTTGTGTGGATCAATACTAGAATTTCAATTATTATCAGTTTGTAAACATTGATTATAAATACTCTTAAATAAGTTACCTCGACTTTTCATCGCACGAAAACTCATATTCACCCTGATAACTCTCGTTCACCCTTGCCTACCATGTTTTGATGCTTGTCACTTGAAAACTATGCATGAACTTTAGATACATGTGTTGCATGATTGCTCACGTTTAACTAGTCGCATCAACTGCTGCATGTCATCTATGACTAAGTGAATGCTAATGAATTATCGTATGGAATATCATGTGGTTCATCTTGTGAAATATATTGTGGAATATCTTGTAGAACATCTCGTAAGAAACATATGCCTAGAATACTTGACACTTCACTGTGTTTGGGGTAACTCATAGTTTGAGAGTGTGTAGGAGTGACTGGATTTCATCTTCATGTACCCCTGCCTGCGCTTCGACATCTCGGCCCGTTGCCTGTGTTTCGGCAATGCAAATACCGATGCTTGTGTTTCGGTATTCGCCTGGGTAAGCGCACCCAAGTAAGAGATGAACTCAATGGTTGCATATCATACTCTCATACTTAGTCACGTAGTTTCTAGTTTAGTAACTACTTGTGCCACTTTAGTACTGATCGTCGTCTTATTTCTGTTACAACTTTGCATGTTTACTATCTTGCCATGTATACCATGTCATTATTGATGCTCTTATAAGCACTGTACAGCCACCTTTACTTTGCTTTCCACATTAGTATGAATGACAATAGGCACCTTTTTACCACCGCTATACGCCATACTTATGCACTGCTTTTATTTCTATTTTTAGAATTGTCGTGACTTACGGTTTTATCTTCGTGGTACCGTCAGACGACGAACAGTTTAAGGAGGAGGCTCCTGAGTTTGCGAAGCCAGAGTTCGACCCAGAGACTGCAGAGTTTGGAGTTCAAGTTGTGATGAATTTCCTTATATACTTCGTTTCTTTCATGTATCTCTGTTGGAGTATGTTGTACTATATGGATTGTAAAAAATTGTACGCTGATTTGAGTATTTTTGTAATCTCTGCATCGTGTCTGTATTGTTTTCACTGGTGATCTACAGACCTACCTGCAAATGTTTCAAATAAGTAATGCCTCCATAAGAGCGAGTCGTTACAACGCCGATTAAAGAGAACATCCGCACTCACCGGGAGAACGAGGAAAATCTCCTCTCTTTCAATATTCTCTCAAATTTAAGCATGTGAAAACCCGGCCCCCTAAGGTGTACATATAGAATCCTAATTTGCGTAATTGCACATAACCCCCTAAAATAATAAAAACTCACAAAAGGCCCAAAAAGTTCACAAATACGCCCTGGATTATATAATTAGGACTGGCCCTCCTGTTCTTGTCGTCGGCTCTCCTTGCTTGTGCCGCCTTTGATATGTGATGAGCCCCTCACACACATCCCCAATTAAGCTATTAATGTTTGGGTAATGACATGCTTCACCAAAATTAAGTTATCAATGTTTTAGAACAATTGTTCCTTGCAACCCTGACTAAAGAGATGAACAATGCCCCGAACAAATTTTTGTTGTTGCCGGCAAGTGTTGGAGGATGGAGTGGGAGGGGACGGGGGTCAATGCCATGTATTTTTATAACATAGCACTTAGTTCTGTGTGAAATTGAGGTTCTAATACATCCCACCAGCATTAGCTCTAAAACCATTTGTAACTTAGGTAGCAAGCATCCTTCAATCTTAAAGCTATGTCCTTTAGATCACATGTTGAACACGACAGTCAGACACACATATAGAACACGATTCTTCTATTGTAAGTGTACGTTTTAGAATTTGCTTGTAAGTCACCATGACATGGCGTCTTGTCCCCATTTCGACATAGCCGTATCCATGCAACATGGTTTTAACGGGCAGAAACGAGGACTTTTCCAGATGCCAACAATGTTAAACTATGCTTCCCCAAGCTTGCTTAATTACCAAGTTTTTCTATGGTTCTTCAGGAACACTTGATATGAATTCATCAAAACTATTATAAATTGGACATTTACCAATAAACAAGATTTCACCCCTTCCATTTCGATTTTTATAGAGGACTATTCTGAACTGACATACGGTTTTGATTTTGCTAATATTTGGTAGTTAGTTGGTATCCAACGATTCCAAAGAGTTTGGCCATGTTTAAGACAGCATCCACCAATACTCAAAAATTCAAAAGGATGTTCCTAATTATTAAATAATTATCATTACCTTTTAACGTTTACAATATACCAAATCCATACATTGCAACTTATCATAATTTCATAATTTTTAAAATTTCACTTTGATTATGATCCCAAATTAACTTTGAATCAATGAGTTCCATATTAGTTTACAAGTTAAAAATAATATCGGGTTAGCTGATTGATTCATAGGAGTTCAGTTTCTTGATTTATTAATAGCCACTTAACCTGCATAGTATCTTGAAAGGATTTTTTAGGTTTTGTTGGATAAAAAGAAGATTATTCCAGGTTTTGTTGGATAAAAAGAAGATTTTTATGGCAAATATAATATTTTTAGGGTACATGTGGGATTTTTATGGCTAGAAAGTGAAATTTGAGGGGAAGATTGGATTTTAATTATAAATAAACTAAAATAGAAAATGAATACAAGATAATAGTGAGTTCTTTCGAGAGGAACTCTTCCTCCCAAGATGCCGATTCGAGAGGGGCCGCGCTCTCCAATAAAAGAGTAATTTTTATCAACCTCACACAAGATTTCAATACTTGACACCACCTTCTTTAATCTCCTAGCCACATATAAATAATAAACTGAAAATGCATAATTACATAAATAACCCTAAAACTAAAATTTAAAAAACCCTAAAAACTGAATATTACAAAAACGCCCCAAAGACTCCAAAAATTCCAGATCTGTCCTTTTCTTCTAAGATGTGGTCTGATTATTACTTTGCTCCCGAATAACCATATTGTCCTCAAGGTGGTACATGTAGTCTGTGGGTCATGCTGCTCCAAGTGGATTGCATGCTTCCTTCAGTGTCAAAAGGATATGATAGGTCTCCATCACCCTGCAAAGCCCAAAAGGAAGCTATGTTAATCACCAAAATTCATTGTGGATCTGCAGGTCTCGAAGATAGTTGCATGTCTCGAATGGGCATCCTTAACACCCGAGGCCCTGCGGGACCCCTGCTTCGCTGTCCAGGGGCCATGGGATCCCTGGCAGCTAGGCCATGACCAGCTGCTCACTGTCTGTGGCATGTAACTCGCTATCTAAGGACTGGTGGTCATTGTCAAGGGAATGTGAATCACCTGGCTTGCTGTCTATGGCCTGCAAGGACCAGCAGCAGTGCCCTGCCGGCTCTTCAGGGCAGCAACAGGGCCCTGTAAGGGCCGCCAGGGCCTTGCAGTGGTTCAACTGAGCCCTGCATGGGCTCGGTAAGCATGGCAGGGGTAGCCGGGGGGCACGATGAGGGAGGAAGGGCGCGCTGCCACCCGTCTGGTTGTTCAGCACTGCCTCGAATTCCTTCTCATCTTGATCCACATATGAGTCATCATCGATGTCTAAATCTGAAGCCGAATCATCTTTTTGAGGGACCTCACTCATCAAAAGGGGGGATTTTTCCCTTGTCGCTTTCCAAAGTTGCTGCATTTTGACCTAAATCTGGATTTTCGACCTCATCTGCATTCTTCATCGCATTTCCCGCATTTAGATCTGGAAATAGTTGAGATAGTTATTGAATTAGGTTTTGCATGAGAGAAACTTGTTGAATTAGGTTTTGCATGAGAGCAACTTGTTGCCCTAAATCTGGAAATAGTTTGCATGAGAGCATCAAACTTTGCATCCAACATCGCCTCCATCCTCGCCAACGATGCTCAAACCACATATCTGAGTTCCTTCATATATTTCTTCAGACCCGCTACATCACCATCGAGTTTCTCCTCCAAAAGCATCGATCTTTTTCGGTGTTTCCACTGCCACCATGGATGCAGGTCACTCTGATACCACTTGATAGGATTTTTCTACGTTTTATTGGATAAAAGAGGATTTTAATGGGGAAATGAAAATTTTAGGGTAAAAGAGGGATTTTTAGGTCTAGAAAGTGAGATTTGGGGAAAAGACAGGATTTTTTAATAATAAACTGAAATAGAAAAGGGATGCACCATAAAGGTGAGTTCTTTCGGGAACTCTCTCCTAAGCCGTCGATTCGAGAGGGGACACGCTCTTCAATAAAAGAGGAATTTTTATCAACCTAATAAAAGGTTTCACTCAATATTCGACACCCCCTTCTCTAATCCTCCTAGCCACATATAATAATAAATTGAAAATACAAAATTGCAGAAATAACCCTAAAACTGAAAATTACGAAAAGACCCCATAAAACTGAAAATTACAAAAACGCCCCCTAAGACTCCAAAAATTCTAGAACTGGCATCTTCTTCTAGGATGTGGTCTCATTAGCGCTGCATATGCAAAGATTCATTGATGGAAAAATCTGATCTGTATAAATAAACTCAAATCTCTATTCTCATGCACCAAAGGCGCTTCCATATTTAAGCAAAACATATATCAAAGGGCCAAATGGAGGCAGATTCCCAACTATAACTGCTGAATATTGAATCAACAAAATAATTTAGATAGCTACCGATGGCATACCTTCAATTTTTCATGAGCTTCTCGAACAGTTTTTCCGTCCTTCTTTTTCCTCCAATTATGGCCGTCTTTGCGAAAATATCGACGTACTTTACGATCAAATAATAACAAAGACCCACCTGAAAGTAAAAAAAACTTTCAACATAACATCATTGGCGTACCACAGGTACATGTTATAACTTTGTCAAGACAGCAAAGAAGTTTCATGTGTGACAATATGCGGACAAAATTAGCTTATTTTCCCAGTATCGTTGATGTGGAATGCTCAGTAAAATCTCAACTGCGATGAAGTTAACCACAATCAACATAAAAAGGTTCTAAAAGTAAAAAAGGATCACATACAATTAGATTGATGAATTCAATTAAAGGCCCTGAACCTGAACTGATCGTAAAAGAAAAACAAACCACCCATATAAGTTGAGTCAGGTTGGTCTATACTTCTCTCTAAGGAATACTATTTGATCAATATTAACATGTAGGGGAGCATGATTTAAGTACAGTACCAAGCCATGACATTAGATGCTATTGAATAGATATACAAAAAAGGTAAGTCGGGAACAAAGTCACATGCGCCGAATACAAGGAAGACAGACTATGACAATTTATGTTCCCTTGATCAAAAGATATTCATGCAGCCACTGATATAGTAATCTAATTGAATATACATCTTGATAATCTCTAATAGAATTTTTTTCTTGAAACAGGATATCTAAAAAATTAAATTCGCTGTTCCGTGTACCTACTTATAGAACTATATGGGATCCCAACTGTCCAGATTCGCTTAATTTCGATGCCAGATGGCTATGTCATGATTCAATCTATGTTGTTCATCCAAGTAATTTCAGCTGTGTTGTTTACATACTATCCTTCTGGACATCCCATAATTGAAGAAGGCCATTATGTCAATCTAAAAAAACTTGCATAGATGCCAAACAGTTCAATAACTCTTACCATTGAAATTGTTCATATGTTGAAAGTTGAATGATAAGACTCGCCAGCAATGCAGAAATTATGGGGCATTTTCATTTGAAACAAGCAAAAACTAGTTTTCTATAAACAATTTTGCATTAACCAATATAATTTTGCTCTCAATCTGCAGTGATGGACCATTTTCAATGGGTCACTATAACTAACTAGGTCCTGGACATATTTTTGAGCAACTGTAGACTAAAATGGTAAAATCATCGCCCTTTGTTTTTCATATTCCCATTCATGTGTTGAATAAAAAATAGTGAAGTACAGTATCAATCAGAAGATGGATGTGATGGACATTTGTCGCAAACTAAAAATTACGAAATGAAAAACTTAAGCTCCCTTCCCCTCTAATACTTTGATAGTCAAAGTAAATACATGATGATGACATGCCATATTCCATTTGATATATAAAGAATTTAATATCAATGACAAGTTAGAATTAAACACTAACATGCGTTTTACGCATCTAGGTCTTACATCACTCTCTCCTTTGGAAAATAATTAGAAATTTATGCAGCTTCAAATTGCTCAAAGAAAAATGATTCTAAGCCATTCAAGAAGTTAGAATATAATGCAAAAAATAGCAGCTTCTTTTGATTTGATCATCTAATGACATGTGAGAAACAAAAAAGAAAATGTGTCTTAAACTAATTAATCAATCTATTCATAAGAAAAACATGGAAGCAAAATAAACATAAATCTATTTTATCCCTCTCAGTAGCACCAGTTGTGATTCAGATTTTGTGATGTTTAATAGAAATAACACAAACCAGGTGCATGAAATACCGTAAATATCTTTAATGACATCTATATTTTACAGCTAAAGAATGTTTGCAGTAATTAGCCGATAACAAAATCATACGCATTATAGAACAGGGCTTACTAGGAGGTTTATGAGGAGGATCCACGGTCAAGTTAAACCTATTATGGTGGTTAAGAATTTGATAAATCTCGCTAGGACGAAGCCATCGAAATGTTGCCTGCCGCAGAAAGTAGTCATTGCCTAGCCAAAACACATACATGGTAAAGATTAGAATGTAGATGCATATAAAGCTTGCTTGCAGCATATTTCCCGCCACAGTCATTGCATTGACAGAAACCACACCAAAGCATAGATATTACATTTACAGTTAAGAAAAATTACTGTAAGGAGTATCATGTATGTATATTTCACTCTCTCTTCCCTAGAAGTGGTCTTAGCTGGTAAGTGGAAATTTTTATACATCATAAACTAGCCATCAGATTCACAGTGTTATGCAATAATGATAGCAAAAATAATTGCATAGCAGCAACATCATCATTTTTGTATCACTAAGTATTATTCTTCATAGCAGGAAATGGGGAAGAGAAAAGAAATGGACAAGATAATAATAAGCAAAATTGTAGTTATGCTTCGTAAAATGGTTTTAGTACAATAAGGAAATACTTTATGCATTGTTTTTATCATGTCTGTTTATCAACTACAAAAGGAAGAGGATAGCTGTAAAGTTCAAAAAAAATTAGAGGAAGAACTATCTTCAAAAAAAAAATGATGGGAAAATACAGTGTGACCACTAAACCCCCGCTATACAGTATTACAGAGATACATGTGTTGTGTATGTGTGCTTGCACATGTATGAGTGTGCAAATAAGCATCTATGCATCTGGCTCTGTTCTGTGTGTAGGTTTCACATGCACATAGCTTTAACCCAAATCAGATTTAAAACACAACGAATACATGCACATGTATGTGTGCATACATCTGTATTGGATGTTTATCCTCAACCTTAATCCAATTCAAATATTTTAAATAAATTCTACATCATATAAATCAAATGCTCAGTGAGGAACTTTAACTAAACAAATGAGGGAAAAGAAAAGTTAAATATGCGACTACGGATCATCCACGAATCTAATCAATCACGAGTTGTAAATCCAGCACCATTTTGACATATGACCATTCGGTGACTAGAAACATCAAAATTAAAAAGTTTATTTGGTATCTGGCACGTCTTGTCTTGGATGAAAACTAGAATTTTCAATCTATGATACATTAAAAGTAGTATTTTTTTTGGCAACTTAATCTCATTTGACCAGTTTGGTTTACGCAAACCTCAATAAATAAATATGATTCCATTCCATATAACAAAGGTTACCGATTTAGTCTAGGTTGTCGAATTTCCGAAAAGTACCCACTCATTAAAACTCTAAGCTGCTTCTTATAGTTAATGACAACGAAAATGACAGCAAAAAATGCAATAGACGAGCATTTTAAATTCAACGATCAAAACTTTAAAATATAAGAATGCCATTGTCGATCCTTCAAAAAAAAGGCACATGCCCCCCAAAATACAAGATATGAACATCAAATGACGTTCAAGAACTGATAAATTGTAAGAACCAAGAACCATTGCTCTATCGTAACATCCAAATCACTAAAATCGAATCAATTTAAAGTTATAAATAAAACTCACTTAGATTACAAGTTTTCGTGAGTCTCAGCTCGTGATCCATCATAAATCGTTTCAATTGCTTCACATGAGCGAAGAAAATGTATTCAAAATAGCAAAAGGGGAAATATATTAGAATAAAAACCCTTTTTTTAAACCACAATGACCAGAGCGAGCGAGGGGGAGATGGAGGGAAATAGTGGGAAAGGTGGAGGGAAAGGGGGTTTTAGCGTTCACACTTGAATTATAGTTCAAATACCGTCCAGCTGTAGCTTTCAAATTGTTACCAACCCCAATTTTTGAACAATTTTCAGATGATGACAGCTAAAAATATTTGTTATCATGATCCGTTTTAAAATTAATGGTTGGATTTTGAGAACTGGGAGTTGATTCCCATAATAACCATACGATTGAAATTGATGGGGATAGTCACTTTTCTTCTCGAACTTGAATAACTACTTTTTTTTATTATTATTTAAATTTCCGATGTACCCAAAAAAAATAACTACTTTTTTTGAATATAAAAAAACACTAAATGGTTTAAGGAAAAAAAACGGAATCATATTTTTTATCTTTGATATTTAAAAAAAAATTAAGTATGTTCTCACCATGATAAAGGATATTGAGATATTAGAATCCAAAAGATTTTTATTCATGCAAAGATAATTTAAATTCAAATTTCGAAGTTTAGTTGAGATGGATATAGTTAGTGAAACATCACATGAGAGGCCCACTGATGGCTTGCGGATAAGCCCAGTAAAACACACAGCTTTAACCTGAGCTTCCGCGTGAGGCCGACCTCTTCCTCATTTAAGGCGACAACTCAGTCTATCGGTGAGCTCCCTCATGTAAGACCACATCTCTGATGACAGTTGGGCTCCCTCATCAAAGACGCCGGCTTATAATGAAGGCATTCAATGACCAGCCAGTAGCTCCCTCATCAATGCCGATAGCTCTTGCCAAAGCAATCAAGCAGCTTAAAATGCTCGGGTGCCACTCGAGAACAACCACTTATATATAGTCTTCTGAACAATGGGAGAGCGGCAAGCTTTTCCGGGACAACACTCTCTATAAGCCAGACACCTTAACTCGGGTAATTGATCCACACAAACTCTTACATTTCCTCCATAGCTCGGTGAGATAACTATTGGTTGATCTCCCCAACAGATCAGACATAGTTACTCGAGCCCACTCGAGTCACTGACTGACTTAAGTATCGGATGGGATTTTGGTCGGAACATATGTCTGCTCCATAACGAGCTCTTCGTGTTGCAGGCAATTCGGGATGTAGTAGGCGAAAGGGAGTCTAGTAGATAGCATGGAGACCGACAGGGATTGGCGGAGACAACCCATGCTTAACGAACATTAGCTCGGATCTAGCGGAGATTGCTTGGACTTGACGGTAGCAGTTCGGACCAACTCAGACCAGTCAAAAATAACACGGACCCGACTTCATCTGCAAAAGGCAGCCTGTAGATAGCTCAGATCTGCCCTCAACATATCGGACTCAACCACAATAGCAGGAGGTAGCATGGAGATAGTCCAGAGCTGACTCCAACGGCTCAGGCCGAGCCCAATTCAACCCGAGATAGCTCGCCCAACCCACTGGTCAACCGTCCGCTCCCTCCAAAACTAGCTAATG
Organism: Scilla litardierei; assembly: GCA_030789695.1. Lineage (NCBI taxonomy): Eukaryota > Viridiplantae > Streptophyta > Magnoliopsida > Asparagales > Asparagaceae > Scilla > Scilla litardierei. The sequence goes on from CM061132.1 coordinate 166,415,159, forward strand.
TGGAGAATATATCCGCGAGTGAGAAAACTCCCGTCGACAGTTAAGAGTGTTTGACTTCTTCAAATGAAATAAGATAAAAAGCGCAAATTGGATCGAGTCAAATCAACAGGTATCAAGCATTATATATTGCCAAAGCTTTTAATTGACACGATAAATTAAGAAGCAGGCCCAATTAAAAAATGGGCTTTCATGCAACAGAAACAGCCCAATTGTCGATGACGGCGTGAATTTTGATGCCACAAGCAAGTCAATTAGAATCTTAATTTAATCACGTATTCTGCTCGTCACTGAGCTTGTCAACAAATTAATTAATAAAGTTTTTCCTCGATGTTTTTGCATGAATCGTAATTTGCAAGAATACAGTTGAGGTTGCTGCGGGCTTGTATTTAAAGGCCCACGACAGGAACTCTGTATGAGGGGGACATCACCGGAGAGAGTTCGGAAGAATTTATGTGCCGTGGGCCCGTGGGCCCAACATTTTGGTTTTGTTGGGCCCACCGTATACCCGGAGAAAGCATAGAATTCTTGTCCCTCAAGCATGCCAACCAACCAACCAGAGCCAGGCAGCCATACATGATATTGGGAACGTTTAAAAGAGTGTTGTTATTCACACCACAGAAAGTTATGAATACACCACACTACTTGATTCATCACGCCTATTTTTTTAATATAATATGTTCGGATTTGGAGATCCGAACGGATGTAATACTTTTATTCTTCCGTTCGGAATTGCAAAGCCAACAGTATAATAAAATATGTATTGTGTTCGGATTTACACATGTTTTGTATTAGGGCCGTTCGGATCTCCAAATCCGAACATCTGATGTTAAAATTATAGTTGTGGTGAATCAAGTAGTGTGGTGTATTCATAAATTTCCGTGGTGCGAATAACAACACTCCGTTTAAAAAGGCAATCTGGGAAGTTTTTTTTTTTTTTGGGTATTGTTGTACACATATTAAAAACCCCAAATATTACATGAACCTTAAAGGTGTGTTTGGTTCGAGGAAAAGAAAAGAAAGTTAGAAGGGAAATTATTTTTCATTGTTTGGTTGAAAAGCAAAAACAAAGGAAAATGAAAATAAAAGAAAACAAAGGAAAATTCATATTAAAACTTTTCTTTGAGATTTTCCTCTTCTTGACTCAAGGAAAATGAAGGAAAAGAGAGCTAAACTAATTTCTCTCACTTTCATGTATTTATATTTTTTTAGCAAACATAATTAGTTGTTATTTTTAATGAATTCACGAATTTTCAAATAAGTTGCAAATAATTGACTAATTTTTCAAAAAAAAAACATCTTCATGTTGTGAACGGTTATTTAACCGTAGTTGATTGAGATTCTGGGCTGTCCTAGAGATAGGCCCATATCAATATAGCCCATATTTGTATTCTCCCTTATTGCCTATAAATAAAGAGCTGGTGGCTCCTCCCCCAGTAGTTGATTCATAACACGTTATCAGCACGAGTCTCTAGAAAATTTTCCACTAAAATTTTTTTTGTTTCGTTCGTTGCGAAGGCGGAAGGAGACGGGAGATCCACGCGTGCGGTGCAAGACTTCCTCAATCGAGCGTCGTCATCCGCGTAGAGCTTTGTTCAACCGTCGCTATATCCGGAGGACGGATATAGAGGTAAAATCGCTAAAAACGATGTTTTTAATCATAAGTATGATTGTTCTACCCTTAGATCTCGCAAGATTGATACGGGATTTGCTAGATAGCCTAAAACGACGAATTTTTCATCCCAAAAATCAAAATTTTAGGGCTTTTGGTATAAACCCTACCATAAGCTGATGAAGAGGTTAGCTTTGTATATTATGATGTTATGTTAGAGTTTTGTATATATTAGATTGAGGGTGTGTGGTGATTGATATTGATTTGTTGATAATGATGGTTTTCTTGGTGTTTCTGGGAAATTTGTGATGATAATATATGATGATGATTTTATATTTTCATTTAAATTGTTATGTGACTGGATTTTGGGAATATTGATTGTACATGGAATTTTTAGATTTTCGAAATTTTTTTAAAAAACAATTAAAAACATTAGTTTACGTGGCTAATTTCCAAACGTTTACGTGGCTAATGGAAATTAGTCATGGATTGGCCGTGGCTAATTTTTAACGTTCGCCACAGCCCAGCCATGGCTAATATTTAACAATCGCTATGACCCAGCCGTGGCTATTAACCATTAGCCACGGAAACAACCAACTGAATGGACATGGCTAATGGTTAGTAGCCATGGCTGGGCCGTGGCTAATATTAAAAATTAGACACATCTAATCTGTGGCTAATTTCAATTAGCCACGGAAACGTCTGTGGATAATTTTTATCATTTGCCATGAACTGTTTGTGGCGAAGAGTTCGTGGTGAATGTATCTGCCACTGATAGTCATTCATTTGCCACAAAATTTTTCATATTAGCAACGACACTTTCTACCACGTATCATTAACCACAGAATTGATGGCATTAGCCACGGATTTGCCCGTGACTAATGTGCAAGTTCTCGGTAGTGGAAGTTTATGTGGATAGATAAAACGTGCAAGATGAATAATGGGTACTACAACGGTAATCTTTTTTGTTTGAGATATTTTGTATTATTACCGCCTCTTTCAAGTTCATTGATACTAGTATATATATGAATGTTGGTGTGAGTGTGTGGGTGGGTGGCCCAGGTGGGTGTGTATATGGGTGGGTGAGTGAGTGAGTGTGGGTGCATGTGTGAGAGCATGTGTATATGGGGATGTGGAAGTGTATGGGGGAGGGGAGGGGAGATGGTCAGATGGGTGTGTATATGTGGGAGTGTAAGTGAACATGTGTGTGGGTGCATGTCTATTGTGTGTCTGTGTTGGTGGGTGTGAATGTGTGTTGGAATTAATGGCTCTTTTGGCCATTTGTTCACTCCCACTCTCTCTCTTTTAGTCCCACATTGGATAGACAAACACACTTGTGTGGGTATATAATAAGCTTCTCTCATATAGGCTATTGGACTTGTTAATGGGCTAGAAATTGGGGGTAGCTCGCGTGCACATGAGCCCAAGCAAGGGGCCGAGCCCAATCCGGGTTGAGCCGAATGGAAAATCTGGGTGTCGGATCCGGAAACCCTTAGCGTGTGTGCGCTGGCGTCGTGCCTGCGCAGGGGGGGTTCACGGGTGCGCGCGCGGAGTGCCCGAGTTTTGACTCGTGTTTTTAGCCCATTTTATTTTTAGAATTCAATAAGCCCATTACGTTTTTAATTTTCCCAACAGCCATTTTTTCATTAAATTGTGGTTTAATGTTTCAACAGCTATTTTTCTTTTAATGGCTGTTAATGGCTGCGTTGTTAATGGTATTCATGGCAGAATTCCAACAGCCATTCTTTTTCTCCTTATAAACTCTTTTGTATAGAGTTTTTCTTATGACTTCGGAAAAATCAAACAACGGAAAAATCGTCATTTCCTCCTTCTTCCTCCTGGGTATCGATCTCTGTGCAAACTCCACGCTGCTGGCCGCGAGTGGACGCGTTCAGTCGCGACTGCGTTAACCTTGGGGAGCAACCGGCATCATCCGATTACCACCACTGTCGGGCCGTAGTTGTTTTCAAGGCAGTGGCATGTCCACGGCGCAGTTCTTCTTCTCTGGCTAAGTTTTCCCCTTTTCTTCCTCTATTTGCTCCTCGGTTTACTCTCTAATCTTTTATCTCCCTGTTTGTTCCGGCAGTTTCATAGTTCTTACCTTTCAGGAGTAGCAATTTGAAAACAACTATTTGGGTCCTGTTGGAACCATAGCCATGGCGATTCCGATCGACTCCGAGCTATGCTATAGGCTGCTGATTCATGGATGGAACAACAGAATCTTTTTCGTCGCTGTCTCCATGGGGCTTGCGACTTTGATTAGATATAGAGTTGGGCGGACTTTGATGCATATCCCCCTCGTCTCGATTATTCGGTCGTTCATCATTACCTGTAAGCTTTTCTATCTGGTTTTTTTTTAAAAAAACCTAATTTTTCCTTGCTAATTGTTCATTAATATTGATTTCTTTAATATTTTGAGCTGGTAGCTTGTTAAGGAAATTTTTAGCGAATTTGTTGAAAATGATGAACAATACAAAATTTTTAAATTTTAAAATGATTACCAGATTATGAATTTGTTGGAGAAGCTATTTCTTTTTAGCTTATTCAGACAGGTTTAGAGGAATGTTTCTTTTTTCCTCAGAAAAGGTTGACATTCATTAATCAACATTATAATACGCATGTTCTTTAAAGAAAAATGTTGATATCTTTTTAGCTTTGATTTTTATCCGACATCAATCTTATTGGGTTTGATTTGGGGGCAAAGCTTTCTTCTGCGGTTGAGATGGAGGCTGGTCGCGATCGATCGAACAACAACATAAACTAGGGTTAGTGTCCTGAGAAGAAAAAGGAAGAAATGGAATCCAAATCCTTAATTGAGCAAAGATTCATTATCTCAAATCTCCTTTTTTCAAGATTCGAAAGCGTCACAAAGAAGAAATAGCTGCTCTTTCTGATTCTCTTTCATCTGCTTCTTTGGCTGTTATTTGTTATTACTCTGATTTTTCTGGATGTTACCTTACCGTGTTGAATTATGATTCGGATGTGTTCTGGAATTTTATATAAGATGTCAAAATGAAAGTTTTGTGCTGGAGATTGGGGATCTGTTTTACTCTTTGATAATTTGTTCGATTTTCTATGCATTTTAACAGATATGTTGAGAGCTTAGTATAGTGAGTGAATGCTCTGACTTGTTATGTACTTTTTAGAAAGATAATAACTGGAAAAGTGAGGGAAATAAAGTTTCCTACCGTTTATTGAAGCTGTTCTGGAATTGTCCGTGGAAGAATTTTATGCAATTTAAAATGGTGTCCGCAATTTCTGACGGGTTGCTACTTAACAATTGTATGCCTAGTTTTTGTAGTTGAATTTACATGCCTAGATTAATTTCAAGCTTGAATGTTGTACAAGATCAGTAGAAATTCTTGACTTGAATTCGTAAAACGATTCATCTTGAGGTACATAATTAGTGCTTCCCTTATTAGCTATATGATTCATGAAGCACTAGTGATTAGTGATAAACGTGGCTGTAATTTTGGAAAAAAAAAGTTTCAATCTTTATCGTGATTCATAATGTTTTAGTCATGTAATTAGATGTCATTAAGTACAGATCAAATCTTCAGTGAAGAAGGATTACAAATGGCCTTATTTCCTTAGTAATAGCAAGGAGATTCTTTAGATTTCATGGAATTTTTAGAAGGAAAAAAAATGAAGGAAAGATTGAACCTTTGATGAGAGATTGGGCTACTGTCATGTGATTCTTTCTTATTGCATAACAATCTCTCGTGATTTAGCAAGTTGGATGGTCGTGGTTAATGGAAAACTTAATCTTTGTTGTAAACTTGGCGGCTATGGAGACCATAGCCCTATATTTATAGTGGTAGGGTTACATAATGGGTGGATACCCACTAACGGGTAGGCCCACCAAGAAGCCCGTTTATAACACTTCCCCTTATCCATCCATTGTTGTAAGCCATGGTGAACGCTTCAGGGTTCATGAAGCTTATTTGATCATGGGGTTGGAGATACTTCTGGATCTCTAAGTTTAAGAGTGCTTGCCTCATTAAAACCTTTGCCAAGGAAAACCCAGTGGGAAAAACCAGTGGCTAAGGGAAAAGAGTACAAGTCTCTGTAACTTCCCCTGATCGATGGATAACATCAGTGGTGGATACTTCTGGATCCTGAGTTAATGTGGTTGCCTCGTTAAAACCTTTGACTGTGGAAAACCCAGTGGGAAAAACCAACAGTCAAGGAAAAAGAGTACAACACTACGTTAACTCCCCCTGATAAGTACAAGCTTCAGGCTTGTACATCTCTCAGCTGTCTCATCCCAATTCCTAGTACAAGTTTTCTAAAGGTACTGCGAGGCAAAGCTTTAGTGAATAGGTCAGCCAGGTTGTCGCAGGACTGGATCTGCTGGATGTCGATCTGGTTATCCACTTGTTGTTCATGCGTCCAGAAGAGCTTGGGGGAAATGTGCTTCGTCCTGTCACCTTTGATGTAGCCACCTCGTAGTTGAGCGATGCAGGCGGCATTGTCTTCGTACATGGTGGTAGGTCCAAGATCTCCCGTCTTCAGGCCGGTGGTCTTGAGGATGTGGTTGATGACTGATCGAAGCCAGAAGCATTCTCTGCTAGCTTCGTGGATCGCGATGAGCTCGGAGTGGTTGGATGAGGTCGCTGTGGATGTCTGCTTCACGGATCTCCATGAGATGGCCGTCCCACCGTATGTGAATACGAAACCGGTCTGGGACTTTGCGGTATGTGGGTCGGACCTGTATCCCGCATCTGCGTAACCGACCAGGTCGGTGGATACACCTTTCTTGAAGTATAGTCCCATATCTACAGACCCTTGGAGGAAGCGCAGAAGTTGTTTCACTCCGTTCCAGTGGCGCTTTGAGGGCGCTGAACTGTATCTGGCTAGTAGATTTACTGCGAACGCTATATTGGGACGCGTGCAGTTTGCCAGGTATAGGAGTGCTCCAATTGCACTTAGGTAGGGTACTTCAGGGCCCAGTGTTTCCTCCCCCTCTTCCAGCGGTCGGAAGGGGTCTGTTTCAACATCCAATGATCTGACGACCATTGGTGTGCTAAGCGGATGACATTTGTCCATAAGAAAGTTCTCCAGCACTTTCTTTGTATATGTCGATTGGTGCAACAGGATTCCTCCGCTTAAATGTTCAATTTGTAGTCCTAGGCAAAACTTCGTTTTGCCGAGGTCTTTCATCTCAAAAGTCTGTGTGAGGCTTTTGGATATCTCATCTATCTCTGCGGGAGATCCGATGATGTTCAAGTCGTCTACGTAGACGGCTATAATTACGAATCCTGTTCCCTTTGCTCGTATGAAGATGCAAGGGCAGACTTCATTTGTTGTGAATCCTTGTTGCACTAGGAATTCACTCAGTCTGTTGTACCACATTCTACCTGACTGTTTGAGACCATACAGTGATCTTTGGAGTTTGACGGAATAGACGTCCCGAGGTCTTTCTGTCATTTTTGTCGGTAGTTTGTATCCGTCTGGGATTTTCATATAGATGTCCTTATCTATATTTCCGTATAGGTATGCAGTCACAACGTCCATGAGCTGCATATCCAGACCTTCCTTCGTGGATAGGCCGATAATGAAACGGAAAGTGATCGCGTCCATGACCGGGGAATAGGTATCGTCATAGTCTATTCCTGGTCGTTGGGAAAAACCTTGTGCAACAAGGCGCGCTTTATAGCGCACGATCTCATTATTCTCGTTTCTTTTTCTCACGAATACCCATTTATATCCCACAGGTTTAACACCTTTTGGTGTTAGGACTACAGGTCCAAAAACTTTGCGCTTCGAGAGTGAGTCCAGCTCTACTCCTATTGCCTCGTTCCACTTTGGCCAATCCTCTCTGCGTTTACATTCTGCTAGAGAGCGTGGATCGGTCTCATCGTCGTATTCAGTGACGTGAGTGGCAATAATGAGCGCGAAGTTATCATCGATGATTGTGCTTTTTCTGTCCAGTACCTCCCCGGTACGTACATAGTTTAATGAGATTTCTCCTATATTTTCCTCTTCAGGGGTTGGTAGGAGTGGAGAGGTAGCTGGGCTGAGCTCAGCATCCTGTGGTGGTATCGTTATTGTTTCTCCAGGATTTTTCCTCTTTCGAGGATTCTTATCTTTGGAGCCTGGGGGTCGTCCTCTTTTTTGTTGAGGTACGGCCGCTTCTGCTGCAGGTGGATTGCATCCCTCTTTGGGTATGTCAATCCTAGCTGGCGTATTTGCAGCAGGGACGTGTGATCTGACAATCTTCTGGTTGTCAGTGAATTTATCCGGTAAAATGTGAACTGTGTTCTGAATTTGAAGGATCTTCAGGATCTCTTCTTCACATTGATTTGTGCGCGGATCAAAATGGGATAAGGTCTTTGTGTCCCATGTAATGGTCTTTGAAGCTTCTGGCTTCTGTGTGTTAATGCCTAGTTTTGGAAAAATGCTTTCATCAAACTCACAATCTGCTAGACGTGCTTTAAAGGCATCCCCTGTAAGGGGTTCGAGGTATCTAATGATCGATGGTGAGTCGAAGCCAATATAGATACCAAGACGCCGTTGAGGACCCATCTTGGTTCTCTGCGGTGGTGCTATGGGGACATAGACAGCACATCCGAATATCCTCAAGTGAGAGATATCGGGCGGGTTCCCATATGCAAGTTGCATCGGAGAATAAGATTGACTACCTGACGGTCGTAATCTTATCAGCGATGCAGCGTGCAGTATGGCATGTCCCCATGTACAAACCGGCAACTGGCATTGCATTAACAATGGTCTAGCGATCCATTGTAGTCTCTTTATGAGAGATTCGGCTAACCCGTTCTGGGTGTGAACATGAGCTACAGGATGTTCAACTTCTATGCCGGTTGCTTGGCAGTAGTCTAGGAAGACTTGTGAGGTGAATTCCCCAGCATTGTCCAGACGCAATTTCTTGATCTGGTTGTCTGGGAAATGTGCCCGCAATTTTATAATTTGTGCAAGTAGCTTTGCAAAGGCTACGTTGCGGGTGGACAAGAGGCACACATATGACCATTTTGAAGATGCGTCAATTAGTACCATGTAGTACCGAAATGGTCCACTTGCGGGGTGAATAGGCCCGCAAATGTCGCCATGTATTCTCTCTAGGAAGCTCGGAGACTCAGAGTCTACCTTCAGGGTGGATGGTCTCGTAATCAATTTCCCTTTGTAACAAGGGGGACAAGGATTTGCACCCTTCCGAAGTAGCGTCAGGCTTTTCGGATTAATTCCACGTGATTGGGATATGATGCGACGCATCATATTCCTTCCGGGGTGTCCAAGTCTATCGTGCCAGAGTTTGAATTCTGGTTGATTTTGGCACTTCTGGTGCTCCAATGTGTTTGCTTCCATTGCTCTGATCCTTGTGTGGTAGAGACCCGACGGGAGTCCCTCGAAACGTTCGACGGTGTTTTTAGCACCGTTTTTATGGAACGTTACATCAAGGTATTCACTGTTTCCTTTGCTCACCGTTTCTAGGTGGTATCCGTTTAAGCGGATATCTTTAAAGCTCAACAGGTTCCTATGCGAGCTAGGGGAGAGAAGGGCATCTTTTATGAGTAGTTTTGTACTATTGGGGAGCATAAAATGTGCTTCCCCTGATCCTTCAATGATACTTGTTGGACCGGAAATCGTATTTACGGTACCATCGTATTTATTAATGCTTTGAAAAAAGCAGATGTCTTGGAGGATCGTGTGCGTAGAGGCACTGTCCACTAGGCATTTAAAATCCATCTATTTTAAAGAAAAGTCGCAGTATAAGGTAAAAACACAAAGGTATTGTCACGACCCGCTTCCCGAAAATGGAGGCGAGGCGTGAGAAGGTCCGCTCGAGCGTGGAGCTGTGAAGCTACACGCCCGATAAGCGTAATTAGTATAAGCAGGGTCACTGTAATTGCAATCGAAACAACGAACAACAATAATAATAGCATGAGACGGATATGAAATACCGATCCCAAAGTTTGTCCACAAAATATTCAACATCACAGAAAAGCCACCAGGCTAAAAGAAAGAGTCTAAAGGCCCAGAACAAGGGCCAAACAAAAGAACTACGACATAACGAAGTATGGGTGCTACGCACCGATAACAAAACAACTATCTAGCAAAAGTAAAACACTCGAAGGCACTAGGGCTGGTCCCCGGTGTCCACAAAGTCCTCGCCCAACACGGGCGCAAGCTCGGCGTCCGCAAACAACTCACCCTCAGCAAGCAACTCAGGCTCAGGGTCTAACATGCGTCACCCAAAAGAGAAAGGGGCACATGTCAGCAAGTCAAAAAGACTTGAGCAAGGAAACTGAAAGTGACTAACAGCCTAGCATGTGTAACATTAAGCGATGACATGGCAGTTAAGTATGATGCAACAGTTTAAAAGAGACAAGCATGCACAATGTAGCAAAAGCTACCAAATCACTAATCACTTATCATTTAACACTTATCACTTATCACTTATCACTTATCACTTAGTGCATAGAGGGTCCACCTGCTGGCCAACTCGGGGCTCAGTCCGCTTATCTCTATCACTATTAATCACTTGTGCACTAAAGAGAGTCCACCTGCTGGCCGGAGTGGCGGATCAGGCCAACTCGGGGCTCAGTCCGCTTATCTCTTACCCCACCCATATGTGTCGAGCAGTTGGGGTTACCAACTCACTAAGCTCGCTTCTGGAACACGAGCCAGGAAGTGTAATTGGCATAGGGGTGCACCTAGCCGGTATCCGAGCGTTGGGGTTTCCAACTACATGGCTCGCTTCTGGAACACGAGCCAGGAATATAACATTGTAGCGTGTGCTACACAATCACAATAATTAATCACTATGCAATGACATGAACAAATGATTGCGTACCGTTAATTGAAATTAAACGTGACATACTAGCATGATGAGGGTGACGGACCAAGCTTCGTTGTCAAGCTAGGTCAAATGCGTCTAAACGGCTATCCTTTCACCGTTTAGTCTCTTTTACGCTAAAGCAAGGTAAATGGCCTAAGACACGGCCTAAATTAAGAGATGCAAGTTTCACTTGCCTATCACCGGGGTTGACGGTTTCGAAAGTTCGTTTCCGCGGATGCTAGCCTACGGGGAATCGCTGTTATGGGGGAACAATCATCAAAACACAAATATTTTATTAGGGTTTCATAAAAATTACAATAGGTTAGGGAAAACATCGGTGAATCGATTTCTTACCGAGAGGAGGCGGAAGAAACACTTCGGGGAACCCTAGGGATCAGATCTGGAAAAGATTGGAGAAGTTTGGGGAAACTAGGGTTTTGGGGGGATTTTGGGGATTTGATGGGTTTTGGTGAGATTTTGGGGAAGATGAGAGGTAGATAGGGTAGATGGATGGTTTGGATGATGGATTTAGGGCTTGGAATGAAGCAATGGAGCTTGGAGGAAGGTGGTGGATCAATGGGGGCGATTTTAGGGTTTAGGGTCGAGTTGGAGGGGAAGAAAACGTTTGGGTTGGGTATTTATAGGCTAGGCTGGCGGCTAGGGCAAAACTAGGGTTTACAGCACTAGTTAGTCGGTCAAAGAACAACCACTGACCGACTAGTTTGACAACTAGTCGGTCGGATCGACCAACGCAGACCGACTAAGTGTAAACAGTAGCTACAGGTGAAATTAGGATTCTAGAGTTAGTCGGTCCATGAACAAATACTGACCGACTAGTTTGGCAACTAGTCGGTCGATGAACGTTCTTAGACCGACTAAGAGTAAACAGTAACTGATACAAAAATAATTTGATGAGTTAGTCGGTTCAAGAAGCATTGCTGACCGACTAGTTTGCAACCTAGTCGGCTCAACCAACGTTCTTAGACCGACTAACGATAAACAGTAACTCCTGAGAAATTTAGAAAGCTAACTAGTCGGTCCAAGAAGGATTACCGACCGACTGGATCGTCATCTAGTCGGTCGGTGGCCCTTCTTACACCGGCTAATGAGACACAGAAAGTACCGATACGGAGCGCGGGGGCCCCGGGATCGATTCCTAAGTCTCCTAGGCTTGATCTAATAGTTAGATACGACCGTTATGAAGCCCGTCACGAGTGACAAACTTCGAAATCGACAACCCTAAGAAAAGTCGCAGTATAAGGTAAAAACACAAAGGTATATACTACGAAAATTAAATTGATGTCTGAAAAAGTACTTAAAACATGCCAGAGATAAGCTGATAAATTGTTTCTCAAAAGGAAAAACTACAATGCATATAAAGTAGATAAATGTCCTCAGTCGAGCAGGTCATCGTTGGAGAAGTCCTCGGCGATGAACCTGATTGGTGCCAGGTTTTCTTGAACCGCCAGGTTTGTCTCAGCTTGCTTCTGGCTTGCTTTGTACAACTCCTGAAGGTGGCGTGGAGTACGACAATTTCTGGACCAGTGTCCAGTCATGCCACACCTGTGGCATTTATCTTCCCAGTCCTTTCTGGGGGCAGAAGTCTGGCCGTCGTCTTTTCTCTTCCACACATTTTTCTTCTTCCCCTCTTGGTTGTTTCTTGGAGGGGGTCCTCGAGCCTGCTTCTTCATGGTTTTGCCCTTCTGGGGTTTGCCTTTGAAGTTGCCCCTTTTCTTCTGGAAGGAGCTGTGGTGCGCTTCAGGCGCAGGAGCAGTGCCGGTAGGGCGTGAGTTGTGGGTGGCCAGAAGGAGGTCACGATTCTGCTCTGCCATCAGAAGGCATGAGAGAAGCTCAGAGTATTTTGTGAACTTTCGTTCACGATACTGTTGCATCAGTATGACATCCTTCTCATGGAATGATGTATACGTCTTCTCTAACATGCGTTCCTCCGTCACCTTTTCACCACACAACTTCAGGCGTGAGGTGATGCTGAAAAGTGCCGAGTTGTACTCGGCAATAGACTTGAAGTCTTGGAGACGGAGGTTCTCCCATTCATATCGCGCTCGAGGTAGGATAACATCCCTTTGATGTTTATACCTGTCCCCGAGGGCGGTCCACAACTCATACGAGTCTTCCACCGTTAGGTACTCGGCCTTAAGGGTCCGATCGATATGGCGTCTGATATAGATAATTGCTTTCGCTTTATCTATATCAGAAACCTTATCGCCTAAGGCGATGGCGTGACTCAATCCCTGTGCTCGCAGATGGAATTTTATATCCAGCTGCCAGCTTAAGTAATTCTTTCCTGAAACATCCAAAACGTCGAAATCGACGCTCGCAATTTTGGCCATTTATCACTCTAGCATGTAAAAAGATAGCATTAATTAGATATTTTGCGGAAAAATAAATAATCAAGCACATCAGACATAAATATTTGCTGCGTGGATCGGCTAATCACCATAAATAATTACAGTCTTTTACAGTCCCAAAAAGAAAGAAATTACAACTCGGGAACCCCCGTGGGGCCCCTATTCTTCTGGAATAGTCCTTCATCTTCTTGAGGCGTCCGCCGGGCTTGTAATTTTACAAAATTATCCTCACTACATTTTTCTCTCAAAAAGAAAATAATGCATGAAAAATAAAAATGGTGATAAACTAGCCGATCCAAAACCACAGCAAATATTAACCATTCGTCGCAGGCAGTTATAATGCAGCAGGCATCATCACAGGCAATTTATACATCGCAGGCAATTTATTTATTCATCACAGGCAGTTTATAATGGAAAATGAAATCTACCGTTTAAAAATTATTGGACCACTAGGCAACGTCATGCACCGTTAGGTTAGTTGACTAACGGCAGAGCGGTCGCAGGATCTTCTTAATTTTTAAACGTTTTTTTTAAAGAAAATCAAAAATCCAAATATAATTTGCGATGACAAAAAATCACATGCATTTTTGGTCCAGATTATAACGAAAAAGAATCGCAATAAATCTGAAAAATAAAATTTTTGAAAATTCGAAAAAAATTTCTGGGTCAGAAACCCTAGTTAGGGTTTTGGGGTACGCACGCCGGGCCCGTACCCGCTACTGGCGGGCGGGCCCGTTTACCGCAGCAGGCGACGGGGAGGGGGGGCCCCGCCTGCAGGGGGGTTGCCCCCGCCGCTGGCGGCGGGGGTGCCCCGCCGCTGCAGGCGGCGGGGGTTGCCCCCGCCGTTGGCGGCGGGGTTGCCCCCGCCGCTGCAGGCGGCGGGGTTTGCCCCCGCCGCTGGCGGCGGGGGTTGCCCGCCGCTGCAGGCGGCGGGGGGGGGGGGGGGTTCCCGCCGCCGCAGCGACGGCGGGAAGGCCCCCCGCCGCTGCCGGCGACGGGGGGGGCGTGGGTGAACCCTATTTCGGGTTTGGGTGATCTTTGGGGGAAAATAACGGGTAAAAATCCGATTTTTAGTGGGAAAAACCCAATTTTTTCTTCCAAAAATACGTTTTTTTAATTGATAAAGGGTGATTTTTAGCGATAAAAACGGTGTTTTTAATCGATTGAGCCAAAAAGAATTAAATCACCACATATGCGCATATACAAAATTTAGATCTAGGGAGAAAGTTACCTCTAGATCCTACCCGCCGGATCTAGCGACGTTCGGTGAAGGAAGCCCGTTCGCGTCGCGTCCGTCCGTCGGCAGGGGTTCGGCTTAGCTTTGAGCGTGCTGATAACGTGTTGTAAACTTGGCGGCTATGGAGACCATAGCCCTATATTTATAGTGGTAGGGTTACATAATGGGTGGATACCCACTAACGGGTAGGCCCACCAAGAATCCCGTTTATAACAATCTTGACATTGTAGGAGAAAGGTTTTGTGTAGTTACTAATACTATCATTGCATGGAAAGGGCTAAACTAATATTTATGTTGATTAACCAAATATTCCTATTGGGCATGTAATTTGCTACAAATAGGGGCGATTGAGGGTTATGAATAATATTAATTATGGAAGCTATTCTTTCATCTTGTCGTGTTCCTAACCTGTACCCCATAAGAAACTAGACAAGACAACTTATGAGATGTGGAAATGATATACTCCCAATCTAACCTGTACTCCCAATCTAAACTAGACAAGACAACTTATGAGACAAGACAACTTATGCCATGAACTGTTTGTGGCGAAGAGTTCGTGGTGAATGTATCTGCCACTGATAGTCATTCATTTGCCACAAAATTTTTCATATTAGCAACGACACTTTCTACCACGTATCATTAACCACAGAATTGATGGCATTAGCCACGGATTTGCCCGTGACTAATGTGCAAGTTCTCGGTAGTGGAAGTTTATGTGGATAGATAAAACGTGCAAGATGAATAATGGGTACTACAACGGTAATCTTTTTTGTTTGAGATATTTTGTATTATTACCGCCTCTTTCAAGTTCATTGATACTAGTATATATATGAATGTTGGTGTGAGTGTGTGGGTGGGTGGCCCAGGTGGGTGTGTATATGGGTGGGTGAGTGAGTGAGTGTGGGTGCATGTGTGAGAGCATGTGTATATGGGGATGTGGAAGTGTATGGGGGAGGGGAGGGGAGATGGTCAGATGGGTGTGTATATGTGGGAGTGTAAGTGAACATGTGTGTGGGTGCATGTCTATTGTGTGTCTGTGTTGGTGGGTGTGAATGTGTGTTGGAATTAATGGCTCTTTTGGCCATTTGTTCACTCCCACTCTCTCTCTTTTAGTCCCACATTGGATAGACAAACACACTTGTGTGGGTATATAATAAGCTTCTCTCATATAGGCTATTGGACTTGTTAATGGGCTAGAAATTGGGGGTAGCTCGCGTGCACATGAGCCCAAGCAAGGGGCCGAGCCCAATCCGGGTTGAGCCGAATGGAAAATCTGGGTGTCGGATCCGGAAACCCTTAGCGTGTGTGCGCTGGCGTCGTGCCTGCGCAGGGGGGGGTTCACGGGTGCGCGCGCGGAGTGCCCGAGTTTTGACTCGTGTTTTTAGCCCATTTTATTTTTAGAATTCAATAAGACCATTACGTTTTTAATTTTCCCAACAGCCATTTTTTCATTAAATTGTGGTTTAATGTTTCAACAGCTATTTTTCTTTTAATGGCTGTTAATGGCTGCGTTGTTAATGGTATTCATGGCAGAATTCCAACAGCCATTCTTTTTCTCCTTATAAACTCTTTTGTATAGAGTTTTTCTTATGACTTCGGAAAAATCAAACAACGGAAAAATCGTCATTTCCTCCTTCTTCCTCCTGGGTATCGATCTCTGTGCAAACTCCACGCTGCTGGCCGCGAGTGGACGCGTTCAGTCGCGACTGCGTTAACCTTGGGGAGCAACCGGCATCATCCGATTACCACCACTGTCGGGCCGTAGTTGTTTTCAAGGCAGTGGCATGTCCACGGCGCAGTTCTTCTTCTCTGTCTAAGTTTTCCCCTTTTCTTCCTCTATTTGCTCCTCGGTTTACTCTCTAATCTTTTATCTCCCTGTTTGTTCCGGCAGTTTCATAGTTCTTACCTTTCAGGAGTAGCAATGTGTATCTGGGTATGTGAGAGTCTGGGGGTCTGTGAGCGTGTATGTGGGTGTGGGGGTGTATCTGTGTATGTCTGTGAACATGTATGTGGGCGTGGGGTGTATCTGTGTATGTCTACGTGGGTGTGTATGTCTACGTGGGTGCCATGGTTAATTAATTGATAACTGTAGAGTCATGCTCGATTAGTTTTCTTGTACATAATGAAGCTTCGAGAATACAGTGAACTTCTTAATGGAACATGGTTATGTTCACATATGACCAATTTTTTGGTTGTTTCATATCACTTGCCTCTTCTGTCTCAAACTAATTCATTAGCTATGTATTAGAGCTGATGGTTTCTTATTGGCAACTGCAAGATGTTTGGCTTGTGATCTTACAACTTCAATGGAGCAGCCCCATGTGGGCCAAAAATTAATCTTAGCCCCCTCAAATTTGTACTCCAATCATTTTCTTCCTCAACAAGGATATGAGATTTCTGTTTTCCATCAATGGACCAGATAACGAATTTCATTCTATTGCCCCTTCTTTCATTTTCCTTTCATTTTTATTGGCTCGTGGACTTGGCTACATGTAGTTTGAGTTTTTAGTAGTTGATTTCAGATGAATACCCATGCATGGATATTATTGAGAACGTCTAAAGGCTAATATGGGAGGAGATTGTTGTTGCAATGAAACTCATTTTCTCCATTTTGTGCTCTTTTAGGGATGCTACTCTTATGGTTTCCTCAAATTTCAAAACATTTTCCTTTTACTTTTCAATTCATTCATTTTTACTGGCTTTTGTAATGGATTTTATTCTTTGCCATCAAGGGAGCATATTGTTGACGGATGGGTTCCGGCCAACAGTAAGGTCGGACGCCTCGGACGCCTCTGATGATATAGACCCTAGTCAGCTGTTAAGTGGGACCCGCGATGGTTGGAATCTGGGTCAGAGAAAGCCAAGCTCGAGCTACTGGGCTGGAGCTCGACATATCTCTCTTGATTCTGGACGATGCTCCAATCAAAGATAGGTTTTATTGGAGATAAATTTTTTGACTTAAACTTATAATGATGCCCTGTTGCCATATACATATACACATGTAAATTGGTTGGTGGGGGCAACTCCTGCATGGGTCCGCCCGTAAGGATGACACTATTTACTTTCACGAGTATTTTATATTGTTTAATAATTTATGTCAACACATCAAACAAAGTTGTTTCAAAGTAAAACACAAATTTGGTTTTTTTTGAATTTGAGTAGATTTACTTTAATTTCTTAAGCTTTAGTTTTTGTAGTTTTTAGTAGATCAATAAATAGATGAATTAGAGAAAAAAATTAACAGGAATTTTGAATACAGATAATTTGTTTAAATCTTTGAAGATTTAAGTAAGCTCGTTAAAGTTTAAATTTAATATCTTTTACGTAGATTAACAAATAAATGAAGCTGTATGTTTTGATAAAAATATAAACAAACGTTATAAGATTTTCTTTACACCGAGCATACCCTTATTAGAAGAAAATGAGGATGACACTATTTACTTTCAAGGGTATTTTATATTGGTTAATACTTTATGTCGACACATCAAACAAAGTTGTTTCAAAGTAAAACACAAATTTAGTTTTTTTTTGAATTTGAAGTAGATTTACTTTAATTTCTTAAGCTTTAGTTTTTGCAATTTTTTAGTAGATCAAAAAATTGGTGACATAGAGAATAAAATTTAATAAGAATTACAGATAATTTGTTTAAATTTTAGAATGTTAAGTCATGCTAGTTAAAGTTTAATTTAATATCTTTTATGTAGATTAAAATATAGCTTTTGATAAAAAAATATAAACAAAAGTTAAAATATTTTCTTTACACCGAGCTTACCCTTATTAGAAGAAAATGAGGATGCCACCATTTACTTTCAAGAGTATTTTATATTGGTTAATAATTTATGTCGTTACATCAAACAAAGTTGTCTCAAAGTAAAACTGATTTTTTTTTGAATTTGAGTAGATATATTTTAATTTCTTAAAATTTCTTAATCTTTAGTTTTTGCAATTTTTAGTAGATCAATAAATAGATGAATTAGTGAAAAAATTAATAGAAATTTTGAATACGAATAATTTGTTTAAATTTTAGAAGATTTAATTAAGCTTGTTAAAGTTTAAATTTAATATCTTTACGTAAGTTAACAAATAAATGAAGTGGTAGCTTTTGATAAAAAAATATAAACAAAAGTGAAAAGATTTTGTTTACACGGAGCATGCCCTTATTAGAAGAAAATGGGATGACACTATTTACTTTCAATTGTATTTTATGTTAGATTATGCTTTTATGTCAACACAACAAATAAAGTTGTTTTTAATAAAAACACATGCTAAGCTAAAGATCAATACCTTAATTATATAATGAAACTAAATAAGAATTCGCAAGCGTGGGCAATTCGTTTAGCACCTATGCTGCTCGATAATAGAGACAATCTCAACTGCAAGTATACTTTCAAATGCCTAAACACAAGAAGTAAAGAAATCGACATGATTAGTACCTTACGCTGCTGCCCTTCAACTGCATCGCAAGAGCTTCAATCTTGATGAAATCATCTTTGCGTCTTTTTCACCATACAAAAGCTTAACAAATACATAAATTTTGCAAAAATGCACATAAAATAGAAAAAAAGGGTAGGGTTTCTTACAGAAGGTTGTGCATTTCGTTCACGATCTTCTCCGTTTCAGTCAAGTAAAGAATGATCAACTTAACCACGAAGCTCGGCATACCGTCTCTCAAACGTTGCAACTGTCTAAACTGATCACCAAGAACTCCCTTCAACCATAAATGGTTAAAAAAAGTTGAAAAAAATTAGAAAATTTAATTTCAATCCTTAAAACAGGAAAAAGAAATCTTTTTGCGGATACGAACCTCCTTTAATAAGTCTGAAGTGAGATCTGCCACCTTATCTTGCAATTCTTGAAACTCCATGACCTCCTCTTTCTTTTAAGCCGAGATATCCCAAACCCTAAGTTTAGATCCCTTTCGTTGAGTTAAGATGGATTTTGCAACCCTAACGAGATAAATAATGTATAAATAAGAAAGATGAATCAAGAAAATGTTATGAATCAAGTGATGAGGGGAGAGCCCTCAAGTTTATATTTATAGCCAAAGGGGAGAATACAAGTGGGTATGGGCCCAACCACTTGGGTTGGCCCAATAACTCACCAACCCAGTAAATACCCATTCACAACAATCCCCCTTATCCAGCCATGGTTGTGGACCCCGCTCATGAATACTTCAGGATTCTGAGCCTGTATGGGTCTCACATGGGGTGGATACTTCAGGATCCTGAGTTGGTGAGATTTGCCTCGTTAAAACCTTTGGCTATGGAAAACCCAGTGGGAAAAACCATAGTTAAGGAAAAAGAGTGCAAACTCTGCCAAACTCCCCCTGATCTGTACAAGCTCTCAAGCTTTCAGATCTCTTAGGCGTCTCATTCCAATCCTATGTACAGGTTTTCTAAAGGTAGCAGTAGGGAGGGCTTTGGTGAACAAATCTGCCAAATTGTCACATGACTGCACTTGTCTGATGTCGATCTTGCCATCTCTCTGTAGCTCATGCGTCCAGAAGAACTTTGGTGAAATGTGTTTCGTTCTGTCGCCTTTGATGAAGCCACCTCGTAGCTGAGCTATGCAAGCAGCATTGTCCTCGAACATGGTAGTGGGCTCGAGATCTCCCGTCTTCAGTCCGGTCGTATACAAGATGTGGTGGATGACGGAGCGTAGCCATACGCATTCTCTGCTTGCTTCATGGATGGCAATGATCTCCGAGTGATTGGATGATGTTGCCGTCAAGGTTTGCTTGATGGATCTCCAGTAAATGGCTGTCCCTCCGTAGGTAAACACGTACCCAGTCTGTGATTTTGCTTTGTGGGGATCAGACAAGTACCCTGCATCAGCATAACCTGCAAGTGTAGAGGATGTTCCATTTTTGTAGAAGAGTCCCAAATCTGTAGACCCTTGGAGGTAGCGCAGAAGGTGCTTTACCCCGGTCCAGTGGCGCTGCGTAGGCGCTGCACTGTATCTGGCAAGCAAATTTACTGCGAACGCTATATCGGGACGCGTGCAGTTTGCCAGATATAGTAGTGCTCCGATGGCACTCAGATAGGGAACTTCCGGACCAAGTATATCCTCCCCCTCTTCCAGCGGCCGGAAGGGGTCTTTATGTGCATCCAGTGATCGTACTACCATAGGTGTACTTAGTGGATGGCAATGGTCCATATGGAATCTTTGCAACATTTTCTTCGTATATGTGGTTTGGTGTAATAGGATTCCGTCTTTCTGATGTTCAATCTTTAAGCCAAGGCAGAATTTGGTTTTGCCTAGGTCTTTCATTTCGAATTCTTTTGTTAGGCTTACAGATATCTCAGTGATCTCTTCGGGAGATCCTATGAGATTCAGATCGTCTACGTAGACAGCTATTATCACGAATCCTTTTCCCTTTGTTCTTATGAAGATACAAGGGCAGACTTCATTGTTCGTGAATCCTTGTTGAACAAGGAACTCACTGAGTCTATTATACCACATTCTTCCTGATTGTTTGAGACCATACAATGATCTTTGTAGCTTAACAGAATAGACGTCCCGAGGTCTATCTTTCAGTTCAGCAGGCATTGAAAAGACATCAGGAAGTTTCATGTAGATCTCCTTGTCGAGATTGCCGTATAGATACGCAGTCACAACATCCATTAGCTGCATATCTAGGCCTTCCTTTGCTGTTAAGCTTATCAGGAATCTGAACGTGATCGCATCCATGACCGGGGAGTATGTTTCGTCATAGTCTATGCCCGGTCTTTGGGAAAATCCCTGTGCTACAAGTCTAGCTTTGTAGCGTGCGATCTCATTATTTTCGTTTCTTTTTCTGACGAATACCCATTTGTATCCCACAGGTTTGACACCGGTAGGTGTCTGGACTATTTGCCCAAAGACTTTTCGTTTCTGAAGCGAGTCCAGCTCTGCTTCTATTGCCTGATTCCACTTTGGCCAATCATCTCTACGTTTGCATTCAGCAACGGAGTGTGGTTCATAATCATCATCGCTTCCGGCGACGTGAATGGCAATGTGAAACGCGAAGTCATCGTCGACGACTGTACTCTTTCTGTCCAATACCTCCCCTGTACGTACATAATTTAGTGATATTTCTGTTTCTCCCGGCAGTTCCTCTGCAGTGGATTCCGGGAGGGGAGAGGGTATGGACACGAGCTCGTTTCTCTGTGGGGGTATCGTCCCAAGGTCTCCGGATATTTTTCTTTTTCTTGGATTTTTATCCTTGGAGCCTGGTGGTCTGCCTCTTTTCTGTTGAGGTGCAGCCACTTCTGCTGCCGGTGGATTGCATCCATCCTTCGGGATGTCAATCCTAGCTGGAGTATTCGCAGCAGGGATGTGTGATCTGACAATCTTCTGGTTGTCAGTGAACGAGTCCGGTAATCTGTGGACTGTGTCCTGGATGTGTAAGATCTTCCGGATCTCATCATCACATTGTCTTGTTACCGGATCGTAGTGGGTCAAGCTTTTTGTGTCCCACGTCAACATTTGCTTTGCACTAGACTTTTCGATGTCTAGGCCCATTTTGGGGAAATACGTCTCATCAAAATTGCAGTCTTCAAGGCGTGCCTTGAAGGCGTCCCCCGTTTGGGGTTCTAGGTATCTTATAATGGAGGGTGAGTCAAACCCTACGTAGATACCTAGGCGACGTTGAGGGCCCATCTTGGTCCTCTGTGGTGGTGCAATGGGGATATAAACTGCGCAGCCGAAGATTCTCAAGTGAGAGATGTTCGGCGGCGTTCCATATGCGAGTTGCATTGGAGATAGACTCTGACCTCCTGAGGGTCTTATTTTTATTAGTGATGCAGCATGCAAAATTGCATGTCCCCATGCATCCACCGGCAACTGGGATTTCATCAGCAATGGTCGTGCGATCCATTGGAGTCTTTTGATTAGCGACTCAGCTAACCCATTTTGGGTGTGAACATGTGGCACCGGATGTTCAATTTCTATTCCCGTTGCCTGGCAATATTCTTAGAATGACTGAGAGGTAAATTCACCCGCATTATCCAGACGTATTTTCTTTATTTGGTTGTCTGGGAAATGCGCCCGCAACTTTATTATCTGTGCCAAAAGCTTTGGAAAAGCTAAGTTGCGGGTTGAAAGTAGACACACATACGAGTATTTCGAAGATGCATCAATCAGTACCATAAAGTACCGAAAAGGCCCGCTAGGGGGGTGGATAGGTCCACATATGTCTCCATGTATTCTTTCAAGGAAGCTAGGAGACTCGATATCCACTTTAAGTGGTGATGGCCTTGTTATTAATTTACCCTTAAAGCAGGGTACACAAGGGAATTCTCCCTTCTGAAGAATCTTCTGGTTCTTCAGGTTATGCCCGTGGGATTGTGCTAGGATGCGGTGCATCATCACAGATCCGGGGTGGCCAAGTCTATCGTGCCAAAGTAAGAATTTGGCCGATGTCGGGCACTTCAGGTGCTCCGTCAGGTTTGCTTCCTCTCTCCGAATTTTTGTATGGTAGAGGCCTGATGAGAGGCTCTCAAAACGTTCAAGAATGGTTTTAACTCCAGTTTCTTGAGACGTTACATACAGTAATTCGTTTTCTTTGACATTTGCTGTTTCCAAGTGGAATCCGTTAAAACGGATATCTTTGAAACTTAGTAAGTTTCTCTTGGAATTCGGAGAGTAAAGTGCATCTTTTATTTTTATTTCTGTTCCATTGGGGAGCAACAAGGTTGCATTCCCAGAACCTTCAATTATGTCCGATGGCCCTGAAATTGTGTTTACAGGGCTCTTATACGGGATAATGCTATGAAAATAGCATTTGTGTTGAAGGATCGTATGTGTTGACGCGCTGTCTACTAAGCAGTCATGAGAGCATTCCATCTAAAAAAATGAGTAAACATTTGCATTCAGAAAAGCTAAATTTTATTCAGCAGAATTAAAGATACATAAAAGCTCTCATGAAATAGAAATGTTCATACAATAGAAATGCTAAGATAAATGATAACGGGCTAATCAAGCAGATTATCTGACTCGAAGTCTTTTGCTGTAAATTTGACTGCATTGTTCGCAGCCACCAGGTTTGATTCAGCATTCTTTTTCTTGCTTTGTTTATAAAGCTCCTGGAGATGCACTGGGGTCCTGCACACTCTAGACCAGTGGCCTGTCATGCCACAGCTGTGGCACTGGTCTTCCCAGTCCCTCTTGGGTGGGGGTGCATTGTTTTTCTTGTTATCATTCCTGCGCCAGGTGAACTTGCGCTTCCCTTCATTCTTGCGCTGCTGTGGTGGGCCCTTGGCTCTTTTCTGTTGCCCCCCTTTCTGTGGTCTTTCTTTTCTTTTATTGTCCCTCTTCTTTTTGAAGGAAGAGGTATGGTGAGCTTCTGGTAGGGGGACAGTGCCGGGAGGGCGCATATTGTGAGTGGCGAGAAGAAGCTCTCTGTTTTGCTCGGCCATGAGAAGACATGACAGCAGCTCTGAATACTTGGTGAACTTAAGTTCACGGTATTGCTGCATAAGTATCGCATCCTTTTCATGGAAAGACGTATACGTCTTTTCCAGCATGCGATCTTCTGAGACTTTTTCACCACACAACTTCAGGCGTGAGGTGATGCTAAAAAGTGCTGAGTTGTACTCAGCAATGGACTTAAAGTCCTGCAGTCTCAGGTTCTCCCACTCATATCTCGCCCTTGGGAGTATGACATCTCTCTGATGTTTATACCTGTCCTCAAGGGCGGTCCATATCTCAAGTGGATCTTCGACCGTAAGGTACTCAGCCTTTAAGGTCTTGTCCACATGGCGGCGAATATAGATGATGGCTTGCGCCTTCTCTATATCGCTAACATTTTCTTTTTCAGTCACAGCAGTGATGAGGGACTTGGCCCGCAGGTGAAACTTAACATCTAGCTGCCAGCTTAGATAGTTTCTGCCTGATGCATCCAGCACTTCAAAGTCAACGCTTGCAATTTTAGCCATTTATCTAGCAGAGCACAAACATGCATGAATTAATAATCAACCAGAAAAACATTTTCATGCGGAAGCAATATTTAATGAAAAGCTAAATGTGTGGATCGGCCAGTCCCACAAGAAAGAGTCCAAAAAGTCCACAGTCCAAATTATACAAATTTGCAGCTTGAATTAAAATGAAAATACAACTTTGGAAACCCCGTGGGTCCCATTTTAATATCTTCGTCTTCAAGCGTTGCTTCCGACTCCATGGAAGTAGGTCTTCTTTCTTTGACATTTACGTAAATTCCTCACTACAATTTCTCTCAAAAATAAAAGAAAAAGTGCGGGAAATAAACTGTGGGACTAAACGGCCGATCCAAAAACCACATTTTAGCAATTCATGCAAGAATATTGTGCTCATCATCATTTTCATCCACAGACATCACAGGCAGTTTATTCATATGAGGATAAAGCAATATTTAATCACTTAATAATTATTGGACCACTGGGCAACGTCATACACCGTTAGGTTAGTTAACTAACGGCAGAGCGGTCGCAGGATCTTCCTAATTATTAAGTTTTTAAATAAAATGTACAACCACGCAAATAATATCCACATAATTTTGCCAGAGATGTAAAGCATGTAAAAGGGATTACGATGCATAGGTTGTAAAGTAAATGGGTTTAATCAATCAAATTGATTAAGAGCCCAAAATTAACATTTTCTTTGTCAGCGGGAAAAGTCTCCCTCGTCATCCCAAAAGGTCCGCAAAAAAAATCCCCAAAACGCCCTTGTCTGCCCGATATTCGTCCCGTAATTTACCGTGATTTTTCACGAATATTTTGTCCTTGAATCCCCATTTTAAAACAATTTTTAGGCTAATAGGTTGCTTTTTGAGGCACATTCATAGCCCTATTGCCTCCCACCAATTGGTTTTTTTTTGATGAAAATCTGTGGGCCTGAAGCCCACAGATCTGCTGTGGGCTTCAGGCCCACAGATCTGTTGTTTTTTTTTGTGAGAAAGAGTTCTGTGGGCCTGAAGCCCACAGATCTGCTGTGGGCTTCAGGCCCACAGCACTGTTTTTTTTTCTGTGCGTTAGGGTTACGGCGGGGGGGGCCCGCCGCCGCCGCCGCCGCCCCGCAGAGGGGGGGGGGGGGCGCGGCCAGGGGGCCGCCGCCCCCGCTGCGGGGGGGAGCGGCGGGGGCCGCTGCCCCCCGCAGAGGGGGGGGGGCGCGGCCTGGGGGCCGCCGCCCCCCTCTGCGGGGGGGACGGCGGGGGGGTGCCGCCGCCCCCCGCTGCGGGGGGAACGGCGGGGGCCGCTGCCCCCCCGCAGGGGGGGGGGGGGCGCGGCCTGGGGGCCGCCCCCCGCAGAGGGGGAAGCGGCCAGGGGGCCGCCGCCTCCCTCTGCGGGGGGGACGGCGGGGGGGGGGGCGCCGCCCCCCCTGTAGGGGCGGGGCGGCGGCGGCCGCCCCCCTGCAGGGGAGGGCGGCGGCAGGGGCCGCGCCGCCCCCCCTGCAGGGGGTGGGCGGCGGCGGCAGGGGGTAGGCCCCCCCATGGGGGGGAACGTGGCCGGGGGGATTGGGGGTAGTTTAGGGTTTGTTTTTCCAAAAAAATTGTGTTTTTACCCTAAAAATTGGGGTTTTACCCCAAAAATTGGGGTTTTTGGGATGAAAAATCCGTCGTTTTCAAGGCGACGATGAATCCACATGACGATCTTGTGAGATCTAGGGGAGGTTTAATCATACGTATGATTTAAAAACCTTGTTTTTAGAGTTTTTACCTCTATATCCGTCCTCCGGATATAGCGACGGTTGCTCGAAGCCCTACGCGGATGACGACCCTTGATGGAGGAAGCCTTGCACCGCGCTCGTCAATCTCCCGTCTCGCCTTCGCCTTCGCCTTTGCAACGAACGGAAAAAAAATTTGTGGAAAACAAAAAATTTTAGAGGCTCGTGCTGATAACGTGTTATGAATCAAGTGATGAGGGGAGAGCCCTCAAGTTTATATTTATAGCCAAAGGGGAGAATACAAGTGGGTATGGGCCCAACCACTTGGGTTGGCCCAATAACTCACCAACCCAGTAAATACCCATTCACAAAGAAAACAAAATTTTAGGGGAAGCATTATACTTGCCGATTTAGGAAGTCTCTAATAATAGTTAATCAATGTTGTTATGATACAATGCACTTTCGTTTGAGACATACAATTTGATTCATACTAAAAGAGGAATAATGCAAATAGTTGGAAATAATTAAGAAGAGAAGATTGTTAGGAAAAAAATCGATTCAGTTACCTCAATGGGTTACACGTTCATTTAATGATTTCTGTGGTTGACGAATTTGATTGGAACACGAGTCAACCAATGGGATGGAGCAATAAATCAGCGAGAAATTATTAGATGAGCCCTACAGTAATCTCTACTATAACCTCCCAATAGAGAGACGACACGTGACACCAAATCAGTTAATTTTGTTTTTTTTCTTTCTTTATCACAAGTTTATTCGGTGTTTGGCTTCTTTCTTTATCTCTTCCCCCATTAATTTTGACTCCTAGAGATCGAGTTTATATATGCTCACGAGTCCTTTTACCGATCCAATCATGATCATCTCTCTCTCGTTCTTGGGGCTATGTACCAACCTTGCAACCAACGATCATGAATTCTTCATTCTTGAGCTAGCTGCTCGAGAATTGACCCAGGGACAAGCAGAAGACGGGGTTCTTGAATCTGCTGGTGGTCGCGCTGATGCCCGTGCTTCAGTTCCTGCTCATCGGCCTCGTCGGAGCCTTTCTCGCCACCGGATACAGCAACGTCCTCGTCGGTCGACCCTACGTTTCGGACGTGGCGGCAGTTCGTCCCCGGAGGAGAGAGGACGTGCGAGGCGGGTTGGGAAAAAAGAAGAAGACGGCGATGAGTTTTTTTTCCCAGAAAATCGAGGGTTTTGATTAGGACAATTTTTGCATTTAGGCTAAATTTTAAAACTTATTTACAAAATCGACCAACTCAGAAACTATTTGTGAAAACCGACCAACTTCTGGGCGCGAACGTGTGGGGGGCTGTCTGTCGTTTGGACGCGGTTTCAAACCGCGTCCAAATTGAAATTTGGACGCGGTTTGAAACCGCGTCCAGATTAACACCCTTCAACAGCCCCCAGCTGCTGCCCTGGAGCATATTGTGTTCATTTGTTTCTTCCTCGACCAGAAGCGATTTTTACTCCCTCGTCGAAGTAAAATTCAAAACATCTCACTGAGGTTTTGGCGATTTGGTGTGCGGCTTCTAGGTGATTTTGAGGTGAGAAATCTACTTCATAATAAGATAATGTTCTTGAAATAATTCAAATTTTGATGGTTGTAGAGAAATTAATGAATGTCAATTATGTGTAGGTTTAAAATAATGGCAAGTGATAAGATGTTTGTTACATGCTATGTTGATGGAGATTTAATGATTGATGAAAATCACGAACCGAAGTATGTCGGAGGTACTGTGAGACCAATTATTGTGCGAAGACCGTCAACATATGCTGAGCTAGTAGATCGGATATACATAGGCACACGGATAAACCGGCAGGAGTTTGCATTGAATCTGGTGTGCAAATGGCCAATAACTGATCAAAGGTTTACCGCGGTGAAGATATCAGATGACGGGGATATGGAGATTCTGTTTAGCTTGGGTGAAGTTCAAAGATCAGTTGAAATATATGTGGAAAAAGAAGCAGTAATCAACACCAGAGTGAGCGAACCACATGGCACATTTACTCGTATGCTTGATATTGGTAATGATTCGGATGACTTTATGCCTATAGAGAATATGGCGGGAGAAGGATGTTCGTATAACCAACAAGAGGATACGTAAGTATATAAAGTTTTGAAGTACTAAATATGTTTATGTTATATTTGTATGAAGTGAATTCCATATGCTAAACATTTCAATTATTCATATGACATTTGCAGTTGGAATGTTGCGGGACAAGGAGATGATGCAAATGCAACTTACTCCACATATATTCAAGGTCCATCTGTACCAGAGACGATGCTCACGCATGCAAATGTGATTCCTGAAGATATTGACAGACCCACAAATATTGGAGCATCGACGTCTATATCGAGACAGGTGGATGACGAAAGTGATGGCACGGATAATGATGAACATCCTAATGTGAGGGAGGATAGCATGCAGGTTGCTGCTGATCTAAATGCAGATGATACAGAATGGATACATCAATCGGTTGCAGACAATACAAATGTGCAGTTTGAAGAGCCGTTGCCAGATGGAGAGGATGAGGAACAATGGGTGAACACTACAATTATGAGGAATACCCAAGAAAGACAGCTGATAGAGCCTAGGCTTCCCAGCAGTTCCGGAGTTTTCAACGTCGGTGATATGTATGATACAAAGATCGACTTGATAAAAGCAATAACTGAATGGAGTATCGAGCACAATGTCTCATTTAGACCAATCAAGACAAACAAAACTTGCTATTCCGTGATATGTGGCTTGAATCATGAAGTCAATCCGCATACTCAAGATGAGGGGAGTAGGAATTGTCCTTGGAGGGTTTATGCAGCAGTGGGAAAAAGAACAGCTGGGAGGTTCAAGATAACAAAAGTAGGTGATGAACACACATGCAACAATCCTACTCTAAATACTGATCATAGTCAAGCCACATCATCTTTCATTAGTTACAAAATTATGCCCCAGGTGAAGACCAAGCTTGATATGACACCTGCAGAAATACAAGATGCCATTCATGCAATGTTACACATCAGAATATCATATCACAAAGCATGGATGGCTAGATCGAAAGCTTTAGCGAGGATATTTGGGGATTGGGAGGAGTCATACAAGAGGCTCCCACAGTACTTAGAAGCCATCAAGGAAAGCAATCCTGGAACAGTGTATAAAATTACATATGAAACTATCGGGCCAAGAATGGCATTGTTTACAGGAGTGTTTTGGTCTTTTGGACCATCAATTGAAGGGTTCAAACACTGCAGACCGGTCCTAAGTATCGATGGCACACATTTGTATGGGAAATATGCAGGGTGCTTACTGGTGGCTACAGGTGTGGATGCAAATGGGGGCCTATTTCCGTTAGCATTTGCAGTAGTATCAGCTGAGAATGTTGAAAATTGGAAGTGGTTTTTCTGCTGCATCTATGAGTTGATACCGAGTGCCCGTAGAAACCGAACGATTACCTTCATTTCCGATAGAATGAAAGGTATTCCGAGAGCACTACGAGAGGGATGGCCAGGTTCTAGACACCATAGGTATTGTCTGCGCCACGTTATTGCAAATTACATGGCGAAAGGGTTCCGAACAGCTACATTGGAAAATAACCTATGGGAAGCTGGCACTGCATCAGACTTGTTGAAATATAATTTTTTTCGTGAAAAGATTAGAAAAGAGTCTGTGGCAGCTGATGATTGGATTACTACAAACTTGGGGGCAGATACAAAGAGGTGGGCGAACCACGAAGATGGCGGTAGACGCTATTGTATAATGACAACCAATTGTTCGGAGAGCTTCAATGGGGTTCTTAAAGGAGCTAGAGCGCTTCCGATACAATCGTTGATTGCAAGAACCTTTTATAGATTAAACAAGTATTTCTATCATCGGCGGCTTGATGGACTCCGTTGGACGACCACTTTCACCCCAAAAACCGAGAACATTATTGGTGCACGTGTGCAAGCAGCCAGGTGTTGCTACATCACAAGATTTGGTGACTTTGAGTGGCAGGTGGTGGATACAAATGCACAAGCATATACCGTGACGATAGAAGGTGACCGTTGCACATGTTCGTGCAACATTCCTATGCTTCAGCATATGCCATGTGTCCATGTGATCGCCGCAACGTCAAGACAGCAATATGGTGCCAACATATCATATTGGCCATTTTGTTCACCATGGTATAGTGTGAGTAAATATCAACTGTCATATATCCCAGAATTTCACCCCATACCTGATGAAAGGTACTGGAAGGAGTGGGATGGTCCCAGTTTACTTCCTCCAGAAAAAAGAAGACAACCCGGTCGGCCAAGATCGACAAGGATTCGGGGAGAAATGGATCGTCCACGTGAAGGAAGCATGCAGAATAGATGCACCAATTGTCATCAGCTTGGTCATAAGAAATCACGTTGCCAAATTCCTCTACGCACAGCATCGTAAGTTCCTTTTCACATTTCATGTTTAGTCTTTATGAAAATACTTGTGTACTAACTTCAGCCAATGTTCTAGGGCTCCATCGCATCGAGGAGGCGGTTCGCGTGCATGAAGTTATATAATTCCATGTCGCGTAATATTTGAAATCTATGTATCGTATTTTTGATATATGTGAATGTGAGTGTATAAGATATATGTAATGGATACGACGTGATATATGTGATGGATATGAGATATATGTAAAATCTTATATACTTTTGGAATGAAATCGGATATATGTGATATATGCGATATATGTGTGTGCTATATGCGAAATGTGTTGGATGTGTGAATGGCATGAGATGTGGGAATGTGAAAGGGGATGGAAGAGTGGGTTGGGGCTGGCAGCAGCAGCAGCAGCAGCAGCAGCTTATGATTGCACAGTTTCTGTGCAATCTGCAAGCTGCAGGCAGCTGCCAGGGAGGGGCAATATTGGCCGTGGTTTCAAACCGCGGCCAATATTGCGTCCAGATTTAGTGCAATCTGGCCGCGGTTTCAAACCGCGGCCAGATTGCACTAAATCTGGACGCAATATTGGCCGCGGTTTGAAACCGCGGCCAATATTGCCCCTCCCTGGCAGCTGCCTGCAGCTTGCAGATTGCACAGAAACTGTGCAATCATAAGCTGCTGCTGCTGCTGCTGCTGCCATCCCCAAACCACTCTTCCATCCCCTTTCACATTCTCACATCTCATGCCATTCACACATCCAACACATTTCGCATATAGCACACACATATATCGCATTTCCCATGACATATCACACACCTATCGCATATACAACATATATCCAACTTATTTCTCATTCCACGTAGCTTAAACATATAAAACCCACGTAAATGTCATATTTCAACACATTGAAAATAAAATTTTAGATTTCATTACAAAAGAGCTCATAAGAGTGCCATATTTCAGATTTCATTCCAAAAATGCCATATTTCATATTTCATTCCAAAATTTCAGATTTCAACACATTTAAAACCCACATCTCTATTACAATCATTGCCGCCTCTTTAAAAACCTGCTCATAAGAGACCGCCCACGCCTGTATGTGAGAAACTGACCTCGCTGAGTTGATGTGTCCCCTTCCATTTCTGGTTGGGTGTGTTGTGTCACGGAAGTGTCAGCTTCATGCACATGAGTCTGATGTAGCTCTTCTGCCAGAGTCTGATGTGCCTCATCTGCCAGAGTCTGCGGTGGCTCATCTGCCAGAGTCTGATGCTGTGGCTCGTCTGCCAGATTCTGCTGCTGTGGCTCGTCTGCCAGATACTGCTGGCATGGGTCAGCTTCAGGGACAACGGTATACGGCAGAGTAGACTGAGACGTGCTGGCTTCATACCCAGTATATGACTGATAATGCTGAGATGGGTCGCCTTCATACCCGGGGTATGCCTGATACTGCTGATACATACCGAAATCATAACTGGTATATGGCTGCAGCTGCTGAGAAGTGCCAGCCTCATCACCGGTAAATGGCTGATACTGCTGAGATGTGCCTCCTTCATCCCCAGCTGGCTGATACTGCTGAGATGTGCCTGCTTCATCCCTGACAGGCTCTTCTCTTCGTGCACCCTCACCTCTATTTCGTGTACCGCGGAGTACCTGTCCAATCTTATCCCTAATTTGCAGGATCTGCTCTGGGTCACGTGCTTCGTAAGCCCGTGTACACATATCCTCTAACATTCTGAGTGCGTCAGTCTGCAAAACATATGAATACAATATATATTAGAAACCTATGTATAAAATAAACAAACAAACATTTTACTGCTAACCTACTATTTACCATTTCCCGCTCGATTGGACCACGAGGCATGTAACCATACGGGGGTTCTTGCCTACTATATATCCACCGCCGTGTGATCCTCCAATACCACTCCATATATACTTCTAAACTGACAGCATCCCCCTGCTCAACAATATGTGCAGCCCTGTTGTACCACTGCATGAGGGGCTGCACAGTGGCTTCATTCCATGCTCTAGGGTTCATGCCGGTCTTCACCGGCATTATTGGAACCGCTTCTGGAATATGCTGTGGGATACCAAATTGGCGCATAACACGATCTGGGACATGCATCACCAATACATCAAAGCAAATTAGCGGTACACGCGCACGCCAGCTCTGATTTTCTAAAACACATAAATCAGGAAGATTTTGATATCTCTGAAGATATGGCTCCCAGATCACCTAAAGGAAATGAAAATTATGAATAACTCGTAATAATAATCCATCGGTCATCACATCAATGTATAAAATTTACAACTTCTTACCTGCGTAGGCTCTAACATGTCAAGCTCGTTTCTATAAAAATCCAGTTGCCGCTGGGGGTTTTCTCTGAATGATAATGGCACATTCCACCTGCATCCTAAAGGGAGGGTGCCATCCAATATGTCTTGGGCGCAAGTCGGCCTTCCTATATGCAATCTCTCCCATGACCATACCTGTGAATTTGAAATTGTCAGTGACTGTTACTATATAAAAAATTATTACAATGAACTTAAGTTTCAAATTGTATACCTGCAACAAGGTGGAGCAAGCGTATAACCCAGTTGTTTCCCTTCTTGCCACCTTACTTAGCTCTGCGTATAGGTGAGCAAGAACAGCACTACCCCATGAATAATCTGCAATGGCCTCTATATGCTCCATCTTTGTCAACCACCTGAGATGCACCGACCCTTTACTTGGATCTGGCACCAATAATGTGCCTATCATATGCAAAATATATGCTCGAGTATATTGCCGAATCTCCTCAGGGGTGGCTTCTGCAGGCAACTCCATGAACGTCTCTCGCAACCAGCTCAGTTTTACCTTAGCTCCTTGGTTTTCTATGGATGCCTGTCCAAGGAGTCGCTCCATCAATTCCGCCCAATTGGGACGGGTTGGCATTCTCCATATAGGAATGCCCTCAACAGGAAGGCCCGTGATGACTGACACATCCTGCAATGTGATCGTCATCTCACCCTGACGGAGATGGAATGTATTGGTCTCGGGCCTCCATCTATCCACCAATGCAGAAAGTAACGCCCAATCCAACCGTATCCACCTCAACCTCGCACATACATCAAGCCTGGCAGTTTCCATATAGTGCGATGCCCGCTCATCTAAAACCCATGCGGTATGTTTCCTCGTGTGGTCCACTACCAATATAATATCCGCCTGCAACCAAAAAATACGTATTGTTAATATACTTCATCCAAAATTACGAAGAAAGATACATTGCGTAAAATATTAATTCAATTCACTAGTTTTGTTCATACCTGTCCAGGCTGGATATTTGCTGAACGATGTCGTGCCTGCTCATTCAAGACCGTATCTGAAACAGGTCCCGGGTCCATATCTGCTAGAAAAAATATATAAGATGAAAAAAATTTAGCATACAAATGATTTATATTTCATCTAAAATTTTGTATTGATGTTTCATCAATAAATACATGGCTTTCCATAAAATTTTGTATGCTAAAATTTTGATTAAGACACACGAATACTCCAATACATGGCATTTGGTCTAAAATTTTAACTTAAATTTTTATCTTACAAACTAAATTTTTATCATTTCATGTACATTTGGAGAGCCTATATACAATACAAAATAAATTTTTAGCTTAAACACGAATACTAATTTTTAGATCAGATCCAATATAAATTTTCATCAACCCTAAACCCCATTGAAATTTGGGATAAATCAAGAGCTTAATGAACAAAAATTACATAAATCATACCTACTGAAGGGTGTCACTACTTGATGAGAGCTAGATTTCACTTCCTCAACGGAGAAGGACAATACGTGGATTTTAGGGTTTTTGGCTCGGGATGAAGAACTCAGAAAGAAAGAAGGAAGAAAGAAGCAGACCGGGCGCTGGCGGGTTAGAAGGGTGTTAATCTGGACGCGGTTTCAAACCGCGTCCAAATTTCAATTTGGACGCGGTTTGAAACCGCGTCCAAACGACAGACAGCCCCCCACACGCTCGCGCCCAGAAGTTGGTCGGTTTTCACAAATAGTTTCTGAGTTGGTCGATTTTGTAAATAAGTTTTAAAATTTAGCCTAAATGCAAAAATTGTCCTTTTGATTATTAACTGTGTTATTTCATTGTGTGAATTTACATCTATGTCCCTAACCCATTTTTGGAAAAGGAAAAAGGAAAAAAATCAAAATTAAAGTGATTTGGTGCAACGTGTCACCTCTCTATTGGGAGTTTATAGTAGAGGTTATTGTAGACATCATCAAATAATTTCTCTAAATCAGCTAGTGATTTCTTTAGATAACAATGAAATCCAGCTAATCAAATTAGGTAAAAGATAAAAAGAGAGCACCCAAAATTATCTCACAAATCGGGTCTCTCTTTTTTTTTGTTAACCCGGACTCCCGCAGCCTCACTGGTGGGGCAGTCAGCTAACAAACCGGGGTATTCAAGGCTGACCCACACCCGCATACCAGGTTAGTTAAGGGAATTAAGCGAGGTAGCCATCGTTCCTCGATTACTCGCCTCTCCGGAGGAGGCGAACACACTTCCCACTCGGCCAACCCCCTCAGGGTAAATCAGGTCTCTTCATTGATGAGAATTTGTGATCTTGTTTGTTAATTTTTATGTGAATCATGTTCATCTAGGATAGACAAACGGTTCAGGTTGGGTCGGGTCGGCTCTGACCTGAACCGTTTAGGGATATATCCGAACCTGATCTTGATCAAATCCAGATCGAGGACATAAAAATCATACCCGATCCAACGGGTTGTCGGGTCCCCAATCCTGACCCATATGAATCAATTTTTTTGAGTTCAAAAAAATTGTTTTCAATAAATGGCCGACCATTAGGATCGATCATATGATCACTTAGATAAATACACATATGCCCACCAATTTAGTTAAATAGGCTGCTATTGTGTTAAAAATATCAACTTATTTATGTAAAATAATAATTTTGATTTGAAATTAATGAAAGATGCTTCAACTTCAACCCTAGAACATTAGAACATATCAATGTACAGCAATTGAAACACTTAACAAAAACTGCCAATGCAACTTGTGTACCTAAGTTTTTATGTAAATATAAATGCAAATATAAGCTAAAATAGATAGGATCTGGGTCAATCCACGTTGGCAGGTCAAACATGGACCTGAACCAGATTTTATCCGGGTCGGTCAAGTCGACCTGGATGTGACCCGACAAGGTTAGCCATCTACTCATACTTGGTTAAGGGGGTCGAGTTCGGGTCGGATCGGGTCAGATCGAGTTAATTTTGACATTCTTCTATGCATATACATATGTTAATAATTGTAATGGTTGTAAAAATAAAAATCAGTGGTAATTTTTTTAAAATTCTAACTGATCAAATGGACTAATTATGTAATGAACTCATCTGGAAATATTAATTGTGAATTGTTATACGAACATACCTTTTTGCTCAGTCCACATACCACCTACCTTTTCACTCCATGCACATACATTACTGTTTTGAAAAACCCAATTTCTGCTCAGTTCATATACCGGATTTTCCAAAATGTACACAATTTTTTTCCCAAAACATCCCTCAATTCACATCTCATAGTTCACATACCACTTAATTTTTATTGAGCACACATACCTCATTAATGTTGCATGCTAAATAATTATCTTTTAAAACTTAGAAGTAATTGCTCATTACACATACCAAATATCTCATTAAATGGACTGGGGGAGGAGGGGGGGGGGGGGGGGGCTAGGGAGTGGGGCGGAGAGGGATGATGCTAAGGAGGAGGGCAGCGAGGGTGGGGGTGGCGAAGGGGGCTATGTAAGGGGGGGGGGGGGGGGGGGGCAGAGGGGTTGTAACTTGCACGTTGAAGAGGAAGCGATGGTATTAATGAAATTCTGGTAATTATATTTAATTTCTATCAGAATTTTAATTTTCTACTCTAAAAAAGTAAATTATTGTGAACGGTTATAAACCGGAGTTGGTTAAGATTCTGAGTTATCTTAAAGATAGGCCCATACCAATGTTTTCCACGTTTGTATTCTCCCTACTTGCCTATAAATAAAGAGCTGGTGGCTCCTCCCCCAGTAGCTGATTCATAACACGTTATCAGCACGAGCCTCTAAAATTTTTCACAAAATTTTTTTCAATCGTTGCGAAGGCGGAAGGAGACAGGAGATCCACGCGCGCGGTGCAAGGCTTCCTCAATCGAGCGTCGTCATCCGCGTAGGCTTCGTTCAATCGTCGTTATATCCGGAGGACGGATATAGAGGTAAAACCCGCTAAAACGATGTTTTTATTAGACGTATGATTGATCTACCCATAGATCTCGCAAGATCGATATGGGGATTGCTTATCGCCTAAAAACGACGAATTTATTCGTCTAAAAACTATTTTTCCCCCACCCAAACCCTTTTGTCGCGTCGCCGCAATCAACCCCCCCGAAGAGGAGGCGCACCCTCCCCCCGAAGGGGGGGCATGGCCCGCCCTGCCGCCGCAATCAACCCCCCCGAAGGGGGGCGCGGCATGTTCCGCCGCCGCAAGCAAACCCCCCCAGGGGGGGCGCGGCGACGGGCGCGGTTGTTCCGCCGCCGCGAGCAAACCCCCCCGAAGGGGGGGCGCGGTGCTCCGCCACCGCGGGCAAACCCCCCCAGGGGGGGTGCGGCTGTTCCGCCGCCACGAGCAAACCCCCCCTGAAGGGGGGGTGCTCCGTCGCCGCGGGCAAACCCCTCGAGGGGGGTGCGGATGTTCCTCCGCCGCGTGCAACCCCCCCCCCCCCCCCCCCGAAGGGGGGGGGGGGGGGGCGCAGCTGTTCCTCCGTCGCGGGCAAACCCCCCCGAAGGGGGGCGTAGCTTTTCCACCGCCGTGAGCAACCCCCCGAAAGGGGGTGTGTTTTTTTTCCGCCGCCCCGCCGCCATACACCCCCCCAAAGGGGGGGTACGGTGTCGCCGCCGCCGCATAGCCCCCCTATATGGGGCGGCCCTCTGAGCCCCGACCCCCCTCCCCCCGCGTATGGGGCGGTTCCCTTCTTTGCCGCCGCCCGGCGGCAGTCAATGAGGGGCGGCGGCGGCGACGGCTAACCCTAGTCGCCACCCCCTCAGCCCTAGTTTTGGGCCCGAAGCCCATTTTCGAAAACAAACAGATTGAGTCTGCGGGCCTGAAGCCCGCAGCCACTCTGCGGGCTTCAGGCCCGCAGAACATATTTTCGAAAAAAAAAATTTAGGGTAAGAGGCACTTAATTATTAAAGAAGGCTAAAAATAACCTTAAGAAGGTATTTGGGGGCTAAAAATTTAGTAAAAATTGGCGTTTGGGGACCCAAAAACTCATTAAAAATCATGATATACTGCGATAAAGGGGATTCATTTGGGACTTTTGATACTTTTTGGGGGATGATTTAAAAAGGAAAACTTTTTCCTTTTACAAAGAACATGTCACATCTGGGCTCTTTTTCAATTCGTTGATTAAACCCATTTTAACAACACTTGCATTAAATGATTTCCTCTGTAAAAATCATCTATACATGCTTTGCATCACTGGCTTATTCTGTGGATATTGTATGCATGGTTGTGCATTATATTTAAGCTTAATAATTAGGAAGATCCTGTGACTGCTCTGCCGTTAGTCACCTAACCTAACTGTGTATGACGTTGCCCAGTGGTCCAATAATTATTAAGTGATTAAATTAGTTATCCTCATGCGAATATAACTGCCTACGATGTCTGTGAATGAAAATATTGATGAGCACAATATTTCTGCATGAATGTCTAAATATGGTTTTTGGATCAGCTGTTTAAGTCCCACATTTTATTTTCCGCACTTTTCTTTTATTTTTGAGAGAAATTGTAGTGAGGAATTTATGTAAATGCCAAAGACAGAAGACCAATTTCCATGGAGACGGAGGCCACAATTGAAGCTGGAGATATTATATGGGACCCACGGGGTTTCCAAAGTTGTATTTTCCTTTTAAGCTTTAAATTGTGTAATATGGACTGTATGGACTTTGGACTTTTTTTATGTGGGACTGGCCGATCCACGCATTTAGCCTTTCATTATATATTGCCTCAGCATGAAAATGTTTCTTTGATTAAAATATTAATTTATGCATATTTGTGATTTGTTAGATAAATGGCTAAAATTGCAAGCGTCGATTTCGAAGTGTTGCATGTATCAGGTAGAAACTATCTGATCTGGCAGCTAGATGTAAAGTTTCACCTGCGGGTAAAGTACCTCATTGCTGCTGTAACAGAAAAAGAAAATGTTAGCGATATAGAAAAGGCACACACCATTATCTATATTCGTCGCCATGTGGACAAGACCTTAAAGGTTGAGTACCTTACGGTCGAAGTTCTACTTGAGCTGTGGACTGCCCTTGAGGATAGGTATAAACATCAGCGAGATGCTATACTCACAAGGGCACGATATGAGTGGGAGAACCTGAGACTGCAGGACTTCAAGTCCATTACTGAGTACAACTCAGCACTCTTTAGCATCACCTCACGCTTGAAGTTGTGTGGTGAGAAAGTCTCAAAAGATCGCATGCTGGAAAAGACATATACGTCTTTCTATGAAAAAGATGCGATACTTATGCAGCAATACCGTGAACGCAAGTTCACCAAGTATTCTGATCTGCTGTCATGTTTACTCATGGCCGAACAAAACAGAGAGCTTCTCCTTGCCACTCACAACATGCGCCCACCTGGCACTATCCCTCAACTAAAAGCTCATCATACCTCTTCCTTCAAAAAGAAGAGAGATAATAAAAGAAAAGAAAGACCACAGAATGAGGGACAACACAAAAGAGCCAAGGGCCAAGTACAGCAGCGAAAGAATGAAGGGAAGTGCAAGTTCACTTGGCGCAAAAATGACAATAAGAAAAATGATGCACCCCCACCCAAGAGGGATTGGGAAGACCAGTGTCACAGCTGTGGCATGAAAGGCCACTGGTCCAAAGTGTGCCAGACCCCACTGCATCTCCAGGAGCTGTATAAACAAAGCAAGAAAAAGACTGCTGAAACAAACCTGGTGGCTGCAAACACTGCAGTCAAGTTCACAGCAAAAGACGTCGAATCAGATGACATGCTTGATTAGCCTACTACATTTATCTTAGCATTTTATTTTCAGAACAATTTATCTTATGAGAGCTTTTAATATAATTCAATTTCATTTGAATAAAATTTAGTTTCTGAATGTAAATGTTTTACTCATCTTTTTAGATGGAATGCTCTCATGACTGTTTGGTAGACAGTGCTTCAACACATACGATCCTTCAGAATAAATGCTATTTTCATAGCATTATACCGTATAAGAGCCCTATAAATACAATTTCAGAGCCATATGATATTATTGAAGGTTCTGGGAATGCAACCTTGTTGCTCCCCAAAGGAACGGAAATTAAAATTAAAGATGTGCTATACTCTCCGAATTCCAAATGAAACTTACTAAGTTTCAAAGATATCCGCCTAAACGGATTCCACTTGGAAACAGCAAATGTAAAAGAGAATGAATTACTGTATGTAACGTCTCAAGAAAATGGAGTAAAAACCATACTTGAACGTTTTGAGAGCCTCTCATCGGGCCTCTACCATACAAAGATTCGGAGAGAGGAAGCTAACTCAACGGAGTACATGAGTGCCTGATACCAGCCAAATTTTTACTTTGGCATGATAGACTTGGCCACCCTGGATATGTGACGATGCACCGCATCTTATCACAATCCCATGGGCATAACCTGAAGAACCAGAAGATTCTTCAGAAGGGAGAATTTCCTTGTGTACCCTGCTACAAGGGTAAATTAATAACAAGGCCATCACCACTTAAAGTGGATATCGAGTCTCCAAGCTTCCTCGAAAGAATACACGGAGACATATGTGGACCCATCCACCCCCTAGTGGGCCTTTCCGGTACTTCATGGTACTGATTGATGCATCTTCGAAATATTTGTATGTGTGTCTACTCTCGACCCGCAACTTAGCTTTTCCAAAGATTCTGGCACAAATTATATAGTTGCGGGCGCATTTTCCAGACAACCAAATAAAGAAAATACGTCTGGATAATGCGGGGGAATTCACCTCCTAGTCATTTCAGGAATACTGCCAGGCAACGGGAATAGAAATTGAATATCCGGTGCCGCATGTTCACACCCAGAATGGGTTAGCAGAGTTGCTAATTAAAAGACTCCAATGGATTGCACGTCTATTGCTAATGAAATCTCAGTTGCCCGTGGATGCATGGGGACATGCAATTCTGCATGCTGCATCATTAATAAGAATTAGACCCATAGGAGGTTAGAGTCTCTCTCCAATGCAACTTGCATATGGAACGCCGCCGAACATTTCTCACTTGAGAATCTTAGGCTGCGCAGTTTATATCTCCATCACACCGCCCAGAGGACCAAAATGGGTCCTCAACGTCGCCTATGTTTTTATGTAGGGTTTGACTCACCCTCCATTATAAGATACCTAGAACCCCAAATGGGGGACGCTTTTAAGGCATGTCTTGAAGACTGTGACTTTGATAAGACATATTTCTCCAAAATGGGCCTAGACAATGATAAGTCTAGCGCGAAGCAAATGTTCACGTGTGATACAAAAAGCATGACCCACTATGATCCGGTAACAAAACAATGTGACGATGAGATCCTGAAGATCTTATACATTCAGAACACTGTTCATAGATTACCGGACTCATTTATTGACAACCAGAAGATTGTCAAATCATACATCTCTGCTACAAATACTTCAACTAGTATTGACATCCCAAAGAATGGACGCAATCCACCATCAGCAGAAGTGGCTGCACCTCAACAGAAAAGAGGCAGACCACTAGGCTCCAAGGATAAAAATCCAAGAAAAAGAAAAATATCCAGAGACCTTGGGACGATACCCCCACAGAGAAATGAGCTCGCATCCATACCATCTCCCCTCCCGGAATCCACTACAGAGGAACTACCAGGAGAAACTAAAATACCATTAAATTATGTACATACAAGGGAGGTATTGGACAGAAAGAGTACAGTCATCGACGATGACTTCGTATTTCACATTGCTATTCACGTCGTCGGAAGCGACGATGATCATGATCCACATTCCGTTGCTGAATGCAAACGTAGAAATGACTGGCCAAAGTGAAATCAGGCAATAGAAGCCGAGCTGGACTCGCTTCAGAAACGCAAAGTCTTTGGACAAATAGTCCAGACACCTACTGGTGTCAAACCTGTGGGATACAAATGGGTATTCGTAAGAAAAAGAAATAAAAATAATGAGATCGCATGCTACAAAGCAAGACTTGTAGCACAATGATTTTCCTAAAGCCCGGGTATTGACTATGACGAAACATACTCCTCGGTCATGGATGCGATCACCTTCAGATTCTTGATAAGCTTAACAGCAAATGAAGGCTTAGATATGCAGCTAATCGATGTTGTGACTGCATATCTGTACGGTAATCTCGACAAGGAGATATACATGAAACTTCCTGATAGCTTTTCAATGCCTGCTGAACTAAAAGAAGACATCGAGACGTCTACTCTGTTAAGCTACAAAGATCATTATATGGTCTCAAACAATCAGGAAGGATGTGGTATAACAGACTCAGCGAATTCCTTGTTAAACAAGGATTCAATAACAATGAAGTCTGCACTTGTATCTTCATAAGAACAAAGGGAAAAGGATTCGTCCCTGTCTACGTAGACGATTTGAATATCAGTGGATCTCCAGAAGAGATCGCTGAGATATCTGTAAGCCTAACAAAAGATTTCGAAATTAAAGACCTGGGCAAAATGAAATTCTACATTGGCTTACAAATTGAACATCTAAAAGATGGAATCATATTACACAAAACCACATATACGAAGAAAATGTTACAAAGATTTCACATGGACGAATGTCATCCACTTAGTAGACCTATGGTGGTACGATCCTTGGATGCACATAAAGACCCCTTCCGGCTGCTGGAAGAGGTGGAGGATATACTTGGTCCAGAAATCCCTTATCTAAGTGCCATCGGAGCACTCCTATATCTGGCAAACTGCACGCGTCCCGACATAGCGTTCGTAGTAAATTTGCTAGCCAGATACAGTGCATCGCCCACTCAGTGCCACTGGACCGGGGTTAAGTACCTTCTACGCTACCTCCAAGGGTCTACCGATTTGGGACTCTTCTACAAAAATGGAATATCCTCTACACTTGATGGATATGCTGATGCAGGTTACTTGTCTGATCCCCACAATGCAAAGTCACAGACAGGGTACGTGTTTACCTATGAAGGGACATCCATTTCCTGGAGATCCATTAAGCAAATCTTGACGGCGACCTCATCCAATCACTGAGATCATTGTTGTAACGGCCGCTTTCCGATCGTTCGTATTTTCTACGTACACGTACTTTTTCGTGCACGTATTTTATTTGGTTTTTCTGAGCTCCAGCATATGCGATGCGATATGCCATTGCGATTGTTTCGGGGTGTTGGATTTTATTGTAATTTTTGGGAACGTCGTTTCACGGCTCGTTTTCTCGCAAAACGACTTTGAACGATAGGGGCGTTTTAGTCATTTGACTCAAAACGCCGTTTTCAATTTTACGTAAATTTTTGGTAGGCGTTACGCACGATCGGGCTCTGTAGATCTGTGCGTCTCGTCTCCACGATCGTCCCGGTATTTTCGGATTATTTTTCCGATGCCCGTAGGGGAAGATATCCCCTAATCAATTTCCAACCATTGATTAGCCACTAATCTTTTGAATTTCAAACTTAACCCAAATCAATTTGGATCCTTACGTATCTTGCATGATTCACTGGGCTACCATCACCATATATCTCCCTTAGTTATACCCCCTCTCTCTCACAATCTTTCTCATACTTGGCTTAAATCCACCCCCTTCACACCCCTATATATCAATATTCCTCATGTTAAAAACAACCCAACAAAAGCCCTAGGAAGACACGATAGCCAGTCGCCACCCCCCTCTCTAACCCATGGCTGGCCTTCCCCTATCACCGACGGCCCCTCCGGCGATCCTCCGGCCATCCTCCGATCATCCCCTACCTCCTCTCTCCTCTCTCTCCCCCTCAAACTACCCTAAAACACCATTGCCAAACCTTGGTTGCCGCCCAGTTTTGAAGCCGCCGGCCACCCTTTTTCCGGCCACCTCTGGCCACCACCGGTGAGCCACGGCCTCCCCTTGGCATCCCCTCATCCCTCGACAACATCCTCCCCCTTCCCCACACTCTTTCTCCCTCAAAACTCCATTGAAACCCATCAAAATAACCTCACAAACACAGTTTTTGGGACAGATCCGCTGCCCGCCGGAAAACACCGCCGGCCGGCCACCTCCGGCCACCCCCTCCGGCGAACACCACCCCCGATCAACTCCTATCTGACCCCCCAAGCATCTCCACCTCCCCTTACCCTCCTCCCTCATCTCTATCTCCCTCAAAACGCTTTCAAACACAACCCAAACGACAGTTTTACAGATCTACGCCACCGCCAGAAAAACTCACACCCACCGGCCATCCGGCCACCTACGACGACCACCCTACCGCCGTTGGATTTCTATCGAAACCACCTACCAACTTCAATTTTCCTCACGCTCATAGCCCACCTGTAGCTCCCGGAATCCTCGTCGGAACACGTCGCATCTGCTGTTTTCACAGATCTGGAAGCTGAACTTTGCCGCCCGCGCACGGCCACCTCCGACCACCCCTGGCGACAACTCCACTGCCGTTGGCTTCGTCTTGAAGTCCTTTACCCACTGCAAATTCCCGTTCCGCTGTTCGTCTCTGAAATTTCACTGAGACGCGCGACAACGGACGGGGCGCGAATCTGTCCTCCCCGGCTTCTCACGGCCGCCCACCACCGTGCGCTTGCGCCGTCGGTCATCCACCGGGCCGAGCATCTTCCTTTGGTCCCACTTCATCTACCAACAGCCCCCTTGGACTCTCGGAGTTCATGTACGTTGCCGCACGCACGTACTTTTAGCCGACGTCGCCGTTATCGTGAAGAACCGTTGCGCTACTCGCAACGGGAAGGAGATCGCTGATTAGCTCGCTGATTTCACGTCACCACCCCGTTGTCCAGAGGTACCTCGCTGCGCTACCCACGGCCGAGGATTTCCAGACGACGCCGACGTTGCGCCGTTCAGACCCGACTTCCGCTTGTTGGACGACATTACGAGGTTAGTTTCCCCTAACTCATAGCACAACCCACACCATAGCAGAACTGAAAACCTAACTAAAATCGGCAACTTAACTCATTAAATTTATTTTCTGCTCCCTTAAAACGCGTGGAACTGTAGATCGACGAATGGACTTTTTGACTGTGCACATAGGATAGAATCGTCGAATAGGGTTGAACTTCAAAATGTGACTTCTGACGAATAGGATAGTCCCAATAACCTAGAAACGAACCCTAATAGGACTTGATGAATTTGAGACCTGACACCATCGCCGTGGCGATATTTCAGACGGATTTCTGCGGACGAGACGCTTCGGGAGGACGACACACTCGCCACCGCAGGCAAGTGTACCCACTTGTGTTTTTGACCGTGCTTTGGTCTTAGATTGCTAGAACTGTTAGATTGTGAATGTATAGAACCCGACGTGAAATGATAGCGTCCGGGACGCCCCTGATGACTTAGACTTGACGACGAAGTCTAAGCTCGAAAAACAACAACTTTTGACACCGTAGGGCTATCTTGTGTGTGCGTGCGTGTGGACACCCTAGAATAACAATTCCTTACACTTGTCATGTCATG
Source organism: Scilla litardierei (assembly GCA_030789695.1). Taxonomy (NCBI): domain Eukaryota; kingdom Viridiplantae; phylum Streptophyta; class Magnoliopsida; order Asparagales; family Asparagaceae; genus Scilla; species Scilla litardierei. The sequence goes on from CM061132.1 coordinate 166,459,952, forward strand.
TCCCAGTTACACAAAAAGCCTTCGGGCGTTTCGGATGCTCTCCATGCGAGAGTGATCCCCGTGACTGTTATACAAAAGCCTGCGGGCATTTCGGATGCTTTCCCTAGCGGAAGTGATCCCCGTGATACAAAAAGCCTGCGGGCGTTTCGGATGCTTTCCTAGCGGAAGTGATCCCTGTTACACAAAAAGCCTTCAGGCGTTTCGGATGCTTTCCTAGCGGAAGTGATCCCTGTTACACAAAAAGCCTTAAGGCGTTTCGGATGTTTCCCTAGCGGAAATGATCCCTGTAATTCTTGTCCTGAGTTCCTGGGTTTGGGGTTGGGTTGAGCGTGCGCACGGCAAGAGGGTCTGATCCCCCTCGAACCGTAAGGCGTGAACCCTTTCGTGTCTCACTTGTCTTGTCTTGTCTTGTCTTGTCCCGTCACGTCCCGACTTGTCTTGACACCTGTAGGTTAGTCCCGTAGTTGGTAGCACACGCTACGACTACTACATGTCCTGTTTTACTTTCCTGCTGCGTTACTTCCTGTTGTGTTACTCTGTTATAACCACAGCATGCTAATCAACCAGTAAACTGTTGTGTAATAGAACCTCAGCATGCTAATCAACCAGTAAATCGTTGTTTAAAGTTCAGTGCACTTGCAGTAAAGTCTAACCCTTCTTGTAGACTTTACCTGACGTACAGTTCCTTTCTCTTGGGTGATGTACGTCAGGTGTTCAGCCAGAGTTCGTGGACGAGGCAGACTCACTGGAGTACGAGGAGCCAAGGACGTCGACCCAGAGTACGTGTTTGACAAGGACCAGACCTTGAGGTCTTTTAGTCGTCACTTTCAGAGGTTACTACTTTCAGTTTGCTTGTAGATAGTTTGTTGCCACGCTTAGGCTTCTTTTTAGACTTTGTACTTGTTGGATATTATGTCTCTAATTTAATGAATGCAACTTCCTTTCCATACTTTCTGTTGTTACGAACTATATTAATGCAAGAACCTGAAAATCTTTTAAAATGGTACCCCTACAGACGCTTATTAGGTCCGAGCTCTTCAGCTCCGGCCTAAGCGGGCCTTAGTCACATTTCGCCTCCGTCGTTTTGGGGAGCGGGGCGTGACAGGTTTTAGTGGTGGCCCATGCAGGTCTTGCAAAAGTTCGGAACAATAAAAGTACCGCATTCATTTAATATCCACGTACAAGTCTGAATTAGTTTCCCAGTCTCAGATAGTAGGAAGACTTAGGTAGACGTCCCAATTCGATAGTCTGACGCCTTGGTTAGGAATTAGTCGTCCTCATCCTAGAATACCGTAGTAGCCCACTTGACTCTGACCGTGTTAAATTTCCTAGAGCCCTTCTTTTAGTTTAGTCGCTCGCCCAGCTCCATTGACTTCGGGCCCAGCAGAACGTAACCTTGATTCTCTTAGGGACTTTCCCCCTGACTTCTAGCGCCTCTCTAATCATTACCCTTTCGTGTGATCGACCGAAGAACCCCATCGTAGCTTCGTAAATCAAATCCTAAGTGTATCCATCAAGCGATCATTTTTCCTGTCTCCCGATTCACGTGATCGTTTCCTGACGATTATCGTTGAACCTTCGAGTCTCTTCCCTTGCCAAGTCTGCTGCCTCTAAAAGTATTTTTGAAATTCCTATTAAGTTTTTCGCTCTAGCTTGACTTCTTTGAAAACCCATATATTATACATTTCAAAATTCTTGTTTTTCTTTTGAGTTAAATTCTTTCACTGATCTTGAAACATCCCTGGTCGTAAAATTATTTTACTATCTTGTATCTATTTTCAAATCGGCATCTTTCGTGTTTCAGTTTTAAACCTTTTTATCAATTCTATAATCCAATATACATATTAATTTTCTAAACTACCAGATCTATTTATAACAACTTACCGTAGATATTTTTTTTATTAAAAAAATATTTTCTAAACTAGAGGGAACTTCAATTATTTTATTATTATTATATCAATGACCACATTTCAAAAATCTTTGTGTAAAGTTATTTTCATTTGCAAAACAATCGTTTCTCACCCTACCCATTCTTCCTTCGTCTAACTTTTTCCAAAACTTTGATTTGCTACATCTACTCACTTTTAAGTATATGAATATATATATATATATATATATATATATATATATATATATATATATATATATATATATATATATATATATATATATATATTTAAAGGTATATGATACCATATTTTGCACCAAATCCTTCTTTCATCGTTAAATCTTTTTGCAATATTTTTGTCCCGTCCATCCGACTATCTTCTTACCCTCGCCTTACATGACTTCGTTCTTTCGATCTTGTTTCGTGTTGTTCTGGTTTCGGTCTCCCTCTTGTATGTAGACATCAGCGACTGTAGTTGTCTATGTCATCCCTAGCTAGTAGTGGGCCCTTGAGTTTGTGATGTCGTGATGTATATATAGGTATAGTGTGTAGATCTGTATGAGTGTGTCATCTTTAGGATCCTGATAATTGCCTTTTGTGTCTTGAATGTGTACTCGGTGTTAACCATGATATGATTGAAATTGTCTGAAAGACGGTATTCATACGTATATGAATAAGGTCATGGCAGACAATTTCCTTAGACGTAGTTTTTCGCGATTATAGACTAGCTTATCTTTGACTGCGTGTGATTGTATCAAGACTTTGTTTTTCTTTTAAACCAAACCTTTAAAGTTTTTTTTTGAAATTAGCTCACAAGATCACAGATCAATTATCCTCCATCATCCATTACCACGATTCCACACGTTTTTCCAAATGTTTAAAAATGTGTCACTGGTTTTAAGTTTTCCCTTTTGTCTTCTCTTTCTCTCCATTTAGAAATGTTATGTTATGGTTGTTATAGTTTTGGGACTAGCCATTATTATTGTAGGATTTGTTTGCAGATAGACTCAGGGAGAGATGAGATTTGTTATAGCAATGATTGACCGATTTTGGAACAATAGGATATTGGAACAGATTTCTTCCGGATGAAAAGAACGGGTTGACCAAGACTTATTTATAAAACTGAAGTGTGGCGGACTCGATGGAGAATTCTGGTTGAACGAGATTATATGCTTGAAGATGAGAACTTATCAGACTTGAGGCTTAGACGGGTGGTAGATAGGAGTAACTGCAGAGTATGGTAGGAGTTAGGGTGATTATGAGATTGAGTAGAGCTTTTATTAGCAACGAGACTTGATTGTTGAGTTGACGTGAGAAGACATTGGGAGTAATACGACGTGTTGAGACAAGTGGATGGTTAGGTTGTCAGATTTAATATTTGTTGAAAATAATTATAGTGAGTAGGGTGAGATGTGATTTTTGATAGTTCAATTATTTGGAGGATAAATTTATGGGAAGATATGACACGGAATGTATTGAGGACACGTCGATTGTTGATTTGTAAATGTGTTATGAGGTAGAAAAAGTTGTTGTCTTCGATTGGTGATTGACTAGAACATTATTTTGGCGATTGATTAATATTGGGAAGAGATTGAGAAATTTAAGGATGTTATCGAGTGATGATGTTTAGTGGAGTGGTATGGTATGAGAAGATGATTATTATTCTTTTGTGAGGACTTGGAGTTGGAAATTTCAACAGTAATGATGGGTCTATGGTTAAGTCTTAGGATGTGAGATTAGTCGTGGCATTATTCAGTGAAAAGAAGGGCTATGAAGGATTAATTAAAGAACATTGGTTGAAGTTATAAGACTAGCGATCTATAGGTGTAGTCATAAGAGTTTTGAGGTATAAGGTTATATAGATGTTATTATTGTTAGTATAAGTGATTCCGAGGACGGAATCATTTCTAAGGTGGGTAGAATGTAACGGCCGCTTTCCGACCGTTCGTATTTTCTACGTACACGTACTTTTTCGTGCACGTATTTTATTTGGTTTTTCTGAGCTCCGGCATATGCGATGCGATATGCCATTGCGATTGTTTCGGGGTGTTGGATTTTATTGTAATTTTTGGGAACGTCGTTTCACGGCTCGTTTTCTCGCAAAACGACTTTGAACGATAGGGGCGTTTTAGTCATTTGACTCAAAACGCCGTTTCTAATTTTACGTAAATTTTTGGTAGGCGTTACGCACGATCGGGCTCTGTAGATCTGTGCGTCTCGTCTCCACGATCGTCCCGGTATTTTCGGATTATTTTTCCGATGCCCGTAGGGGAAGATATCCCCTAATCAATTTCCAACCATTGATTAGCCACTAATCTTTTGAATTTCAAACTTAACCCAAATCAATTTGGATCCTTACGTATCTTGCATGATTCACTGGGCTACCATCACCATATATCTCCCTTAGTTATACCCCCTCTATCTCACAATCTTTCTCATACTTGGCTTAAATCCACCCCCTTCACACCCCTATATATCAATATTCCTCATGTTAAAAACAACCCAACAAAAGCCCTAGGAAGACACGATAGCCAGCCGCCACCCCCCTCTCTAACCCATGGCTGGCCTTCCCCCATCACCGACGGCCCCTCCGGCGATCCTCCGGCCATCCTCCGATCATCCCCTACCTCCTCTCTCTTCTCTCTCCCCCTCAAACTACCCTAAAACACCATTGCCAAACCTTGGTTGCCGCCCAGTTTTGAAGCCGCCGGCCACCCTTTTTCCGGCCACCTCTGGCCACCACCGGCGAGCCACGGCCTCCCCTTGGCATCCCCTCATCCCTCGACAACATCCTCCCCCTTCCCCACACTCTTTCTCCCTCAAAACTCCATTGAAACCCATCAAAATAACCTCACAAACACAGTTTTTGGGACAGATCCGCTGCCCGCCGGAAAACACCGCCGGCCGGCCACCTCCGGCCACCCCCTCCGGTGAACACCACCCCCGATCAACTCCTATCTGACCCCCCATTACCCTCCTCCCTCATCTCTATCTCCCTCAAAACGCTTTCAAACACAACCCAAACGACAGTTTTACAGATCTACGCCACCGCCGGAAAAACTCACACCCACCGGCCATCCGGCCACCTACGACGACCACCCTACCGCCGTTGGATTCCTATCGAAACCACCTACCAACTGCAATTTTCCTCACGCTCATAGCCCACCTGTAGCTCCCGGAATCCTCGTCGGAACACGTCGCATCTGCTGTTTTCACAGATCTGGAAGCTGAACTTCGCCGCCCGCGCACGGCCACCTCCGACCACCCCCGGCGACAACTCCACTGCCGTTGGCTTCGTCTTGAAGTCCTTTACCCACTGCAAATTCCCGTTTCCGCTGTTCGTCTCTAAAATTTCACTGAGACGCGCGACAACGGACGGGGCGCGAATCTGTCCTCCCCGGCTTCTCACGGCCGCCCACCGTCGTGCGCTTGCGCCGTCGGCCATCCACCGGGCCGAGCATCTTCCTTTGGTCCCACTTCATCTACCAACAGCCCCCTTGGACTCTCGGAGTTCACGTGCGTTGCCGCACGCACGTACTTTTAGCCGACGTCGCCGTTATCGTGAAGAACCGTTGCGCTACTCGCAACGGGAAGGAGATCGCTGATTAGCTCGCTGATTTCACGTCACCACCCCGTTGTCCAGAGGTACCTCGCTGCGCTACCCACGGCCGAGGATTTCCAGACGACGCCGACGTTGCGCCGTTCAGACCCGACTTCCGCTTGTTGGACGACATTACGAGGTTAGTTTCCCCTAACTCATAGCACAACCCACACCATAGCAGAACTGAAAACCTAACTAAAATCGGCAACTTAACTCATTAAATTTATTTTCTGCTCCCTTAAAACGCGTGGAACTGTAGATCGACGAATGGACTTTTTGACTGTGCACATAGGATAGAATCGTCGAATAGGGTTGAACATCAAAATGTGACTTCTGACGAATAGGATAGTCCCGATAACCTAGAAACGAACCCTAATAGGACTTGATGAATTTGAGACCTGACACCATCGCCGTGGCGATATTTCAGACGGATTTCTGCGGACGAGACGCTTGGACGAGACGCTTCGGGAGGACGACACACTCGCCACCGCAGGCAAGTGTACCCACTTGCGTTTTTGACCGTGCTTTGGTCTTAGATTGCTAGAACTGTTAGACTGTGAATGTATAGAACCCGACGTGAAATGATAGCGTCCGGGACGCCCCTGATGACTTAGACTTGACGACGAAGTCTAAGCTCGACAAACAACAACTTTTGACACCGTAGGGCTATCTTGTGTGTGCGTGCGTGTGGACACCCTAGAATAACAATTCCTTACACTTGTCATGTCATGTCCCAGTTACACAAAAAGCCTTCGGGCGTTTCGGATGCTCTCCATGCGAGAGTGATCCCCGTGACTGTTATACAAAAGCCTGCGGGCGTTTCAGATGCTTTCCCTAGCGGAAGTGATCCCCTTGATACAAAAAGCCTGCGGGCATTTCGGATGCTTTCCTAGCGGAAGTGATCCCTGTTACACAAAAAGCCTTCGGGCGTTTCGGATGCTTTCCTAGCGGAAGTGATCCCTGTTACACAAAAAGCCTTCGGGCGTTTCGGATGTTTCCCTAGCGGAAATGATCCCTGTAATTCTTGTCCTGAGTTCCTGGGTTTGTGGTTGGGTTGAGCGTGCGCACGGCAAGAGGGTCTGATCCCCCTCGAACCGTAAGGCGTGAACCCTTTCGTGTCTCACTTGTCTTGTCTTGTCTTGTCCCGTCACGTCCCGACTTGTCTTGACACCTGTAGGTTAGTCCCGTAGTTGGTAGCACACGCTACGACTACTACATGTCCTGTTTTACTTTCCTGCTGCGTTACTTCCTGTTGTGTTACTCTGTTATAACCACAGCATGCTAATCAACCAGTAAACTGTTGTGTAATAGAACCTCAGCATGCTAATCAACCAGTAAATCGTTGTTTAAAGTTCGGTGCACTTGCAGTAAAGTCTAACCCTTCTTGTAGACTTTACCTGACGTACAGTTCCTTTCTCTTGGGTGATGTACGTCAGGTGTTCAGCCAGAGTTCGTGGACGAGGCAGACTCACTGGAGTACGAGGAGCCAAGGACGTCGACCCAGAGTACGTGTTTGACAAGGACCAGACCTTGAGGTCTTTTAGTCGTCACTTTCAGAGGTTACTACTTTCAGTTTGCTTGTAGATAGTTTGTTGCCACGCTTAGGCTTCTTTTTAGACTTTGTACTTGTTGGATATTATGTCTCTAATTTAATGAATGCAACTTCCTTTCCATACTTTCTGTTGTTACGAACTATATTAATGCAAGAACCTGAAAATCTTTTAAAATGGTACCCCTACAGACGCTTATTAGGTCCGAGCTCTTCAGCTCCGGCCTAAGCGGGCCTTAGTCACGTTTCGCCTCCGTCGTTTTGGGGAGCGGGGCGTGACAATTGTCAACCATGAAGCAAGCAGAGAATGAGTATGTCTAAGCTCAGTTGTCCATCACATCCTGTTAACTACCGGATTGAAGACTAGGGATCTCGAACCTACTACAATGTTCGAGGACAATGCTGCTTGCATAGCTCAGCTACGAGGTGGCTTCATAAAAGGCGACAGAACAAAGCACATTTCACCAAAGTACTTCTGGACGCACGAGCTACAGAGAGATGACAAGATCGACATCAGACAAGTGCAATCATGAGCCAATTTGGCAGGCTTGTTCACTAAAGCCCTTCCTACTGCTACTTTTAGAAAGCTTGTACAGAAGATTGGGATGAGACGCCTAAGAGATCTGAAAGCCCGATAGCTTGTACAGATCAGGGGGAGTTAGGGAGAGTTTGTAGAGAGTTTGTACTTTTTTCCCTTAACTATGGTTTTTCCCACAGAGTTTTTCATAGCTAAAGGTTTTAACGAGGCAAACCTCACCAACTTAGGATCCCGAAGTATCCACCCCATGTGAAACTCTTCTATACTCAGAATCCCGAAGTATTCACAAGCAGAGCCCACACCTATAACTGGATAAGGGGGAGTGTTGTGAACGGTTATAAACCGGAGTTGGTTAAGATTCTGGGCTATCTTAAAGATAGGCCCATATCAATGTAGCCCACGTTTGTATTCTCCCTACTTGCCTATAAATAAAGAGCTGTGGGCTCCTACCCTAGTAGTTGATTCATAACATTATCAATGAATTATATGTTGTATATTTAAATCATCTTTATTTATCCAGGCATTTGACTTCAGCGAGATGAAAAGAAATAAATGGGATAACAGAAAGTCGTAATTAATACACTCACACTGGGCCCCGCATGGCGTCATTATTAGGGCGCCTGCGCCGATTTTTTTACGCTAATTTGTTGTTCCACACCGAAAGCGCCCACGCCGAATCTGTTGTTCCACGCTAATTTGTTGTTCCGCACCAAATTTGTTGTTCTACGCTAATTTGTTGTTCCGTGTTGAAGGCACCCATGTCGATTTTGTTGTTCTGCGCGCTAAACTTTTTTACGCTAATTTGTTGTTTCGCGCGCGCTGAAGGCGCCTGCGCCTGCCCGCTAATTTTTTTACACTAATTTGTTGTTCTGCGCCTAAGGCGTTCGTGCCGAATTTGTTGTTCCGTGTCGAATGCGCCTGCACCGAATTTGTTGTTCCGCGACAAAGGCGCCCGTGACCCTAAATATTTTGACGCTAATTTTTTTTTTTAATTTTTGGTGTGTAAATAATTTTTTTAAGAACATAGATTTCGCGGGGGAAGATCTTAAGTGAACCGTGCCCGCGTGCACGGTTTAAGTACAAACATAAATTCCAAGGTTGACTTTTCGGTTTTCCAAAGAGGTGATGCTCTGGTTTTCAGACTTCGTACTTGAAGCTCAAGAGTGATGGGCTATTGTTATATATCATCATTTTGTAGGCCCATAAAATAGGTCCATCTCATGAAGACACCACCTCGCTACAAGGACAAAAGACTACAAATAACTCCCGGCACATAATCAATAAAACCCAATAAAAAAATAACTTCAAAAGTTTCAAATTGGTTAGAGCTTTTTGATAATGTTACTAGAGAAGTATCTTAGAAGGAGACCATCGCTACAAGTTTGTTTTGACTGGATCTCGAGATTTTTCTGATATGTGTTGATGTTAAGCTCTTCCAATGTCCTAACATGTAAATATATCCAACTCTCACTCCGATAAGTTTTTTGGTTGAATTTTAGCATCCTAAAATTACTACCGAAACCCGAAAATTTGAATCTGGTTCGCTCGGGCTAGCGTTTCGCGGGCTTCTTAAGTAGAGCATGTTAGGTTGGGTCCCGTTGAAATCAAGGCCGAGCAGAATGCTTGGCCCAATATATGTAGCGACAAACGGCCTGCATGTGCGCTGCCTGCGGTCGCTGGAGATCGCTTGCCTGCATTTGAATCAGATCTAAAGTTCCTCTCAACTACCTCCCTCTCTCTCACTCTGTCACCTACTCACCAACTAACTACCCTCTCTCTCTCGTCGCATTCTTTAAAAAACACGGACACAGATCTCGATCTCTCGATCTCGAATTCTAATGGCGAGGAAGAAGATCAGAGAGTACGATTCGAAGCGGCTCCTCAAGGAGCATCTCAGGCGCATCGCTGGCATCGATATCCAGATCCAATCCGCTCAGGTACCGGGAAACCCCATCTCTTTCGCTTTACATTGTCGCTTTTTTTGGTATGATTGATGTGATTCGCAAATACGATGCCTTTTGTCATTGATCTCCTTCGAATTAAATTCAATTCTAAAGTGTGATTTTAGATGAGCCAGCTGAGAAACAAAGAAGCCGTCGTTTCTAATTTTTTGAGTCTGATTTAGGGGTGTGAGCCGAGGGGATCCGAAGCAGGTACTATAATGTCGGTATCCAAATCCGATTTGCTGAGCCTACCATCCAAATCAGATCCGATATGTGATCAGATATTGCTTATATACTATTCTTTTCCGAATCCGAGGGATATTATTCGAATTGGATTATGCTTCTTATAGCATCTTGTAGCATCCGATTGTAGCATATACCTAGGACATGGGATTGTTAGAAAGAAAGGAATATTTGAAATAGGAAAAGTCCCCATTCTTCTTGAAACGTGAAGAGTCAAAATTGGTTCAAGCAAAATAAATACACGTAGAGACATTTGATTTTTAATTAAAGCCTTTGTTAATTTTAGAAAGTAATATTGAATATATCGCAATATATCTAATTATTTACAATTATAATTGCATTATATATTTTTCTTATACATGCATGCGGAGTGGATACTACCCGAAATTCGCTCCGTCTTAACGGTTTAAATATCCGATTCATACGTGGATACGGAGCAGATTTAGATCCAGTCTTAACGGTTTAAATATCCGATTCATACGTGGATATGGAGCAGATTTAGATCCATTTAGACTCATAGTCTGATCCTTCAATTATTGAGTCAAGTACCGAACTTTAGCTTTAGTGGTCAAAAGTTGCCACAGCCTGCTCTCGCTGTGAACATTATCGGCTGCAACATTGCCTTGGTTATTTATCTGTAAGCATGGTTTTCCCATTTCCATTGCCTTTTTGCTTCTTTATAGTTAATATATTCCCCTTATGGCTAATTTGTCACGAATCGACTTTTGATGTTAATCACCTTAGGTCACCGAGTCCACAGATTTCACTGAATTAGTGAACAAAGAATCATGGTTGTCATCCACAAAACTGGTCGTAAAGCCCGACATGTTGTTTGGAAAGCGCGGCAAGAGTGGTCTGGTAGCTTTAAACCTAGACATGGCTCAGGTGTCGGAATTTGTGAAAGGACGACTTGGAGTGGAGGTGAATGTTTAATGCATTGTGAACAATACCTAGTTATAATTCACATTATCAATCAGTTATTGAGAAGGATGCATTAATATGTCGTGTATAGGTTGAAATGGGTGGATGTAAAGCCCCAATCACTACATTTATTGTCGAACCTTTTGTCCCTCATGACGATGAATATTACCTCTCGATTGTCTCCGAGAGACTTGGGTGCACTATCAGCTTCTCGGAATGTGGAGGGATTGAGATTGAAGAGAACTGGGACAAGGTATGGTGAATGAATTGAGTTCTACATTCTAATATACACTCTAATAGGCGCTCTGTTAAAGTTGTGTGTGATTTTTTGCAATGCAGGTTAAGACAATATTTCTGCCCACCGATAAGCCAATGACATCAGAGGCATGTGCTCCATTGGTTGCAACCCTCCCACTTGAGGTTCGGGATATGCCTCATGAAATATTGCACAACAATGACCATACCCACCATGCTATTGTTGCCAATCCATAGTTGTTTCTTGTGTTTATTAGCTTTCAGCCATTGAGCATTCACATAAACTTATGACTGTTAACCCAGGTAAGAGGGAAGATCGGGGGCTTCATACAAGGTGTCTTTGCAGTGTTTCAAGGTATGTCAGGCTACTTGAAATTTCTTTTTGATTGATACTGGGTTATACCTATTCAGAGAGTAAAATTTTCATATGCTAGCGTATAAGTAGGTCAGATATCTGAACTGGCAGCTTTCATTTGCTTCTACTATCATGGTCGGTATACTTATATTTTGGATAAAGAGGCGTTTCTTCTCTATCACACTCTACCTCTAACATGAAATATGTTTGATTTGAAATATTAACATGCCAATAGTTGTATAGGCTTGCTGAGCTCAACTGTATTTTTTTTCATTTTATATCTCATCCATGACTAATGTAACTTTGTAATGCATCTGTTTCAGACCTTGATTTTAGTTTCCTTGAGATGAATCCCTTTACATTGGTAAATGGAGAGCCATACCCACTGGATATGCGAGGAGAACTGGATGACACAGCTGCATTCAAGAACTTCAAAAAGTAATTTTCTGCCATAATAAATCTTCCATTAGGGATGCTTTTTAGTGTTGTGTGCAAGTTTGATTAGTACTTCTGTTGTAACGTGTAGGTGGGGAGACATAGAGTTCCCTCTTCCCTTTGGCAGAGTCTTAAGCGCAACTGAAAGCTTTATTCATGGACTGGACGAAAAGGTAGCATATTGCTTTGTTATTCTCCGTAGAATGCTTCTTATCCACACCACTTTGTTTTAATACATACGAGAAAGTAGCTATTTACACATCATATACAAGAAATATGGTCTTAATGGAAGGCTTAAGTCTCATAAATGGCATTTTTTAAGGATGGCATGTCCATATACATGACTCCCTTTCTTTTATAAGTGCATCAGCAAAAGGGTAAAAACCATAAATAATTTGTAAATCATGATTTATATTTGAAAATCTTGGAACTTCTGCTATGATCGTAGTCTGAAATCATTTCTAAGATATCGATGCTGAAAAGGCTTAAGGAAATGATGAAGGCCAGGTAGCTGAGAATGAGGTGAGTTGTGATTCCTTTCATTCAGAATTGTCCAGCAAATGATGTTTGTCCTCAGCAATTACGTGTAATGAACGATGGTTTCGGGATATCTTAAATCTGATCCGTTATATCATTTGGATCTTATTGCTGTACAGTTCATTAGCAGAATGAGGTCTCTCACAAAGATGCAACTGACTCTTTCTTTGCTTTAGCTCATTTTGGCCAAAGGCCGAGTAATGAGAAGGTCTTTGCTGGATTTAACTGCTTTTCCCCTTTGCTTAGGCGTGTGATCTGTTTTATAGGCCAGTTTGTGGTCCAGCTGATATGAACCTTACATGTAATTAAAAGAACCAGTACAGTACTGGTTTGCACTGAAGCTATTGAGTTATAAGTACTTCTGTGGCACATGGAGCCGGGATTGATATAAAACTGAAATAAATGGAAAATGTACGTGTGCCCAATTTAGCTCCTTGCTTATTCTAGTGATGCACATAACTGCACAAGTAGTTATGTAGCCTACACAGAAATAGGTCGTGAAGGCTGTTGGCTGCACTGAACTTGCGCAGCTTGTTTCAAGCTCCTTTTACTGGCTTATAGCAATAACGAGTCACATTCTCTACTCATGGGCTCTAAATCCAAGCTCAATGTAGTTTACTTGCAAAGCTCATGACGTAGGAAGCTAGATTGTCTTCTTAATACCCACCATACAATGTAGCTATCATACAAATGCTAGTTACCGCTTTCAAAGATAGCAAGAATGTAGGCTTTGTTGGTATTGTATTAAAAATTATTACAAACTTCTGGAAGATGCGCAATAACATTCATAAACAAGTTATTTACTTTTAATTATTTACTACTTATGTTTTTTGGTACAACGTTGCTTGTGATTAAAGTACTGCCAATTAAGGAGTACTTTAGGCATCTATAGCCTGCATATCTTCACTTTGCACTAGTAAAATGGCAGTTACACTCTCTATATACAAGTTGAGATCGAGTGAGCTGCAGTGACATCCTAGGATGGGCTGCTGTTTAATGCATATATATGTTATGCTGACACTCCTTGTATTTCAGACAAGTGCATCTCTCAAGTTTACCGTCTTAAATCCCAAAGGGCGAATATGGACTATGGTGGCTGGTGGTGGTGCTAGTGTCATATATGCTGATACTGTAAGTTTTGTATACAATTTTCTTCTTCATAGTGGGCATGCATGAACACTTACGTTTTGCTTCATAATCCCTCTTAAGGATATTTTGCGCCAACATTTTTTTCCTCATCATGATTGACAGTTCCTTTGACATGCTTAATATTGTGTTCATTGTCTGGTTATTAATCCTACAGTCAGAAGAAGTGTGCTGGTTCTAAATATTTGCATTCCATTTACATGATTTATATTTAGGTTGGAGATTTGGGGTATGCATCAGAACTTGGAAACTATGCCGAGTACAGCGGTGCACCAAATGAGGAAGAGGTCTTGCAGTATGCGAGGGTTGTCCTTGACGTAAGTTTCTTTTCTGCTGGATTTCGTGTCCCCTATGTGAATGGTAATGGTGAAACTTTCCAAATCACCAATAGTTTGATGTCTGATTCGCTTTCATGCAGTGTGCCACTGCTGACCCTGATGGTCGTAAGAGGGCCCTTCTAATTGGAGGAGGTATAGCTAACTTCACTGATGTTGCGGCCACTTTTAATGGAATTATCCGGGCTCTCAGGGAGAAGGTTAGATTGATGGAATAATGTTTTAATTTTCTTTTATTTTTTTCTGATTATGTTCTATGTCCTTATGATTTCTTCATGTTCACAGGAGTCCAAATTGAAGGCCTCAAGGATGCACATCTATGTTCGAAGAGGTGGACCAAATTATCAGACTGGTTTAGCAAAAATGCGTGCCCTGGGTGCTGAACTAGGTGTCCCTCTCGAGGTGAGCACTTATTGTATGCGGTCCATGATCTCTAGAGTTTTTTTTGCATGTAAATGCTACTAAAATTGGTAACTCTTGTAATATAAAAATTTCTCTATGCATCTAGTTTTTAAACAAAGTTAATTTTGAATTGTTCATTCAAGTGAAATGCTTCATATTTAAATATAAATGGCATAAACACCAACTATCACCCAAACAAATGGGTTCAGTAGAGTACCTCTTCCACGTCAAAATATCCTTTTCTACTTGCCAACTAATATCGGTTGCATCTGAATGTGCCAATTCTGCAGGTTTATGGCCCTGAGGCTACAATGACTGGAATTTGCAAGGAAGCTATCAATTGTGTCATGGCATCTGCATAGTTAAGCCTTTTTTCCAATCATTTTTGATATCCTCTCTTTATAATTAGTTGCAAGAGTAACAAATCCGACGATGTTTTATTTAGTAATATAGATGAAGAAATATCTAAAAACTGTATGATTTATCCTCTGCAAATGAGAAAAAGGTGTGCTATTTGTCATCTTTGTTGTGGCTGTGTATCAACATTGTTTGGATTTGTAATTTTTGTGTTATTATATTGTTTACCCCCCGTTCCCTTTCTATCAATAACTTTCGAGACATATAATAGATATTGTGCAGTTACATGCCTCTTCCATTGGAATTAAACGTTCTAGAAATGTTCAACTGATCACTCAAATCACATATCGTATTGCATCTACATGTCTCTTTGGAATAAATGTAAAAAGCTGGATCTAGTGTGAGTTTTTTGAATGAAGCAAGGGGAAAGTGTGACATGTTTGAACAAAATCAAGAATGACCAGAACGGCTAGGTTGGGGATGATATAACCACACACACACCCCCCCCCCCCCAAAAAAAAAAGGCAATTAAAAAAAATTTGTATCGTTAGAAGAAAGGGGCATTTAGAACAACTACTTGGTGACTTTGTTACCTTCAAATTTATATTTTCTTTTCCGATGGCCATCATCATGTCCTTGTCCCCTGTTAAATACAGTTCATGTTAAGCAGGGTATTACGTAAGCTTCATGTTTGATACAGATTAATGCTTAAGAAAATAAGAACATTTGCAATCTAGAGATGATCATAGTTTATCAGTAGAAGAAAGAATGATTTTGGGATGTACACTACACTAAGCTATTAACTTGTCACATTCCTAAGAATTATCTTGCCTTTTGGACAGAGATGTAAACCAATCGGATATGCATTTGTTTTACCATGTCCATAGCCGGAATCATTTTCGGGACTTGGATTTGGCCACGGATAATGTGCGAAAAGATAATGGTGCATCTGTATCTGAAGGGATATGCATATGGATTGAACATAAACAATGATTATTTGATATAATTTATACACATTGAAGATATATTTATTGATTAAAAATATTTAAAAAAATAACAATTCTACAATGTCATTATATTGGGTTAAGAAAGAAGCAAACACATGTTGATATATGATCATAAATGAGGATGACTAACTGTGACTGAGTTATGTGTATAACATATTATCGGTAACAACGGATATTCGTATTCAAATTTGTATTTTTTTTTTTAAAAAAAATCAAATTTCATTGTCTAAATCCATATCTGTAGCTGGTCAGATATGATATTTTGACATCCATACTCACATCCAAAAGGATATGAATATGCATCTGATTTAGATAACTGGAATCCGTTTACATCCCTACTTTTAGATCTACAAACCAAAAGCTTTCTTTTGCCATGTAATTTCCAAGCAGATGAAACAACATACTTCTACATTGATTTCTTGGTGTGAATTGAATGCACTTACTAAATCCCCTTACTAATTCCTTGGTAGTCAGATACATTGTGGTCAGCATAGGCCAAGATTGTATTAGACCCCTAAGATATTCTGAGTGTCCATTTTAGCGATTTAATTTACTGATACACAAATTTGCACCAGCCATAAAACTTTCTTTGATGTGTTTAGTATAGTATTTCTACCGCTAGGTTTCTTTTATCTGCTGAAAATTCCATCCCATCCAAAAGTCAATTCAAACATACCACCTATATAGGGAACTTTTCAAACCCCAATTGCAGGCATTTAGTGTTAATGTTTTGAAGCCAACCCGAAGAGAATAGTCCATAAAGCATTCTTAAAACTTTTGTTTCAAAGCTTGGCCAAAGTTAAGAACCCTAAAAAATTAACACCAGACCCCCATGTTACATATGTACTACAAGAGGGGAACAAGTTTGGTAACACTGATATATAATCCTTTGAAACTGTAAGTCGCCAGTCAAAGCTTAAGGCTGTGTTTGGTTGGGGGGAAAGTGAAAGAAAAAGAAAGAAAGTTGAGAGGAAAAGTGAGTTCAATAGTTTGGTTGGAAAGAAAACTAAAAAGAAAGAAAGTGAGGGGAAAAGTGAAAGAAAAAAACAATTAAACATTTTCTCTCCCCTTTTCTCTCCCCAACCCAGCGGAAACCATTCTCTCGGCCAAATTTTTCCCCCATTTTCTGAGGTGTCTCGATCTCGCTCGCTCGCTCAAGGGTCTTCGTTCTTCTCTCTCGCTCACTCGCTCAATGGTCTTCGTTCTTCTCTCGCTCACGCGTCTTCGGCTCGATCTTCATGGATCATCATCCTTCATCGATCGCCGCTCCGTCGACCCATCGATCCTCCTCCGCTCCGTCAACCCATCGATCCTCCTCTTCCACCCGGTATCCTTTTGGTCATCATCGCTCGTATCTCTTTTCTACTTCTCTTTTTCTAAATTTAAGATGCCCTTGATTTTCTCATAATTGCAGCTCCATTGCAGAGGACGATATTCAAATTTTCGGATCTAGAGTGAGTCCTTCTCTTTTAAGACACGGGTTCTCTAATTTTTACTGAATTTACTATATATTTTGTTGCTTATGGAAATTTGTTGTTGGGTACTGTAAATTTGTTTTTGGGTTCTGTAATTTATTTGGTATTGTTTTTATGTTCCCTCAATCACTCATAATATATGTAAATTCTAATTGATTAAGTCATGGGTATCTACTAATTAGAAAATTTTGACATTGATCAAGTCATGGGTTTTGCTGTTAGGAGCCTGAAGAGATCAACATTGGAATTTGTACTAAACAATTTTGATCAATTCTGGGCTTTGTCAAAAACTTGATTAGATTTAGTAAATTCTAATTGATTTAGGTGCTGAGATTAGGAAACAGTTTCCTGTACCGAGATTAGTACCCCCAGAGTATCCATAGGCCTGATTTGATTCCAAGTTTGTGTTTAATTTATAGCTTGATATAGATTCGTTGCATCAGAAATATACAACTAGCAAGTTTTATTTTGAGAGTCCAAAAAAGGAATAAGAATGGAGAGAATATGAGTATCCAAATTTTTTAAGGCCAACAATGTATTCCAGAGTTATGGTTAGGAATAATAATTGGTTCAACACCAAATTATGCTTAGGCCAATGAATTCCAGTGTTCCTAGTGACTGGAGTGTATCCTATAATGTTTCAAGAGAGAAGGCCTCACCCTTTGGGATTGAACTCAGCAATTCCTAGCCAAATGGTTATGATCTGCTTTTCAATCAAGCATGCTTCAATGAGGATGGAACTTAGCTTAGCATTAATATATTGAAGAAGAGATCCAATCAAAGGTAGGTTGCAACAAACTTCTACCAATTTCTTTTTTATTCCACTATCACCATAGGACCTTGCTATGTTTGTCACTTGGAAGAAACCACCTATCCTCATACCTGTGTTTTTTATGTTTCATATTTTTGGCTACATGTTTGAAACAGTAAATTATTAGACATCCTACTTGGGTTCTTTTCTTAATGTTGTAGCTAATGGACATCTGACTTTTGCACCACACTAAAAACTGTTTATTATGGTTTTATGTTAGATAATAGAGAAGGTAGGGTAACCATTGGCTACATGTTTGACTGTGTTGGCCCTAGTAAATATGTCTTCTATTAAAAAGACTCTCCATTTGATGGATAGCAAGCTGCAGCTCTAATGAATATTTTATTTATATCTTTTTTTATTTTGTTGGGAAAAATGTTATGTAGCTAGCTAAAATTGATGAATCTGTTTCTTTAGAACTTGCTTACCAAAATTCAACTCTAAGTAATGGAATTGACCTCAATACACAGCTAATTCACACTTGTATAGTGTATAAGTGTAGGTACAGATTGATCATAGATTGGTGCAGAATGATTAGATCCTCACTTGGTCCTTTAGCTCTGGTGTTGGTTCAGAGTGCATGGGCAGTGATGCTTGCAATAGTCCAAGTAAACGTGGAAGACCGACTCAGCTGTCTATAATGTTTTTAAATTTCCAGAGACAAAAATTAGGTCTAGTAAACGTTGTATGTGTGCTCTAGTTTTTGTGTGTGTATATTTACGTATAAGATTTTGATATGCCTACAAAGATATTGCACATGTTGATCAAGAAGTTCTGAACCTAGTGAGAGATGATGAGGAACTAGCTCCTATCATAAGCGATTATGAAGAGTATAGACGAGGAGAAATTCTAAGGCAACAGCTAGCTGATGAAATGTGGAGAGATTACTATACCTAAGTTGATATTACGAATCATGTACATAAACTTCAGTTTTAAATGCTAAAGAATCACACAGATGTAGTATTTCTATATTGTCTTTCATGCTACATCAAGAGTTCAAGATCAAATGAATAGAGGTTATTGGGTTCTTAGAGCTTATTGTATTTCTATATTTCTATATATGCTTAGAGCTTATTGGGTTCCTAGATGTCGTCTCCCCCTTTGTGTACACTAGCTTAGGCTCTGTTTATCTGAGACTGTTTTGTCTACCTTAGTTGCATATATAGCTGTTTACTTGCCTTTTTGCTTCATCATCCATTGTGTCGTTCTGTCTATGGGATTGGGGGAGTTTGAATAGAGAACAATCCCTTATTTTCAACACTTTTATTAGTAGATTTTTTGTAGTTTCCGTTTTTTATGCAAGCTGAACTCAAGAGACAGAACCAACTTGGGCATTTCGGACACAACACACCACTGCAATTCATCTATCATTGTGATGAAAGACAATGAGATTTTGTTGAGATAACAAATTGTTTGTATGCAAATTCAACCGTAGCATCACAAATCATACTGATGCTATGCAGTAAAAAAAATTTAATGTTTCATTAGTAGTTTAGGGGCTACTTCTCTGGATGCACATCCCCACTTGTGTCATTGTCTAGGGGCTACTTCTCTGCTGGCAAGAACGCTTCATGAGTAGTTTGTCCTTCACTGGATATTCTCATTCAATAATTGTTGCCCAAATCCCTGATTTGATCCACCATGGTCAATTTTGGCCGTTGGCTTAATTAAAGACAATATGTGACCAAGTGACACTGGTGACTATTTGCTTGTTAGAAACATTTTGATGGAGATTTTCTGATGCCTGTTGTAATCACACATTCAATGTTTTCAAATAGATATTTCTTGAACTTAATTACAGTAATATCTTTTTTTCAAAGAGAAGCATTGTGATTCATTTGGAAGTGCTTGGAAAATGCCTACTGGATTCATTCATGAGGTAACTACTGCTCTAACATAACAAGAAAAGGAAAAAAATGGAACATGTTACTCATATGATTAATCTTACAGGCTTGATGTTGGTCTAGTTATAACTTATAAACAGGATTTTATAGCTGTACAAAGCATAGCCCTTATGTGTTGTTATTATCTCATTTATGCCTGGATTATTATCTCAATGATGTTGGTCTAGTTATATACAGGATTTTAATGGAACATGTTACTCATTTATGCCTTATTATTATCTCAATGTGAAAGACAGAACATAGCCCTTATGTGTTGTTCTTGTATATGTAGGCATAATGTCGTTTATTTGCAACCCCTTATGTGTTTTCTTTACTTTTGGATATGTAGGCATCTTTGAAGATTGAGCAACATGAGAAGAAGAGGATGTACTGATTGTAATGGGATATGTAGACATCTTGTTGTGAAATTTTCCAATGTTTTGATGCGTACATAATGTAATGGGATTGTCCATGTTAAACTTCTTGTTGTGAAATTACCCAATGATGTGATGTTTACTGAATTCTCGGTTTAATTTTTCTGAGAATTTTGATGATACAGAATGAACTGCAATTGGGTATCAATTATACTAAAAATGCTAAGAATGCTGAGATTGAGAATGCTGAGACTGACGTGCTTAGAATGAGAATGCTGTGGTGTAGATTTTTCATATTTTACTATAAACTGAGAATGATGTGCTATATATGTTTCATATTTAAACGTATTCTGAGAATGATGTGCTATAATATTTTTTTATTTACTGACACATAGAAGATGATGGTTTTATTTAGTTAATCTATCGAATAAGTTAATTTTAAAAAATTTATCATCTCATCGACAAATATATATTTTTGTTATTGCTCATTTTTTTATTTCAGTAGGATGGGTTTAGATTGAGGTTAATAGAAAAATGAGACCATTTAAAATATGAATTATAACTAAAATCATAGTTTCTATCTTGTTTTCCTTTTCATTTTCTTAAGCAACCAAACATGAGAAATCATTTTCCTTAACATTTTCCTTTTAATTTTCTTTACAATTTTCCTCACTAACCAAACATAAAAATGAAATCCTTTTTCCTTTTCCTTTTCCTTTTCTTTCCATTTCCTTTTCATTTCACTTTTTTTCTCTCAATTTCCCACCAACCAAACACAGCCTATATAGATGTTTCATATTTAAACGTATTTTGAGTATGTTGTGCTAGAATCCTATGGTGTAGATTGCTCATTTTTTATTTTAGTACGATGGTTTTGGATTGAGGTTAATAGAAAATGAGACACTTTATAAAATATTAATTATAACTAAAATTATATTTTCTATCTAGTTTTCCTTTTTATTTTTATAAGCAACCAAACATGAGAAATTGTTTTTCTTCCCATTTTCCTTTTAATTTTCTTTTCAATTTTCCTCACTAACCAAACATAAAAAAGAAATCGTTTTCCTTTTCCTTTTCTTTTTCTTTCCATTTCATTTCCATTTCACTTTTCTTTCTCTCAATTTCCCACCAACCAAACACAGCCTTAGGATGGTTGGTGTGATCAGTCCCGATGTAACTGCTGTTTGTTATAGTTGGTTCTCATCTCTCGTGTCCACAAAAAATCTAGCATGTGGTTTGGGATATCTATGTAGCAAATCTTTGTTCTTGAACCAGTGTTTTGTCTGTATTACTAATGCTATCATGTATCCCCACTACAACTGCTACTTGTAGTGCTACTGCAGGAACTAAAAATAATTTATACCAACTATGTATAGAAATTATCGTTTGACTATTATGAAAGTATTTGTTTTGTTTTGTTTTGTTTTTTTTGGTTTTGTTTTTTTTTTTGGGGGGGGGGGGGTTGTAAAAATAAAATAAAAAATTATCACAAGTTCATAACTCATGATAAAAGGGAAAGCCAATACTATTGCAAGCCATTCCCTATTGTGTTCATACAACTGAAGCCTTTATCACAAGTTCATAACTCATGATAAAAGGGAAAGCCAATACTATTGCAAGCCATTCCCTATTGTGTTCATACAACTGAAGCCTTTGTTGAAGGAAAGGGCGCATTTAATCACCGTTTGATTTCTACTCTTTATCCCCATTGTATTTGAATACAATGCTATCATGTTGACGAGTAAATCCGTCACACAATAAGGTGGTGCTGATGAGAACACCTCCGGTGACGTGGCGCTCCGTCGGTAGAGGAGTGCAACCTGATGAGAGGCAATCCCGGGTTGGGGAGTGCTAAATCCGAGCTGTTGAACTGAAGCCCATCCTAACTCCGATCGATCTCCGTAGGTCTACAACATAGGAAAATTCGTCAGGGGGTTCGGGTCTGGGGCACGCCCAAATCCTCTCGATACTTATGGCAGGTGATAGAAAGGGACTCGGGATAGCTAGATCTGACCTATTGGAAGATCTTCCCATCACTGTTTCGCCGAGCTATGGAGGAAGAAATATAATTATGTGGAGGAAATATTGAGTATGAAGATCCCTCCTTGCAGTATTTTGGCTCCTCTCTTCCCTTGTATATTAGAGTTTTTATAGATACCATATTGCCTTGTAACATGCAGGCTAATTAAGTGGCTTCATTGGAGTAACAATTACCATGAAAGTATGCCTTAATTATCGAATTAGTGGCCATGAAAATATGTCATAATGAGATGTAACTACCCACCATCGATAGCTCTTTGTGAAGGAGGTGGAGGTTGACTCGTTCAACTATGGATCTTTGGGCCGTGGGGCGGTGTAACAATGGCCTAATTATTGGATTGATAGGCATAATGGCAGGCCATAGGAGTAACACATCCTTAAACAATGATTAATATTAATGTCGTCTCGACCATTCGAACTTAAGTTTGAGGTTTGGCCAAGCTCCAATCATGATGATCATTTAGGGAGGAGGGATTGGGCTTGTCAAAAAGATGGGAAATTGAACCGGTAAAAGATGTAGTGGGGAAAGTAGTGATCAAACAAGGAATTTAATAGAATTTCAGGTCTCGCATCCAAATAATCCTATAATTACACATGTCTCGCACGTGGTGATTTTCAAGACCTCATTCTTAGGCAACCAAAACCTCATTTGGCCTCTCACACTAAAGATTTTCAAGTGGCAAACAAAAATTTACACAACTTTTATTTTTTATTTTGGTGTGAACGGTTAATTAACCGGGTTGATTGAGATTCTGGGCTATCCTAGAGATAGGCCCATATCTTTGTAAACCCATTGTGTATTCTCCCCTTTGGCTATAAATACAGAGTTGGGGGCTCCTCCCCAAAGAGTTGATTCATAACACGTTATCAGCACGAGCCTCTAAATATTTTTTCTTTCCACAAAATTTTTTCGTTCGTTGCGAAGGCGAAGGCGAAGACGAGACGGTAGATCCACGAGCGCGGTGCAAGGCTTCCTCAATCAAGCGTCGTCATCCGCGTAGGGCTTCGTGCAACCGTCGCTATATCTGGAGGACGGATATAGAGATAAAAACACTAAAAACGATGTTTTTAATCATACGTATGATTGTCCCTCCCCTAGATCTCGCAAGATCGATATGGGGACTATTTGTCGCCTTGAAAACGACGGACCGTTCATCCCAAAAATACAATTTTTAGGGCTAAACCCAAAAAAATTTTAACCCTCCGGCGTTTTTGCCCCCCCTCCCCCCCCGCGCACGCCGCGCCGTCCCCCTCCACCCTACATGGGGGGGGCGGCGGCGGCCTCCCCCCCTCCTGCAGAGGGGGGCGGCGGCCCCCGCCGTCGCTCCCCCCTGCAGGGGGGCCGCCGGGGGGGCGACGGCTCTGCCCACCGTCGCTCCCCCCTGCAGGGGGGCCGCCGGGGAGGGCAGCGGCTCTGCCCGCCGCCGCTTCCCCCTGCAAGGGGGGACCCCCCCCCCCCCCGCCCCCCTCCTGTAAGGGGGGCGGCGGCGCCGCCCCCCCAACAAAACCCTAGGCCATATTGGGCCTTTTCGCAGCCCAACACTACGGGCTTCGGCCCGCAGAAAAAAAAATCCTCTCCTGCGGGCCGAAGCGGGCCGCAGGCCGTAAAAAAAAAAAATTTTTCCTGCGGGCCGAAGCCCGCAGGCCATTTGAAAAAAAAAACAAAAAAAAAATGCCTGCGGCCCGAAGTGGGTAGGCCAGAGTTTTTTTGAAAAAAAAAATCTGGGGGAGGGACAAAGGCTATAAACAAGCCTTAAAAGAACTTTTTGGGCTAAAAATCAATTTTAAAAGGGCGTTTAAGGACAGAAAATTCGTGAAAAATCACGGTATAATACGGGACTACTATCGGGCAGGCAAAGGCTTTTTGGGATATTTGGGAAACATTTGGGATGATGAGGGAACCTCTTTTCCTCAGACAAAGAAAATATTTATTTTGGGCACTTAATCAATTTAATTGATTAAACCCATTTACTTTACAACCCTTGCATCGTAATTCCTTTTACATGCTTTACATCTCTCGCAATTTATGTGGATATTATATGCGTGGTTGTGCATCATATTTAAAACTTAATAATTATGAAGATCCTGCGACTGCTCTGCCGTTAGTCACCTAACCTAACGGTGTATGACGTTGCCCAGTGGTCCAATAATTATTAAGTGATTAAATATTTTTATCCTCATGTGCTATAACAGCCTGTGATGTTTGAAAATGTTGATGATCACAATATTTCTGCATGAATTGCTAAATGTGGTTTTTGGATCGGCCGTTTAGTCCCACAGTTTATTTCCCGCAATTTTCTTTTATTTTTGAGAGAAATTGTAGTGAGGACTTTATGTAAATGTCAAAGAAAGAAGACCAACTTCCATGGAGTCGGAAGCCACGCTTGAAGCTGGAGATCTCTTATGGGACCCACGTGGTTTCCAAAGTTGTATTTTCATTTTTTAAAGCTGCAAATTTGTATAATTTGGACTGTGGACTTTTTGAACTCTTTCTTGTGGGACTGGCCGATCCACACATTTAGCCTTTCGTTAAATATTGCCTCCGCATGAAAATGTTTTCTCTGATTAATTATTAATTCATGCATGTTTGTGCTCTGCTAGATAAATGGCTAAAATTGCAAGCGTTGACTTCGAAGTGCTGGATGCATCAGGTAGAAACTATCTAAGCTGGCAGCTAGATGTAAAGTTTCACATGCAGGCTAGGTCCATCATTACTGCTGTGACTGAAAAAGAAAATGTTAGCGATATAGAGAAGGCGCAAGCCATCATCTATATTCGCCGCCACGTGGACAAGACCTTAAAGGCTGAGTACCTTACGGTCGAAGATCCACTTGAGCTATGGACCGCCCTTGAGGATAGGTATAAACATCAGAAAGATGTTATACTCCCAAGGGCGAGATACGAGTGGGAGAACCTGAGACTACAGGACTTTAAGTCCATTGCTGAGTACAACTCAGCACTTTTTAGCATCACCTCACGCTTGAAGTTGTGTGGTGAAAAAGTCTCAGAAGATCGCATGCTGGAAAAGACGTATACGTCTTTCCATGAAAAGGATGCGATACTCATGCAGCAATACCGTGAACGTAAGCTCACCAAGTATTCAGAGTTGCTGTCCTGTTTACTCATGGCCGAGCAAAACAGTGAGCTTCTCCTCGCCACTCACAACATGCGCCCCCTGGCACTGCCCCCCCTGCCAGAAGCTCATCATGTCTCTTCCTCCAAAAAGAAGAGGGACAATAAAAGAAAAGAAAGACCAAAGAAAGGGGGGGACAACTAAAAAGAGCCAAGGGCCCACCACAGCAGAGAAAGAATGAAGGGAAGCGCAAGTTCACCTGGCGCAGGAATGATAATAAGAAAAATGATGCACCCCACACCCAAGAGGGATTGGGAAGACCAGTGCCACAGCTGTGGCATGAAAGGCCACTGGTCCAGAGTGTGCAGGACCCCAGTGCATCTCCAGTAGCTTTACAAACAAAGCAAGAAAAAGAATGCTGAATCAAACCTGGTGGCTGCGAACAATGCAGTCAAGTTCACAGCCAAAGACTTCGAGTCAGATGATATGCTTAATTAGCCTGTTTTCATTTATCTTAGCATTTTATTATGAACAATCTATTTTATGAGAGCTTTTATGTAATTTGAATTCTGTTGAATAAAATTTAGTTTTTCTGAATGCAAATGTTTACTCCTCTTTTTAGATGGGATGCTCTCATGACTGCTCAGTAGACAGCGCGTCGACACATACGATCCTTTAGCACAAATGCTATTTTCATAGCATTACTCCGTATAAGAGCCCTGTAAACACAATTTCAAGGCCATCGGACATAATTGAAGGTTCTGGGAATGCAACCTTGTTGCTCCCCAATGGAAAAGAAATAAAAATTAAAGATGCACTTTACTCTCCGAATTCCAAGAGAAACTTACTAAGTTTCAAAGATATCCGTCTTAACGGATTCCACTTGGAAACATCAAATGTAAAAGAAAATGAATTACTGTATGTAACGTCTCAAGAAAATGGAGTTAAAACCATACTTGAACGTTTTGAGAGCCTCTCATCAGGCCTCTACCATACAAAAATTCGGAGAGAGGAAGCAAACCTGATGGAGCACCTGAAGTGCCCGACATCGGCCAAATTCTTACTTTGGCACGATAGACTTGGCCACCCCGGATCTGTGATGATGCACCGCATTATATCACAAACCCACGGGCCTAACCTGAAGAACCAGAAGATTCTTCAGAAGGGAGAATTCCCTTGTGTACCCTGCTTTAAGGGAAAATTAATAACAAGGCCATCACCACTTAAAGTGGATATCGAGTCTCCTAGCTTCCTTGAAAGAATACATGGAGACATATGTGGACCCATCCACCCCCCTAGTGGGCCCTTTCGGTACTTTATGGTACTGATTGATGCATCTTTGAAATACTCGTATGTGTGTCTACTTTCAACCCGCAACTAAGCTTTTCCAAAGCTTTTGGCACAAATAATAAAGTTGCGGGCGTATTTTCCAGACAACCAAATTAAGAAAATACGTCTTGACAATGCGGGGGAATTTACCTCTCAGTCATTTCAAGAATATTGCCAGGCAACAGGAATTGAAATTGAACATCCAGTGCCGCATGGTCACACCCAGAATGGGTTAGCTGAGTCGCTAATTAAAAGACTCAAATGGATCGCATGTCCATTGCTGATGAAATCCCAGTTGCCGGTGGATGCATGGGGACATGCAATCTTGCATGCTGCATCACTAATAAAAATAAGACCCTCAGGAGGTCAGAGTTTATCTCCAATGCAACTTGCATATGGAACGCCGCCGAACATCTCTCACTTGAGAATCTTCGGCTGCGCAGTTTATATCCCCATTGCACCACCCCAGAGGACCAAGATGGGCCCTCAACGTCGCCTAGGTATCTATGTAGGGTATGACTCACCCTCCATTATAAGATACCTAGAACCCCAAACTGGGGACGCTTTTAAGGCACGCCTTGAAGACTGCGACTTTGATGAGACGTATTTCCCTAAAATGGGCCTAGACATTGAAAAGTCTAGCGCAAAGCAAATGTTAACGTGGGATACAAAAAGTCTGACCCACTACGATCCGGTAACAAAACAATGTGATGACGAGATCCGGAAGATCTTGCACATCCAGGACACAGTCCATAGATTACCGGATTCGTTTACTGACAACCAGAAGATTGTCAGATCACACATCCCTGCTGCGAATACTCCAGCTAGGATTGACATCCCAAAGGATGGATGCAATCCACCAGCAGCAGAAGTGGCTGCACCTCAACAGAAAAGAGGCAGACCACCAGGCTCCAAGGATAAAAATCCAAGAAAAAGAAAAATATCCGGAGACCTTGGGACGATACCCCCACAGAGAAACGAGCTCGTGTCCATACCCTCTCCCCTCCCGGAATCCACTGCAGAGGAACTGCCGGGAGAAACTGAAATATCATTGAATTATGTACGTACAGGGGAGGTATTGGACAGAAAGAGTACAGTCGTCGACGATGACTTCGCGTTTCACATTGCCATTCACGTCGTCGGAAGCGACGATGATTATGAACCACACTCCGTTGCTGAATGCAAACGTAGAGATGATTGGCCAAAGTGAAATCAGGCAATAGAAGCCGCGCTGGACTCGCTTCAGAAACGAAAAGTCTTTGGGCAAATAGTCCAGACACCTACTGGTGTCAAACCTGTGGGATATAAATGGGTATTCGTCAGAAAAAGAAACGAAAATAATGAGATCGCACGCTACAAAGCTAGACTTGTAGCGCAAGGATTTTCCCAAAGACCGGGAATAGACTATGACGAAACATACTCCCTGGTCATGGATGCGATCACTTTCAGATTCCTGATAAGCTTAACAGCAAAGGAATGCCTAGATATGCAGCTAATGGATGTTGTGACTGCATATCTATACGGCAATCTCGACAAGGAGATATACATGAAACTTCCTGATGGCTTTTCTATGCCTGCTGAACTGAAAGATAAACCTCGGGACGTCTATTCTGTTAAGCTACAAAGATCATTGTATGGTCTCAAACAATCAGGAAGAATGTGGTATAACAGACTCAGTGAGTTCCTTGTTCAACAAGGATTCACAAACAATGAAGTCTGCCCTTGTATCTTCATAAGAACAAAGGGAAAATGATTCGTAATAATTGCTGTCTAGTAGACGATCTGAATCTCATAGGATCTCCTGAAGAGATCACTGAGATATCTGTAAGCCTAACAAAAGAATTTGAAATGAAAGACCTAGGCAAAATGAAATTCTGCCTGGGCTTACAGATTGAACATCTAAAAGATGGAATCCTCCTACATCAGACCACATACACGAAGAAAATGTTGCAAAGATTCCATATGGACCAATGTCATCCACTAAGTACACCTATGGTGGTACGCTCTCTGGATGCACATAAAGACCCCTTCCGGCTGCTGGAAGAGGGGGAGGATATACTTGGTCCAGAAGTTCCATATCTGAGTGCCATCGGAGCACTACTATATCTGGCAAATTGCACGCGTCCCGACATAGCGTTCGCAGTAAATTTGCTAGCCAGATACAGTGCAGCGCCCACACAGCGCCACTGGACCGGGATAAAGCACCTTCTGCGCTACCTCTAAGGGTCTACAGATTTGGGACTCTTCTACAAAAATGGAATATCATCTACACTTGCAGGTTATGCTGATGCAGGCTACTTGTCTGATCCCCACAAAGCGAAGTCACAGACTGGGTACGTGTTTACCTACGGAGGGACAACCATTTCCCGGAGATCCATCAAGCAAACCTTGACGGCGACCTCGTCCAATCACTCTGAGATCATTGCCATCCATGAATCGAGCAGAGAATGCGTTTGGCTACGCTCAGTTGTCCACCACATCTTGTCTACCACCGGACTGAAGACTGAAGATCTCGAACCTACTACAATGTTCGAGGACAATGCTGCTTTATAGCTCAGTTACGAGGTGGCTTCATCAAAGGTGACATGACGAAGCACATTTCACCAAAGTTCTTCTGGACGCACGAGCTACAGAGAGATGGCAAGATCGACATCAGACAAGTACAATCATGTGACAATTTGGCAGATTTGTTCACTAAAGCCCTTCCTACTGCCACTTTTAGGAAACTTGTACATAGGATTGGAATGAGACGCCTAAGAGATCTGCAAGCTTGAGGGCTTGTACAGATCAGGGGGAGTTTGGCAGAGTTTGTACTCTTTTTCCTTAACTATGGTTTTCCCCACTGGGTTTTCCATAGCTAAAGGTTTTAACGAGGCAAATCTCACCAACTCAGGATTCTGAAGTATCCACCCCATGTGAGACTCTCCTACGCTCGGAATCCTGAAGCATTCACGAGCAGAGTCCACACATATGGCTGGATAAGGGGGAGTGTTGTGAACGGTTAATTAACCGGGTTGGTTGAGATTCTGGGCTATCCTAGAGATAGGCACATATCTTTGTAAACCCATTTTGTATTCTCCCCTTTGGCTATAAATACAGAGTTGGTGGCTCCTCCCTAAAGAGTTGATTCATAACATATATAATATTCCATTGATATATTAGTTTGATTACAATATCATATTTATAGGTAAAACAAAGATTAATTTGACTCGTATTAAAATTCTTAAATAGAATTAAATAAAGACTCTTAAATTAACTCAAACAGTTAAATATACAAAAAATAAAAGAGATTTTCGTAGAACATGAAACTGAAAAATCAAATTTCTTAAACAGGAAACTAACTAAAAAGGACTCAAATTCCTTCTTAAAAAGTGAACTAAAAAGACACAAATAACTAAATAAAAAAGGACTCAAAGAAATTTATATAATAAAATCTATTAAGAATCAAATACTAAATAGAAGCATGACTCCAAGCTGGGTTCCCTTCAAAATATATTTCAAAGTTGAAAATTTCTGTAAGCTCTTGTGATTTCAAACAAAATGCTCAAAAAAATCTCATGTTGATGACAATCACACTGACCTAACATAAATCTAACCCAGTGTTAAAATATAAAATAGATGTCACAAACCCTATAACCACCTAACATTTGGAACATCAAATTCCTTAAACTAACAGTATCTCATGTCATTTCATTGTTTGATGATGGTTAGCCTCCTCTTATATTTGTACACATCACTTGTATCGGCAAACCCAAGGTTGACACTATAGTTCATGAGAATGAAGGAGCATGGATTGCAGATCTAATTCCTGAAACAAGTACGAACATCCAACCACTTGGCTGGCCATATAATATCCTAGAATGGAATGTAACTTACTCCATTTTACTCAACGTTGCCAGTCAGCAGTTAGCTGCAGCTCACCCATGACTGCCTCCATGTTCACTGCTGGCAGATTGCAGGTTTGCACTTAAAACCATGCTAGCTAGCTGCTGGTAGTTGAGAAAATTGAAGAACATTTAGGATTCAGAACTATAAGGTCCCCCTCACTATACGGTCTATACCTAGATAAATTGTTCATCTTGTGTCAAAAACCCAAGCAATGAAAGCAATCACATGGGCAAATCTTACAGTCTTCATTGATTGTAATACTATTCGAGTCGGTGCAAGTTACTAGGCGTCTTTAAGATCACTGCACACAAACCTTTTTCTTTGCTATAAAATGAGGGTGAAAAAGTTGACAGAGACATTGCCAAGCAATGGAGAAGTCTGCAAAGATGGCGATGGTCCTTGCATTCTTGCTTGCAACTGCTGTTGTGTCTCTTGAAGGGAGAAAGCTGCAGGCTGAGCCCAAGTACGAGCCCGACACCTTCCCCGGCTTCCCCGGAGGGCCGCCGCTGGGGACCGGCTCGATTCCCGGGTTCGGTGGGCTGCCAGCATTTGGCGATATCCCCGGTGGACAGCCGCTGTTTGGTTCTACTCCGGCGATCCCCGGATTCGGCGGTGTGCCTAGTGTCGGTGAGCCATGAAGGAAATGGGCTGGGCGGAGTGTTGCAATGCAACTGGTTTGAACAGTGACTGTGTAAGAGAGTGTGTGATATTGTTGCTTATGGGGAGGTCTAGTGTTAGGTGTGGTCTCTTTCAGTAACGAAGCATGGTTGTATTTGCTTTCGGTTAAGTTTAATAGCTTTGTTTATTAGTACTGCAGGTGTGTGTTGTTGTCTTTCAGCCGGTGGAAGCTTGTTTATGTAATGGATTTCAGATTATAGAAGCTTGTTCTATTTGTTATTGTTAAATGACTTCTTATGCCTTGGAATAATCTATGTTAAGACGTTGCGAAGTTGAATTTGGATCTTTGTATTTTCAATTCAAAAAAAATCATCACTTGAGAGCTTGATACCCATGATCGTTCTCAAGGGAAGAATCGTGGCTTGCCCCTTGCTCATTTAGCTTCGAATAACAACTGGCGAACTTCACGGTTCTATTTAATAAAATTTAACATCGTTTTGCATTACTATCAACACGATATATTTGTTAAAATTTAGCATTAAATTGGCGCAAAATCATTGCTTCACTTCACAATCAAGAAACTCAAAAAATGTTGAGACCTCCCCACTTGAAACTACATAAACTTAGGGCAACAGCATATACCAAAAGGATATGAAAACAAAACGATGCTGATTGTCTGAAAGACGCAATATATCAGCATAAATTAACAGTGGTAACAAGTATTTCATATAGGATACCTTTCACATCTCCGTTAGGGGAAACCCCCCTTGTGTCTAGCAAGGGAACATAGATGACATGATTGCAAAAAATTGCCAAGATATTTCCAGCAACAGCAGGCTGCACTCAAAAGCCAGAGTCTCTACTGAGTCACTCCTTTTGAGAGCTATCCACAATTAGCCTGCTGCGTGTCAATGCACTGTAAAACCCCCCTCACTGCACAAAAGTATACAGCATCTCGGCCCTCGGGCCAACTGGGCGCGCCAAACCCTCTAATCTAAAGCAGACCGACACCCAAAGATCCCACCCGCCAAGTTTCTCCTTGGCTTCCATCGAAGAAGAAAAAAGCACAAGATTGCAGCGAATTATCATCTTTGAAAGAGCTTCTGCCCACCGTTGTTCTTCCAAACTCCACCAACCGGTAAAGCCTCCGATGTTCTTGTGCCAGGCCCCCCTATTGTGCGATCGGGGCTAGCATCCGTACGTCCGATGGCAAGTTGTGCGGCCGGTGAGTCTTCGCCTAAGCGAGTTCTATTAAATTTCGAGGTCTTTTTCTTGCGTTGCTTGCTGCTTTCCCCAACACGGTCGCCACCCACAGAGTTCTGGACGGAGCTAGCATCATTTGTAGGCAGTCCTCCACTGCCACTGCTCGAGCCAGATGGATTCACTCGTGCATTACTTGGATTAGTAAGAGTCTTAGCGCCTCGATACCCATCCTTGGACAAAACCTCCCCCTGATTTTCTTCCTGATTCTTCTGATTCAACTGAAGCTTCCTTACTTGATCGAGAAATGGATCGGGAAAGACGGCCTTTCTGTTCGCGTCATCTGAATGATCGACAGTTTTTCCCTTAACCTTTTTATTTCCATGCTTGCTCCTGTTTGAACTGCCAGAATCAGTTTCCCCATTTTCTTGCAGACGCTGGTTGCGGAAATTGTCATTGTAGGCATCAATCAGCTCCTTCTGCTTCTGACGATCAGGGCATAGCCAGGCAATCTCGAGCATAAGATGCTTCAGGCCAAACTGCTCAACATAAGAAATGTACTCCCAGGTGTTGATCAGGTCTTGACGGTACTCAGCAGTTATGCTCTTAAATGCGGCATATCTCTCCTCGTCGTTCCCTAATCCAGTGCGCACCCGTTCTATCAGTTCCTTGTTTGCTGCTTGAACATCATCCATGCTTGGCAATGATTGCTCGCCAACACGCAGAACTTGTTTTCCAGCGGTAGCAGAGGAGGAATTAACTGTAGGAACAAGATTAGGAGCCGATGAAGAATGCCTCATTTTATTTCCACTAGCTGAGCCCCATGGAGAATTGCCAGAGGCAGGAGACACGAAGCCATTTGCTCTTGCCGAAATAGGCGCTCTAGCCACCTGAATTACTGCGGCCTGCGGCTTAGAATTGGAAGAAGTCGATGACATATGACCTTGATTCTGTATGGGCCTGAGCTGAGGAAAATTCGCAGAAATAGATGGGCCAAGCCCGTGACCATCTGACAGCCCAGGCCGAGGATGATTAAGAACCTTCACTGTACCCTTCTTACGATTAAGGCGAGACGCAAGAGTGCTGTTCCCCAAACCATCTACTCCGGGTTTGGGCTTACTGCTCTCTTTCGCACCAGGAAGAGGGGGGAATAACTCTTCCACGAGCTTCGCAGAACTCCCATGGTTAAGAGCCTGAGCATACCTAGCAGAAGGCTCAGGTAGCTCCCGATCCGCAAGTGGAGGGAAAGATGATTCCTCTAAAATAATTGCATTTCTAGAGCTTTGGATGTTGTCTGCCGAGGAACTTGGAGGTGCATCTGCACGTGAGTTGACAGTGGAAGGTTCTGAAGATCCCGAGGCTCTATTAGCTTGGTTTGGCTCCCCAAGGTCACTACCAGATCGAACAGATGATGACTCACGAGCCCTACCATCCGCAGCTGCTGTCTCCAGGCTAGCTTGAATCGCCATAGCCAATTGGTTGTTAGGTGGATCAGGACGAAACGCACGCCCTCTTCCCCGCCGCTGATCTTGATCATTACTCTGCCTATATCTGAAGCTAGTCGGTATCTGAACAAAGGAAGAACATGAGAAAAAGGATATAGCAAACACAAAAAAGAAAACTATAAAACATGCAGCACGAAAAAGGATATGAAATAACTTGATGCTAAATCAGATTATATATTATTAAAATCCCGTGAATAAACAGAGGTGATGTGATAGATAAATTCTAAAAGCAAGAAATTACAAGCGATTTGGCTTGTCGGGATGTTTTCAAGATCCAAATGCAACATCCAGATATAACAAATTGCATCTATAGCTAATCAATTCATGTATTTAGCGATTCATTAGATTGGATGTATATGTTACAATATGTTGCAATGGCACATCTATTATGAAACAGGTCATGTCAAGCACCAGTCAGATACACGTCACACACGTATATGTGTATTTTTAGAATTTGCTGTGAGGAAGCATGTCCCATCCATTCAGCATGTCATATCCATGTTGACAGTCCAGAGCAATGCAACACATGCTACCTAGCAGCCGATTGCATTCAATAATATTTATGCAAATCATCAGTTGATTTTTAAGCATTCTAGACAATAAACCTATCTGCCTATGGCCATCAATTGAGACAGGCAGATGCTACTTGTAAACTAAATGAAAACACACAAAAAACTGTGAATCGGGAGATATGGTCAGAATATAAAAGATGCACCAAAGATAAAGTGAATTCTTCTATAGCATATAGATGCTTTCGGGTTCATTCATTTAACATGGATGCTTTATATTTCAATACAATGCTCAAATTAACACAACAGATGTAATTCATTCAAATTATTTAATAACTGGGCATATGAAAAAAGCCGAAGGCAGGGGGAGGGGGTTGGGGATAATTCTGGGTTTTCAAAAAAAAATTAGGAACTTGATTCAGATCTTGTAATGCAACTTAATTGGTTTGCTAGCTAACAATGATGGTTCAACTTTTAGTGAAACCTTCTTAAGGCAATGAGTATATGCATACCTGAAGTGCAGCATTTCGCTTTGAACGAGACATGTTGCCACCATGCTCAATCGTATTGTGTCTCTGTTAAAAAGGAACCATATAATCAGCTGATGGATGGTGTTGATAAAACTATACTTTGTGAAATTGGAAATTGGTACATTAGTTGATGTCCAAATATGCTACCAAATGTAACAAAAGCCAAAGGTTAATTTCTTTTAAGATAATAATGTCATCACCTTCATTTCAGATTCTGTTTGGAAGACAACGAACTTCTTTGCCAGGCATGATTCATCCTCACATAGAAAATGCTCTTGGCGGAAGTGGGTCTGTAGATATAGTAAAAATAAGCATAATCAGATAACATGTACTCTGACGGGAAGAAAATATTTTTAAAAATAAATACATAAAAACTAAAGAACTCTAAATTCACATAAAAAACTGTCAGAAGAACATGTTAAAATTAAAATAATAAAGGACTCTAAATCCACAAACACATCTTTCGAAGTTGTCCACGTAACATGACAGTAACCATTCTATTTTCTTCACCATCAGAGCATAGCAAGTTGACCGTCATGTGAAGCTCTTACGAATGATTGAGCACATGATCCTCACATTTTGCATGTAGATGTTATCAACTAATATGTGTATAAACATGTATTCTCAAAATAATGTTAGGAAATGATGTTAAAATTAATGTACCTCTAAGTCGTCGTAGCTTCTAAAATAGTCATATTGCCCAGGATGCTGCCTGCACATCATTGTCATGAAAGTCTATAACATGTATGGCATTAATTAATCCATTTCAAAGCAGAAAGGAAATCGTACCGTTGGCATATGTGACAGGTATAATGTTCTGTAGACATGTGCATGTAAAGTTCATTGTCCCCGTAAAATGGGTCTCTGCAGAACTCACACATAGGATGCCCCGTAAAACCGCCACGTTCGCTCTCAGAACCATCCACTTCAGAATCACCCGTATGTATGTGTTGACGCAGTTGTGATTGGGTATATAACTTTTGCTCACAAATAAATACCTGATATAAAAGCCAAATTAGCAATACATACTAGACTGCAAACTTTACAAATATGATAGGGTGAAAGATTCGCGAAAGAACCTTACAAAACTATAGATAATTATATGGACAAGAAAGCCATGGAAGAATGTCTATATAAAGAGCATACAAGAACACCCCGAATAGGTCATTCTGATGCTACACTTGTCTTTAACCGTTTCTTGAGCGTAGAGGATTAAAGATTACAACTAAATACTGCAAATATGGTTCAATATCAACAAGAATAAAATACATACATACATCCGATAAGGCATAGGAGATATAGTAAACAAAATTCAAGAATATACCACCAATTTGTATTAATGCTTTAAATGCATAAGTGCACATCTATTGTTTTCTAGTTGTGTCTGAAAGCTGGCCAAATCTACATGCTTGGTCCTTGCAAGTTTCAAGTAAAGAACAGTCAATCCAAATAACATTGCAGAGCCAACAACTACAGTAGCTGAGCACCCTCACCTTAATCATACAAAATATATGAATGGAGGCCAGTTAACAAGAAGAAATTTACCAAATAACCTGATCAATTGTTTTCATGAAAGCACCAGCCAGGGTTTGTGATTGCAAAACTGTAGAACGTTTTTTAGGATTACAGATGGCATTATACAAGCCATTCACATAAGTCAAGGGAAGACGAGGAAAGCGTGTTTCAAAATCTGAAACTTAAAAACTATCTTAAAAGGGTTGGAGTCTAGAGAATGTCAAGAAAAGCGTGTTCCCAAAATTCAAGACTTAAATATTCTCTTCGGCAAAACAAGAAATAAAATCTGAGGGGCAATCCTAGCAAAGGGTTATTATCATTCATCTCACCCCCCCAAATTTCATTTTCTCAAAATCTGATACATGAAAGATGATTCCAGATACCCTTGTCCACACTACCACAAAAGAGAGAGAAAAGGGTTTCGGTATAAAGTTTTTGGTTGCTTAAATGTAGGAAAGGATTGGTGTTGTCAACCTACAATCAGCATTTCAATTGTCACATAATTTTTGCTATGAAGAGACATTGGAAGCTACAATCTTTGTGCGCCCATAAGAAATCTCGGAGCCACCCGTTAATAGTAATGGACTCTGTGCAAAGTTTCCTCGTGTGATATGAGTTACTACCCCTTGATAACTTATAGTACCCCAAACATCCGACTGCATTTTCCAACTAAAATGGAAAATGACTACCGAAATTGCATTGTACATCCAAAATAGACCTAAGAAGACATGATCCCAGGCGGATACTTGACATGCCCCCCCTCTCTATAGGGCTCCAATCTAAGTATCATAAAGAATAATCTGAGAAGACTTTGGGTCTCATTGACAAAGGCCTAGTGAGGCGTTTCTTGTAAGTGTCTCCTCGTTTGATCAGCATAAGTATGTCCCCTGAAGGTGATATATAGCAATTTTCGAATGCGGCCAGTTGAAAAAAAAACCCATTTTGTGTTTTATTTTTAAAAAACTACATTCAGGTAGATTTATTGTACACATTCAAAAACCTTAAATTTCAAAGTTTGTGGTGAACTCTAGGTGATTTGATCCCCAATCAAGCCATCAAAAAAGTTCGGTTATTCTGAAACATTTATATATATAATAATGGCTTGATCGAGTGTCGAATACCATCATATTCACATCAATATTTGTATTTTGGGGTTTTAGAATATACAGATCATGTCCCACGAACAAAAAGAGGTAAAAAAATTATGTATGGCCGCATTAAGTGTTTGGTGCGACCCGACTTCACTTGAAAATTTGTCTTTACACACTTAAAATTTTCGTTTATTCTTTTAACAAACACTTAACACCTTACATTAAATTGTCAATCTAAATCACATACATTCTGTTGGATGTGATCTAACCTATCAAAACTATTTCTAAAAATTCATATATGATTTCTGTATGCTTCACTCTGCATTAAGTGGCAACAAAGTTGCCGTTCTAGGATTTTATTAAAAGTAACTAATTGATCACTCTTATTGGTAAAAACAATTCCGAAATCCTTTGATTTTTTGGTTGTAGATAGTGAAGATGGATTAGATACATCCAGTGGAATGAATTCTTCCATGAATTTCTAATTTAGTCATAAATTTTAATTTGGGGTGTTACGTTTCCGTTCAAAAATAAACGGAAATTGTATAATCTTCCATTTATTTTTTGGCTGAAGACTTAACACTAAAATTAAAAAAATTATGAATCCAATCACAAATCTGTTCATTGGATGTTATTTTATCCATTTAAGCTATTATAAGCAAAAAAATTTAATGATTTCCGTATGTTAGACATATGCATCAAGAAAATGATAAATTAATCACTTTTGAGAAAATCATGGAATGTTGTTTTTGTCGCAACTTGATGTATTTGTAAAACATATCCAATTAATTTGAAATTTTGTTGATAGACAATTTAAATAGGTTTGATCACATCCAACGGAAGAGATTTGTGATTTGGGTTCACAATTTAATTGTTATGGCGTTAAGTATTCATTCAGTAAATGAAAATTTTATAGTCCAACTCATATACATATACACAAATATACATATATACATATACAAGTAACCAGTTCATTTTTAAAAAATGAGTTGTTCAATTTTTTTTAAAAATGAGTTGTTCATTTTTTTTTAAAAATGTGTTGTCTTTCCCAGACCCACTGCTATTCATTGTTCAGGCATCCGAACAATGGGGGCAGAGGGGGCTCTTTGATAGGGATGCACATTCACTGTTCAATCATCCGAACAGTGGCGGCAGAGTGGCCTTTGCCAGCAATCCTCAATGAGCTGCTAGCTCACCACTAGCAACCCGCTTTGTGTGTGTGCGCGCACGTGCGTGTATGTGTCATAAATGAAAGTATAAACAGATGGAGATGGTATAACCAGATGTTGCCAAATAGCAAGCATATGGTTACAGCATATACATGCATAACTATATAACAAACTGAATAGTGCATAATGCCTATAATGACAACCAACTACGAAGTATCAAAGATGGATATTATATTCTGTAGATTCAGATGCACTGACTACTGCTTGGTAATATCACATGAAAATCCACATTAAAAGAGTTCATAAATTGTTCACATTAAAAAAAGCTGCATGTATGGTAATCTAGATTTTTGAGTACATGCAATGCACGTGAAATAAAATTTAAATTTATAAAAAATAGTAAGCCTTCAATGCAATTTAATTTATATATAATACATGGTTATGAAAAATGATGAAATTTATCGTTTTTAGTTATTTAATGAAGACGTTCTAATGAAAGTTGTCATTGAGAATTGAGGATCATTAGTCATGAATCTAGAAAAAAACAAATTTAATTTGAACAAAATGTGAATACCAATCTTTTTTTTCTTATGGAATTAATTCAAAAGAGGATTTAATGTTAATCAACATCTCTAATTGAAATCACTATCTCAATTGGAAAGGGAGAGAAGAGTAGAAGTTATAATAGTAAAGATAAAGGTGTACATTTAAATATATATATATATATATATATATATATATATATATATATATATATCTATATATTAAAACACAGAGGTTTTTGAATTTTAGGGCTGACTGGGACAAGCTGATGTCATGCTGATGTATAAAGAGGTTGATAGAAGAATGGCTAGGATTTAATCTTGGTAAAAGAAGGGTTGAGATGAGTGTTTGGAAACCACACCACTTTTTTCCTTTTGTTTTCAAACCCCTCACAATCACTACATTTGCGCAGAATACCACATATTTTCCTTTTTTGCTTAAAAAACCCTCTTATTTCACTTTTTACCCACACACCATACACACACACTTATACACTTCTACCCCGCGCGCCGGAGGCGCCCGCGCGCCGGAGGCGCCCGCGCGCCGGAGGCGCCCGCGCGCCGGAGGCGCCCGCGCGCCGGAGGCGCCCGCGCGCCGGAGGCGCCCGCGCGCCGGAGGCGCCCGCGCGCCGGAGGCGCCCGCGCGCCGGAGGCGCCCGCGCGCCGGAGGCGCCCGCGCGCCGGAGGCGCCCGCGCGCCGGAGGCGCCCGCGCGCCGGAGGCGCCCGCGCGCCGGAGGCGCCCGCGCGCCGGAGGCGCCCGCGCGCCGGAGGCGCCCGCGCGCCGGAGGCGCCCGCGCGCCGGAGGCGCCCGCGCGCCGGAGGCGCCCGCGCGCCGGAGGCGCCCGCGCGCCGGAGGCGCCCGCGCGCCGGAGGCGCCCGCGCGCCGGAGGCGCCCGCGCGCCGGAGGCGCCCGCGCGCCGGAGGCGCCCGCGCGCCGGAGGCGCCCGCGCGCCGGAGGCGCCCGCGCGCCGGAGGCGCCCGCGCGCCGGAGGCGCCCGCGCGCCGGAGGCGCCCGCGCGCCGGAGGCGCCCGCGCGCCGGAGGCGCCCGCGCGCCGGAGGCGCCCGCGCGCCGGAGGCGCCCGCGCGCCGGAGGCGCCCGCGCGCCGGAGGCGCCCGCGCGCCGGAGGCGCCCGCGCGCCGGAGGCGCCCGCGCGCCGAAGGCGCCCGCTAAATTTTTTTACGCTAATTTATTGTTCCGACTCAAGAGCGCCATCGCCGAATTTATTGTTCTACGTCGAATTTTTTGTTCCGCACAAATTTGACTGTGTAAATAATGTTTGGGAACAAAGCAATTTTTTTACGCTAATTTATTGTTCCGACTCAAGAGCGCCATCGCCGAATTTATTGTTCTACGTCGAATTTTTTGTTCCGCACAAATTTGACTGTGTAAATAATGTTTGGGAACAAAGATTTCGCGGGGGAAAATCTTAAATGAACCGTGCCCGCGGGCACGGGTTATGACTAGTATATATATATATATAATGGAAGGTGATACGATTTGCTAGGGATTTGGAGGAAAGATGGGATATTTATTGGAATACAAAGGATAATTTGGCCTCAATTCAAGAGGAGAACGGCCCCTAGCTTTTGATTCGAGAAAAAAGCCTAACTCTCACAGGATCTAAATCTTCCTACTCCTAATCTTCTATTCTCTTAATTCTTTTCTCAAACCTGCGCATAATCCCTATTATTCCAGCCCCCATTTGTAAAAGCTGCCGATTCCCTAAATTACAAAAATACACATGCTGCCCAAAATTACAAATATGCCACCAGTTGTTGTTGCATCCATAGTTGCATCATTACTCCGCATCCAAAGAACCACCTTGTCCTCAAGGTGGTGTCATGAAAATCATAAACATGTTGCTCCAAATGAGGGTGCTCGTCCCCTCCCAGCAGCGCCTTCTTCTTTTTCAACGACCAGATCTGGAGAGCACGCTCCTTGCAACGATGTTTCGGCCCGAACCTCTCGTCACATCGGAAGCATAAACATTTGATATGTCTATCCTCGATCTCGGTCTGCCTGAATCGCTTGATTATGTAGTCTGTTGGAGGTT
Source organism: Scilla litardierei (assembly GCA_030789695.1). Classification (NCBI taxonomy): domain Eukaryota; kingdom Viridiplantae; phylum Streptophyta; class Magnoliopsida; order Asparagales; family Asparagaceae; genus Scilla; species Scilla litardierei. The sequence continues at coordinate 166,501,072 of CM061132.1, forward strand.
CACTGCGCTTCTCCTGAACTGTCTAACCCACCGCTGGCTGGGACTTCTGAGTATCTGTTGTGGCACGAGTGTGGAATGTGGTACCGTTCATCGCTCCCTTGGCAGCCCGCCCACCATTGATCTTGTCCCACCGTTTGGACTAGCTCCATAACCTCTCCATGCCCCCTCAGCCATAGTATGTAGCTCAACTCTAATGTTTCCCTTCAATCCTTTCTGTTAGATATTGAATCACCTCATAGTTGTTTTGATGATGATCAACATAATTAGTACTAATGATTTTTTGAGTGTATTTGTGTAGATAAGATGCTTTCATGATCAAACATCAAAACAAAGAAAATTAGAGGCGTCAAAGATCATAGAATTCAAGGACATCCAAGACAAGGCAATAAAGAGCATTTTGCACCAAGGGCTTAATGAAACATCTTAATTTTAATGTAATTTTTATGTTGAGTCTTGGTAGCATGTTAAAGTCTTTGTTGAAGTTCACACACACTTAGGAACATACATAAAATGTTTTTAAAATGATTTGAAAATTATTTCCTAAGTTTTTAGAGCCGTATCTTATGTATCATCTAGGAGTCGACTACCATTAGTGTAGGAGTCGACTACTATGCATGTCTAGCTCTATCTGGACTTTAGAAGTGGTTAGGAGTCGACTCATATACACAAGGTAATCGACTACCACCTCCAGGAGTCAACTCCTCGATATACAGGAGTCAACTCTCAGCCCTGCTGGCAGGCTATAACTGTCAGATTTTTGCCGGTTTTTTCTAGCCGTTTAAGGGGTTGTTTGATCATTCTGCTGGGACAGAATTGTTGCCAACTTAATTGATGGATTTTTCAAGAGAAAACGAGCTTTATAAGTCCAAAAGCTTTTAAGCAACAAAACCATCTTCTTGGTCAAAAAATATTTCAAAGTTTTTAATCTTTCTTGGCCAAAGTTTCTTGATCTCAAAAGCTTCATTTCTAGATCATTTGGAGATCCATTATAGCCACACTACAACACACAATAGCTTCAACATTTGGCTATATGTAAAAAGAGTTATAATTTTTCTCTCTCATTAGAGAGGTGTTTGTCTCGTTGAGAAGTGTTTGTCCATTGTTGGACGTGTAATCCTTAGTCTTGTTTGAGACGTGATTAGTGGGATTTGTCCCGAGAGTGGACGTGTGGGTGGATGTAGGGGAAGAGACCCCAAACCAGGATAAATTTGTGCGTTTTCGATTGTAGCTCTCTTTGTGCTTATTGTGTACTTGCAATTGTTTTCTAGCTTCTGAATTACTCTTATCTTTTAAGTATTTTATTAATTAAGTATTGATTTGGTAACTCATGTTAATTACTTAGGTAGAATTATTAGAGTGGATTTTTATAATTTGAAAAACATCATGCAGCACCATCTAGTGTTCTATTTGCCATCACAGTGTCCCAACATGTGATATCAGAGCCCGGTTAATAGTTGATGTCAACAAATCCATTCCAAACTCAAGAGTGACATTCATTTCTCAGCCACAATTGCACATCGTCTCCAACTATATAGTGCGTGAAAGTCAGTGATGATGCTCTTCCTCCAATATATCGACATGGATTTATGGAGCATTATAGAGACACCGTATGTGAAGCCCATAAAGCCAATTCCGAAGTAGACCAAGAGTGAGAATGCACAAGGGACACTCAACACCAAAGCCATGACCTCATTGTTCTGTGCACTCGATAACACGGAGTACAACTGAGTGTGCATATCTATTACGCGCATCAAATTTGGCTCTCACTCGAGGTAACACATGAATCTAATGATCGTGTTAAATATACTAAAACCTCTTTGTATTTGCAGAAATATGAATTTTTCTTGATGAAAGGAGAGACAATCACGGAGATGCACACCCGCTTCACCAAAATAATCAACACTTTAAACGTGTTGTGCAAAGAGATCTCTCAAAAGGAGCAAATGAGCAAAGCTCCTTTGGTCACTCACACTGGAGTGGGAGTCAAAGGCAACGGCAATTCAAGAAGCCAACAATCTCAAAACGATCACAATAGAAGATCTTATAGGCAATCTCTTGGCCTATGAGCTCCAAGTAAAGGGTAGAAAGGAGGAGCAAACAAAGAAGAAGACACGTGCTCTCAATGCTGTCAAGGAGAAAAAAAGCTCGAGAGATAAAGATGATGATGGACAAATTTATCTCATAACAAGATAATTCAAGAACTTCATCCGACGTAAGCCTAAATTCAATAAGTAAATATTATCTAACAATATAATTTGCTTTGAATGTAATAGGCCATGACATTGTATAAATTATAAAAGAGTGCCCTCTACAAAAGAACAAGGGCAATGAAAAAGCCAAAGAAACTTCCAAGGGAAAGAAGTCCAAGAAGAAAGCCTTCACAGCTTGGGACACAGAACACTACGCAACAATCGATGAGTCTTCAATTGAGGAAGAAGCTAAAGAAGAGAACTATATGTGCTTCATGGGCATTGCTAATGAAAATACAGTAAATTCTCGCTTGAGACCTCTGATGCTAATATGATGTAGATGAGATGTTTGCTAATTGCTAAATTACTTGATAAGTATGAATCATTGCTTAGAGAGCATTGTAAGTTTAAAAAGATTCATACAGATTGCACGCCTTATATAGAATTTGAAAAAAGATAAAGGAAGAGAATATCAAATTGATAAGTAAAAATAGGTTGGATTAATAATGAGGTTAGTAACCTTCGTGGTAGGCTCAGTGACTTAGATAAGACTTTCACTACCATTAGGACCAAATATATGATGACATAGATAGGAATGTGGATAGGTTCAATAATGTTAAAGAGAAACTAGATGATTTATTTAGTTCCCAAAGACCCTCTAGTAGTAGATTTGGCCTAGATTATGATGACTCACGTTAGGCCTAAAAATGATCATGTTAGTGTGCTTCGCTGTAGAAATGGTTTCATCAAAATTTGGATTATGGGACCGTTCAAATGGAAGATGACTATGTTTCTAGATTCATGCATAGTGTGCATTTTTTGTAGAGATTTTGTGTGTGTGTGTTTGCAATCGGAAATCTAGAGTCCTAGACCTGAATGGGTTTGATTCCCTGTTGAGTGATATCTCTACTTTTGTGACTAATCTCATTGACCCAACAGAAAAGAATACCAAAACATTTGTTTACTTTTCAGATACCATAATATGATGGGATTAGAAAATAGTTTCCCAATAAACTTCAAAGAATATGCATATATTAAAAGGGAGGCCCAATTGCTTATGATGCATATTTTCCGGGGGGGGCTTATGCAAAGGATTGTAAGAAAAAAAATTTATGCATAATTTTTCATCACATGATAAAAATTTTACACATTGTATAATTTTATACACTTGGCATCTCACATACACTCACTTTTGAAGAGAGTTTATATGCCAAGAGGATCACCTATATAGGGGGAATAAATTATCCTTGAATGTTGAGTCACTATATTTTTTATAGGGATAGAGTGTTATCCCTTTTTTATTATGCCAAATAGGAGATATACATGTACACATTCACTCATGCATTGCATAATATTAATAATTTATATGTAATATGTTGCCATCATCAAAGAAAATGTAGGATGTTACATATTGAGTCATCATATAATTATTTTGATGATAAACACCATATTTAGTAATAATGAATTCTTGAGTGTATTTGTGTAGATAAGGTGCTTGCATGATCAAACATGCAAATCAAAAAAAATTAGAGCCAGCAAGGGCCATAGAGTTCAAGGACATCCAAGACAAGACAATAAAGAGCATATTGCACCAAGGGCTTAATGAAACATCTTAATTTTGTGTAATTTTTATTGAGTCTTGGTAGCATGTTAAAGTTTTTGTTGAAGCTCACACATTTAGGAACACACATAAAATGTTTTTAAAATTATTTGAAAATTATTTCCTAAGTTTTTAAAGCTGTATCATATGTATTAACTAGGAGTCGCCTATCATTAGTGTAGAAGTCGACTACTATGCATGTCTGGCTCTTGTCTGGACTCTGGAAGTGGTTAGGAGTCGACTCTTATACACAAAGTAGTCCACTACCACCTCCAGGAGTCAACTCCTCGATGTACAAGAGTCAACTCTCAGCCCTGCAAGCAGCCTATAACTGTCAGATTTTTGCCGTTTTTTCTAGCCGTTTAAGGGGTTTTTTGGTCATTCTGATGGGACAGAACTGACGGTTATTTATAAGGGTTGTTGCTGAAGTTATTGCCAACTTAATTGATCAATTTTTCAAGAGAAAAACATCTTTATAAGTCCAAGAGCTTTTGAGCAACAAAACCTTCTTCTTGCAAAAAAATATTTCAAAGTTTTTAATCTTTCTTGCCAAAGTTTCTTGATCTCAAAAGCTTCATTTCTACATCATTTGGAGATTCATTATAGCCACACTACAACACACAATAGCTTCAACATTTGGCTATAGGTAAAAAAAGTTGCAAGTATTTATTTTCTCTCATTAGAGAGGTGTTTATCTCTTTAAGAAGTGTTTGTCCATTGTTGGACGTGTTATTCCATTTGGAACGGGTTTGTCCTTGTGAGGACGTGGTGTAATCCTTAGTCTTGTTTGAAAAGTAATTAGTGAATTTGTCCCGAGGTGGACGTGTGACTGGATGTAGGGAAAGAGACCCCGTACCAGAATAAATTTGTGTGTTTGCGATTGTGGCTCTCTTTGTGCTTATTGTGTATTTCCAATTGTTTTTTAGCTTCTGCATTTACTCTTATCTTGCAAGTATTTTTTTAATTAAGTATTAATTTGGTAACTCAAGTTAATTACTTAGGTAGAATTATTAGAGTAGATTTTCATAATTTGAAAAACATCATTCACCACCATCTAGTGTTCTATTTGCCATCCATAGAGTCCCAACACTTTCATGAAGTTTACATCCATCGTCTCTCCAAATATCCCTCTCACTCGGCCCGAGAGCCTCTCGAACTTCTTCATGTATTCCTTGGCGGTGTCTTCTTGCTCAAGCACAAAGAACTGCTCATGTATGTTGTGATATTTAGTCACACCCTGTGTAATTTTGATAATAAGCAAATGTATCATCTAATATCTATGAGTGCAATTACAAGAGCATAAGGCAAATCAAAGAAGCACTCAAGGGATTAGTGAGTTCAACAAGGCCATGGTTGAAGTATCAAGATGCATCATGGACTTCAACGTAATGAGTGTATTTGTGATGTAATTTCTTGTTCCTTGTCTTAGTATGTTAAAGCCTGGTTGAAGCTCTCTCTCACTTAGGTATACACCACAAATGTTTTAAAATGATTTAAATTGATTAGGATGGTGTATCATATACTTTTCTGATACAGAACTGCATATCAGGAAAGCAGTCGACTCCCAAGAGTATAGAAGTCGACTACTGGGTCTTGGCTGCTCTAAGGAACTCTGTTTTTGCAGGGAGTCGACTATTGTGTTGTAGATAATCGACTACCAAGACAGTAATCGACTACTAGTTGTACAGAAGTCGATTACCTGAGCTCCAGCTGGCCTATAACAGTCGGGTTTTTACCCTTTTTTCTGAACGTTGGAGGGGAATTTTGGTCAACATTTTGGACCCAAATGTTCCTCTATATATATTGAAGGTTCTTCTAATTTTATAGCAAGACTTTAATGATCAATTTATAAAGAGAAAAATTGTTTTAAGCTTAAAGTTTTCAAAATAAACTTGCATTCCTATTGACCAAAGTTTTCCAAAGCTTTCTATATTTTGTGGCCAAAGATTCTTGATCTTCCAAATCCAAAGCTCTTATCTTTATAGATCAAGCATCTTCCACTATAGCCACTACACATCCACAATAACTTCGAGTAAGACTACAGGTAAAAGTGTATCACTTTTATTGTAAGAGGAAATCCTCATTTGTGAGGTGATAAATTCTAATTTCTTGGAAAGAGATAGTTTGTAGAAATCCTCTTGAGAAGAGATGTTGTACTATTTGAGATATTAATGGAACTAGCCAAGTGAAACTTAGGTGCAGGAGAGTAAGATACGGGATATTTGGACCAGGACACATCTTGTGTTTCCGCTTGTTCTATATTTCTGTATTGATCAATTATCTCTTGCTTTGCTTATTTTCACTGCATACTCATTGCAAGTGATAAGTATTGTTGATTAAGTTTTAATTAGGTAACTCTAATTTATAACTTAGGTAGATTTTCTAGAGGAATTTTTTATATTTCATTGGACACTAATCACCCCCTTCTAGTGTCTACTGGTAATCCATGGAGATCCCAACACGTATCAGAACTTGGTTAAAGGATGGCGTCAACAAACAACACCTACCCTGAAGGCTAATCCACTAATCGTCCACCTTTGCTTACTGGATCAAATTATGGAACGTGGAAGAATCGGATCAAGATCTATTGCAAGTTCATATCCTATGACTTGTGGACCATGGTATGGAATCAATACGTAGAACCAACAAAGCTGGGCAATAAATGGACAAAAGCTGAGAATGAGAATGATACATTGAACTCCAAAGCAATGAACACTCTCTATTGTGTCATCAATAACACGGAGAGCAACCGAGTGTCTCGTGCAACTAGCGCTCATGAGATTTGGAAAATTCTCGAGGTGACTCACGAAGACAACTCTAAAGTTAAAACTTCACATCTCCGCTTTTTATTCGTAGGTACGAAGATTTTGAGATGCGCCTGGGAGAATCAATTACGGACATGTACGCTCACTTCACGAAGATCATAAACACTCTTGTAGGACTTGGCAAGAGCTACTCACAAAGCGACTATGTGACAAGCTTCTGCAATCTCACATTCGAATGGGAAAAGAAGGTCACGACCATAGAGGAAGGGAACGATCTTTCCAAGCTCACCTTAGAAGACTCGATTGGGAACCTTATGGCATACGAGCTCTGACTAAAAAAGACAAGAAGCAAGTCAAGAAAAAGAGCATCACCCTCAAAGCCGCCTTAAAGACGAAAGAGTCAGGAGATGAGATTGAAGAGCAACTAGCTCTGATTTCCAATGGTTTCAGAAAAATTCTCAAAGGTAAATTTCGAGACAAAACATAGATTATTTAACGAATCTCCTATTTGTTTAGAATGCAACAAGCCAGGGCATTTAAGGAGAGATTGCCCAAAGGCTTAGCTCAAAGAAAAAAGAAGGGACAGAGCATTACAAAGTTCCACAAGTTCATGAAGAAAGCATTTGAGGCTTGGGATATGAGTCATGTGGCAGGAAGCTACGATGTGTGTGGTCCTCAACAGAAGAGGACGAAGAAGAAAAGAGAGAGAGGGAGCCTACATGTGCTTCATGGCTAAGAAGGACAACAAGGTAAACTCTTACTCACACTCTAGTAATAATAATTGTAGTGATAATGAGTGTGATTGGGAGAAAGAGTATCAAATTATATGCTCAATATGAGTATCATAAATTCTCAATTGTAAATTTCTAGATAAAACATAGATTATTTAATGAATCTCCTATTTGTTTTGAATGCAACAAGCCAGTGCATTTAAAGAAAGATTGCCCAATGGCTAAGCTCAAAGAAAAAAAGAAGGGAAAGAGCATCGCATAGTTCCAGAAGTTCACGAAGAAAGCGTTTACGGCTTGGGATAGGAGTGATGTAGCAGGAAGCTCCGATGTGTGTGGTCCTCGCCAGAAGCGGAAGAAGAAGAAAAGAGAGAGAGGGAGCATACATGTGCTTCATGGCTAAAGAGGACAACGGGGAAACTCTTAATCACACTCTAGTGATTGTAGTGAGTGTGATTGGGAGGAAGAGTATCATAAATTATATGCTCAATATGGGACAAACTTAAGAGAGCTTTTGACTCTTAAGAAAAAGCATAAAACTTGTAATACTAATTCTTCTAATCTTGAATTAGAAAAGATTATAAAATAAAATATAAAATTAAGGAGTAAGAATAATGAGCTAGAAGAAAAGAATAGATTACTTAGTATTAAGTACAAAGACATAAGTGATATGTTTAGTGACTTAGAAAAGACCATGACCACCATTAAGGCTAAACATAAGGATTATGCAAAAAAATGTGAATAGGATTAATAGAGGTAAAGAAAAGATAGATGAATTAATTAGCTCACAAAGACCCTCAAGTAACAAATTTGACTTAGGATATAATAAGACTACTCAAAAAGCTAGGGCTACTCATCATCATAGGGTTCATAAAATTAAAAATGAATTTGTTTAAGTTTGAATACACAAAAAAAGGGACTATCCAAATGAAGGATGAATACATTGATAGTTTCATGAACAATGTTCATTTCAATAAAATTATAGATTTTCTTGTGATGAAAAGTCTAAACCCAAATGAGTTTGGTTCTCAATTGAGTGATATAACTCCCTATGACTAATACCATGGACTAGAAAAAAAGAGTGCCAAGATATTTCGATTTTTCGGGTACTCACATATGAAGGGATTAGAATCATAACTCCAAAATTCAAAAAATATGCATGATTTCGGGGGGAAGATCAAAAATTGATGAGCAACTTTGTATGGGGGGAGTCTTTTTGATAAAAAATTTCAATACATGGCATTCTCTTATTTGATATTTTAATACTTAGTATCATTGTTAGAACACTTGATATTGATTCACAAACACTTTAGACTCCTTTTGCATATATTTAAGGGGAGAGATATTTGCATGTGAGGAAGAATTTTTAAAAAAGATTACTTGATTTTCAAAGGGGGAGAGCACATATATTTCTTATCTTTTTAATGATAACAAAAGGGAGGAGATATTATATGCACATACATAATTATATTTATTGCAACACTTGGACTATATTTATTGCAACACTTGAACCCTTGATATAGTTGATTGCTAACATGTTGTATTGCAGGATGAGTAAGTATTTTTCATTATTATGCATGCATGTTTGTCATCATAAAACAGAGAGAATGTTGTGATATTGAGTCACACCCCGTGCAATTTTGATGATGAGCAAACGTATCATCTAATATCTATGAGTACATGTACAAGCGCTTAAGGCAAATCAAATAAGCACTTAAAGGACTAGTGAGTTCAACAAGGCCATAGATCAAATAGAGCTAGACAAGGAGCTTGAAGTATCAAGATACATCATGGACTTCAATGTAATGAGTGTATTGTGATGTAATTTCTTATTCCATGTATTAGCATGTTAAAGCCTTGATTGAAGCTCTCTCTCACTTAGGTATACACTAAAAATGTTTTTAAAATGGTTTAAACTGATTAGGATAGTGTATCTTATACTTTTCTGATATAGAACTGCGTACTAAAAATAGTTGACTCCCAAGACTATAGGAATCGACTACTGGGTCGTGATTGCTCTCATGAACTCTCTGTTTCTGCAAGGAGTCGACTACTGTAACTGTTACATGTAGTCGACTACCAATTGTACAGAAGTCAACTACCTGAGCTCCAGTTGTCCTATAACAGTCGGATTTCAGTCCGTTTTTTCTGACCGTTGGAGGGGCATTTTGGTCAACATTTTAGACCCAAATGTTCCTCTATATATTGAGGTTCTTCAATTTTTATAGCAAGACTTTAATGATCAATTTATGAAGAGATTGTTTTAAGCTTAAAGTTTTCAAAAGAACCCCTCATTCCTCTGGGCCAAAGTTTTCCAAAGCTTTCAATCTTTTGAGACCAAGTTTCTTGATCTCACAAAGCCAAAGTTCTTATCTTTAGAGATCAATCCTTCCACCTACACATACACAATAGCTTCAAGCAATACTATAGGAAAAAGTGTATCAATTTCATTGTAAGATGAAATCCTCATTTGTGAGATGGTAAGTTGTAATCTCTTGGGAAGAGATAGTTTGTAGAAATCCTCTTGAGAAGAGGTATTGTATTATTTGAGATAATAGTGAAACTAGCCAAGTGAGACTTGGATGCTGGAGTATGATACGGTGTATCCGAACCAGTGTACATCTTGTGTTTGCACTTGTTCTACATTTCTATATTGATCAAATATCTTGCTTGTTATTTTCGCTACTTACTCATTGCAATTGATAATCATTGGTAATTAAGTTTTAATTATGTAATTCTAATTAATAACTTAGATTTTATGTATAGATTATTTATATTTCATTGGACACTTATCACCCCTTTATAGTGTCTACTTGCCATTCACATGGATCCCAACAATGTAGACTTCCTTCCTGAGTGTCGCAAAAGCGGTCGAGCAGGCAGTCCTTGAGCTCCTCTCATGAGCGCATTGAATGCCTCTGCTCCTTCCACTGGTACCAGAAAAGTGACTCTCCCTCCAAACATATAGCAACAACAATCAATTTCTCATCTTCCATCAGATGATTCACTGTAAAATATCTCTCGACACAGTAGATCTATGAAAAAGGTCATCCCCCTCAAAATTGACATTTTTCAACTTTCAAACCCTGCTTTTAGTGCTGAAAACCCCCTGACCTGCTCTTCCTCCAGACTGACCGAAGTAAAATAAATGGTAGTCGTTCTGATACGCATCGAAATCTCAATATTGTGCTCTTTTCGGGCTGACCGTCGTCTCCGCAATCATCCTCACATCAATCAGGTTCACACCATCCTCATCGTGGCCATGAAAATCATTGTGGGAATCTTCAAACTCTCCCCTAGGGCCACCACCTCCTAGACGCTGACATCGAGGCCTCCCAACTGGAAACAAGGGTTGTGGGGTCTCTGGAAGCTATGGTCAGGCACTGGGGGCCCGCACAAGGCTTGCAGGACGGCATGTCCAAGGCACGACTGAGCCTGGACAGCCCGCCCGGGGCCTGCCTAGCCAGGGCGGCCCGCCCAAGACCCGTCGTGGCCAAGGCGACCCGTCTAGGGATAGACCAGGCCTGAGCGGCTCGGCACCCAGGCGAACCGCTCGGGGGCCGACGGCCCACACTTGCCTATGCGGCCTCCTAAAGTGTTTTTGGGGGGTTTTTGCCATCTGTGTACGGTTTCTCACCAATTGAGTGTAGATCCGCCTCAAAGTCGATAACTTTCCACCTTCTCTCTCGTTCAAATGTGATGCCTTTTATCATAGATTTGTGTCGTAACTGTCGTCCTCGAGCAGACCTGATGCCAAACCGCCCTTTGGATGAATTCTTCCCTCGTTATCGATCATAAATTTCACCTTTCACCTTCGATCTACGTCGTACGAGGGTTGATCTTCCGCAAAGTCATTAATTCACTGTTTCCTTTGCCAAAGATCGTGTATTTTGCTCCAGATCTAAATCTTTGTCGTCATTTTCCTTTAAATCTAGATTCTCGGTCGAAGAACGACGCTTAAGCTTCAAAATTTTCTCCATTATGACCTCCATCGACACCTTTATCCCAAATTCGAGTGATGCTTTCACCTTCAATTGGAATGATGTAAATATTTCGTCACTAGATTTCTTCAGATCCACCAATTCAGCATCCACCAATTCGGCATCAAATTTCTCCTCCAAATCTTCTACATTTCCCGTCGCTGCCATCAGGATTTATGTGATGTGATTTGCTAGGGATTTGGGAGAAAGAGGGGATTTTTATTGATAATTTGAGGAATACAAAGGATAATTTGGCCTCAATTTGATAGGATGACCGCTCTCCTAGCTTTTGATTCGAGAGAAAAGCCTAACTCTTTCAAGATCTAGATCTTCCAACTCCAAATCTTCTCTCAATTCGTTTCTCAAATCTTCGCATAATCCCTATTATTTCAGCCCTCTCCTTTATAAAAGCTACTGATTTCCTGAAATAACAAAAATACACCCACTACTATCCAAAATTACAAAAATGCCACCAGTTGTGATCACACCCCTATTCGCTTCAGGAGGTCAACAACAAGCTTACATCATGAGAAATTTTTCGATGTGTAAACTGTGTAAATTATTGAGCCAGCCAGCCAGCATTTAAAAAACAGGTCAATGGCCTTAAACCCACTAAGGAGATCAGTCGAAAGGGCTCAACAAGGACAGCTACCAACACATCACACCGTCATCGTTAGCTATATAAGATAAATAAAAACAACCATAAGATGCTAAGAGACAGTGTATGAATTCATTATAATACAACAAGTTAAAGAGAAGTTTACCTTCCTTCCTTCCAGACATAGGCTGCACATAACCATCCTATGATGATGGTAGAGATGACCTTTCAATTGGTCAATATGTCTAAACTTGCTTCTCCTCTTTGTGATGTCACTCCCTTGCTCTTCCGTATTCGTGTCACAGATGCTACAAGAAAGCCTGCACATGGCCTTTATCATCCGGTAATGGTCCACATCATCAAAATATGCTTGGGATCCCTCATGGTACCAATAAGAGCCAACCCGACCCTCGTTGGCACTAGCATGGAATTGTGAAAAATCTGTTATTACCCTCGTATAGTCACCCAAAGCCTGTTGAGACAAAGGAAATCATCAAGATTTTGTGAGACAAATGTAACCAGGATAAACTAGTAACAATTAAGTTAGGCCAGTGGACAGAGAGAGCATTGTATTTCAACAAAGACACATGATAAGACAGGTCCAAAATCTAATATGAGAACAATGTGAAGCGTGTTTCCTTGTGATATGCCTACATAAAAAACATTCATATAGATGTCCAGATTGTTCTTGAGTAATTGCAAATTGAATACACGTGATACAGCTTAACAAATCATACTCTGTTGGAAGACAAGAAAAATACCAAACTGTACCATGTAAATAGTCGAGTACAATAGCTGCAGAAAAACAAGTTTTGCGACAAGCATCTAGTCTGAATAATTATGCCAATTTTTTAGTAGGGATAGATCTCTAACACATCATAAGAATATAAGATAAGCTTAAACCTAGATGTACTTTTCCACTTACACAACATAGCAAATATTGATTCTTTCAAACAATGATCTCAAAAACATTTCCTAGCTCTAACATTGTAAAAATAAACACAGATAAAAACTTATGTATACATGCATATCGATATTCAGCCCAACAGACAGGATCAACTAAACCACAAATCCGCAAATTAGATACGATTAGCATCAAAAAAGATGATCCCTCATTTGATGTTGTTATTATGGAAGAAACAAGGACATAAATTGGAGAAACAAACCATACCTACAACATTAAAACATACTCATACATATGTGACATGGAACTAGGAGAAGCGATACCCCTCTACATAATCCTTTTAGTTATAGCTCAAGGTTGGATAGTCCAGTACAAAATATAGGGTTTTCATAGAGAAAGGAAATCCCGATGCTCCCTTCATTTTCTGAAACTTCAATGTGATGGCATGAGAAAAGTATTCTTCCTTTTTCTCTATTACTTAAAATGCAAGCTACTTTCCTCCATAACTACCAATCTTTGGTTTTCTAGGGTTTTCTTAAGGTCCTACCATAGAGTGAGTGTACATTACTTGAGCTTAGGTTGACTAGAGTTTTCTTAAGCCTCTAAAATGGAGTGTATACCAAAATTCAAAAATTCATGAAGAATCTCTTTGAAGACTACAGCATTGCAACCTGGATTGCCTTTATCTTTTTGGTTCCTTCTAAAGGAGAATTCCCCTTCGCTACAATCTTATGTCCCAAAACCTTAGTTGGGGTGTAGTTAACATCCCCCAAATCCTTCCCAAAAATTTTATAAAACTCGCTCACACTTGGGTTCAACTTCACACTCAAACAAAAGCATATGTGATGAAAATCCTTCCCGTTTGAATTTGAGATAAGAATCTTTTTTTAGATTTTTAGATTTTATTTGAGATAGAATTTGAGTCCTTTGAGTCTTTTAGTAATTTTAATTAAGATAGAGTTTGAGTCTTTTAGTTATTTTAAAATTTTAGGCACACGTTGAATGTAATTTTTTAAGGTCAAGTTATAAACTTATATAAAAGCCATAAAAATTTTATTTTAATGAAGATAGTAATTTTAACTTAAACTTTCAGTTTTCCCATAAAATTTAAATCTTTTGTATTGAAGTGCCAGAGTGTGCTTGGTAATCTAGACAAGATGTTCAAAAAAATCATGTGTGAGGCATGTGAGTTAGTGATCGTACAGTGCTCGTCCAGGATGTGATCCCCAAAAGTTATCAAATCATTAGTTTCTTCATCCCAAAATCACACCACATCCCTTCCACTTTCACCATACGTCAAACTTAGTATCAAAGTCAAAGCCTAACTTTTCCCCTTCTTTTACTCATAAAACGCCATTTTCTTCCTTATAGTTAGGTCTTAGATGCAAGAAATATCATAACGTTCTTCTTCTTTCATAAAATCCCCCCTTTCCTTTTCTTTCAATTAGGTTTTATTTAAAAAAGGAATAAAGAGAGATTAAAAAATTTCAAAGATAAAAAAAGAAAATTTCGGGAAAAAAGAAAAGTGACTGAGAAAGAAAGAAAAAATGTGAAATCTTATCATTCATTGTCTAACCGCCGCCCCATCCTTTTCAAACTCTAACCCCGGTACCCCACCGAGCTTCACCTTCATCATTACCTTTGTTGCCTCTAACGACGACATCTCATCACTAGCTTTAGCCATTATGCTAGTCAATGCCCCAATAGGATCTTGTGAGAAAGATTAATCATGAGAATGAATTAATCGAAGAAGAATATATTCCACCTGAGAAAACTGTTAAGAAGGATAATAATCTAGATGAGTCTAACGCTCACTAACAAGTCATTAAGTATCTAATTACTATACTTAACGAGAGATAATATTTAGCAAAGAACTAATATTTTTACATGCATCAAAATTAGAGATACATCTTTGAAAGTGATGATTGACATATGAGTTGTACAAATTTGATCGCCAAATTAGGTATCAAGAAGATGAGACAAAGAATTAGACCTCATACATAGCATTACATAAGTTAATGATAACTCACATTCTGTTACCTAACATAATCTAATGCCTGTCAAATTTTCTAGCTATCAAAATATCATTTGCTATGATATCATACTGAAGGATGCTATACATGTTCTGTTAGGTAAGCATTGGTTGTATGACTTATTTTACGTATTCTACGAGTGCGAACACATATACATTTATATTTGAAGAAAAAAATTATGTTGATCTCTTTAGACCCAATAGCATAATTGAAAATCAACAAAATGTATTAATCTTTAGTAAGCCACTAACTAAAATATCTCATCATGTGAATCCAAATTTTTAGAGTTAAGTGTTGATCTTATCCCTAATTCATTCACTGAGCATTTTGCATATGATTTGAGTGATTTATATCTAGAGACTTACTTAAAATTAATAATGATAATCACTAGTCTGTTACAGAATCAAATAGAAATTTATAGAAATTTAAAATTATGGCTGAAGAGATGATTAGAGTCTGTCCGAAGAGGTTCGTCCTAAAACCAATAAGAAGACTTTACATGCACATACATGGTCTCGATAAGCTTTACCAAGTGACAATCCTAATGCGACTAAGTCGAGTATTTTACAGGAGAGTAGGAGAGTCTAGCTTGAAGACTAATATTCATCGGCATCATTCATTATTTGCTCTTTGCATGTGCTTCCATGAAGATAAACGTGTTGTTTTACCCGGTTGTGCATTCATATCACCATTCACCATGTGGTGAAGTTCTCAAACTAAAGAGAATAATAAGGATCCATCCAGTTCGGATTTGAGATAATCTTTTTTTAAATTTTATGTGAGACAGAGTTTGAATCCTTTGAGTCTTTTAGTTATTTTATTTCAAATAAAATTTGATTCCTTTTAGATGGTTTAGTTATTCTAAAATTTTAATCCCACTTTGGATGTAATTTCTGAAAATCAAGTTATAAGCATATATAAATGCCATCAACTTATTTGATTTTAATAAAGAGTTGAATAAAAAAATTCGTGTAAAAGACAATTTAAATCGTTTGCATTAGAGTGCGAGAGTTGCCTTGGTTGTCTAGTTGAGAAGTTCGAACAATCTCTGTGTGTAAAGTATGTGAGTCGGTGATCATATAATCGAGGTGTAATGCCCAAAAAAATTATCAAATTACGGGTTCCTTCTTTTCCAAATCCCCACCACATCACTTCCTGCTTCTGTCACGCATCAATATGTGATCAAATACACCTGAATGAAAGACCAACAGTCAAATTTGGGGACTAAACGCAATACCTTTAGTTAGTCTAATATTTCTGCTATAGCAAAATATTTTCAAAACAACTTGCCAAACATGATGTGGGATGAGTTTTGGTTGATGAATTCCACTAGAATTTGCCGAGTATGCTCTTCTTCTTTAAAGCTTAAGGATCATCTTTGATAGGTATTTCCTAATTATTATTTTTTTGAGAGCCTAGTTCCCAAGGACTCATATGTGATGATCTGAAAAGGCATGCTTGTGTGGTTTCAATTGAACTACTTGCTCCTTTTACTAGCAAATGCCTCATTCCTTGCGGCAAGTTGCATAGTCTACTGGGTTGACCAACCTTAGAGCTGATATTCCGGTCGAACAGATTTTGCTCACTTAAGTATCTCATAATGCCACGTCTCTATTGATGTAGTCATTGCCACAGTTCAATAACAGCATGGTCTATCCCTTATTGGTTACATGACCCTCTGTCTTCCCATTTGTTTTACTTAACTATTGGTTAGGCATAAGTACGCTTTGTGGTGGTGGTATATTAACGATGATGTAGATAGAAATTAAGGTCAAGTATTAAGATCGAGAATTTAGTATATTCAGAAAGTTCTCTTTCGTTTTCATTGGATTTGCATTGTGAAAGTTTGACGAGTAGAGTTAGTGGAAGATCTATTTATCCTCCTCTTTTGCTCAAAGAAACTCCTCCATCCTTTTTAAAAGCTATATTTTCAACTGGACCTAAGGTTTTGCTTTGTTATGAAATACTATCCACAAGAATCAGTGGTCTTCCCTATTCTAAGGAAGATATCTTCCAGATAAGTTCCAACAGCTAATTGAAATTCCGTGAATGATCAAGATATATCCTTTATTAATAGAAATAATTGTCCTCCCGTCCTACGAGACAATTAACCAGTAAAAGCACAATTGAACATAGCCCAAACCTTCCCCAAATGTTCAGTAACAAACTCAAATCAATACCATTATCAATGCTAGGTGGTGGCCAATTTTAACGATTAAATTCAATTCTACCAGCTTTTAATTCAACAGTCTAGATATCAAAACCACCAGGATAAGTTTAGCCTAGAGTGACTTCTCCTGACAATCAAGTAACCTTAAAATTTGTTAAAAAGTATGGGGGTCCTCTTTGTGAATGAAGATTGATTATCCTCATGTATCTCATTGCAAGAACAAAAAATTTTTGACAGAGTGAAAATTCCTCGTTACAGACCCAACCTTACCCTCCCCCATCGAAAAAAGAAAATAAAAGAAAAGAAAAGAGAGTAATAATAGATAATAATAATAATCACGCATACAGAGAGGTAAAAATAGAGAGAGAGAATAGGAAAAGGTTCAAAACCTAAACCCCGAAGTTTTAAATTTGATGCAACAGATATCACATTGATTGCATCCATCTAGAGTCCAGACCAATAGTTAAATAATGTAATCATGCAAAGACAGATATCATTTGTTACTGAAGAATAAAGAAAAAGTAAAATGGATGAAATTTATCATTGTCAAGCCATTAATGTATGGGTTGCGGTGGAAACACACCCTATTATCCTAACATGTGTTTTCTGGATATGGAAAAGGTAGGCTGTCTTTTGTTGTGAAGACTGGATATACAGCACACATGCGCTGGGGGCCCGGATATCCCTTTTCTGCTTGAGGATAAGGTCACGTCTGTTTCTTTTGTTTGTAGAAGCATCTATGCAATCCGTGCACTGGCCAATAATCTAAATCATGGTCAACTAAATCTTAAATCCTCCATAAAGTACAGATATCCAAACGATATTCTTTCAATCGCCCCTACGTTTCTATTTTCTTTTTGATCATAATTAGATGACTCCTCAGTCCTCACTAATGCCCCAAAGTAGCCTTTCAAAACTTTAAAATTCCAAAAGTCAAAGGTGGTGGAGAAAGAACTTGCCTGTTACGAATATATAAATTCCTCTCCTAAGGTTGTCCAAAATTCCAACGCATAGACTCAACCTTTGTTCATAGTATTGGTATCAGCAATATCAGTAACATTAACCATTTTGAACCGGTTACCTTGGCTGCTTCTTTTTTTCAAAAAATATTGAAGTATTAGAAACTACATAACAATTAGGTCAATTAGCAAAATTTTGACATATTCTGTTGGAACAATTGATAGAATTTCTAGTATATTTCGACGAAATATTCGTTTTAACATAACAGTGCAATAGTAATCATAGTTGAAGCCTAATTATGGTCGATTCATAGCTAGAAAATCTTAAGAACTCCCCCTGAATTCAGTATTATTTGATTACTGATGGGAAGTTTAAAATTAAGGAGTTAACAATTTAACATCATCCGAATGATTTGAAGATCATGAATTGTCTAGGCTGAGAGATAAAAGGGAACATGATGCCAGCATATGGACTTAGTGAAATACTCAGTAACGTGATTTGCGTTAGGGGGCGCTGAATATAGAGTGATATTGGCATATCGGAATCATAACGACCAATATGAAACCAATACTATTCTACTCAAAAATAATCCAGCTGGCAGTGATGTCACGACGCCATATCCACCGGCACCATCTCAAATATTACAATACACTGTATTCAAATCAACAATATTTATATCTTTGTACAAAAAGATGTGGTCAAGGGATTGATTTTGTTTCCGAGTTAGTCATTGAAGCTTCTGATAGATCTCTACTTTTGGCCCATTAGGGGCATTTTGGGACATCATGTGTGTATTGGGATTTTTTTTATTTTTAGGGGCGTTTTGGGAATTTTCGTCTTTTGGGTTTTTCTGTAATTTTACATGAACTCTATTTATAGGTGGGAGGGGTTAAGGGATTTCTTATGCTCATTTTGTGAAAGAATATTGATATTAGAGGTGACATTATCCCACGTTCTTCGTACAGTGCGGACGTTCTCTACAATTGGTGTCTTAGGAGAGTGATCACATCTTCGATTGTGATCAATATCTTGTATCTTCTATATTCCCAGGTATTTATTAATAAAATCAGCCCCTCCCCCCCCCAATTCTACACTTTCTAGCCCTTAAAATCACATCTTTCTACCAAAAATCCCATCTTTGTCAATCCAAACCCTAAAACCCCCTAAAATCCTTTTTTTATCTTCAAAACCCCATAAAATCCTATTTTTATCTTCAAAACCCCATAAAATCCTATTTTTATCTTCAAAACCCCATAAAATCCTATTTTTATCTTCAAAACCCCATAAAATCCTATTTTTATCTTCAAAACCCCATAAAAATCCTATCATGTGGTATCAAAGCATAGATCCTGATGACAAAAACTTGGGAGGATTCGCATCAAGCACGGATGGAGTGACAATGTAAAAGGATGGATGCCATCCTGCAAACCCTAGCGTAAATATCACAACAAATTGATAAAATTGTGGCTGCTAAACAATCTGACGGAGTCGAACGCCTTAATCTAGGACAACAAAATTCGGATCTGAAAGCAGCGAAGATTTCAGATTTGGGCAAAACCCCAGATCTAGGGCTAAAGGCGACGGCTTTGACGAAGGAAAAAGGAAAAGTGGAAGATTATGAAGAATGGTTACTTACTGAAGCCGACGACTACAATGCGATGACGAGGAAGACCCTCCAAGAGGCGAAAATCCAAGCCGACAACCCGGGGACTGTCGCATCCCGTGCAGGCCATCTGCATGCCTGACATGGCCTCATAGTGGGCCTGCAGGCCCTACCGGACCCTGCAATGGCTCAACATGGCCCTACAGGCCCGTAGTGGCCCTACAGGACCCGTGCAGGGCCGACATGTCCTTCTCATGCCCTTGGCGACCCAGCGGCCCGTCGAGCCTTGGGAGAAGGATGTGAGGCCACACGACGTCGGGGAGCCCATCATGACTTCAAGGATGATTTCCAGTGGCTTCCTGGACTTGAGAATGATGTGGAAGATTTTCAGGAACGTCATGGATCATGATTTTCAGTCGGACGACCTCCAAGCTTCAGTGTTCACATTTTGGATACAGAGGACTTTCCGAAGAGCTTGAGGGCTACTGTATTTTTCTTCTGGGCCTCGCTGTGGATGGAGGAGATCAAGTATATCCTTTTGATCCAGGAGGAGGCATGCACTCACTTGGAGCGGATGGCCCACATACTTCATGCACCACCTTGAGGATAAGGTGGCTTTCGAGGGCAGAATAATGATAGATCTGCACTTTTGGCCCATTAGGAGCGTTTTGAAACATCAGGTGTGTTTTGATAATTTTCGGATTTTTAGGGGCGTTTTAGGAATTTTTAGCCTTTTGGATTTTTCTATACATATTTCTGAACTCTATTTATAGATGAGAGTGGTTGAGGGATTTCTTCTGCTTATTTTGTGAAAGAATATTTATATTAGAGGTGAGGTTATCCCTCTCGTTCTTCAGGAGAGTGCGGATGTCCTCTACAATTGACGTCTTGGGAGAGCGATCACCTCTTCAATTGTGATCAACATCTTATATCTTTTATATTTCCAAGTATTTATTAATAAAAACAGCTCATTTCCCCCAAATTCTTCACTTTCTAGCCCTAAAAATACCATCTTTCTACCAAAAATCTTATCTTTTTCCATCCAACCCCTAAAACCCCCCTAAAATCTTATTTTTATCTTCAAAACCACATAAAAATTCTATCAGCTTCTTGTTGTGAAAAGTGAAAACAAATGCTTCTTAGACAATTTTATATTCATTCATTGGACTAAATTTCACGTCTCTTTTAAAAATAAAACACTTGTGGAGTTCCTCACTGTCAGGCGGAAAGGATTCGTTCAAGATGTTTCAAAACCAAAGCACTTTATGTCTGTTTTGATCCTATAAACATTCTGTTTCCTATTCGTTTGAACTCTAGACATGATTACAAATCCACAGGCACACTATATCCTTGTGTGAATCTTGATAAAACATGCAATCTCAAAGCAATGTGTGAGAGCATAAGATATGAGATTAACTTCAATAGCTCGTTGAGAGCACATGATATGAGATGGGCCTCATTCCAGCAAAAGTCCGAATAACCCATGAAAGTTGAAATGCAACCATATTTTAGCTTACCGCCCCTAACTAAGTTTTTCACAGTTGCTTGAAAGTTGCCCGCTAGACAGGTCTGAAGTATGTGTGAAAATATCTAAGTTATACAAGAGAAATGCACGAGATTTCAGGGATCTTTTGAGTAAAAGAAATTTTTGGATTTCTCCAGGTTATATTTGGAAGAAAAAAAGTTTTTAACCGACACAAATTCACTAAAGAATGAATTTATTAACAGATATTGAAGTTAAATCAAGACCAGTTAGGCCCCGTTTGGGGACGCATGCAGAAAAGACCTCTGGTAGGATTGGATTTTCAAAACCTCCATTTTAAGGCCAAAATTCCAATTTCATAGCTAAGTTACCTCTAAAAATTGGAGGTATGGTGACTATCCTCCGTTTCCCAAACATGGCCTTAATCTCTAGACTCTAGCATCTGCTCGTCCATGACAAATTAACATACTATAGTTCTCATATATTTGGAATAACTTCGATTTGGCAAAGCAAGACGCAACGTTCCTAAAAGCCAAATTTCAGACTTACATCGATTAACAGTAAATATTCGGAAGCCCTCAAACTTCCACTTTAACGCAAAACTTAGTCCCAAAGTTGCTTGTCACAGATCATCAAATAACCAAGATTTCGATTTCCACGGACCAAATACCAACAATATCAAATAACTAACAAATAACAAAGCACATATTCGATGAAAACCCTAGCAAGATTGATCGATGGATCGATACCTTGGTCACGAAAACAGTGGGAGATTCGGTCTTGCAGATGCAACACCGGCGATCTTCGAGAACGACGCGGAGGCGGACGACGCAGTTCGAGCACACCTCCCGGTGACCGCAAGATCCATACGCCACCCACTCGAGAGATTCGGCGCACACCGCACAGCTGTCGTCCATCACTGATCTGAGGGCTGAGATTCGGCGGTGAGAAGAGGGGACGACGGTGACGGGACTCAAGGAAGCCGGAACGGCAGGAGGAGAAAAGGCGAGATTCGAAACAACCCCAAGATGAGAGTATCTGCGGTAATGGGTGAATTTGGTTGTTTAAATGGGTCCAGACATGATTCCTTTATTTTAATGGGTCGGGTCGTACTGATTGTTTTCGGGTTTGGATTAAAAAGGCACGTGCAAACAGTGGACTTTTGTATCGATTTGGACCGAGGTAACGTTGGTGCCAAGAAAGCGTTTGTTTGACCTCAATCCCAAATGGTGAAGTCATTTGTGAAACAACTAGAAATAACTCGTGCAAACAATGCACGGGGACTCAAAGCAAAATGCATACACAGGATGATGGGTCTATGCGCAATGTCAAACTAGAAATAACTCGTGCACACAGTGCAATGGGGCCCAAAAAAACACGCCACCCATGATGCGGAGTTCGCACGCAGTGTCAAAGGAGATAGAAATACGTGTGTGTATCGTCGGTGCTAAAAGAAGGAAAGGCATTGTCTAAAACGCAAAAAAACCAATGGCAAAGTGAAAAAATGGCTAATATCAAGCAGGCAAATATGGGAGAGAATGTGGGTTTTTTGGCAATTGCAAACATGCAAATAAGGGGCATGTTGTGGCCTTTTCCTTCGACACTCCACAACAACACCAAAAAAACTTCACTCATTACATGTTGATTCGTCAGGGGCTATGAGTCCCACCTGTAATATGTGTCGGTTGTATGGTCTCACAAAGGATATGATCCCTGTCTATGTATCAAGAGATAAAAGTTACATGCATATGATGCATGAGAACTAAAACGTCATAAATTAGTTGTGACTGGGCGTAAATTAGTTGCGATGGGATTTCGATCGCATGAGATGTGACATGAATATCGAGACATTCCAAAGAGCACAAAAAAAAACACAAACAGGGTTTCGGGACATGCCCAGACCAAGTTGGTAGGCTCGAGCTCGAGCTCAGGCTGGCCCGTGGGAGACCTCGAGCTTTAGGCTCGGGCTAGCAACCGAGCCCTTGCTTGGGAACAGCTCGAGCGCAGCAGGAACTCAGGATGAGGGGGTTGCGGACTGGTCAGGGGAAGGGGTAAGGTGGGAATGGTGAGGTCGGATGTGGGGGAGGTGTGGCTGGGGAGGTCGGTTGAATATGTAGTTGAGGGGGGGCGGGGCTGGGGAGGTCGGATGAATATGTAGTGGAGGGGCGGGGTTGAGAGGTCGGATGAGGGATAAAGAGGTTGTGAAGATCGAAGGAGGGGTCGACGCCGCCTGTAATGGCCTAAGTGTCATATACGTATAGTGTATATATGTGTGTGCATGTATTCTTGTATATTTGTGTGTATCTATATAGTGTATAAAGTATGTATCCTATTTGGTTTCCTACGTGTATGCATGTATGGATGAATGTGATATTATGTGACTATATGAGTATGATATGGTTGTATAGTTGTATGCCTATGGTTGCATGCATGAGGGGTGTTATGGCTGAACATATGGTTGCTTGATTGCAGTATTATGTATAGTAGAGTATTATTATTTGTATTATTTATGATACTAGTGTTACATGTATTGGATTTGTATCAAGGCTGTTTCATTAATAATGCTTGATGGCATGTTTGTGATTAGTTAGTTAAGTGGGACGAGGTGTGTGTGCTTGGTAAAGGGGATGGTGTATAATAATGGCACATATGGTTATTAGGGAGGGTGTGTGCATAGAGAGATGTGTGTGTACAATGGAAGACCCCTTTCTTAAGCAAAAAAGAAAAGGAATTAAAAGAGAACGAAAAAGACAAATGAAAGAAGATGGAAGAAAGAAAGAGAGTTGTAGAATTATCTAGAGAAACCCCTCTCATTTTAACCCATTTCCTTTCATCTCTCTCTCTCTCTCTCTCTCTCTCTCTCTCTCTCTCTCTCTCTCTCTCTCTCTCGTTTTTTCTCGTCTCTTTCTTTTCATTTTCGTTCTCCTCTCTCCCCTTGCCTTTTCCCCAAGTTTTTCAATGAAAAATATCATCTCGTTCTCTTTTAGCAACCTAGTCTTATATGGTAACAAGTGAATTTGGTTAGAGATTTAAAAGAGATGAGTTCATAATCAAGATTGGAGATTTATGGGGTTGAAGTTGGAGGATTCTTGGATGATGTAAAGATGATATCTTTGAATGAAATATATCTTCTTATGAGGTAGGAATCCAACTCTTATTAATATGTTGTTGCATGGCAGTTTTAGAGAAGAAAGCTCTTGTCTTTTTGTTGTAAAAGTGCATTTGTTATGACCAAGTTAGTTACTTCATGATATTAATATGTGAAAGTTAGCTCTCTCGTTAAATAAATGATGTTATTATGATAAAGGTGACAACTTTATGATATTAGTAAACTTACTTCGTCAATTCTTTAAGAGGTATCCTTATTGCATAACAAAAAACCCACCCTTAAATTCCTGCATTTACATAGGTTGTTCATGCGTGCTTAATTATGAATGTAGATGGTTAGAAATTCTGGAAAAATTATATTTGGAAAGCTTAGTAAATTTGTGACAACTTTCAAGTTTCTCACTTGTGCAGAATCCAACTGCAATTAGACATAAACTGACATTGTTGACAGAATACATAAGTCTACCAGATTTTGCACTACATGACCAAAAAGGCCATATCTTTAACTGTAGTTGGTCAAATAGGGTGATCTTGGACAATTTGGAAAACTGACTCCCCGGTCTACAAGTTTTATGTTTTAACATAGTTGAAATTGTTGCTTTGATATACTGTAAAAGATTGAAGTGTAAGGCTCGATAAATCTGATTGAAAACTGATCTTTTACCTTTTGGGATATTGGCTAGAACTATTAGCTCAGTTGCTCTAAAATTGTGATTTTTGATATCTGAGAATAAAATATCATTATCTACAACTTTTATTTAGTTAGTTTTACCGAATCCATAAAGTAAATTGATGAGAAGTGACATTGTACATAACTGTTTTCATGTTACCCTGTAAACTGAATTGTTAAAATGATGTTTTGAACTATGTCTTGTTGTTAATCTTACGTTCGTTGTTAATGCTTATTCTTGATACATGGAATTATATATATTGGTATGGTTTGCTCATGGATTTGCTAATGTTAGACAATGCGTTGTTGTTGATACTCACCTTCATTGCTATAAGATCTCATTGTCATATGAAAGAGATACTACTTATGTTATTGCCTTAACATGTTTCATTCAACGATATTACTCCATGACAAGAATATACCAGGTAATGTTACAATGTGTATGAAATATGGTTATGGATAGCTTGGTTGTAGTTGCATGGAAGGCATGTCCCTTTTGATGTGTTATATGGAGATGGGAATGGGAATGCACAAAGAGATGCATGTCCCAATAATAATGTGAAATGCGGAAAGAAAGAGTATTGGATGATATTTAAATAGCCATGCCTACATGACCCTACAAGTAAGTTATATAAAGTTGTCACTACTTCATGTTGCCTCGCTTGTGATTCCATGGTGTCAATGTCAAAACTGATTGAAACAATTGTGTTGCTGACGTGGGCCCTTCGTGCTGAGTCGGAGCCTAGTCAGTCGGTCGAGTGGGACCCTTGGTTGGAGGAACTAGGGTCGTTGATGGGTGATGGTCAACTTGTGATGCTCAATCGACCCTCGAGCGGTTCATGTATCGATTGATTGAGGCAGCGAAGCTCTAGAGTGACCCTCGCGTATGATTTAGATTGGAAGATCGAGACTCGGCGATCTGCACCACAAAAAAGCGTCAGGGGGGTCGGATCTGGGTCCCGACCCAAATCCCATCTGTTGCTTAAGTTAGGATGGGAACTTATGGAAGAGAGTGAGCTTGGAGCAGCTGAGATCGACCCACGGATGTTCGTCTCAGATCTGAAGTCGCAAGCCCTTTTATGGACGAAATATATACTGAAAGAGTAGAGCCTATGTATTAGATCTCATACATTGGGAATTGGAAAACCCTTACAATTGTCTTTTCAGGTATTTACATGCAATTCTCCGATGATTGCGAGTAACCATCCCTTATTGATTCGGGTGCGATCTTCTGCGGGGTTGGTGATAACGGCTGTACATTTATTCGGTTCCATTAACTTCCTCCTGACTATCAGCTGGTTCTTAACGGGCGATTAATCCGTTCATTTGACTTGGTATTACTCCGCCTTAATGACAAGTTTCGGGTCTTTGGCACGGAATGGGTTGGGTATTCTGACACTCCTCCATGATCCGTACCCGTGCACTAACACTTGTGTTATAATTGTTGATTTTAATATGGTTATAGTTGTAGCCTACTTTCTGTACTTTATGCATGTGTGCTTTACCTTACTTCACTTGTATTTGTAATACAGTTTATATATAAATGCCTCAATCCCCTAAAAAGGGTGTGAACTGCTAAAATCGGTGTTGGAAGGAATATGAGTACTGCTTAAGCATAAGGACTGGCATTGGTTATATTGTCTCACTCTTAATGGGGGAGTAGATATGTGCCCATATGTGTACTCGTGATGCACCATGAGGCAAACATGTATTAAAGGAGAGGCATTGGTTTGACAGACTCGCTCCCGAAACGGGGGAGTGGAGTGACCCCGTTGTTTACAGTGCTCGTGTCCACTGGCAGGGCGGAGTTTTCACCCAAACTGTGTAAGGTCCAATCATGTATGTTTCACTTGTTACCTAGTGTTTGAAAGCAAAAGACTAACAAAACAATTAAATTATTGCTCTTTAGCTCATTATCAGTTTTGTTGTATACGTATCTCATTCTTCATAGTTTATGCTTCCTTTTGCGTAGCACTTGTGGAGTATTGTAGTTTAATTCCCTCACATAGTACTTGTTGATTTTGTAAGTAGCTTCACTTGCTATGTCTACGTTTATAGTTTATACCATCTTTTAATTTTCTTTAGCGCTTTATGATCATGGTTGTAATGATGTTTAATTGCTATAGTTTATGTTCCCTCTTGTAGCACCTGCCTATTTGTTAGTTATTGTAAGTAGATTCATTACTTGTAGTTGTAATTTATGTTTAGCACTCATGTAGCTAGCACTTATCACCTTATGCCATAACATTGTTCTTTAAGCTCTTTTTCATGTATCACTTGCACATTGCCATGTCATGCATGCATAATAGTTTCCACATGTAGATAATATGCTGGTTGGCGTTTAGTAGTCCCAATGAGTCAAGCTGTGACATGTCCCACATATGGCTTTCAGGTAGCAAGTGTTGGTGACGTGGAGCTGGAGTTGTGAGCATTAAGTGTTGTGGGGTTGTATAAGTGTGAGAGGTTGGAGATGTGAGTTGTGTATGTATAAGAGTTGTGGTTGTATAAAAGATGTACATGGTCATGATGATGAAGTATGTATAAGATCTGGCTTGCTTTTGTTGTCACTGCGGTTGATTATCTGCGATGTAGTCCTTTTCTTTAATGTGTTGTTGGTTGTGGGAACATTACATGTATTATCCCAGCAGTGCGCAATGGACATGCTCAGGCCTTTTGCTCTTCTCACCCTCACCTCTCCAGATGACCTGGGATGGATTCGTACTTCTCGGGTAACCTGGGGGCGTGTGATACCGCGCCACTGCTGTTCGGCTGTTTTACTCACCGCACATCCCAGGGGTATTTGCGGCAACAAAAAGTGTCTCTGCGCGGTGAATAATTTCAGTGGTAAACATGTAAATAAGTGGGTAAGTTGGTCGTGCACAGAGCAAAGCAGTAGGTGCGCGTAGTAATTCCCTTCAATAGTTTATATTTAAAAAACATTTTATCAAGTGATAGTAATTTAATTTTTATTTTGAGGGAGAGAAAACATCAGCATTTCTGTTTTCTGGATGGGAATTGATACGCACACGACCATCTGTACTCTGTGCACGACCACTTATTTACAAGTTTTCCATTACGTCCGTGCACAACCCACTTATTTACAAGTTTGCCATTATTCCTTTTTTACTTTTGTTTACATCCCACACCCCCTGGTTGTCGTCGCCCCCTCGACTACTCTGACGACGCCGATTTACTAAGGGTTGGAAGAGGAGAGGCTGGTGAGGTCAGATGAGGGGCGGCAGAGGGAGCAGTGGAAGAGGGAGAGGGGGGATGGTGAGGTCGAAGGAGGGGGATGCGGGGCTGGGGGGTCGGAAGATGGTGCGACAGAGGGGGCGGGTCTGGGGAGGTCGGAGGAGTGAGAGTGTGGTTAAGGAGGTTGGAAGAGAGAGAGGTGGGGCTAGGGTTGTCAGAGGAGGCGGCATGGGAAGAGGGATGGGGGGTAGGGGAGGTCGGCCGATGGGGCGGCGGGGTTGGGGAGGTTGGGGGAGGGAGAGGTGGGGCGGGGACGTCGAAAGAGATGGGGATGTGGATGCCGGAAGAGGGGGTGCCGTCACTGTGCGTTGCCGTTCTGCTGTTTTACTCACCGCGCATACATAGGGACATTTTCGAAAATTTATGCCGGTTGTACGTAGGGCGAGTAGTTTCCCTGGCAAACCTTTAAATAGGGGAGAACTTGTAATTGAGCGGTTGTGCGCGGAGTACAACGGTAGATGCGCGTAGCAATTCTCTTTCGGGAAACGGCCTTCTCCCGTCGCTGTTTCTCTGCCCAAACAGTCAGCTATGACACGTTTAATGGCGATAGAGTCTTTAATCACCAGATTCTCTTCGTTCCAGGTAAAATACCCTAATTTACTCAAGTCGTTTTCTTTAACAATTTTTAGATAAAAGTCTCATGGCATGTAATTACGATGACATCATCGGATTATACCAATTTCATCACGAATCATAATTTTCATCAATGGACTCTAGGATCAATATCGCCCTAAAATCTATCAGGCCCACGAACAATTCCCTTATATATGGTTTAAACTTAGAGAGAACACATCGAGTCACAGATCGATCGGTGCGATTATCAATTGGACTTCACTATGAATGTAGTCTGTGTCCTTTGTGTGTTTGAGCTTAAATCTTCGCAAGTCTTTACAAAAATAAAAACACAAAATTACAAAAACGTAAAATTTTTTTTGAAAGGTAACGACTATAGGGCATCAGGTGTCATCTAATAAGATTTTCTGGGATGGCGGGCAGCTGAAAGCCCTATACCTCCCCCGTTATTGGACGATCTGCACGGTTCAGGTTGATCTCCGTTGTTGTGATTTTCATGCTCATTGCCATTACATCTAGGTCAAAAAGTGATTTGTTGTTGGAAAACCCGTTCAATTTCCGTACATCCAATGGAAATACAAATGTGGCTTCATTTTGCCCTGCGCACGACCTGCACAACCCACTTATTAACAAAGTTGTCATTACTCATGCGCATGACTCACTTATTTACAAGTTTGCCACTGAAATTACACAATCTCACTTATTTACAAGTTTGTCACTAAAATTACTCAATCACACAACCAGTGGCAAATTTCCTAAAATGTGACTAGGTGTGCAATGACCGATCGGCGACGAGCGGTGACGCCGTCCCTCCACCGACATCCCAGCACCACCTCCCCATCCGACCTCCCAGCTCCGTCCCCTCTGCCGCCCACTCCTTCGACCTCCCCAACACCACCTCACCAGTCTCCGACCTCCCCAGCACCACCTCACCAGTTTCCGACCTCCCCACCCCCCTCTCACTCTTTCCCGTTATTGCTGTCGCCGCCGCCGTCGCCGCCGACCTCCACAGCCTCCTCCTCGTCCAAATCCTAGTAAATCGTCGTCGGAGACCTTGTCGTTTGCGGTAGGGTTGGGGACCGGGGCAGACAAAGGTAAAAGAGGAGTAATGAAAAACTTGTAAATAAGTGGGTTGTACACGGAAGTAATGGCAAACTTGTAAATAAGTGGGTTGTGTCTGGTCGTGCGTATAGTAAAATGGTAGGTGCGCGTAGCAATTCCCAAAACTTTTAATATGCACATCCTAAGGTGTTTGTTGTACAGTGGTTTGTATTTCCTCGTCTATGTAAGTCCTGCATCTTTCCCTAGGATTGCAATTGACCGATGTGAATGTGGAGGTTTAAATATGTTGTTCGTTTTTTAAAAATAACTTTTAAATGCATCTTTTGCTAGGATTGGGGCACCATCTTGTGTTATCTGTTTATGAGTTAAAACCATGCAAGTCTTAAGGAGGTCTAATTGAAAAATACGTCAAAGGATTGATCTTGTTACACAAATCATGTAGTTATATGTATTTAATGAAAATGTAGCTTTTCAGTTATAGACGTGCCCTTTTGATAGATAAATGTAATATGGTGGTCCTGATTCCTATGTATAGTGCTGTCTGAATGTGTCCACATGCCAAATGTAGAAACAATGCTCCTTGCAAACACTGGATTTAAGAGGATTTTGTCACTCTGGGAAAAGTTTGATGGATCCGATTGGTGAAATCATATGTTTAATTTTCATTTTAATTTCAAAGGCTTAATCACTATCAGTATCCAAACTTTTAAATGATTTGTGGTTCTAAGTATTGCATTTCTTATTGCAGCATCGTGTGTCGTCGCGTCTGTGTGATGGTTGAAAACATCAGAAGCCCACGAATGCTGATTGCCCCAGAAGCTTGCAATTTGGTTACAAAATATGAAGGTGAAGACATCGGACTGATGGATTTTTATTTCTTATATTTTAATTATTTTATGGAACTCGCATATATGTGACTAAAAATGTAAGGATCCAAAGAGGGATGGGCTAGAATGTGACATTTCATTGACTGATATTACGAGCTATCTGTAACATTTTTTTCAGGAAATATCTACATGTGGATCATTCAACATTTGATTGTTAAATATATGGTCGGTCAGTTCATCAATTTTATATGGTATGCCAGCAGCCAGTTCATCTACTGAGTAGAAAGTTCTACATGACCATCTTCCATTGTTTCCCTTTTCTGTTTTAAAAGGGCTTGTTGTGAAGTATTTGTTGGAATCCTTTATTTTGAATTGAAAGATTTATAACAAATTAATACTATTAATAATGCGTGAATTTTTTTACGATTTTGGTTCAATCACGGACTAACCTTTTTTCTGAAAAATCTTGATTGTTATTGGACTGATTTGTTCTTTTTGACCTTGAGTGAGGCCATCCACTGGGGGTGATTATATCCACATATATTGAATGAAAATGGATCTTCATTCTTGTCTTTTCCAATAACCTGCATTTGGTTAGGCAACCGGGAGAAACACATTATGGTTATCCTGCTTTTCTTTGTCGATAGTTCAGTATGCAAGTGATCAGAAGCCAAATGTGGAAATACTGCTCTTTGGAAACACTGAATTTAATATGACTATGTCAGTCTAGTATGTCTAATTAAGGTAGGCAAGTTTGTTCAGCATTCAAGTTGTCATCCTCTTTAGGGAAATGTTTGGGGGAGCCAAATACAGGAATAATATAGTAAACATGCACATGCATATTTCACATTTCACATATGGTTCTGGTTATATAAGTCATTATATGTAAGGTAGTATGTATGTATGTATGTGATCACTGTTTGATTCCCTATGTAACTAATGTTGCTATTGGCAAATTTTATTTATTTTGCTCTTTCATTTGAGTGAGCTTCACTGTATATGTACGAATTTTTTAACCAATATAACTGTCTTTTGCTGTTGAAAGTGGATAATTAAGTGAATTTGTTTTATCTTTCTTATTGCAGATTTATATTTCTATATTTTCTGGGGACAACAGAAACATTTGAAGCCAAAAACATGTTGATTGACATAGGATCTTGCAATTTGGTTACAGACTACAACGGTGAATGCATTGATGTTTCCTTTGTTTCTTTTTTTTAAAATCATCTTTTATAGCTAGAATGCAAGGGACTGAAGATGGAAGGGATTAAAGTTGGACGGTCTTATTCTGGGTTATTTGGAATCCCCCCCCCCACAGAAAATAACCATATGCAAATCATTTGTAACATTTGGTTGTTAAAAATATGTGGTGTATTCTTCTTAAAAAATATAAAATATATAAATAAATAAAAAATTAAAACAAATACATTGTGTGTCACTTCATGTATTAAATTGCTTGATTGTTTCATTTTTAATTTAACAGACTTGCAGTGAAGTATTGGTTAGATTTAACATAAAAAAAAGAAACCAATAACTTTAACAGTATAAGGTAGGTTGGTTTTTGAGCTCAATCATGCAAGAACCTTTTCTCTCTATAATTCTTGATTTTTACAAGGCTAAGTGTTCTATTTTAGCTAGCGGGCCTAGCTGCCTAGGGTTTCCAGTTGCCTCTTTTACAAAAGTTACTATCAGGGAGAATATTTGGTTTTTGTTCGGTCAGCTCACTCTTTCATTTGTAAACAGGGTTATGTCAACGTGCGAAACTCTCAACCAACGTGTGTTTCTTCAATTGCTTTACTCATGCATTATTGCTTCAAGCTAATCAAGTATTGGGGTGTCACTCTCATCCCTTAAAGCTAGAATCACAAACAATGGTAGGATCACTTACCACAACACCACCAATAACTATTTTATTTATCAGTTCGTCTAATATTCACAAAACCTCAATTTAAGAAGCCATGGAGAGAGTTTGTGAGCTAGGTAAATAGATGTATGAGAAAGTGATGCGATCATCACTTATAAGAGGAGGAGGCGCGGCGAGGCAACTTCGGGGGCAAATTTGTAAATTCTAAACTTTGAGGGGCTTTTTTTTCGTAAAAAGACCAAAATTTGTAATTTGGTCTTTTATAGGCTAGGGCCAGACAATGGGGGGTTTATGCTTGATTTATTTGTGAAATCCCTTGTCCAAGATGTACACGGACATCACCCCGGAGATCTCATACTTTCTTCTCGAATTGAAAGCCAGGAGAGAGGCCGCCTCTCGAATTCTGACCATCTATCTTTTGTTTTCAGATTTCCAATTAATAAAAATCCTTTCTTTTCCCAATTCTTTAATAAAAATCCCAACTTTATTCCATAAACATCACTCGTTCGTATCAATTTGGTAGCAGAGCACATCAATCCATGACGGCTACAAGATCCAACGATAGAATCGGCGCGTTGGAAGAAAAGATGGAGAAGTTTGACGGCGCAATCCAAGAACTCACGAAGAAAATTGAAGATCAAGGTGCCGAGACGGATCAGAAGTTGACGCACTTCATGGAAGCCCTATGTCAAAAATTTGATGCGTTCTCCAAGAAGATGGAATCAAATCAGGCCAAAACCTTAGATCCGAGCAAAAGTCAAGGACTTTGGCGAAGGGGAAGGAGAAGATGGAAGAATTTGAAGAGGAGCTACTTTCCGATGCCGATAATTACTTCGTAGAGGAGGAAGAGGGGCACATGACGGAAGAACACCAACCCACGAATCCTAGAAGCGACAGAAGAGGGTGGCCGAACCCCAGGAGTCACCCACAGGGCCGGTCGAACCCTAGGGAAGTCCCCCATGGTCGGCAGGACCTGCAGATGGGCTGGCCGGCCCCTGCAGGCCATCTGCAGGGTCGGTCGCCTTGCAGAGGCCATCTGTGGGCCCGTCGGCCACCAGATCTGGCCGACATCCCCTGTTGAGGGAAGGACATGGGCTGCCGACCCCTTTCCAGCCACAAGGGGGCTGCCGACCCCCTTCCAGCCACAGAGGAGGCAGCCGCCCCTGTTTCAGCCGTTAGGAAGTAGATCCGAACCCAGACATGGCCAGATGGTTTGGTTGGGGGCTGAAACACATCAACAGACATTCGGCGCAACTTCTGGAGATTGGCAGGGACATCGCCCCTCCCCCCGTGGTGCCACACGAGAACTACAATCGATACCACGAGGAGGATCATGTGGACTTTGTTGATGGAGGAGAAGTTGATTGGGGGAAGCTGCTTGGGATGGAGTTGATGGAGGAGATCGGGACCCGGCTGGAGGCTATGGCTATGATGTACATGCTCCCCCTCCACCACGACGCTTCAAATTTACTAATCGCCTCATTAACAAGTCTTTATTTCGAGCTGTCTTGGCTTGGTTCATGTCCTTTATGTTCTGCCAGAGGGTATATGTGTCTGTCTCCTGCGCAACGTGGTGGAAGATACTATGATCGTTCCATTGTCGGATTTGGCCGACCGTCTTTTGATTTAGTTTCTTCCAGTCAGATTTTTTGGTGGATCCTGGCTTTACTCCTTTGACCTCTAATTGGTCAAATAAATCTTTATAACTAAGAAGATCATCCATTCGAGGTCTTCAAAGTTTGTCAGCTTGATCATGGTTTTCGAAGAAGATGATTCTTCCATTGACATTCTGATATTGAAATGTACAATGGTAAAATAATTTCTCATTTTTTCAAAAATTTTTCACTCCCCTTGGTTTTCTCTCACAGCTCTCCTAGGCTCTGATACCACTTGTTGTAATTTATTATCACGGTAAAATGTACAAAAATAGAAAGCAAAAAAATTTATTACTTCTATCAAGGAAGTGGATATACCTTAAGGTAAACACCACTATAAAAAACTCACAACTTTCCCTCTCTGGGGCAACTTTCCTCTTTGGGGGTAATTTTCCCTCACTGAAGACACCCTCACATTCCTATCTGGAATTGGACAAACTTCTTCTCTCGCGGAAGAAGCTCTGCTCTCTATTTTTCTTCTCCGTTTTTGTTGTGTTGGTGTGTACTTGGTGCGCAGATCTCGTCTTCTTTTATAGGGGTGGATGCCTTACAAAAACATCAGTGGTGACGTTAATGAGCTCAGGATTAGGTGGGAGAGACAAACTTGTCTGCAATCTTTAACTTTGATTTTGCTTATTGATGAAAAAACATGGGCTACCAAACTTAAAAAGGACATTATAGGGTGGCAGCTGGACCTATCATGGATTTCTTAGCTTCTTCGCAATGGTACCGTAACTGTTGGTGCATTATATTGTATCAACCTTTAGTCTTCCAGGCAGCTCCACAGAAAATAAACATGGTCTCTTCTTAGGAAAATTTGCCCTAACGATAGATATGATATGGTCTCCTTGAGGTGGATGTGCAAGTTCTTGGTTAAATTTATATGTGGATTTCTTAATTTGTGGATCCAACTACCCTTTGGCCCCAATTATCTGAAAACAAAGGCCCCCTTCAAGGTGCGTGTTTGCCTCTGGCTACTAGGTAAGGTCATAGTAACTTGGGATGTCCTCTCCCGTAGAGGATGGACAGGACTAGCAACGCACCGTTTATGTTGGAAGAATGAAGCGACGACTGATCATATTTTCCTCCACTGATCCTTTATGAAATCTTTGTGGATGAGGATTCTACCCCATATGCAGGTCACATGCCTTCCTATCTTTGTGGAGTGCATTTGGTTGGACTGGAGAGCGACACATCCCAGAGATCTTCACATTTACTGGGACATGCTAGTGGCGGCATGTTGTTGGACTGTATGTAGAGAGAAATAACCGCATATTCAGAAATATGTCTAGATTCGTCGATCAAACCTTTTTGTGTGGACATCGGACTTCTATCTTTGGATATGTCTGCTTCAAGACAATGCCAAAAGACACGCCCCAAGACTCCAGGCAGCGGCAGTGGATTCAGATGCCTCCACTGTGGAGAATTTAGCAGGAGATCAGCGTATTGTCAAGATTTCACTGCCTTCGTGGATTGCAGCGGTACTGTACGTTTCCTTTAGGGCCCGTTCTTTTGGGTTTAAGTTGGGGTGAAAGTGGGCTGATTCCACTCTATTCACCCACAGTCACTCTCACATTCACTCGTCCTGTTCTTTCTGGGTTTAAGTTGAGGTATATTTGGGTCTTTCCTTCCTCTTTGCTAGGCTGTTGGATCTGCGACTTGAGGTATAATTTCTCCTTTATTTTCAGCAATATATGATATTTGATGTTCATAGAGATGCGATTTCTGAATATGTTCATGCTTGGATTTCGATACTATGTGGGCATACTATGAATGAATAAGGGTTCTTGCAACCTATATGTGAGAAATTTTTCTCACCATCCCATACGGGAAGGCATGAATACAAAATGTGGGCTCGAAGCATTAATATATTTTTCTCACCATTGTATATTCTGCTGTTTGCCTCATGCCAAAATGAAACAAGAATAAATGGTATATGGGTGACAGATACATCACGCCAAGACCCAAAACAAAATGAAACTAAAAAAATTGCATTGCCATGCAGTCTGCAGGTTGCCCCATTCCCAAAAAATTTGCATTGCCATTCATTCTGCAGTTGCCACATTACATCTCAACTTCCATATGCCATATAGCATGTGTACGTCGAATGAAATTCATTGGAACATTTGAATACAACTCACCAATCAATTACAAGCCATATGAATCCTTAAATATTTCGGGTCCATTACTATTAATGCCCCATGTGATACACCCAACTTGTTGCTGATATGTTGGATTTTATAAAAAGAATTTTTGTATTTCGGACTTCGGAGGGCTCGTGTGTAAGGAGTCATGAAATGTGTGAAATTTGTATGGACGAGGAGGATAAATTATATGCATCACTTTATGTTGGGTGACTTTTCATAAAGTCGCATCAGTATTACGATGTCTCTAAAGTTATGCCCCATACATAATAGAGCCCAATGATGAGACAAGTACAGTGAATATAGAGTGTGCGGGATTTGGATTGATGATGCAACGTTGGTACATTGCTAGGGTATGCTTGAAGTATGTCAAGAAACCAGCAATGATAATTAAATGATTAATAATCTGAGGGCAATGCTATATGGATTCATGATAGGATTGGACATGATTGTTGGGTTGATGATTCATGTGGTATGCAATGAAATATATTGGCTTGAAATATAGGATTTTAAAAAGGATTGTATATGTTTAAATGTAATATAAATGTTGTGATTTCCTAGAATTTTTTTGTTGATGTTTCTGAATTTTGTTAGGATTGTATATGTTTCATGTGGGTTGATGTTTCTGAATTTTGTGATGCCTTATCACTTCGCAAGTTTTTATGTTTATATGTAAATTTCACGATTTTATGATAAAAGTAAATGACTTGTACATCGTATGATTGAATATATGTTTGATGCAAATAAGGGTTAGATGGATGAAAGTGGAGAAAGTTCGGGTTGTTCAATGTACTTCGGCCGGGGCGACTATCATTTTTACCATCATATTCATGGAGTTATACGATGAAGTTAGTGCTCTCCCTCTACATAGGGAGCCGTCAGCGATGCGTGATATTCATAGAAAATCACACATGCATCGAATTCTATTTGGTTTTGATAGTAGTTGTTTACACTACTTAAGAATGCGGAGACATGCTTTCTTGAATCTTTCTACGTTAATGTGAGAAACTGGTAGTCTCAAAGACAGTAAGCATGTGTCGATCGAGGAGCAGTTGGCAATGTTTCTTCACATCGTAGGGCACAAGTCAAAGAACAGAGTGAAGCAAGTTGATTTTATAAGGGCCGGGGCAACGGTTAGCAATTACTTTAACAAACTTATGTTTGCAATATGTACCCTTCGTGATAGGTTCATGAAGCAAGCCCCAAATGAGACACCACCGGAGATAATCAATAATCCTAATTGGTTCCCATATTTCAAGCTCAGTGTAGTTATGAATATCTGGCATTAGGGTTAAATGATTTATGGTGATATCAACGTGACCTTTACGTGATATCAATAATTCTAAGTAGTTATTGATTCCGGTGTAGGATTGCATTGGTATTATTGATGGGACACACATCGATGCCATGCTGCCTGCCAAACTCGTACCAAGATTTAGAGGACGTAAAGAGGTTACACAAATTGTGCTTGCAGCTGTAACTCCTAACAAAAGATTCACTTACGTAATGGCCGGGTGGGAAGGATCAGTGAATGATTTCACGGTCCTGAAACATGCGTTGTCATTACCCCCACCCTACGGGATGTGTGTGTATGAGGGTAATATGCTAACTCTTTCGTAAATATCATGTATACGTCTGTATGAAACCTTTTGATTATAAATCGGGATTCATTTTTCATTTGCTGAGAAATATTACCTATGCGATGCTGGATATACAACAATGCCTGGGTTCATATCTCCATACCGGGGCGTTAGATATAATTTGAAGGACCATACTGATAGAGTGCCTCGAAATCACAGAGAGCTGTTCAACCTAAGACATTCTTCATTAAGAACAAAGATCGAGTCGACGTTTGGCATACTAAAGAACAAGTTTAAAATTTTGATTTCAAAGCCTCACTATCCATTCAAATCTCAGGCCGATACCGTCCTTGCTTGCACAGTGTTGCATAATTATATCCAAATAGCAGATCCACATGATCCCCAGTTACCTGAGGATGAGGCTATGATTGATGAGGATGGGGATGTGATTGATGAGCTGGATGACTCGATTATGGATCTTTCCCAACAGTTGCCCATACGTGAACAGACTTCACAAAGGGATCAATGGAAAAGTCACATGGATCAGTTAGCGTGGGAAATGTGGGTGGACTATTGTGACATACATAACCATGGGAACACCAATGAACATGGGCTATAAGGGAAGAGTTTAATGGATAATTTTATTGTATTCTGTTAAGTTGCATGAATTGTATAACAATGGGATCTAAATGTTGAATTTGCTAGGTGATGCTTGAGATGTGATGACAATATAATGCATTTATCTGTTTACTTTATTTCTATTGAGTTGGAGTCTGATGATATGGGTGGTAGTCAATATTACGTTAATTGATTTTTATTTCATTAACTATACATGGGTACACGTCATTGTGGCAAATATACTTTATTATGAAAATAATGCTTTTGTAGGCATGGACTGGTCATCTCATCAAGGGAAAGGGAGTGATCATATGCCTCCATAGTCCATACTATGACCCGGCCTACTGTACACAGTTGGCAGAGGAATCAAGACAGAATGATCCATTGCTAGGTAGGCCAATGCCTCGTAGGCCGAGTGATTATCAATATGCTATGCCTAGCTACCAAGTAGGTGGATCATCCATGCCGTTTCAACAATATTCTTCATACAGCATGCCAATGACCATGCACATGCCGCATCCACCGGGCTTCATGCAAATGCTACACGGTGGTGGGCCTAACCACCCTTTGGTAGCCAAGCATCACAAAGTGCTTTTGCCATGCCTTCACCACAAAGCGGGCATGGCACAACAGGTGGCAGTGACTCGTCCAGGAAGTTTGGACGTCGGGATGATGACATGGATGTATCCGTGTCTAGTCTCAGGAAAAAAAGCAAGAACCCAACCAAGAAGGGGCCGACGAATAAAGTTTGGCTTCTGGAGCATAACATAGCATTAATTCTATTCTTTACGTCCCAAGCTCGTCAAGGCCTTAGAGCCGATAAGTCGTTCAAGAATACGGCCTTCACCGCTGATGCTATCCATATAAACAAGTTTGTCACAGAGTACAGCTGGTTGAATGTGAAGAATCATATGAAAGGTCTTCATCGACGGCTTACAAATGTTAATAAGTGCTTGGAAATTAGTGGGGCTGGATGGTCAGAGGAGCTGCAGATGATAGTACTCGACGATGATACCTATGCCACATGGGCCGCGGTATTTACTTCTCCATTAACCAAATATGAAAATAAAATCGGATTACGTAATTTTATTATTCATAATGGGTTGTTCATTATTGATGCAGGCAAACGTTAGATTGAAAGAGTATGTCAACCACCCCATACAGTGGCTTGACGATCTTAAGCTTGTTATAAGAGACGACGCCGCGAAGGGTGATTATTTCAAGACTGTGTTTAACGAATTTGGGGCTCATATAATGAGGGTGGCGACGATCATGAAAGTTAGTCAAACCTTCTCGCAAGCATCAACCGACTTTGATGCTAATTCCAACATCCCCATTTCTACGTCGACGGTGCCATCTCCGGCGGGGACAAGCCATGGAAGCCCACCCGTCGTGGGTAAAAAGAAAATGCGTCGTCGGACTTTGTTGAGGGATGAGCCCGACCTCATGAAGGAAATGGTAGACAATGTCAGAGAGGTCGCCTTAGCTATACAGGGAGTCCACCCCAACATTCTTGCACTTCTTTCTTAACATTTATATGCAATAAGCGAGTATCCCCCATATATGTTGGATAAGTTGTATATGCAACTTAGTGATAATGAGAAAACCGGGCGTAGATTTGTCAATTTGCCCGATGCGGCTAGGAAGCGCTTTGTAGCTTCGAAGGTTGCTGCGATGGAGAGGGCTAGGGCTGAGGCTGTAGGAGATGGGGACGACGACGACGACGAATGGAATATGTAAAGTATTTGTTGGTGTGTCGATGGTTGGCCTATGTTGTGAATGGAAAAGATGTGGATGTGGGTAGTCAAATATCATGTTTTGGGTTTTGTCGTGCCATGGTCAGAGTAACCTTGTGTAATATTATATGTAACAGACTGGTGATGTTGAAAGGGTGGGTGGATTAAGACTATGGCCTAGTTGATGTATGATGTGGGGTAGCTTATGATATATCAGTGTAATGTTGTATCTTAGTTTATTTATGGTGTAGTGCTTGTTTTGGTATATGATTCATCTATGACTATGTCGTTGAATTCCGTATAATGTTATAACTTAGGTTTTTTGGAATGTGGCAAACTGCAGACTGCATGCCAATGAAATGTTTTTGAGTTTCATTTTGTTTTGGGTCCTGCCATGCTGTATCTGTCACCCCTAAACCATTTATTCTTGTTTCATTTTGGAATGTGACAAACTGCAGATTGCATGTCAATGCAATGTATTTGAGTTTCATTTTGTTTTGGGTCCTGGCTTTATGTATCTGTCACCCCTAAACCATTTATTCTTGTTTCATTTTGGAATGTGGCAAACTGCAGACTGCATGTCAATGCAATGTATTTGAGTTTCATTTTGTTTTGGGTCCTGGCTTTATGTTTCTGTCAACCCTAAGCCATTTATTCTTGTTTCATTTTGGAATGTGACAAACTGCAGACTGCATGTCAATTCAATGTTTTTGAGATTTATTTTGTTTTGGGTCCTGTCATGCTCAATGTTTTTGAGTTTCATTTTGTTTTGGGTCCTGCCATGCTGTATCTGTCACCCATATACCATTTTTTCTTGTTTCATTTTGGAATGTGGCAAACTGCATACTGAATTGGACTGCAAATTTTTTTTTGAGTTTCAGTTTGCTTTGGGTCTTGGCTTTATGTAGCTGTCACCACTCAACCATTTATTCTTGTTTCATTTTGGAATGTGGAAAACCGCAGACTGCAAGGCAATCAGGCCACTTTAACCCCAACATAAACCCAAAAGAACATGCCCTTCACAAAAAGAATAGCCCCATTTTTTGAGTTTCATTACGTTTTGGGTCTTGGCATTCTGTATGTCACCCCTAATGATATGAATGGTGGATATCACAATTTTTGTGAAATTATATCAAATAGCCCTATGATGATAATGGGGGCTTATTAA
The DNA here is from genome assembly GCA_030789695.1 of Scilla litardierei. Classification (NCBI taxonomy): domain Eukaryota; kingdom Viridiplantae; phylum Streptophyta; class Magnoliopsida; order Asparagales; family Asparagaceae; genus Scilla; species Scilla litardierei. The sequence goes on from CM061132.1 coordinate 166,542,342, forward strand.
ATATATCTCATGCTGGAAGGCTGGTACTCAGGATCCTTCATTCCCCAAGTTGGTTCATAATCTGTATGCAATGGCTTATATGAGTTGGTTGGTTTTCAATGATATCGGTTGTAGGGATATTTAAAGGAATTTGGCATGAGAATGTGTGGGGAGATAATGAAGGAGCCAGTGCCAAGCAACCAGATAGGGAAATGTCAAAAAAAATTTCTGAGGGCTTATGTTTGATAATCTATATGAAGTGGGTGTGGAAGTTGGCTAGGAATGTGGCAAACTGCAGACTGATTGCCATTCCTGTCTTTGTTTTAGTTTCATTTTGTTTTGGGTCCTGGCATGCTGTATCTGTCACCACTATACAATTTATTCTTGTTTCATTTTGGAATATGACAAACTGCAGAGTGAATGGCAATGCAATTTTTTATTTTCATTTTGTTTTGGGTCCTTCCATGCTGTATCTGTCACCCATATACAATTTATGCTTGTTTCATTTTGTAATGTGTCAAAATGCAGAGTGCATTGGGAAAGCAATTGGTTTTTAGTTTCATTTTGTTTTGGTTCCTGGCATGCAGTATCTGTCACCCCTTTACCAATTATGCTTGTTTCATTTTGGAATGTAGCAAACTGCAGAGTGGATAGCAATGCAATGTTTTTTAGTTTCATTTTGTTTTGGGTCCAGCCATGATGTATCTGTCACCACTATACCATTTATTCTTGTTTCATTTTGGAATGTGGCAAACTGCAGAGTTAATGACAATGCAATTTTTTTCATTTTGGTTTGTGTCCTGCCATGCTGTATCTGTCACCCCTTTACAATTTATTCTTGTTTCATTTTGGAATGTGGCAAACTGCAGAGGGAATGGCAATGCAATTTTTTTATTTCATTTTGGTTTGGGTCCTGCCATGTTGTATCTGTCACCTCTATATAATTTATTCTTGTTTTATTTTGGAATGTGGCAAACTGCAGACTGAATGGCAATGCAATTTTTTTATTTTCATTTTGTTTTGGGTCGTTCCATGCTGTATCTGTCACCCATATACAATTTATGCTTGTTTCATTTTGGAATGTGTCAAAATGCAGAGGGCATCGGAAAGCAATTGTTTTTTAGTTTCATTTTGTTTTGGTTCCTGGCATGCACTATCTGTCACCCCTTTACCAATTATGCTTGTTTCATTTTGGAATGTGGCAAACTGCAGAGTGAATGACAATGCAATGTTTTTTAGTTTCATTTTGTTTTGGGTCCAGCCATGATGTATCTGTCACCACTATACCATTTATTCTTCTTTCATTTTGGAATGTGGCAAACTGCAGAGTTAATGACAGTGCAATTTTTTTCATTTTGGTTTGTGTCTTGCCATGCTGTATCTGTCACCCATATACAATTTATTCTTGTTTCATTTTGGAATGTGACAAACTGTAGAGGGAATGACAATGCAATTTTTTTGTTTCATTTTGGTTTGGGTCCTGCCATGCTGTATCTGTCACTCCTATACAATTTATTCTTGTTTCATTTTGGAATGTGGCAAACTGCAGACTAAATGACAATGCAATTTTTGTTGGAATGTGATCAACTGCAGACTGCATGACAATGCAATTTTTTAGTTTCATTTTGTTTTGGGTCTTGGCATTCTGTATCCGTCACCCCTAATGATATGAATGGTGGATATCACATTATTTGTGAAATTATATAAAACAACCCTATGATGATAATGTGGCTTAATGAATATACCTCTTGCTGGAAGGCTGGCACTCAGGATCCTTCATTCCCCAAGGTGGTTCATAATCTGTCTGCAATGGCTTTTATGAGTTGGCTAGCTGGCAATGATATGGGTTGATATGGATATTTAAAGGAATTTGGCTTGGGAATGTGCGGGGAGATAATGAAGGAGCCAGTGCCAAGCAACCAGATGGGGAAATGTCAAAAAAATTCGGAGGGCTTATGTTTGATAATTTATGTGAAGTGGGTGTGGAAGTTGGCTAGGAATGTGGCAAATTGCAGACTGATTGCCATTCCTGTCTTTTTTCTTGTTTCATTTTGTTTTGGGTCATGTCATTCTGTATCTGTCACCCCTATGCCTATGGATTTCTGGGTACTTTGATGTCACTGAAATGTGATTTGTATCTTGGCATGATGTATCTGTCACCCTAAAATCTTTCCTTTTCATAGGTACGCTTTTAACCCTAAAATCTCCTCACATTATCTCTCTTTTATTTGATCGATGTTATATATTAATCGTATTTTATTTTTAACTTTGCTAGGTACAAATGAGTCAACAGTCGAGCTCTACTTGTCGCTCTCGACATAGAGATGAGAGCAGTGGCGACTTTGATGCCTACAAGATATGCAATTGTGGGATTCAGATGCCGAGGAGGACGTCATGGACAAGAGCAAACCCAGGCCGTAGATTTTGGAGTTGTACAGCTCGAGAGCATAGATGCACATTCTTTGAATGGAAGGATCCCCTACACACTGATTTGTCCATAATGGTGATCCTGCATTTCATGGATGATAGTGAAAGAAGGCCCACTAATGTAAGTTCGACGACGCCTTTGACTGAGAGTAGGATGTTAGAGATGGAGGGAGGGATGGATATGGTTGTAGGTCTACTTGAGAGGACCTCTGTGCAATTGGATAGCATCGTATCCGATTACCGTTCCATTAAGGTCGGACTGATATCTCTATTCGTTGGATTTTGTTTTAATGTAATGTTGATGTATAACAATGTTAGTTGATGTTTAACACTGTTTGTGAATATTTGTTGTCTCAGCAAGTGGATGTTGGGATTTTTAGTTCTATGTGTTAAAAGTTGGGTTGTGTTATTTGATGGTAATGAGTTGGAGTGTGGCATTCTGAAGCTTGCATTGTGTTCTAGCTTGCAATGATGTATTTACCATTATTGTATCATAATCTGTAGTCAGTGGTCAATTGGGATTGTTTGGTTGCTTTTTTAAAAATGGAAAATGTATTTTTGATGGAATTGAGTTGGATTTGGGAACTCCTATGCTTGCATTGTCTTTAGCATGACGTGTGATTTTTTCCATTAGTGTTTCATGTGGGTTGATGTTTCTGTATTTTCGTATATGGTATCATATTCTGTATCATCAGTGGGAATTTGGGTTTTTTTTGTTCTTTTGAATGTTGGATTAATTTTTTTGAGGGAATTGAGTTGTAGTTTTGCAATCTGCTGCTTGCATTGTTTTTATCTTGCCTGGGGTTTTATTCACGTATGGTTTCATATTCTGGATCAGCCTTGGGAGTTTGGGAATTTTGGTTTTTATAACATTTACACAAGAAATTCAAGGGTGGTCATTGTTCCCCTATTCTTACCACATCACACTCACCACTTTCACCATTCAACTCTCACAACAACATTCACAACCAAAAACACACAATAAAGTTGTGTGGGACCCACAAAAAATTCCAACATCCTCATTCACAACCCACTTTCACCCAAAAAGACACAATACTCACTTTCACTAACACTATTCACAACTTCAAGAAACAACCCAAATAAACCCAAAAGAACATGCCCTTAGTGTCTGTATTTTGGTCAATGCTACATCATTGCCAATTTTGGGTCACGGTGCTTAGGGCCTATTCTTTTGTGTTGTTGTGAGTGTTGAAGTGGTGAGATTCCACTATTCATGGCACTATTCACTCACTTCAACATGTTCTTTTGGGCTGGATGCTTTCTCCGCTGATCTCACCTACGTGGCAGCTAGATTCCAACAAATGTAGAAGCCAGAAAATGTTGTGATTACGGGTGTTGGAATGGGGGGCCCGCCTCTCTCTATCTCCAGCGTAGCGGGGCCCGTCTCTCTCTCTATCTCTCTCCAACATTCACAACAACATTCACAACCCACTTCAACACAAAAAAACACAATAAAGTTGTGTGGGCCCCACAAAAAATTCCAACATTCACATTCACAACCCCACTTTCACCCAAAAAAACACAATACTCTACTTTCCCAACACTATTCACTCATTCCAACAAACACATATATATTCTCAAAAGAACAGGCCCTTACTGCATGGTTGTACTTTATTTGGTGCCATGTCATCAAATGTTGTACTACTTTGTATTTTGTGTTGCAAAACCATTGTTACTGATGGTGGATGTCTGTAGCAGGTGTTTGTATTTGGGTGTACTGTAGCTTTTATTTAAGTCTTTTTAATGAATCATGCGAAGAGTATGCTCTCACCATCTTTATTCTTGAATACAAATAGGCCTGCATTTTCAGCTAGAACTTCTCATTCAGCAGTAATAGCTGGAACCTACATTGGACCTAAGTGATTCAACCATAATTTAATTGTCTACATTTAAACACAGGTCTAAGTAACATGAAAACATGTCATAATTATTTCATATATGGTCCCATATTTTTATCCAAGATGCTGTGTTCCCATCCAAAAGTGGGTTCACCTAACATTTGATCTCATTATTCTACTCCACCAAACTTTTAACTAGAAGTGGGTGGTTGCTTGCATGCCCTACATTTTAGCCTCCCTTAGTTAGCCATGCTACATTTGGCCTGTGATCACATGCATACTCAACTATGGGCAAAAGGAGGACCACCATATTAGAATTCTCCCATGTACCTAAAATCACCAAGCAGAGGTATTGAAATGCATTATGCACGAGTCTTCCTTCTATCTACCAATATTCTTTTTTCTATCATCTCACTTTATGCTCCACACATCCGTCCGACTGCAGCTTCATGGTTACCTCATAATACCACCAGACGCAAGCATAAACCCGAGTATCAGAGAAATTTTGGGCCATTATGATTTGAATGCAAAATATGAAATATTAAACACCGAATGCAGATATGAAGTTATGTAGTCCAATTTGAAGTATAAACATCCATGAAGATTATTACTTTCCTCCTTCATTCTCTCTTCCTTCCTGGAACCAGACATACATGGGGAGGGTGATAAGAAATCTTATTTTGGGTGTCAAAGTTTTGAGGCCGTATTTTATTGTTAATGATCAATGTGTCATGATTTGCAAGGGAAGGAACTACATATACTTGCATACCCAGTTTACATAACAAATTTGTGATCAATGTGTCATGATTTGCAAGGGAAGGAACTACGTATACTTGCATACCCAGTTTACATAACAAATTTGGCAGAAGCCAGTTATCTCATTTGCAGTATTTTACTATTTTTCATTTCATATAGAGACAGTAACACGTTTTGAAAGTAATTACCAGCACCGATTATCTTTTAATGCCCAAAATGCTGGTTACCTTTGTAACTGCAATTGGAATGATGATTGTTAGCATGATTACATTGTAAGCAGCATTATAGATCTTTAGTGGGGAACAAAGGTATTATATATAATGCCCTCAGAGAAATGCTTTGGTGGAAATGGGATTTTAGCATTCGCACGCTTCTTAGTTTGCTTTCCTACAAGATTTTGTAGACTCTAAGCATTTTCTTCTGGAAATACAGATTTAGTCTTCTTTTTCTTTCGTGTATTCGAAATGCATTTGATGCTTCTGATGTTAGAAATTGGTAAGTGAACAATTTCAGCATTTAACTTTTAAGGAAATTTTGACTGTAATTGGAAGTTGGTCATCTAAGCGAACAATTTCAGCATTTGACTTTTAAGGAAATTTTGATGGTAATTGGAAGTTGGTAGTCTATTTTTCATTCTTTTAGTGCTCCCTAAGAAATTCACCAGGATACAAGGCTCGTATGCATGCCTTTATTAAAGTATACTAGAGATTGGTATGATATATGGAGGTGCATGGAATATCAATCATCCTAGATGATGAGTGATGCCATAAGATTGAACAATGTGCCATTACCTTTCTAATTTTCATGATGAGGGATCTTTCTTAATGGAGCAGCATATTAGAAAAGCTATTGTCAGCTTGTATGACATATTGACATCTACGTATACAAGCAAGAAACTATGATTTCCACTTCAAGATATCATGGTAATATAAAAAACATTGTATTGGATATTGGTTTACATTAGTTTGTGTTTTGATGATGATCAAACATTATGTTTTTATTAATATGATCTGTGCAGTTACTATGAAGCATCTGTTGAGGTGTCAAGCCTTAAGATTTGGATGACAACATCTTTGATAAGGATGTACGTAATCGATATCAATCAAGCTCATATTATAGTAATTGGTATATATTGATGTATTTTCTATTTCTTGTCATAGTAGAAATGTTAAACTTTGAAAACACACCCTACAAACAATGCGTTTACGATTTAGAATATTCATAATTTCAAACATGATTATTTCATCTTGATTTTAAGCTTATTATTTTATTCAAGTGTGAGTTAGTAGACTAATAGACTTCCTAGTTGACCAACGAATCTCAAATACTTAAACATTCAAAATCCACCTTCCATTAGTCAATTAACCCCCTTTACCAGTCGACTAATACAGAAATAAAAAAGTTTCATTGACTTGAAACACTAGTCAACTAACATGACAATTAATCGACTAATACACATTGCATTGACTAATCGACTAATACATTTTTAATCAACTAATGTAATTGTTAGTCGACTAATGAACTTGATAGTCGACGAATACAAACTGTAAGTTTTTTTGGCTTGAACCATTAGTCGACTAATGGATATGATTGGTCGACTAATAATTTCGTTGGCTGCTTTTGACCTTCAAAATATAACCGTTTTTCTATTCATTGAAAGGGCTATTTTTTTAATATTGAGAGATGGTTTTTTCTCTGTAAATAGAGATTAAACCCTCAGGTATTAGTATGAACTTTGGTAAATATAAATTTTGATTTCTCATCTCTATTTGAGCCAAAAGAGAAGTCGACTTTTGTTCGAATTTTATTCTTCCAAATTCCCATCTTTTATATCAAAATCACACTTCTTAGCTATATCATTAGATCCACATGCATGTGACTGCAAGGTTATGGGAGAAGTTTGTGTTCTCTCTACAAAAGTTTTCCCTCTGATGTTGAGTGAGGAAATGTTGTTCTCATGTTTTGAGAGTGATTTTGTCTCTGTTGTTGAGATTGGGTTTGTGCAATTGGTAAAAAAATATTTGTCAATTTTCATGATTTACTCATGCTGATTTGCAAGAGGGGGATAGTGAAAATCTTAAGTGGTGAGCTTGGTGACCGAAGTAGGTCTGAAGGACCGAACTAGGATAAATTGTGTGTTTGTGATTGATTATTTATTGGGTTGTATTATTTCTATCTATTTCTTAATAGCAATCATTTAATTATATTTGCTGTCATTGATACTCCAATTGGGTTATTATCTTTGCACTAATCGTAAATTCTTAGTGTATACAAATCCATCCGTGATCCGATCCTGACAACCAGTATCCAAGAGCGAAGCACCCGTGTCGGGACCCAAGACATTGCTACCTAATATTCATTATCTTGATGTCTACATGAGCTTATGTATGTTGCATACATCACAATGAAGCCAAAGTTCTAGATGTACCAAGATATTTGACCCAGTCATCTTATGAAAATTTAACTCGCTGCATCAACTAGGTGCATATGTTTATGACATCTTGATGATATAAAATATCCATATTTTGATTAGGTAGTGTATCCTGATAACGTAAAATAGTAAATACTACTTGTACCACCAACCACATGGTCTGATAATTAGAGCTCAACCAACAAAATTACAAAAATGAGCCTATGCATGCTCAACATATTACCTTTCCTCAATTAGCCATAGTGAAGTTGACATCTTAGTATTTTCAGTATGGTCTAAAACTAGAATCACAAAATGCAGGAGGAAAAGGTATTGGGGAAGCTTCCTCCACTTCATATGCTGGAATTAAAGAGGATAATGACCCACGACCACGTTTCTCTTATATATGCCATCCAAGTTCTTCATCCGCATGAAGGGAGAGTAAAACAGAAGCAATGGGCAATGTTTGGAATGGTAACGTTACGTTCTTCTTCCCTCTTTCAATTATTCCAGTGCTATACTTCTGTTAACCATAGAAATTATGGTGTAGCGGGAAGGAAGAAGACATTCAAGTGGAGGATTGAAGGGTTCTCATCCCTTTATGAGCTTCCAGAGGCATCCTACATATCTCGGCCGTTCAATTTTGGAGGCTATAGTTGGTAAGCATTAGTTCTTTGGTTATATCGAACATGATCTAGTAGTTTTAAGAATTTGTGGATCAGGATATCACATCTGGTCAATCTTTAATTCCACTGAACTTTGGTGGAATGCTGATAATGGTCATGCTTCTTGATTTAATTAGTTCATCTCATTTTTTATATCTAAATATATATGTTAAGTCTGTCTGGAATTATCTGATTAACCTTCTATTTAGAAAACCTTAACAACCAAAGAGATACAGTATGATTCTCATTGACACCCTCTTTTGGAAGAAAGGTCCCACGGGGGTGGCAGCTGAAATTACAGAGGCTCTTCTTTGGACATTTTCAATCGATTGCTGAATAATATGAGAAGAAGTTTAACACCTAGAAAGGGGCAGTAGAATGCAACAAACCAATAACGTAGTGGAACGTGTCGGATGCTGTCACTACGTGAGACTGATAAGATCTCTTATTGCAGGAACTTGAGGATAAATCCGAAGAACATTGACATCAAAAGTGGGAAGGAATGCATGTGCCTTTACTTGCAGCTGGAAGATGCTTCTTCACTTCCATTAGACTTGGTGTTACACACAGTCTACGAGTTGTGTGTATATGACCAAATATGCATCCACCACCGAATATTTTCAGGTGTCATAAAAACATGATATTATAGCATACTTTTCATTTTCCTCACCCTAGAAACAGAAGTTTCAGTTTTATGGTTTGAATTTTAACAGTTTGATTTGAACAGTTAGGTTCTATACATCAAGTATGGAAGTATTGGTAATGGAGAAACATAAGATGAAGTATTGGCATGAAAACATGTTACCTCAGGAAACAAACAAAAGAATGGAAAAGAAAACAGGAAAAACATAACAAGAAGCAGAAACATGGTTCTTTGCAAAATTTTAATATGCGCAGCTTGATATAATATGCCGGTAAAAGAATTATCAGACAAGATGTTTATTCTACTGATATTCTGCTAGTCTGGCCTTCCAGTTTAAACCACATACGAAGATAAAGAGCTTTTTGTATGATTTTCTTTTCATTCTTAGTCATATGGATCATGAACATACCTACATAATAGATTATCATGCTTCCATTCATGTATCTAACTAAACAAGATGCATGTGATTTCTAATGCTCTATATGTGGAACATGGTATTCCTGCATACCGTATCGAACATGAAAGCAACTCAATACACCTTGAATATCAAGTTTTTTCCTGAAGAAAGTTGCGTACTCATTCTATGAAACTTAACTGATTTATGTCATAAAAAGTATTCATATTTTTCCCTGCCTATGAATAACAATAAAGCAGATAGCTCCCTATCCTAGGCAGTGCTCCAAATATCAGATATGAGGCTCATATCGGCTTAGAAAATAGGGTATCGGATAGTAGATATTGAGGATTTATTGGGGATATTTAGTCAATATTAGAGTGCCATATTGTAAGCTAAAATTACATGTCATATACATAGAACTATATATAAATCATATAAACTTTAACCCATGTTAAAAGTATACTTACCTCAGTCAGTTGTATTAAACTATTAATAGCATATGTTCTTAGCTGAAAAGTCGTAAACCATACATGAATATTCATAACGACATTGTCAGTGTAAGCATATATGCACTTTTTCGTTGTTATGCCCTCTGAAAGAAATTTTTTTATTGTGAAATCCTAAACTGTTGGAAGAGCCACATTGAAGGACAGCTAGCATAGACAGGTAAATACAATTCAGACATAGAAGCAACCACACAAGTGGAATGAATGATATATATATTTCTGATATATCAGAGGATTTTGAATGCAATATATTAGAGGATTTAAAACCATGATCATGGGAATAAAATCCTCCCAATATGTTGGTGGCTGAACCTGTTAGAGCCGCATTGAGAAATAGATCCATGCACAATTTTTTTGCTTTACATTTCCTTAAAGATGGTCTTTGCTTAACCTTTAGCATAGTGAAAACTCGATGGATGAGAGACAATTCGAGCATGCGCCATGCACCAGAACTCCAAACAATATAGTTTAAATATTGAGAAATTTTTTACGAATTGTTTTGTGTGTGGGGGGATATCTTCTTGTGTGAAAATTTCGCATTTGGTTCAAAAAAAAATTTCCACAAGCATTTTTATTTTTTTTTGCCCCAAAACCCCAAATTTGTTGTGAACCCTAGAAAATTTGACCCTTGATTAAGTCAATACAAATTACATATGAAAATAATGGATATCATACGTCATAAGAGCTAAGGCCTCATATGCGGCCACGGAAACTCCATCCTCCTATATTCTTTTAAAAGATTGGAACCGTTAATTTCAATTTTCATATTCTAAAACCCCAAATCATCAAAATATCGGATGAATGTAAGAGGTTTTAGTTGTTCATACAACCATCACAAAAAAGTTAAAAAGTTTTATTCTTACGGAACTTAAATTTACGACGGGTGGATGAATGAACAAAACACATTGGGTTTATCTAATATTTGATGTTTTGGTGTTTAAGAATATGAAGATCAAGATGAAATGTTTCGATCTTCCGAAAAATATGAGATTGATTTTTCATGGCCGCATACGAGGCATTAGCACATATGTCGTATGATACACATTATTCTTATATATATATAGAATAATGTGTATCATACGCCATATGAGAGAGGGTCTCATATGCCCTTTCACATAAAGGGGACGGGTACAACCAAGTACAAACTCACGTGGGCTTATACTTGGTTGCTTTATGTGAGAGGGCATATGAGGCACTCTCTCATGGCATATGATACCTGATACTACCCCCTGAATGGGCCGAAAAGGGGTGAACCGAGCCCGTGACCCAGGGCAGAATTGGGCCCTAGCTTAAGGGCCCCGCAAGCATTTCAGGTGCCTTGACCCGAGACCGCCACCTGATGTGCTGGTTGACCTCCCCAGATCGCGCCAGCCTTGATCACCATTAACATGGCCATCAAAGGAAGCGGGCACAGGGGGAGGAGTGAGGGGACGCCTTGAATTCGTTGACATCTAAAACTCCTATAAGGGACTGGAGGGACGTCATGCCAAAGGATCGGATTCTGAATACTTGACACCCAGGTATTCCATTCCTCGACACCTTCTTCCACCTTACATTTCTCCTCCATATTTCGGCCCGAGAACTCGCGTTTGGTCTCTCTGTGAACCAAGCTTGATTCCACCGAGTATCTCTTAGTCACCATCTGACTTAAGTATCGGAGGGGACTTGGTCGGAACTAGGGCCCGACCCCCCAACGAGCTTCCTAGTCTGTGCAGATCAAAGGAGACGTCAACCCGCCGAAGCCTCCCTTCGACAGCCCGTCACTCGGATCCGAACGACCTCGAGCCCGAGTCCATTTGGCCGACCGATCCAGGAGGCTGCCGCCCTGTCGAGGCCACCCTTCGGTGCACCAACACACAGATCCGCGCATTCCAGCTAGAGCAAACGCGCGGCCGACCAACTCCGAAGGCCGTCTACGTCTCACGTGACATCGACGACCTATGGACCTCCAAAATATCAACATGTGGTGAGAAAACACACTGAAACATCTGGCACCACCTATAAAAAACAAATCTACACCCACGTCAAGCAACCACACCGAAAATGGCGCGACTGCGCACCAGAGGCTGTAGGAGCGCGGCCGCGGCTGTGCCTGCACCGGGCCCTGTCAAAGTCCGCTTTAGTAAGGCCGCGACCAACGAATGCCCGTCCTGAACTGGGGAGTCGAGCATCCTGCGAGCAACTGCTATGGACATAGACCAGAAGAAGGCCGGAGATGACCTTCAGCATATCTACTTCTTCAAGGAGGACCTGAAGGGGGTTGAGCTAATGCACGACGACGCACTAGTTGTCTCGGCCGTCATCGACATCTCCTTGGTCCGACGACTGCTCGTCGACATGGGGAGCTCGTGCGATATCTTGTTCATATCAACCTTGGAGAAGATGAGGTTGCGGGCAGGCGACCTAGAGCCCTGTTCGGGCCCCATAGTTGGCTTCACGGGACATTTTACCCCGATCATAGGAATGATCCGCCTCCCAGTGACGCTTAGGGAGCCTCCCCACTCAATCACTCTAACGATAGAATTCATGGCCTTGAGGATTGGGTCGACTTATAACAGAATAAACGGCCGGCCGCTCCTCAACGCAGCCGGGGCTATAGTCTCGATCTTCCATCAAATGGTCAAATTCAGGACTCCGAAAGGAGTTGGGAGGGTGAAAGGCTACCAGACGAGATTAAGAATCTTCTACCAACTGTCCGGCCAGGAGCACGACATGCGACAGTACGACCCGATGGACCTTCTCGACCAGAGAGGGGGCTCAGGTAACTCGAGACTCATCCCTGTCGAGAAACCAGAACTCATTCCCGTTGCAGGCGTGGAAGGCAGGTTCGTGTCTATCGGATCGAAACTCGACCCTGCCTTAAGGGACGAGCTGATCGGATGCCTAAAAGCCAACATGGACGTTTTCGCCTGGTCACCCGAAGACATGCCGAGCGTAGACCCCAGGTGATCCCTCACCGGCTGCACACCGACCCCAACTTCAAGCCAATCAGACAGAAGAAGAGGAACCTGGACGGCGAGAAGATGAGGGTCGCAGCCGAGGAAGTCGAACGCCTGCTGGAGGCTGGCTTCATCAGAGAAGTCTGGTACGCCGACTGGCTAGCCAACACGGTGATGGTAAAGAAGTCAAGTGGCAAATGGCGAATGTGCGTGGACTTACCGACCTAAACAAAGCATGCCCTAAGGACAGTTACCCACTACCCTGCATCGACCATCTCGTAGATAGCACCTCGGGCTACGAGATGCTCAGCTTCATGGACGCCTACTACGGATATAACCAGGTTAAAATGGACCCGGAAGACGAGGAGAAAACATCATTCATTACCGACAGTGGGACATTTTGCTACAGAAAGATGCCTTTCGGTTTAAAGAACGCGGGGGCGACCTACCAAAGGATGGTCAACAAAGTCTTCGGCTTTCAAATTAGGAAGAACCTGCAGGTTTACGTGGATAACATGTTGATCAAGTCCAAAAACCCAGCCGGCCACATCGTCGACCTCCGGAAAACCTTCGAGCAATTGCAAAAGCACAACATCAGACTCAACCCCACGAAGTGCACGTTCGGGGAGAAGTCTGGAAAGTTCTTGGGCTTCATGATCACCAACTGCAGCATTGAAGCCAATCCAGACAAGAATGCGGCTCTGATCAACATGAAAGAGCCAACTATGATCAGGGAGCTGCAAAGACTGAACGGCCGGGTCGCGGCCCTTGGGCGCTTCCCGTCCAAATCGGCAGAAAGATCTCTCCCGTTCTTCAGAGTTTTAAGGAAGGCCATCGCCAAGCCGGATAGGAAGAGGAAAGCCGTTGAATGAGACAAAAGTTGCGTCCAGGCGTTCGTCGAACCGACGGAGTATCTCCGCAGCCCCTGCTCCTCTCCAAGCCCAAGGAAGGGGAACCACTGAGCCTATACTTGCTAGCACCGAGGAAGCAGTGAGTTCGGTACTAATCAGAGAGGACACAGGAGTGCAGAGACCAGTATACTATGCTAGCCGGGTCCTACGAGATGCAGATGAGCGGTACAACCCCATGGAGAAGCTGGCCTATGCCCTTGTCCTCTCGACGCGACGACTCCGACCCTACTTCCAAGCCCACACCATTCTGGTCCTAACCGACTCCCAGCTCGAACAGAACCTCAAAAGCTTTGATCGGATGGGGAGAATGCTGAACTGGATGGTCGAGCTGAGCGAATTCGATATCAGGTACAAGCCGATGACAACCATCAAAGGGCAAGCACTAGCTGACTTCATTGCCAAGTGTACCATCGGTGACACAACGCCTTCCAGTGGAACGGACCCAGACTTGGTGTAATGCCCCGCTTCCCAAAACACGACGGAAGAGAGAGCGTTACTGGGCCCGCTTGAACCGGAGCGGTGAAACTCAGGTTCATTAAGCGTCTGTGGTAATACGCAAGGGCAGGTCCTTTGCATGCTTTTCAGAACAACCAGAATTATTCATACATTACAAGCCAAATCCAGAATTATAAATGTTCGTACACGCAATACATCAACAAGCCACAGCTGGGCCAAAGTAAAGACGTACACTCAACAATAACTGAAAGCAAACTAAAGTAAAGCAGCAACGACAAAGTCCACTAGTCCTCCGCAGGGAGAGACTCGGCGTCAACAGCGAACTCCTGACTCTCCAAGTCAGGTGTCTCGTAAGGAACCTCCTGATACTCAAGCTCGGGATCTGACATACATCCAAAAACATGAATGTATGTCAGCAAGGGTCTGCAAAAAGGCGTTAGAACCCAAGGCAAGAAATATACAAATTTATACTGCATTTAAGAGGCATTAATCATTTAAATGAGATAACGACGAAAAGATTAAACAAACTGATTATAAAATGATTTAAAGTAAAGACATCCTAACATGCAGTTCTAAGCAGTGTAGATCTTTTCTTTGTTTCATTAACATGTCAATTCAACTGAGACAATAATTTCAAGTTGCAAGTTTCACGATGTTAGCATTTCACGATTGTTAGCATTGTCAATTCTACCATAGGGTTCTCGCCCTTAGGACGTGATGAGCGAGTCCTTCTTCTCACGGGGGCTTACCGTGATTGGCGCTAACCCACCGCCTACGGGTGGTGCCCTTGAAGAGAGTACTCGTTCATACGCCTAGCAGCCGCTCAACCCTTACCCCACCCAAGATTTGTGCTGGAAACACGAGCCAGCCTAATTCACGAATTACAAGCACGAATTTGTCAACTTACATGACATCACGAAAATCACGATTTCGCCTTCGAGGCGCACGATCTCACGATGTCACTCTCTAATGACCAAGCAAGATATTCTTTCAATTTAAGTCGTCAACGTTTCACCATTAATTTACAATATTCACAATAAATGAAAGAATGGCAAGCAGGTTGGTTTGATGAACATTTTACAGAAAATGATTTTTCTTTGTTATTATTAAGAATTTGGCATATATCAAGTAAAAGACCAATTGAGCATCCAATTTCAAAAATACATTATAAATTGTATACTTGCCTGATTTCGGTGATTCTGGTGCCGTAGGGTTTGTCTCGACGGGCACTACGTGTCGGTACTTCCGGTTCTCTGTTTCGGTTAAAGAATTCAATGAATTAGATTTATTGCGAGATAAGTCGAATACCGATTTAATCCCTAAATTGGGTTAGTCTAATGTTATTGGGCTCTCTGGCTAGGGTGATGTCTATATTGTGTTTTTACTAACATGATACGCCTAATTTTATTCTGATATAGTTATCCTAATCTTTTATTAACAATTATTAACACGTTGAAATTAAATAACACTAACTAAATTAACTAACACTAACCACTTATTAATACTCATCTTACCTTAAGCTAATGGTATGGTTAATATCCCAATTAATACCCCTACCCACTTATACATACTCCCACTTTATTTTAATACAAAAACCCTAACTTTCTCTCTTCTATTCTTATCTAGGCTGTCAATTAACCCCCTTTACTCATTCTTTTACTCTCTTTCCCCATTCTTTATTCATTAAGATCCCTTAATATCAAGAGTCAGGCTGTCACTTTCTCTTTCTATTCCTATCTCTAACTTCCTCTCTCTTCTCTGTTTTTCATTTAAAGCTATCTCTCTTTCTCTATTACTGCCGTTATCTTCTCTTTGCTTTCGTTTTCTCTCTTTTTTTTATCAGATCAAAGCTTGCAGCAATCAAGAGAGGGGGTCTTACAGCGTGCGTTCGGGGAGGAGAGGCGACCGAGGGGGGCGCCGGCGCAGGGGGCTCCGGGCAGCGCGGCCGCGTGACAGGCCGGCCGGCGGCGGGCTTCTTCGCTGGGCGGCGCGCGCGGCTTCAGGCGAGGTCGTGCCGGCGGTGGAGGCGTTTCCGGCGGCGGGTCGAGGGTGGTGCTGGCCTAGGGGATAGGGTGGAGGAAGGAGAAGAGGAAAGAAGATGAGGGTAGGGTTTGTTGATTTCTGAAATTTCTTTGAGATCTGAAGTTTGTGAGCTTTCAGATTTGAATTCCCATGTTTCCCTTCTTCCAATTCCTCAGATTTCAGATTGGGTTTCGTTTGGAAAATAGATTTTTGGGAAGAGGTTTGTTTGGAAACTGATTTGGCGTTGCTTCTTTTGCAGAGGAGATGTATCTGGCTTAAGAAGATGAGCAGATGAAACATGCTAACCATTTTGTCAATCCCGTATTAATTCGATTAAGACGGTAGTTATTGCAACTTTTAGACCAAAACGTAGTAGATGCGTGTTGCTTTGTCTAAACGAAAGAAGAAAGCCAATTTGAGGAGAGGGAGTTGATTTCAAAACGTGTAAGTTGTCGTTTAGGTAGGGTTAAGGTAAAAGTGTAATTAACGTAATTAAGTAAATTTTAATAGTAAATAGTAATAAATAAAAAGAGAGAAGTAATTTGTGAAAGTAATTAAAGAGATTTAGGAATTTATAATTAGTAAATTTTAGATGTAATTAATAAGGTAATTAGTGAAAGTAATTAGCAAGATAATTTATTTAAACTGGTTGGTAAATAATGATGACACGGTAAAACGAAAAATAGTGACGCGCTCGCGTCAACACGTACGGACGAAAAGTTAACTGGATGACAAAAGTAAAATATTGGCGCACAATCAAAGATTCGTCTAAAAGAAATACCGGCCGTTACATTCTACCCACCTTAGGAAAAATTCCGTCCTCGGAATTCTTATCAACTAAGGAGTAGAAAACAAATACGGATACCGCTCTCGTATCTCATCTTCCCGCTCCCAGGTAGACTCTCCTGGCGAGTCGCGACGCCACATCACTCTGACTAGATCAACAGTCCTATTCCTGAAGACTTTCTGACGTTGATCTAGGATCTCCACTGGTTGCTGTTCGTACGTCAGATCTGGTCGAACTGTAATCTCCGAGTAGTCCACAGCATGAGAAGGGTCGCTGATATAACGACGGAGCTGAGACACATGGAAGACATCATGAACTCCTTCCAAGGATGGTGGCAAAGCTAAGCGATAAGCTACTTCTCCAACTCGCTCTAGCACATCGAAGGGTCCAATATATCTCGGACTGAGCTTGCCTCTCTTCCCAAATCGAATCACTCCTCGATTCGGTGAGATTTTCAGAAACGCGTGATCTCCTGGTTGAAACTCCAGAGGACGTCGTTTAGCATCTGCCCAATGCTTATAACGGTCCTGGGCAATCCGAATCTTGTCTCTGATATCTCGCACGACATCAACTGCTTCCACTATCATCTCTGGACCCAAGAGCTCTCTATCACATACGTCATCCCAACTTAGTGGTGATCGACACTTTCTCCCGTAGAGAGCAGCAAATGGCGCCATGCCAATGCTCGCCTGATAGCTGTTGTTGTAGGAAAATTCCACCAGGTGCAAATGATCCTCCCACGAACCCTTGAGATCCAACATACATGCTCTCAACATATCCTCCAAAATCTGGATAGTGCGCTCTGACTGTCCATCAGTTTGCGGGTGATACGCAGTACTGAACTTCAGACTGGTACCCAAATTCGTCTGCAAACTCTTCCAGAATTGAGACGTGAATCTCGTATCACGATCTGATACAATGCTCACAGGGACTCCATGCAGACGCACGATCTCCTACACGACATAATCCATATCACGACTTGATCTAGAAGGAAATTATAAAGGCATGAGTTAGGTCATTACCTCCATATACTTCCTTGCTAATATCTCCGTGGATTGGCCAACTCGGAAAGGTATAAAGTGCGCGGACTTGGTCAATCGATCAACGATGACCCAGATCGCGTCGTTCTGTTTGGTGCTCCGAGGTAAGCCAGTTACGAAGTCCATCGTGATGTGCTGCCACTTCCACTCCGGAATCGGCAGAGGTTGAAGTAGTCCAGCAGTGCGATGATGTTCAGCCTTCACTTGCTGACACACGAGACACTTGGCAACGCTACGCGCCACACTTCTCTTCATCCCATGCCACCAGAAATTCTGACGAAGATCCTTGTACATCTAGTACCCCCAGGATGAATAGAATAAGGTGAACTGTGAGCCTCATTCATCAACTCCTCTCTGATATCTCCTGCAGGCACGCATATCCTACTACCATATCTCAAAGATCTATCCGCGTGAATCAGAAAATCTGTCCGAAGTCCTGCTTCAACTTGTTCTCTGATCTTCTTCAACTTGGCATCTCCAGCCTGAGCAGTCTTGATTCGATCCACAATCGTCGATTGAATCTGCATGTTCATTAATGACGATGTGACTCTAGGTAAGACAGCTTCAACATCCATTTCTCGCAGATCCTGCTGCAATCTCCACTGAGCTGTGAGAATCATCACTTCGGGCAGTCGACTCAAAGCATCTGGTACGACATTCACTTTCCCTGGATGGTACTGAAGATCGATGTCGTAGTCCGCCATCAATTCCAACCATCTACGTTGTCTCATATTCAGCTCCTTCTGTGTGAATATATATTTCAAACTTTTGTGATCAGTGAAAATTTTCACTTTCTCACTCAGTAAGAAATGCCTCCAAATCTTCAAAGCAAAGATGACAACAGCTAACTCCAAGTCGTGTGTCGGATAATTCTTCTCGTGGATCTTCAACTGTCGAGAAGCATAAGCGACTACATGATCGTGCTGATGTAGAACGCATCCAAGTCCCTTGCCTGATGCGTCGCAGAAAATCTCGAAGCCTCCGCTTCTGTCCGGAATAGCTAAGACTGGTGTAGTAGTCAGTCTCTCCTTCAAGGTAGAAAAAGCTTGCTCACAAGAGTCTGACCAACTGAACTTAACATCCTTCCTTGTCAATCTCGTCATCGGCTCTGCTATCCTCGAGAAATCCTTGATAAATCTGCGATAGTATCCAGCCAATCCAAGGAAACTCCTGATGTCCGATGCCGATCGAGGTGTAGGCCATTCACTGACTGCTTTGACCTTCTCCGGGTCCACTGAGATGCCAGCTCCTGATACTACATGACCAAGAAATGCAATTCTATCCAGCCAGAATTCGCATTTGCTATACTTGGCATATAGTCTATGGTGACGGAGAGTCTCCAACACTATCTTCAAATGTTCTGCATGCTCCTCCTCGCTCTTTGAGTACACCAGGATGTCGTCGATGAGATCACTACGAACTTGTCGAGGAAGTCGTAAAAGATAAGGTTCATGAGATTCATGAACACAGCAGGGGCGTTGGTCACACCGATTGGCATGACAACGAACTCATAATGCCCGTACTTAGTCCGAAAAGCGGTCTTGAGCACATCTTCCTTCTTGACTCTGACTTGATGGTATCCGCTCCGGAGATCTAACTTCGAAAATACCCTCGATCCACCAAGCTGATCGAAGATATCATCAATACGGGGCAGTGGGTACTTATTCTTCACTGTGACATTGTTCAGCTCCCGATAATCCACACACATCCTCCTCGAGCCATCCTTCTTCTTCACCAGTAAAACGGGTGCACCCTAGGGAGATACGCTGGGATGAATGAAACCCTTCTGTAGCATGTCGTCCAACTGCTTCCTCAGCTCTTCCAACTCCGCAGGAGCCATACGGTACGGCGCCTTTGAAATTGGTTGAGCCCCTGGCATGAGGTCGATGCCGAACTTCAACGCTCGATCGGGCGGCAGTCCAGAAATGTCTTCAGGGAAGACGTCTTCGAAGTCTCTCACTATTGCAGGCTTCTCTGGCTCGGCTATCATGGATGCAATAGTCAAACTGTACGGCTGGGCCCGGAATTTGACAGGTCCAAGCGAATGTCCTCCGCTGACAAACTCGAACACTGGGTGGTCAGGAATTTCGAATACCACTTTCTTCCGGTGACAGTCGATCGTGGCATAAAAAGTTCCTAACCAGTCAATGCCGAGTATAGCATCGAAATTGGATAGGTCGTGGACAATGAAATTAGCATATAGTTCGTGTCCACTAACTACCAACGGGCATGGTCTACATCCCAGTGCAACCTTCACTATACCATTCCCAGTTGTAATATTCCAACACTTGGGAAGTGTATAGGTGGGTATCGAGTGTTCGACTACGAACTTCCGAGATAGAATGCACATGGAAGCTCCAGAATCGAACAGGGTCAAGGCCGGATGAGATGAAACTAAGATGACACCTAAGGGTAATATACAACTAAATTAACATGGATCTAACTAATCAAATATAATGCATAAATAAGAAGAACTAGTCTAGAGGTTACCTGTAATCACGTCGTCCTCAGCTTTAGCCTCAACGGCTGTCATATTGAATGCACGACGCTTAGGCGGATTGACCTGCTGGAAAGCTCGTTCCTGTGGAACCAGAGGTGGTCCGCGCTGTCCAGGTGCAGGTGCGGTTCGCTGTGCAGGTCCAGGTGGTCGAGAACCGTGGGTGCAATCCTTTGCAGCATGAGTAGGCGATCCACAGATCAAACACTGATTCAGCATTCTCCTACAGTCCTTCTTCACATGACCAAGCTTGCCGCAGAAATGGCAAACCAGCTCGGCTCGGTTGGGGACAGGTGCAGCTGGCCTTTTGAACTGTGTGGTCTGAACAGGACGAAAACTAGGCCTAGGTGCACTCCTCTGTGGCTCCATCGGGCGCTTGCCCGCATGACGTGCCCTCTTTTGATAAGCTACCTGCTCGTGCTTCTTCGCAGCTACTAGGACTTGCTCATGAGTGGTAAAGGTGTGCCCGGACAACACACCCTGTATGTCCAGATCTAAGCCCTGTAGAAAACGGTGTGCACAGTCCTCCTCGTCAGCTATCATAGTAGGGGCGAATCGACTCAGCATGGTAAATTCAGCCTCATACTCGTCGACTGTCTTGGTGCCCTGCTCCAGGTTAATGAAACGCTGCTGCATCATCCTCTTTGCAGCCTTCGGGAAGTACTGGGCGTCAAACCTCTTATGAAAGGTAGCCCAAGGAATCGGCTTGGTCAGCCTAGCCTCTTCAGCATCCCACCAGTGACGTGCATTGTCTGTCAGCTGCTTCTTGGCGAGATCCACCCAATCGTTTGGATTGACTCGGGCAAGACCCAAGTTATCCGCAGTGTTGCGAAGCCATTCCTCGGCCGCTAGTGGGCCCTCTCGTCCCGAGAAGTTCGTCGGGTGCATCTCTCGGAACTGCTTGGCTCCAGGCTCATAACGAGGTGGTGGGGGAGCTGGTGCAGCCTGACGTCCATGCTGGACCAAGTGGTGCTGAACTTCAAGCATTTCCCTCATAACACCAAGCATCTGGCGGATGTCATCACTTCCGCCACCAGCAGGTACGGGTCCATTTTGGGTGCTTCGTTCCTCAGCCATTCTGAGATAGGAAAACCCAAATTAATCTCGTGAATGTGATTCTGTAGATGTTTGGCCAATGAAAATATTCTCATTGTTCAAGCCACAGCTGGGCCAAAGTAAAGACGTACACTCAACAATAACTGAAAGCAAACTAAAGTAAAGCAGCAACGACAAAGTCCACTAGTCCTCCGCAGGGAGAGACTCGGCGTCAACAGCGAACTCCTGACTCTCCAAGTCAGGTGTCTCGTAAGGAACCTCCTGATACTCAAGCTCGGGATCTGACATACATCCAAAAACATGAATGTATGTCAGCAAGGGTCTGCAAAAAGGCGTTAGAACCCAAGGCAAGAAATATACAAATTTATACTGCATTTAAGAGGCATTAATCATTTAAATGAGATAACGACGAAAAGATTAAACAAACTGATTATAAAATGATTTAAAGTAAAGACATCCTAACATGCAGTTCTAAGCAGTGTAGATCTTTTCTTTGTTTCATTAACATGTCAATTCAACTGAGACAATAATTTCAAGTTGCAAGTTTCACGATGTTAGCATTTCACGATTGTTAGCATTGTCAATTCTACCATAGGGTTCTCGCCCTTAGGACGTGATGAGCGAGTCCTTCTTCTCACGGGGGCTTACCGTGATTGGCGCTAACCCACCGCCTACGGGTGGTGCCCTTGAAGAGAGTACTCGTTCATACGCCTAGCAGCCGCTCAACCCTTACCCCACCCAAGATTTGTGCTGGAAACACGAGCCAGCCTAATTCACGAATTACAAGCACGAATTTGTCAACTTACATGACATCACGAAAATCACGATTTCGCCTTCGAGGCGCACGATCTCACGATGTCACTCTCTAATGACCAAGCAAGATATTCTTTCAATTTAAGTCGTCAACGTTTCACCATTAATTTACAATATTCACAATAAATGAAAGAATGGCAAGCAGGTTGGTTTGATGAACATTTTACAGAAAATGATTTTTCTTTGTTATTATTAAGAATTTGGCATATATCAAGTAAAAGACCAATTGAGCATCCAATTTCAAAAATACATTATAAATTGTATACTTGCCTGATTTCGGTGATTCTGGTGCCGTAGGGTTTGTCTCGACGGGCACTACGTGTCGGTACTTCCGGTTCTCTGTTTCGGTTAAAGAATTCAATGAATTAGATTTATTGCGAGATAAGTCGAATACCGATTTAATCCCTAAATTGGGTTAGTCTAATGTTATTGGGCTCTCTGGCTAGGGTGATGTCTATATTGTGTTTTTACTAACATGATACGCCTAATTTTATTCTGATATAGTTATCCTAATCTTTTATTAACAATTATTAACACGTTGAAATTAAATAACACTAACTAAATTAACTAACACTAACCACTTATTAATACTCATCTTACCTTAAGCTAATGGTATGGTTAATATCCCAATTAATACCCCTACCCACTTATACATACTCCCACTTTATTTTAATACAAAAACCCTAACTTTCTCTCTTCTATTCTTATCTAGGCTGTCAATTAACCCCCTTTACTCATTCTTTTACTCTCTTTCCCCATTCTTTATTCATTAAGATCCCTTAATATCAAGAGTCAGGCTGTCACTTTCTCTTTCTATTCCTATCTCTAACTTCCTCTCTCTTCTCTGTTTTTCATTTAAAGCTATCTCTCTTTCTCTATTACTGCCGTTATCTTCTCTTTGCTTTCGTTTTCTCTCTTTTTTTTATCAGATCAAAGCTTGCAGCAATCAAGAGAGGGGGTCTTACAGCGTGCGTTCGGGGAGGAGAGGCGACCGAGGGGGGCGCCGGCGCAGGGGGCTCCGGGCAGCGCGGCCGCGTGACAGGCCGGCCGGCGGCGGGCTTCTTCGCTGGGCGGCGCGCGCGGCTTCAGGCGAGGTCGTGCCGGCGGTGGAGGCGTTTCCGGCGGCGGGTCGAGGGTGGTGCTGGCCTAGGGGATAGGGTGGAGGAAGGAGAAGAGGAAAGAAGATGAGGGTAGGGTTTGTTGATTTCTGAAATTTCTTTGAGATCTGAAGTTTGTGAGCTTTCAGATTTGAATTCCCATGTTTCCCTTCTTCCAATTCCTCAGATTTCAGATTGGGTTTCGTTTGGAAAATAGATTTTTTGGGAAGAGGTTTGTTTGGAAACTGATTTGGCGTTGCTTCTTTTGCAGAGGAGATGTATCTGGCTTAAGAAGATGAGCAGATGAAACATGCTAACCATTTTGTCAATCCCGTATTAATTCGATTAAGACGGTAGTTATTGCAACTTTTAGACCAAAACGTAGTAGATGCGTGTTGCTTTGTCTAAACGAAAGAAGAAAGCCAATTTGAGGAGAGGGAGTTGATTTCAAAACGTGTAAGTTGTCGTTTAGGTAGGGTTAAGGTAAAAGTGTAATTAACGTAATTAAGTAAATTTTAATAGTAAATAGTAATAAATAAAAAGAGAGAAGTAATTTGTGAAAGTAATTAAAGAGATTTAGGAATTTATAATTAGTAAATTTTAGATGTAATTAATAAGGTAATTAGTGAAAGTAATTAGCAAGATAATTTATTTAAACTGGTTGGTAAATAATGATGACACGGTAAAACGAAAAATAGTGACGCGCTCGCGTCAACACGTACGGACGAAAAGTTAACTGGATGACAAAAGTAAAATATTGGCGCACAATCAAAGATTCGTCTAAAAGAAATACCGGCCGTTACATTCTACCCACCTTAGGAAAAATTCCGTCCTCGGAATTCTTATCAACTAAGGAGTAGAAAACAAATACGGATACCGCTCTCGTATCTCATCTTCCCGCTCCCAGGTAGACTCTCCTGGCGAGTCGCGACGCCACATCACTCTGACTAGATCAACAGTCCTATTCCTGAAGACTTTCTGACGTTGATCTAGGATCTCCACTGGTTGCTGTTCGTACGTCAGATCTGGTCGAACTGTAATCTCCGAGTAGTCCACAGCATGAGAAGGGTCGCTGATATAACGACGGAGCTGAGACACATGGAAGACATCATGAACTCCTTCCAAGGATGGTGGCAAAGCTAAGCGATAAGCTACTTCTCCAACTCGCTCTAGCACATCGAAGGGTCCAATATATCTCGGACTGAGCTTGCCTCTCTTCCCAAATCGAATCACTCCTCGATTCGGTGAGATTTTCAGAAACGCGTGATCTCCTGGTTGAAACTCCAGAGGACGTCGTTTAGCATCTGCCCAATGCTTATAACGGTCCTGGGCAATCCGAATCTTGTCTCTGATATCTCGCACGACATCAACTGCTTCCACTATCATCTCTGGACCCAAGAGCTCTCTATCACATACGTCATCCCAACTTAGTGGTGATCGACACTTTCTCCCGTAGAGAGCAGCAAATGGCGCCATGCCAATGCTCGCCTGATAGCTGTTGTTGTAGGAAAATTCCACCAGGTGCAAATGATCCTCCCACGAACCCTTGAGATCCAACATACATGCTCTCAACATATCCTCCAAAATCTGGATAGTGCGCTCTGACTGTCCATCAGTTTGCGGGTGATACGCAGTACTGAACTTCAGACTGGTACCCAAATTCGTCTGCAAACTCTTCCAGAATTGAGACGTGAATCTCGTATCACGATCTGATACAATGCTCACAGGGACTCCATGCAGACGCACGATCTCCTACACGACATAATCCATATCACGACTTGATCTAGAAGGAAATTATAAAGGCATGAGTTAGGTCATTACCTCCATATACTTCCTTGCTAATATCTCCGTGGATTGGCCAACTCGGAAAGGTATAAAGTGCGCGGACTTGGTCAATCGATCAACGATGACCCAGATCGCGTCGTTCTGTTTGGTGCTCCGAGGTAAGCCAGTTACGAAGTCCATCGTGATGTGCTGCCACTTCCACTCCGGAATCGGCAGAGGTTGAAGTAGTCCAGCAGTGCGATGATGTTCAGCCTTCACTTGCTGACACACGAGACACTTGGCAACGCTACGCGCCACACTTCTCTTCATCCCATGCCACCAGAAATTCTGACGAAGATCCTTGTACATCTTAGTACCCCCAGGATGAATAGAATAAGGTGAACTGTGAGCCTCATTCATCAACTCCTCTCTGATATCTCCTGCAGGCACGCATATCCTACTACCATATCTCAAAGATCTATCCGCGTGAATCAGAAAATCTGTCCGAAGTCCTGCTTCAACTTGTTCTCTGATCTTCTTCAACTTGGCATCTCCAGCCTGAGCAGTCTTGATTCGATCCACAATCGTCGATTGAATCTGCATGTTCATTAATGACGATGTGACTCTAGGTAAGACAGCTTCAACATCCATTTCTCGCAGATCCTGCTGCAATCTCCACTGAGCTGTGAGAATCATCACTTCGGGCAGTCGACTCAAAGCATCTGGTACGACATTCACTTTCCCTGGATGGTACTGAAGATCGATGTCGTAGTCCGCCATCAATTCCAACCATCTACGTTGTCTCATATTCAGCTCCTTCTGTGTGAATATATATTTCAAACTTTTGTGATCAGTGAAAATTTTCACTTTCTCACTCAGTAAGAAATGCCTCCAAATCTTCAAAGCAAAGATGACAACAGCTAACTCCAAGTCGTGTGTCGGATAATTCTTCTCGTGGATCTTCAACTGTCGAGAAGCATAAGCGACTACATGATCGTGCTGATGTAGAACGCATCCAAGTCCCTTGCCTGATGCGTCGCAGAAAATCTCGAAGCCTCCGCTTCTGTCCGGAATAGCTAAGACTGGTGTAGTAGTCAGTCTCTCCTTCAAGGTAGAAAAAGCTTGCTCACAAGAGTCTGACCAACTGAACTTAACATCCTTCCTTGTCAATCTCGTCATCGGCTCTGCTATCCTCGAGAAATCCTTGATAAATCTGCGATAGTATCCAGCCAATCCAAGGAAACTCCTGATGTCCGATGCCGATCGAGGTGTAGGCCATTCACTGACTGCTTTGACCTTCTCCGGGTCCACTGAGATGCCAGCTCCTGATACTACATGACCAAGAAATGCAATTCTATCCAGCCAGAATTCGCATTTGCTATACTTGGCATATAGTCTATGGTGACGGAGAGTCTCCAACACTATCTTCAAATGTTCTGCATGCTCCTCCTCGCTCTTTGAGTACACCAGGATGTCGTCGATGAAGATCACTACGAACTTGTCGAGGAAGTCGTAAAAGATAAGGTTCATGAGATTCATGAACACAGCAGGGGCGTTGGTCACACCGATTGGCATGACAACGAACTCATAATGCCCGTACTTAGTCCGAAAAGCGGTCTTGAGCACATCTTCCTTCTTGACTCTGACTTGATGGTATCCGCTCCGGAGATCTAACTTCGAAAATACCCTCGATCCACCAAGCTGATCGAAGATATCATCAATACGGGGCAGTGGGTACTTATTCTTCACTGTGACATTGTTCAGCTCCCGATAATCCACACACATCCTCCTCGAGCCATCCTTCTTCTTCACCAGTAAAACGGGTGCACCCTAGGGAGATACGCTGGGATGAATGAAACCCTTCTGTAGCATGTCGTCCAACTGCTTCCTCAGCTCTTCCAACTCCGCAGGAGCCATACGGTACGGCGCCTTTGAAATTGGTTGAGCCCCTGGCATGAGGTCGATGCCGAACTTCAACGCTCGATCGGGCGGCAGTCCAGAAATGTCTTCAGGGAAGACGTCTTCGAAGTCTCTCACTATTGCAGGCTTCTCTGGCTCGGCTATCATGGATGCAATAGTCAAACTGTACGGCTGGGCCCGGAATTTGACAGGTCCAAGCGAATGTCCTCCGCTGACAAACTCGAACACTGGGTGGTCAGGAATTTCGAATACCACTTTCTTCCGGTGACAGTCGATCGTGGCATAAAAAGTTCCTAACCAGTCAATGCCGAGTATAGCATCGAAATTGGATAGGTCGTGGACAATGAAATTAGCATATAGTTCGTGTCCACTAACTACCAACGGGCATGGTCTACATCCCAGTGCAACCTTCACTATACCATTCCCAGTTGTAATATTCCAACACTTGGGAAGTGTATAGGTGGGTATCGAGTGTTCGACTACGAACTTCCGAGATAGAATGCACATGGAAGCTCCAGAATCGAACAGGGTCAAGGCCGGATGAGATGAAACTAAGATGACACCTAAGGGTAATATACAACTAAATTAACATGGATCTAACTAATCAAATATAATGCATAAATAAGAAGAACTAGTCTAGAGGTTACCTGTAATCACGTCGTCCTCAGCTTTAGCCTCAACGGCTGTCATATTGAATGCACGACGCTTAGGCGGATTGACCTGCTGGAAAGCTCGTTCCTGTGGAACCAGAGGTGGTCCGCGCTGTCCAGGTGCAGGTGCGGTTCGCTGTGCAGGTCCAGGTGGTCGAGAACCGTGGGTGCAATCCTTTGCAGCATGAGTAGGCGATCCACAGATCAAACACTGATTCAGCATTCTCCTACAGTCCTTCTTCACATGACCAAGCTTGCCGCAGAAATGGCAAACCAGCTCGGCTCGGTTGGGGACAGGTGCAGCTGGCCTTTTGAACTGTGTGGTCTGAACAGGACGAAAACTAGGCCTAGGTGCACTCCTCTGTGGCTCCATCGGGCGCTTGCCCGCATGACGTGCCCTCTTTTGATAAGCTACCTGCTCGTGCTTCTTCGCAGCTACTAGGACTTGCTCATGAGTGGTAAAGGTGTGCCCGGACAACACACCCTGTATGTCCAGATCTAAGCCCTGTAGAAAACGGTGTGCACAGTCCTCCTCGTCAGCTATCATAGTAGGGGCGAATCGACTCAGCATGGTAAATTCAGCCTCATACTCGTCGACTGTCTTGGTGCCCTGCTCCAGGTTAATGAAACGCTGCTGCATCATCCTCTTTGCAGCCTTCGGGAAGTACTGGGCGTCAAACCTCTTATGAAAGGTAGCCCAAGGAATCGGCTTGGTCAGCCTAGCCTCTTCAGCATCCCACCAGTGACGTGCATTGTCTGTCAGCTGCTTCTTGGCGAGATCCACCCAATCGTTTGGATTGACTCGGGCAAGACCCAAGTTATCCGCAGTGTTGCGAAGCCATTCCTCGGCCGCTAGTGGGCCCTCTCGTCCCGAGAAGTTCGTCGGGTGCATCTCTCGGAACTGCTTGGCTCCAGGCTCATAACGAGGTGGTGGGGGAGCTGGTGCAGCCTGACGTCCATGCTGGACCAAGTGGTGCTGAACTTCAAGCATTTCCCTCATAACACCAAGCATCTGGCGGATGTCATCACTTCCGCCACCAGCAGGTACGGGTCCATTTTGGGTGCTTCGTTCCTCAGCCATTCTGAGATAGGAAAACCCAAATTAATCTCGTGAATGTGATTCTGTAGATGTTTGGCCAATGAAAATATTCTCATTGTTCTGAATTTGCAAATGCAAAGAGACGGACCTGCATGGGCCACCACTAAAACCTGTAACGCCCCGCTTCCCAAAACACGACGGAAGAGAGAGCGTTACTGGGCCCGCTTGAACCGGAGCGGTGAAACTCAGGTTCATTAAGCGTCTGTGGTAATACGCAAGGGCAGGTCCTTTGCATGCTTTTCAGAACAACCAGAATTATTCATACATTACAAGCCAAATCCAGAATTATAAATGTTCGTACACGCAATACATCAACAAGCCACAGCTGGGCCAAAGTAAAGACGTACACTCAACAATAACTGAAAGCAAACTAAAGTAAAGCAGCAACGACAAAGTCCATTAGTCCTCCGCAGGGAGAGACTCGGCGTCAACAGCGAACTCCTGACTCTCCAAGTCAGGTGTCTCGTAAGGAACCTCCTGATACTCAAGCTCGGGATCTGACATACATCCAAAAACATGAATGTATGTCAGCAAGGGTCTGCAAAAAGGGGGGCTTACCGTGATTGGCGCTAACCCACCGCCTACGGGTGGTGCCCTTGAAGAGAGTACTCGTTCATACGCCTAGCAGCCGCTCAACCCTTACCCCACCCAAGATTTGTGCTGGAAACACGAGCCAGCCTAATTCACGAATTACAAGCACGAATTTGTCAACTTACATGACATCACGAAAATCACGATTTCGCCTTCGAGGCGCACGATCTCACGATGTCACTCTCTAATGACCAAGCAAGATATTCTTTCAATTTAAGTCGTCAACGTTTCACCATTAATTTACAATATTCACAATAAATGAAAGAATGGCAAGCAGGTTGGTTTGATGAACATTTTACAGAAAATGATTTTTCTTTGTTATTATTAAGAATTTGGCATATATCAAGTAAAAGACCAATTGAGCATCCAATTTCAAAAATACATTATAAATTGTATACTTGCCTGATTTCGGTGATTCTGGTGCCGTAGGGTTTGTCTCGACGGGCACTACGTGTCGGTACTTCCGGTTCTCTGTTTCGGTTAAAGAATTCAATGAATTAGATTTATTGCGAGATAAGTCGAATACCGATTTAATCCCTAAATTGGGTTAGTCTAATGTTATTGGGCTCTCTGGCTAGGGTGATGTCTATATTGTGTTTTTACTAACATGATACGCCTAATTTTATTCTGATATAGTTATCCTAATCTTTTATTAACAATTATTAACACGTTGAAATTAAATAACACTAACTAAATTAACTAACACTAACCACTTATTAATACTCATCTTACCTTAAGCTAATGGTATGGTTAATATCCCAATTAATACCCCTACCCACTTATACATACTCCCACTTTATTTTAATACAAAAACCCTAACTTTCTCTCTTCTATTCTTATCTAGGCTGTCAATTAACCCCCTTTACTCATTCTTTTACTCTCTTTCCCCATTCTTTATTCATTAAGATCCCTTAATATCAAGAGTCAGGCTGTCACTTTCTCTTTCTATTCCTATCTCTAACTTCCTCTCTCTTCTCTGTTTTTCATTTAAAGCTATCTCTCTTTCTCTATTACTGCCGTTATCTTCTCTTTGCTTTCGTTTTCTCTCTTTTTTTTATCAGATCAAAGCTTGCAGCAATCAAGAGAGGGGGTCTTACAGCGTGCGTTCGGGGAGGAGAGGCGACCGAGGGGGGCGCCGGCGCAGGGGGCTCCGGGCAGCGCGGCCGCGTGACAGGCCGGCCGGCGGCGGGCTTCTTCGCTGGGCGGCGCGCGCGGCTTCAGGCGAGGTCGTGCCGGCGGTGGAGGCGTTTCCGGCGGCGGGTCGAGGGTGGTGCTGGCCTAGGGGATAGGGTGGAGGAAGGAGAAGAGGAAAGAAGATGAGGGTAGGGTTTGTTGATTTCTGAAATTTCTTTGAGATCTGAAGTTTGTGAGCTTTCAGATTTGAATTCCCATGTTTCCCTTCTTCCAATTCCTCAGATTTCAGATTGGGTTTCGTTTGGAAAATAGATTTTTGGGAAGAGGTTTGTTTGGAAACTGATTTGGCGTTGCTTCTTTTGCAGAGGAGATGTATCTGGCTTAAGAAGATGAGCAGATGAAACATGCTAACCATTTTGTCAATCCCGTATTAATTCGATTAAGACGGTAGTTATTGCAACTTTTAGACCAAAACGTAGTAGATGCGTGTTGCTTTGTCTAAACGAAAGAAGAAAGCCAATTTGAGGAGAGGGAGTTGATTTCAAAACGTGTAAGTTGTCGTTTAGGTAGGGTTAAGGTAAAAGTGTAATTAACGTAATTAAGTAAATTTTAATAGTAAATAGTAATAAATAAAAAGAGAGAAGTAATTTGTGAAAGTAATTAAAGAGATTTAGGAATTTATAATTAGTAAATTTTAGATGTAATTAATAAGGTAATTAGTGAAAGTAATTAGCAAGATAATTTATTTAAACTGGTTGGTAAATAATGATGACACGGTAAAACGAAAAATAGTGACGCGCTCGCGTCAACACGTACGGACGAAAAGTTAACTGGATGACAAAAGTAAAATATTGGCGCACAATCAAAGATTCGTCTAAAAGAAATACCGGCCGTTACATTCTACCCACCTTAGGAAAAATTCCGTCCTCGGAATTCTTATCAACTAAGGAGTAGAAAACAAATACGGATACCGCTCTCGTATCTCATCTTCCCGCTCCCAGGTAGACTCTCCTGGCGAGTCGCGACGCCACATCACTCTGACTAGATCAACAGTCCTATTCCTGAAGACTTTCTGACGTTGATCTAGGATCTCCACTGGTTGCTGTTCGTACGTCAGATCTGGTCGAACTGTAATCTCCGAGTAGTCCACAGCATGAGAAGGGTCGCTGATATAACGACGGAGCTGAGACACATGGAAGACATCATGAACTCCTTCCAAGGATGGTGGCAAAGCTAAGCGATAAGCTACTTCTCCAACTCGCTCTAGCACATCGAAGGGTCCAATATATCTCGGACTGAGCTTGCCTCTCTTCCCAAATCGAATCACTCCTCGATTCGGTGAGATTTTCAGAAACGCGTGATCTCCTGGTTGAAACTCCAGAGGACGTCGTTTAGCATCTGCCCAATGCTTATAACGGTCCTGGGCAATCCGAATCTTGTCTCTGATATCTCGCACGACATCAACTGCTTCCACTATCATCTCTGGACCCAAGAGCTCTCTATCACATACGTCATCCCAACTTAGTGGTGATCGACACTTTCTCCCGTAGAGAGCAGCAAATGGCGCCATGCCAATGCTCGCCTGATAGCTGTTGTTGTAGGAAAATTCCACCAGGTGCAAATGATCCTCCCACGAACCCTTGAGATCCAACATACATGCTCTCAACATATCCTCCAAAATCTGGATAGTGCGCTCTGACTGTCCATCAGTTTGCGGGTGATACGCAGTACTGAACTTCAGACTGGTACCCAAATTCGTCTGCAAACTCTTCCAGAATTGAGACGTGAATCTCGTATCACGATCTGATACAATGCTCACAGGGACTCCATGCAGACGCACGATCTCCTACACGTCATAATCCATATCACGACTTGATCTAGAAGGAAATTATAAAGGCATGAGTTAGGTCATTACCTCCATATACTTCCTTGCTAATATCTCCGTGGATTGGCCAACTCGGAAAGGTATAAAGTGCGCGGACTTGGTCAATCGATCAACGATGACCCAGATCGCGTCGTTCTGTTTGGTGCTCCGAGGTAAGCCAGTTACGAAGTCCATCGTGATGTGCTGCCACTTCCACTCCGGAATCGGCAGAGGTTGAAGTAGTCCAGCAGTGCGATGATGTTCAGCCTTCACTTGCTGACACACGAGACACTTGGCAACGCTACGCGCCACACTTCTCTTCATCCCATGCCACCAGAAATTCTGACGAAGATCCTTGTACATCTTAGTACCCCCAGGATGAATAGAATAAGGTGAACTGTGAGCCTCATTCATCAACTCCTCTCTGATATCTCCTGCAGGCACGCATATCCTACTACCATATCTCAAAGATCTATCCGCGTGAATCAGAAAATCTGTCCGAAGTCCTGCTTCAACTTGTTCTCTGATCTTCTTCAACTTGGCATCTCCAGCCTGAGCAGTCTTGATTCGATCCACAATCGTCGATTGAATCTGCATGTTCATTAATGACGATGTGACTCTAGGTAAGACAGCTTCAACATCCATTTCTCGCAGATCCTGCTGCAATCTCCACTGAGCTGTGAGAATCATCACTTCGGGCAGTCGACTCAAAGCATCTGGTACGACATTCACTTTCCCTGGATGGTACTGAAGATCGATGTCGTAGTCCGCCATCAATTCCAACCATCTACGTTGTCTCATATTCAGCTCCTTCTGTGTGAATATATATTTCAAACTTTTGTGATCAGTGAAAATTTTCACTTTCTCACTCAGTAAGAAATGCCTCCAAATCTTCAAAGCAAAGATGACAACAGCTAACTCCAAGTCGTGTGTCGGATAATTCTTCTCGTGGATCTTCAACTGTCGAGAAGCATAAGCGACTACATGATCGTGCTGATGTAGAACGCATCCAAGTCCCTTGCCTGATGCGTCGCAGAAAATCTCGAAGCCTCCGCTTCTGTCCGGAATAGCTAAGACTGGTGTAGTAGTCAGTCTCTCCTTCAAGGTAGAAAAAGCTTGCTCACAAGAGTCTGACCAACTGAACTTAACATCCTTCCTTGTCAATCTCGTCATCGGCTCTGCTATCCTCGAGAAATCCTTGATAAATCTGCGATAGTATCCAGCCAATCCAAGGAAACTCCTGATGTCCGATGCCGATCGAGGTGTAGGCCATTCACTGACTGCTTTGACCTTCTCCGGGTCCACTGAGATGCCAGCTCCTGATACTACATGACCAAGAAATGCAATTCTATCCAGCCAGAATTCGCATTTGCTATACTTGGCATATAGTCTATGGTGACGGAGAGTCTCCAACACTATCTTCAAATGTTCTGCATGCTCCTCCTCGCTCTTTGAGTACACCAGGATGTCGTCGATGAAGATCACTACGAACTTGTCGAGGAAGTCGTAAAAGTTAAGGTTCATGAGATTCATGAACACAGCAAGGGGCGTTGGTCACACCGATTGGCATGACAACGAACTCATAATGCCCGTACTTAGTCCGAAAAGCGGTCTTGAGCACATCTTCCTTCTTGACTCTGACTTGATGGTATCCGCTCCGGAGATCTAACTTCGAAAATACCCTCGATCCACCAAGCTGATCGAAGATATCATCAATACGGGGCAGTGGGTACTTATTCTTCACTGTGACATTGTTCAGCTCCCGATAATCCACACACATCCTCCTCGAGCCATCCTTCTTCTTCACCAGTAAAACGGGTGCACCCTAGGGAGATACGCTGGGATGAATGAAACCCTTCTGTAGCATGTCGTCCAACTGCTTCCTCAGCTCTTCCAACTCCGCAGGAGCCATACGGTACGGCGCCTTTGAAATTGGTTGAGCCCCTGGCATGAGGTCGATGCCGAACTTCAACGCTCGATCGGGCGGCAGTCCAGAAATGTCTTCAGGGAAGACGTCTTCGAAGTCTCTCACTATTGCAGGCTTCTCTGGCTCGGCTATCATGGATGCAATAGTCAAACTGTACGGCTGGGCCCGGAATTTGACAGGTCCAAGCGAATGTCCTCCGCTGACAAACTCGAACACTGGGTGGTCAGGAATTTCGAATACCACTTTCTTCCGGTGACAGTCGATCGTGGCATAAAAAGTTCCTAACCAGTCAATGCCGAGTATAGCATCGAAATTGGATAGGTCGTGGACAATGAAATTAGCATATAGTTCGTGTCCACTAACTACCAACGGGCATGGTCTACATCCCAGTGCAACCTTCACTATACCATTCCCAGTTGTAATATTCCAACACTTGGGAAGTGTATAGGTGGGTATCGAGTGTTCGACTACGAACTTCCGAGATAGAATGCACATGGAAGCTCCAGAATCGAACAGGTCAAGGCCGGATGAGATGAAACTAAGATGACACCTAAGGGTAATATACAACTAAATTAACATGGATCTAACTAATCAAATATAATGCATAAATAAGAAGAACTAGTCTAGAGGTTACCTGTAATCACGTCGTCCTCAAGCTTTAGCCTCAACGGCTGTCATATTGAATGCACGACGCTTAGGCGGATTGACCTGCTGGAAAGCTCGTTCCTGTGGAACCAGAGGTGGTCCGCGCTGTCCAGGTGCAGGTGCGGTTCGCTGTGCAGGTCCAGGTGGTCGAGAACCGTGGGTGCAATCCTTTGCAGGCATGAGTAGGCGATCCACAGATCAAACACTGATTCAGCATTCTCCTACAGTCCTTCTTCACATGACCAAGCTTGCCGCAGAAATGGCAAACCAGCTCGGCTCGGTTGGGGACAGGTGCAGCTGGCCTTTTGAACTGTGTGGTCTGAACAGGACGAAAACTAGGCCTAGGTGCACTCCTCTGTGGCTCCATCGGGCGCTTGCCCGCATGACGTGCCCTCTTTTGATAAGCTACCTGCTCGTGCTTCTTCGCAGCTACTAGGACTTGCTCATGAGTGGTAAAGGTGTGCCCGGACAACACACCCTGTATGTCCAGATCTAAGCCCTGTAGAAAACGGTGTGCACAGTCCTCCTCGTCAGCTATCATAGTAGGGGCGAATCGACTCAGCATGGTAAATTCAGCCTCATACTCGTCGACTGTCTTGGTGCCCTGCTCCAGGTTAATGAAACGCTGCTGCATCATCCTCTTTGCAGCCTTCGGGAAGTACTGGGCGTCAAACCTCTTATGAAAGGTAGCCCAAGGAATCGGCTTGGTCAGCCTAGCCTCTTCAGCATCCCACCAGTGACGTGCATTGTCTGTCAGCTGCTTCTTGGCGAGATCCACCCAATCGTTTGGATTGACTCGGGCAAGACCCAAGTTATCCGCAGTGTTGCGAAGCCATTCCTCGGCCGCTAGTGGGCCCTCTCGTCCCGAGAAGTTCGTCGGGTGCATCTCTCGGAACTGCTTGGCTCCAGGCTCATAACGAGGTGGTGGGGAGCTGGTGCAGCCTGACGTCCATGCTGGACCAAGTGGTGCTGAACTTCAAGCATTTCCCTCATAACACCAAGCATCTGGCGGATGTCATCACTTCCGCCACCAGCAGGTACGGGTCCATTTTGGGTGCTTCGTTCCTCAGCCATTCTGAGATAGGAAAACCCAAATTAATCTCGTGAATGTGATTCTGTAGATGTTTGGCCAATGAAAATATTCTCATTGTTCTGAATTTGCAAATGCAAAGAGACGGACCTGCATGGGCCACCACTAAAACCTGTAACGCCCCGCTTCCCAAAACACGACGGAAGAGAGAGCGTTACTGGGCCCGCTTGAACCGGAGCGGTGAAACTCAGGTTCATTAAGCGTCTGTGGTAATACGCAAGGGCAGGTCCTTTGCATGCTTTTCAGAACAACCAGAATTATTCATACATTACAAGCCAA
The DNA here is from genome assembly GCA_030789695.1 of Scilla litardierei. Lineage (NCBI taxonomy): Eukaryota > Viridiplantae > Streptophyta > Magnoliopsida > Asparagales > Asparagaceae > Scilla > Scilla litardierei. The sequence continues at coordinate 166,578,565 of CM061132.1, forward strand.
ATCCAGAATTATAAATGTTCGTACACGCAATACATCAACAAGCCACAGCTGGGCCAAAGTAAAGACGTACACTCAACAATAACTGAAAGCAAACTAAAGTAAAGCAGCAACGACAAAGTCCATTAGTCCTCCGCAGGGAGAGACTCGGCGTCAACAGCGAACTCCTGACTCTCCAAGTCAGGTGTCTCGTAAGGAACCTCCTGATACTCAAGCTCGGGATCTGACATACATCCAAAAACATGAATGTATGTCAGCAAGGGTCTGCAAAAAGGCGTTAGAACCCAAGGCAAGAAATATACAAATTTATACTGCATTTAAGAGGCATTAATCATTTAAATGAGATAACGACGAAAGATTAAACAAACTGATTATAAAATGATTTAAAGTAAAAGACATCCTAACATGCAGTTCTAAGCAGTGTAGATCTTTTCTTTGTTTCATTAACATGTCAATTCAACTGAGACAATAATTTCAAGTTGCAAGTTTCACGATGTTAGCATTTCACGATTGTTAGCATTGTCAATTCTACCATAGGGTTCTCGCCCTTAGGACGTGATGAGCGAGTCCTTCTTCTCACGGGGGCTTACCGTGATTGGCGCTAACCCACCGCCTACGGGTGGTGCCCAATTGAGCATCCAATTTCAAAAATACATTATAAATTGTATACTTGCCTGATTTCGGTGATTCTGGTGCCGTAGGGTTTGTCTCGACGGGTACTACGTGTCGGTACTTCCGGTTCTCTGTTTCGGTTAAAGAATTCAATGAATTAGATTTATTGCGAGATAAGTCGAATACCGATTTAATCCCTAAATTGGGTTAGTCTAATGTTATTGGGCTCTCTGGCTAGGGTGATGTCTATATTGTGTTTTTACTAACATGATACGCCTAATTTTATTCTGATATAGTTATCCTAATCTTTTATTAACAATTATTAACACGTTGAAATTAAATAACACTAACTAAATTAACTAACACTAACCACTTATTAATACTCATCTTACCTTAAGCTAATGGTATGGTTAATATCCCAATTAATACCCCTACCCACTTATACATACTCCCACTTTATTTTAATACAAAAACCCTAACTTTCTCTCTTCTATTCTTATCTAGGCTGTCAATTAACCCCCTTTACTCATTCTTTTACTCTCTTTCCCCATTCTTTATTCATTAAGATCCCTTAATATCAAGAGTCAGGCTGTCACTTTCTCTTTCTATTCCTATCTCTAACTTCCTCTCTCTTCTCTGTTTTTCATTTAAAGCTATCTCTCTTTCTCTATTACTGCCGTTATCTTCTCTTTGCTTTCGTTCTCTCTTTTTTTTATCAGATCAAAGCTTGCAGCAATCAAGAGAGGGGGTCTTACAGCGTGCGTTCGGGGAGGAGAGGCGACCGAGGGGGGCGCCGGCGCAGGGGGCTCCGGGCAGCGCGGCCGCGTGACAGGCCGGCCGGCGGCGGGCTTCTTCGCTGGGCGGCGCGCGCGGCTTCAGGCGAGGTCGGGCCGGCGGTGGAGGCGTTTCCGGCGGCGGGTCGAGGGTGGTGCTGGCCTAGGGGATAGGGTGGAGGAAGGAGAAGAGGAAAGAAGATGAGGGTAGGGTTTGTTGATTTCTGAAATTTCTTTGAGATCTGAAGTTTGTGAGCTTTCAGATTTGAATTCCCATGTTTCCCTTCTTCCAATTCCTCAGATTTCAGATTGGGTTTCGTTTGGAAAATAGATTTTTGGGAAGAGGTTTGTTTGGAAACTGATTTGGCGTTGCTTCTTTTGCAGAGGAGATGTATCTGGCTTAAGAAGATGAGCAGATGAAACATGCTAACCATTTTGTCAATCCCGTATTAATTCGATTAAGACGGTAGTTATTGCAACTTTTAGACCAAAACGTAGTAGATGCGTGTTGCTTTGTCTAAACGAAAGAAGAAAGCCAATTTGAGGAGAGGGAGTTGATTTCAAAACGTGTAAGTTGTCGTTTAGGTAGGGTTAAGGTAAAAGTGTAATTAACGTAATTAAGTAAATTTTAATAGTAAATAGTAATAAATAAAAAGAGAGAAGTAATTTGTGAAAGTAATTAAAGAGATTTAGGAATTTATAATTAGTAAATTTTAGATGTAATTAATAAGGTAATTAGTGAAAGTAATTAGCAAGATAATTTATTTAAACTGGTTGGTAAATAATGATGACACGGTAAAACGAAAAATAGTGACGCGCTCGCGTCAACACGTACGGACGAAAAGTTAACTGGATGACAAAAGTAAAATATTGGCACACAATCAAAGATTCGTCTAAAAGAAATACCGGCCGTTACACTTGGTAACACCTCAACCCTTGTCCTTTCTTTCAGCTAACATCGTTCCTGATGATCGATCAGAGGACAAGAACACATGGGTCATCCATGTGGACGGATCCGCAACCAAGGCAGGCAGCATGGCCGGCATCGTCATCCGATCCCCTGACAGGAGCACAGTAGAGTATGTTCTTCGGTTTGAATTCCCGGACACCAACAATGTGGCAGAGTATGAAACTGCCATCAATGGCCCGAAGCTAGCTCAGTGGCTGGAGGCAAACTCGGTATGCATCCTCAGTGACTCCGGGCTCATAATCAGCCAACTACAAGGGGACTACACAGCCCGAGACGGAACGATGCAACGCTACCTGGCAACAGCCAAGTCTGAACTGACCAAGGTCAAGCACGCCGAGACCCTCCACATGCCGAGAGCAGAAAACACCCGCGCGGACGCCCTCTCCAAGCTGGCAGCCTCTTCTCTCAAAGAGTTGGGTCACGCTATCTACGTCGAGAGCCTCCAAAACCCTTGCACGGAAGGAGAGGAGATGATGAGCATCGACGGAGAGCCTACCTGGATGGACCACATCGTTCGGTTCCTCTCTATTGGCGAAGTCCACGTGGACCAAGAGGAGCGCCAAATGCTGAAGCAGAAATCCCTTTGATACGTACTCCACGAGGGTGTACTGTACAGAAGACGCTGGACTAAGATTGACGTCCTCCCCTACCGCAAATGCCTCAGACTGTAAGAAGCAGACTACGTCATCTGAGAGGTCTACGAAGGGCTCTGCAGAACCATCATGGGGGCAAGACGATTGCAATGAAGATCTTAAGGTAAGGATGCTACTGGCCAACTTTGGTCAACGACTCGGTTGAGTGCGTTCGAAAATGCCCGGAGTGTCAAAGGTTCGCGAGGCTCAGCTTGTCACCCCCGATCGAACTCGTACCAATAATTAGCCCCGTTCCCTTCTCCAAATGGGGGCTGGACATTCTCGGCCCTTTCGCTTCTGCGAGGAGGCAGAGGAAGTTCCTGATCGTGGCAGTGGACTACTTCACAAAATGGATCGAGGCCGAACCCTTTGGCCACCATCAGCTAGAAAAAGGCAAAAAGCTTCGTATGAAAATCCATTATCTGCATATCCGAAATCCATCGATCCATTGTCACCGACAACGGAAAACAGTTCGACTGCAGGGGGTTCAAAGAGTTCTGTGCGGATTGAAAGATAAAGCTTCTATTTGTCTCCGTGGCCCACCCCCGGACCAACGGGATGACAAAAGCTGCCAACAAATGCATACTCGAGCCGCTTCGTAAGAAAGTTGGGAAAGCCCGTCGGGCTTGGCCGGAAGAACTCACTGGGATACTCTGGTCATACAGAATGACCCACAAGGAAGCCACGGGGGAGACGCCTTTCATGCTCGCCTACGGGTCCGAGGCGGTCGTTCCCGTCGAAGTAAGCGAGGAGTCACTCCGCCTCAGACACTCGACGAAGAAAGGAATTCGAAGGGCCTAGAAATCAACCTAGAGCTTATGGACGAGCAGCACGACCGAGCTCTGGCCTCCGTCATCAAACAAAAGTAACGGGTGACCCGCTATTACAACTCCCGGGTCAAAGGGAGAGGCTTCCACCAAGTGAAACTGGTCTTGAGGAACGCTATTTTCAACCCAGAGATCGCATGTAAGGGAAAGCTCGCCGTAAAATGGGAAGGACCCTACAAGATCGACGAGGTCCTCGGCCTGGCTACTTACCGGCTCTCGACCCTTGAAGGAAAAAAGCTTACTCACACCTAGAATGCGGAGCATCTGTGCAAGTACTACCAGTGAGATGAAGAATATATGAAAGCCCCTGCAAACATTGTCCCAAAGGAAAAATGTTCCAAATAAAGAAGTCTTTTGCCACCCACAATCTCACACAGTAGATTAGATTCGACCGTAAGGCTGGGGGCAACTCCCCCAGCAGGCCGATCAATCGACAGACAGTAAGGCTGGGGGCAACCGTAAGGCTAGTGGCAACTCCTCCAACAGGCCGATCGATCGATCGTAAGGTTGGGGCAACTCACCCAGCAGACCCATCGTTCGATCGACCTTAAGGCTGGTGGCAACTCCCCCAGCAGGTCGATCACTTAATCATCGTACGCCTGGGGGTAGCTTTCCCAGCTGGTCGATCAATTCGTCGACCGTGAGGCTGGGAAAACTCCCTCAGCAGGCCAACCCCGTATCGACCGAAAGGCTGGGGACAACTCTCCCAGCACCCAGCTGGTTGATCAATCTGTCGACCGTAATGCTGGGCAACTCCCCGAGTAGGCTGGGGCAACTCCCCTAGTAGGCTGACCATTCGATCGACCGTAAGACTGGGGCTAGCTCACCCAGCTGGTTGATCAATCTGTCGACCGTAAGGCTGGGCAACTCCCCTAGTAGGCTGACCATTCAATCGACCGTAAGGCTAGGGGCAACTCCTCCAGCAGGCCGATCATTCGACCGATAACAAAGCTAGGGGCAACCCCGACAAGTCGGTCGTCCGACGCTTAGCGACTTCCCTCGAACCCGGCTGTCCGACGACAAAACCCAACCAGGATCGAGGGAGGGAGCACGACAACAAGCCATCAACAATCACGAAGGATCGGGATCGATCCCCATTACAAAAATCCCCATTACAAAAATTGGCGGAAGCCAAAATCATTTACAGAAGTATAAAAATAAACACATAAAAAGAATAGGCCCCCACTTCATGCCGGACGACTGCGACAACCTCGGAGGCATCTTTCGGTTGGTCGGTATCAGTGACCTCGACATCCTCGCCGGGAACCATCTCAAGCTTCTCAAAAGCAACCCCCGAGCCAGGGAATTTGCCCTCGATCTCGCGCTGGCAGTGAAGGAACCCCTCCTCGAACGCCTTGGACATCCCCGGAGCAACGAATATCTCAGAGTCCTCCTTCACCGCCTCCTGCGCTACTCGAACGGGTCCACCCTCTCTAGCTCCTTGACCCAAGCTTCGAGACGGTAATATGGCTATGGAGCTTTAACCTCTCCACCTTGTTCGCACGCGACACATCGACGAGTTGGGCTTTGAGATCGCCATCCCTCTCCTCAGTCGCTTCCAGCAACTCCTCGAGCTCCCTGAGCTTGGCCTCCTCCTCACCCCCGGGCCCCATTAATTCGGCGGCCCTCTCATCGTCCTTAGACTTTTCGGTCAGCGCTACATCCCTCTTAATGTCTAGCATCTCGACCTCAGCAGAAAGCTCGGTGATCTTGGTCTCCATCGACCTTGCACGCACCTCGGCTTCTTGAGCCGCATCCTCGGCAGCTTCCACCGACGCCTGCTTTCGGGCGAGGCTTGCCTCAGCGTCGGCAAGCGCCACAGACTGTCACCTCATCGACAGACCAACCGAGGATACCTACATCGAGGGAAAGCCACATGTTAGGACCACCCATCAAAGACGACGCACGAGGCTACACGTAAGCTTATCTGCTGACCGCAGAGCACCACAAAGGCGGCGAGCCTGTCGTCCTTCATCACATACAGCACGGATCAGTCTTGTGATAGGCAAGAGTTCTCAGCCAGCCGAGCCACAACTCCGTAGTCTGCGAAGACGGACTCCTTCAATCCCATCGGAAAACGAGGGCCGAGCAGCTCGTTCCCCGACCGTGGAAGATCGGCATCGGCTGACTGAAAAACACCCAAAGACCTCTCGTAGTTCGCAGGGAGCGAGCCCGGACAAACCGGAGAGAAACTGTCACAAGGCCACTTATCCTCGCCTTGTTGAGGGCAGGTAGGGGATACAGGAGCATTATAGGCTGGAGCATCCCCACTAGAGACGGGTACCCGAGCTTTCTTCCCCTCGGCTCTCCCTTGATCCGGCGACGAGTGCTCCATTGTCCTCTTCGCGCCACCCCCAGATGAACCCTTCTTAACCTGGGAGGACCCGTCGTGCTGCATCGGCCGAACTTCCAAAACATGATACCGTCTCTTCGAGCTAGGGTCGGGAAGGGAAGCCGGTGGGGCGCGCGGGGACGAACCTTGGCCAAACCCATCTGGCAAGACAGAGCTAATGAAATGACCAAGGGACAATGAAAAAGCCGAACCAAATGACAATGGACTTATTAATGGGCCACACGGTCTTCCTCAGTACATGATCCTGGAAGAGGTTCTTAATGCGTCGCTCACCAGGAAGGACCGCAGACAGCTTGTCGATCACTCCAAGCTCTGCATTGGTGAGGCTCCTCTCTGCCAGAGTCATCGAGCGCTGACTATCCCAATGAACCGGAAAATCCGCTTCCTCAGGGAGGGTCACAAACACGTAGTCTTCTTTCCAATTCTTATATATATATGAAAAATTTTCGTTGCAAAAATTCTCACATGTAAACATTGAGGAAAGTATCTTGTTGATGTTTTAAAGATCTGAACTATTGACTTGACTGTGATCTACACATCATAATACCTTCACACATTAAAAATCAAAAACATCACACATATTTAACCAACAATCTGACTGCTAAAAGTTGTTCTATTATTCTGAAACAGTTAAATTTGTAATGGTTCGATCAATTGTCAAATTTGCCTGTGGTTTACCAATTATTTTTTAAAGGTATATATATGTATGGATTAAACCTTGGAATTTTTTGAAATTAAAAATTTGGAAAAAAATTGTGTTTTTTGCACCAGGGGTTGGTGCGAAATGTTGCACCTGAAACCCCCCCCCCCCCCCCAAAAAAAAAAAAAAAAAAAAATCCATTTCTTAAGTAGTATTGAAGGATAGTCTTAGTCCCTCTTCTAATTCCTTTTTGTGGCAAATGCATTTATGCCACCACATGCTATGATTCAGGTGAATGCTACTTCCAGAGTCAAGATGGTGACCCGGGATTTAGTAATATCATACTTCATGATTTGCGCAAACATTTGGCTTCTGGATTCCTTCTGAACGACACCTGCGCTGTCAGTGTCAAGTTCTTGAAAGTCCATGCTCGGAAAGTAGATTGCAGCAACATGTTCCAATGTTTCTATCTTCAGGAAAAACCTGCTACCCAGAGGTTTACATGGAAGATTGAGAATTTTACAAAGCTACCCAGGCCAGAAGCTACTTCCAAGAATTTTGGTGCTGGTGTTCACAAATGGTATGCATTCATATGCTATTATCTTCCAGAAACAAATTTTCAAGGTCAAACTACGTAGTTGACAATATCTCAGCATGAATGTTTGTAAAAGCCAACCAGTGCAAGCAGGATTTTTTTTTCATCCTCATCTTTGTCATCGCTGCTAAAATATGGATGGAATATTCTTTTACTTGCACTTGTTTGAACATGCTAGTTCCTTTTAAATGGTAAGATACCAATAAGCTGGAACTACTGTCATGCAAAGATCTTGGAATGGGGGAAAAAGATCCAAGAACGTGATATTAAAGGTCTTTCAACTTCTTGTTCTTCCTTTTTTGAGTATTTCCTTTTGTTGATTTGTTTTTCTTTGCCCTATATGCATATATAGGAATATCAGAGTGTATCCTGATGGTAAGAAGAGCAACGGCTATCTTGGTATATTTTTGGAGCTGCATCCTACTCTGGCCTTGCCGTTTAGGTCCGAACTATATGCGGAATCCAGCTTGCGCCTTCTGGATCAAATTAATGGCCATCACAAGAAGTTTACCGGTATTGTTCTTCACATGTTGTTGCCTGCGCTTTCAGCTACTCACTTCTTTTTCGCTCTTGATAGGTTAATGGCCTTAATAATAAGAATAGCTGAAAACTACAAGTTTAAGTTCAGTTACAGCACCTGTATTGAAACACGTAACTAGCCCACCAGTTAAAATTTCTGATAGGAAATCATGCCAAAAATTAAATTACATATCAAGTAGGCTACTGAAAAAGACAAGCTGAATGATAATTTTTCTTCCTCTTGCAGCCAAAAGCAGATTTTCTGAGGAGGATTCTACGTCTGGTCTAATTGAGTTTCTGTCCCTAGAGGTTTTCCAAGATCCCTTAAACGGATTCCTAGTGGAGAATGCCTGCTTAATTGAAGCATCGGTCATGGTCCTCGGAGCATCCACTAGGCGCTCTGCTTTAGCTCTTCGATATTGAGAGATAATTATAATGCTGGGATTACTATGCTATTGGGACCTTAAGATGCTATCAGACGTTTTGTCAGTTGTGTTGATTATCTCCATATACTCCGTGCTTGTGTTATATATATATATATATATATATATATATATCTCTCTCTCTCTCTCTCTCTCTCTCTCTCTCTTCTATATATAACTGTCGATTTAAGACTTGATATCGATGATTCGAAAGTGAAGTTATTTCACATAAGTTGTTGTATCGTCCTTTTTATTAAGCAATGCTATCATGCAAGTTGCTCGTAGAGAACCTTGCATATGGCGTTTAAGGGTGGTTGTGCCTGAGTTCAACCTAATTGTGAAGTGATTGTTTTTTTCTTCCATTGCTTCCCTTGATTATTGACTTAGCCTTTCATTTTGTGATTTGGACATTTGATCCTCTTGATTAAGTGCATATGGAGGTGTGAGGTGATCATATGAAAGTTCTAATGTTTTGCTTGGAAAGTAGTATGGTGGCATGTTAAAGTAGTTCTCCATGCAGTGAAAAATGCATCTTACTCGTGCATGTAGGAATGCGGACTTGTTGGAGCTACAAAGGCCAAAAGCTTCTTCTGACAATTTTGTTACTGGTGATCAAAATGGTAAGTATGCCATTGGAGTACCTTGGCATGTCTTTTATAGTACTTTATCTTCTATAGACTAATTCTCGAGATCAAGCCATGTAGCCAACTATATTTTACATGATTAGTTAATATGGCTTATTTTTTATTATTGAAGATCCAATGCAATCACGACTAATGGTTATTTCTTATCTTTGCTTTTCCACTAAATAATTGAAATATCTCTAAGTCGAACTTGTTTGAGTACATGACTAGTTATTGGTAAATGTTCAAGAATCAGCAGATCGGACTTAGTGTCATGCAAATTAAAAAGGTCTTGAAAGAAAATTTTTAATGACCTTGGATCTCTTCGAAGTTACTGATCAGAATCTTGTCATGTACCGTCATTGTCATTTATAATTTGTTTTTACTTTTTTATTTTATTTGTAGGAATCTGAAATTCTATCTTCATGCTACAAGGAAAAACGGTTCGCTGGGTATATTTGTGAAGTCGGTTGCTACTTCAGCCTTGCCGCATCTTCACCTTGGCAATCATACGAAGTTCTCTGGTATTGTTCTTCTTCTTTATCCTTTGTGCTCTGAGTTTCTGATCTCTCTTTTTTCATTTTGATAAATTGAGGTCCGTTACCTTAACAGGGATAAAAGAATAGTGAGGCACATTAGTCAGTTGCAAACCAACATGTAGTTTAACCAAGAAATTTCAGATTATATATTAATACACTGGAGGGAAAATTATATCTTCAACAAGGATGCTCTAAATTCCAAGACGCTCAAAGAGAATGATATTATCATATACCACTTTGTTTAAAGCCAAAAGTAGATTTGATGAGAAACCGTTCTTGGTTTGGAAGAGTTCCCTCTTGATTATCTGAAAGTAAAAAAGAATGATAATTATCGTTGCACAATTTGATTGGACTATTAGAGTATGGTGCTATAATTTATGCACATCTGAATCCTTTGATTATTATAGATATTTTTGCATTACATATGCTAGAGTCTACCCAATGTTTTCAAGTTTATGTTAAGGATACAACTGCTTAATGGTTGTAGCTGCCAGGGCATTTCTAGTGACAAGCAAGGACATTTAATCAGATCATGACTATGATCGATACATACTCTGTTTTAAACTTTAATTATTTGTCATGAGAGAATTGAAACTTGGGGTGATCTTCATTCCATACTAAGAACACCATACCTTTTATTTCAAAGATATCTGCTATACAATCTTGTAGATGTCAGAATTTTTCAAATCTTTATTAATAATATTGGTTAGTGTATCCACTTTGGAGACCCTACCCTCTTCTTAAATGTAATAAAAATAAATAAATAAATAATATTTGATGCATAGACTAACGTTATGTTACGATAATGGTCTTAACCATCGGTGCTGTTCAGCGATATGCATGGAAGATTTAGGCATTTACATGTTTTTTGCTAGCAAATATGAGTGTTTGTTTCCAACCAACTTTGTGCGGAGAGGGGCTATGCTAAAATGCATGACCCAACTTCTGCAAGATGCCATTAACAGTAAAGCGATGGGTTAGAAGTGCATGAGAGAGTGTGGTCCTGATCTCCAAGTAGTTCAATATTTTACACTGCATTTTTTATTGGCTTGCCACATAAATTAGTTAGAACAGCGACTTTGCGATTTTTATTAATATGTTCGATTTTTATGCTATTGGCTTGTGAATCATTACAAAACACATGCCAAGCTAGACCTTTTTCTAATTACCCTTGTAAAGGGTAACAAATTTTTTGCATAAATGCTAGAAAAAGTTAAAATTGCACTGAAAGCAACAGATTATCGTAAAGGACACTTCTGTACTATAAACTCAATATCAGCCAGTATCATAGATACGTAAGATTTTGTTAATAGGATGCTTGCGGGAGTAGGTAGTGGGTCCCATTGGCAAAAACAAAAAACAAAAAACAAAAAACAAACAATTACAAAAGGAAGCATACTGATTTCTTCCTCTCCATTCCACTAGAAACTAACAGCTATCTCCTCCTGTCTCTCCAACCACTTTCCCATTTCATATCCAGCCTTTTAGCTTCTCATCTGATAGTAAGTTAATTCTGAGTCCTACATATAAAATTTCTGCGTTTTTGCAATCTATTTCTCATGTTTTCACATATTTTTTGATTCAGCAGACAATGTACCATCAGTTTGTCATTGATCCCTCACAAACCGCGGTGAACTACTCGGACCTCTCGCTCATGGGCAGCAGCAGCAGCAACAACAACAGCGGCAGCTTCTCTCATGATCAAGAACTCGGTTTCAATCAGCTGCAATTCGATCCCAATGCTTCGACTCTTCTTCGTATGCTGGCTCCTGGAAACTTACATGATCATAATGGATTTATCGGCGAGATTCCGGCTGACAGCGTGTCGGCTGCGGCTGCGGCTGCATCTGCGATGTTTTATGATCCGTCGGCAGCGACATTGTTTCACTCGGTACTGAATCATGGGAGTGGTGGGAGTTCTTTAGTGTTCGAAGAAGGGTATGGTGGGCAGTTCGATGAGAGGATAGTGCAGCTGGGGAGTAATAAGAGAAAGAGAGCTGCTGAAGAGAGTGCTGGGGGGCTTAAGAATGAGAAGCAGAGGAGAGAGAGATTGAGCAAGAAATATGATGTGCTCAAAGCTTTAATCCCAAACCCCACTAAGGTACTGTTCCTTCTTAAATATTTTGCCATGAAGGGACTTTGTTGAGTTATTTCTCCATTTTTTTTCATTTCTTTTGTTTTTGTTTGTTGAATTCCAACAATTAACTACCATTTAGATGACGATTCTTCTTCTTTTCTGCCATTATTTTTATTAAATGATCAATATAGATTCAGTCCAACTGCCCACAACCATTTTAGATGCTTATTTTTTATGAGTATTAACACACATTGTGCAATTTTCTTCGGTTGTTACCATCTTTTTTTCTCAATTAATGTTCTTTTCTTCCCCCAATCAAAGCCCGATAGAGCCACCATCGTCGCGGACACGATCACCTACATCCATGAGCTCCTAAGAACGGTCGACGAGCTAAAACTTCTCGTTGAGAAGAAACGGCGAAGAAAGTCAGGGATCAAGAAGGGCGAGGTCATTGACAATGCAGCGGGAGACATGGAGAGCTCGTGCATGAAGCCTCTTCATCACGACCCCAAGGGATCGCAGCTGAGGAGCGCTTGGCTGCAGAGGAAGTCCAAGGACACGCATGTAGATGTCCGAATCGTTGAAGACGAGGTGTTCATCAAGATCACTAGGCACAAGAAGATGGAGTATTGCCTGCTCGTTGTCGCAAGGGTTCTTGAGGAGCTCGAGCTTGATATCCTACACTTGTCTGGGGGAAACATCGGCGATCTTCATGTATTCATGTTCAGTTCTAAGGTGATCTTTCTTTCATACAACTAACACAACCTCGTTAAAAACAGCATATTACAGCTCAAGCATATTGGATAGTTTATTCCTAACAACATGAACATATAGCAGATTTTTCCAACATTTTCTTTTGTTGGGCTGTATTATAGCACTAGAATGTAAAATTTGGAATTTATCTTAAAACTAGATGTATATGAAAAATAAATCGGTTCCGAAATTATGGGTGATATAATGTATCACACATTCTCTAATCCTGCATTTTTGTTCAATGCAGATCCATGAGGGTTCTTCAGTGTATGCAGGTGCGATAGCAAAGAAGATAATTGAAGCCATGGATGCTAAGTACCCAGAGTTGACTGTTGGCTTCTAGGGTTTGGATTTCATTGTTTTTTTAATTGGGAAATTGTAAGAGTGAAATTGATACTTTTGAGTTGGTAGGATAATGCAGAGGATACAACTGTGGCCGGTGAGATTTGTACTACTTTCTTTTTCAGGGTTGGTTGCTTTCTGATGGCATCCTGCAGCAGAAAATAGTACAATTTGTATCCTGAAAAAAAAAATACTTGATTACTAATTTTGGGTGCTTGTTTCTTCCCGAAATAATGGATGTTTAGGTTTAATTTGGCAGCCTAGCTTCCTAAAATAGAGTCATTGAGGTTAAGATGAAACTGTGGTTTGTATGCATACGATTTTGGTGTTTTCAAAAATCGAGTTGGAGGGGGGGTTCTTGAAGCCCTGATTTTGGGGGAGGAATCGTGTTTTGGGGTGTTTTCTTAATGGTAGTTCGAAAGACTCCATTGGTTCGGAAGATGATGATGACCTTCGGGGTCATCGGCCGAACAGGCGCTGATGTGCGGATGCTCGGAACCGAGCGATGGGTAGCCGAAGGAAGCTTCGGCCAAACAATGTCGCAAGTGATTTGCAAAACGAGAAGCTCGTTAGGGGGTCGGATTTGGGTTCCGACCAAATCCCTGCCGATGCTTAAGTCAGATCTTGGAATCGATTCTGGCCCGCTTAGGAGGCCATGCGCGAGTTCTCGAGGCGAGTCATGGAGGAAGAAATATTAGATGGAAGCAGATGTAAGGAGTAGATATAACTGAATGTCAGATATCCAAGATTCGTTTTTTTGTCTTCCCTCTGTTGGCTTATTTATAGGGGAGCGTCATGTTAACGCCTCCTCCTGACATGCCCTTGTGTTTATGGCGTTCAAGGCCCCTCCAGCTGCGTCCGTCCGCATTGATGGTGGGTTGAATGTCGATCAATGCAGTCTCGGTTTAGGACGAGGTTTCCTCAATCGCAGAGAGCCGGCGGTCCAGTGGGCCTTCGTCCTGGCTAAGATGCCTGGACCAGCACGAGGGGCTCTCGGACCAGAGCCCAGGGCTATGTTGGGCCGAGCGGTCGACTCGTTTCTCCCCGACCTGTACCGGGGTTGTATCAAATCGAGTCTGGAGAAGAAGTTCGATTGGAAGCTTTGGAAGCTCCAGAATGGGTCTAAATTCTCTAAAACTACCTTAAACTTTAGCATGGTTTTATAAACCTATTGGACTTTAAAAAACACAAAATTATCCGAAACTTCTGAACTTTGGCTTGATTACATAAAACCATCTTGAGCTTTGAAAGACACCTACCATGTACTACTAAGTCTTGAGCTTTCAGTCTATTGGACAGTATTAAGTCCAATTGGACCGGTTAAGCATTCACAAATAAAGAAGTTTAAAGATGTACTCAACGGGCGGATTAATGTTTTACATGTAGAACGATCTTTGGATCCTTTTCGTTGTCTCTCACCGCTTTTGCCATCAAAGTGCTTATGATAACAGTTCATAAGTTCGGTTAATACATGTATACGGTCCACAGAAGCGGGACCAAATGATAAGGCTCAATTGAAGAATTAAATCTCGGCCTGATAGCCTAAGAGCCCGTCAACGAAGAAGAGTTATTGCTCAGTCAAAGGGACCGCTTACCATACCGTTAAAGCCTCGCTAATTACGTGGGAGTGGTTAATACTGACCGAGTAAATGGGTAGCCGTTATCAGCAATCCTGGAGGAGATCTCGTCATTATTGATGAAGAGCGGTTATGCATTATTAGCAGACATCCTAAACTATAAATAGAGGAGAAGACAACGTAAGAAAGATTCAGACTCCCAAGGTACAAGAGACCTAATACGCATAACTCTGTTTTCCACTTTATAATTCTTCCTCCAAATAGCTTGCGTTGACTGATTCGAGAGGAACCTCTGTGGGTTGATCTCGGCAGCCCAAGTACTTTCTTAATTCCCATTCTAACTTAAGCATCGGATGGGATTTGGGTCGGAACCTAGATCCGACCCCCTGACGCTCCTCTGTGGTGCAGGAAGAACAATGTACGATCCCAACGAAGGGTCGATCGATAGTTCCCAACGACGGTCGTTCGAGGATCGACACTGACAAAGGGTGAACGACTGTCCTATCAAGTGATTGTGTCGGGCAGAGCTGCGTCTGCGATTCAATCATCTTCGACCCTGGTTCTACCAACTAAGGGTCCAATTCCAACAGCTGACGGGGCTCCACCTCGATAGAGAAGTCCATGTCAGCCATAATATTGTTATCGCCAATTTTGACCTTAACAGGTTCATATTGGTTACCTGAAGCCTATGTAGAGCCTATGGTTGGATCTATTATCATGTCAGTAATTTCTTTAAAATTGGGACGTAAATTAAATCTATTTTTTGAATATGCAAATTACTAAATTTCTTATGTCTCCTCCTTTTTTGAAGTTTCTGATACTTAATAACTTAGGTCTCAAGTCTTGTGTCAACTGCAAAAAATCTACTTGTTGGAAATTTACCGAAAAGCTAATTATAGGTCCTTTTCATGGAAAAATATGGGGATCGAAAGGCATATCACAACCACAAGTTTTTAAGTAGAATTGGGGTCCGACAGAGAATAACCACAAAATACAGGAGTCTCCTCCTTGCAAGTTCCATGCCAACAAAAATTGTTCATCATCGAATATGTCTGGCTTCATTTAGATGGTGGGAAACAACTTATTTATGCAAGCATCAACCAACCTTCTTGGTTGGATCAAACCTTTTGACTTGAGTCCACGCCCAAAGTAACTAGGGATGGTAATGGGCACGTACAAAGCCCGATTGGACGTCCAATAGTGCATCCATACTAATCCTTGATTAGTTCTTATGAAAGAACTAATGAAGGATTGGTAAGAATGGCAATGTGTCGTGTCTAATTAGAAGCCACCATCCCTGAAAGTAACACCCTCGTGGTCATCGGAGTCCAAAATAGACAAATATGTTTGGTTTGATGACCGGCCAAGTTGTGCTCTCCAACGCTGATCCACGACTGCTCCAACCGTCCAAGGCCTGTCTTAGCTCACCATCACATGGGCTGGATGCAATATTAGTGCGGCCCACTCGCACCCCACGTTCCTAAAATTATATTTGCATACGCCTACCAACAAAATCGAACCCACATTGGTATGTCCCTGTTTTTTTTAAACATAGAAACATGGGACTCATTGTTTCCACTTACACCCACAACTAATAATGATATAATGTTTTGCACCCACTGTATTAAAGATCAAACAACTTGTTTTTATATTCTAGTTTATTGTATGCAAGTATCGTCCTTGTTTATTTGTCTTGTTCCTTTGGTTTTACCTACCCACCTACCCACCAGGGGTTGGGCCTACCGGGTGCCCGGCTCACCAACCATCCTCCACTAACCGCCACGTGTCGGTTTCCAGCCATTTGGGAGCTTCCGCCTTTCTTAAATTAACTACGCGACACGTCATCGGCTGAGATTTTTTTTTTCTCAAGCAGCCGAAGCCACGGCTCGACTTTAATCATTTAGATTGATAATAATAACTTACCCTTGATCATCCTCCAAATTACCGGAGGCACGTGGGTTAAAGTTTGGTTGCTTCCCACCTGCCCCTGCTCTCCGAGTCAACAGAAGAGGCTGACGTCGACGTTGACCAAGTCTCGCCTTCTTAGTTGACTAAAGCTAATGTTCTAATATAGTGTCATAAATAAAACGATTAAAATACAGTATATGTTATTTTTGGTTTTTAACCACTGGTTTTTGGACATCACATTGAGTGCCGACTAATCTGGCTCGAATCGGATATGACCCGCAAAGGACAGTTAAAGTCATCCCTCACCAATTTTTAAGACAGCTGCATCCAGTGGGACTCGAACTCGAGACTTTCTGAAAGCTAGCACAATCACACGTCAGTTATGCTACGCGTTGATTGATTGATTATGTTTTTTTTTTGACTAACTTGTAAGCTGTAACATGAGAAAGAGAAGTATACCTACCCAAAGCCTGCACCTAAACCTCCAGAGGAACCAAAATCATCAACCACCAGAAAACACATGCCTAGCTAATATTGTGAGGGAAATTCTACAAGAAAATTATTTTAAAAAGAAAATATATGCGCACGTGGGAATTATGGCAGACGTTGACTATGACGACTGGCCGTTGACCTTTGCATCTTAATTCAAATGCGGAAGGCATTAATGCTAATTTCGCCTTAACCCAAATGTGGAAGACATGCATTGCATGCTAATTATGGCAGATCTCATACCGATTGCTAAGCCAAACAACATATCTTATTTTAAATTTGAACATGTTCATTTCTTAATTTAGTTTAGACATAATCAAAGTAATCGGATAGTACCCTGATGACCACTGAAGTAATGCTGTGAGGAAGAAGGAGCGCATTTACTCGTCGGATGAAAAACGCACATATATCTTCTTGATGAAAACATGGAAACATCTGGGGCAAACGAAGTAATATATATCTTCTTGATGTTTGGTGTATGAACTGCGACTAGGATACCATTTACATGAATTGCGACTACATGCAATGTGCATCAAAGAGATCTACTAGAAACAATGACATGGCATTCAATGTTACGTAAAGTGAGCAAAGGAACAATGGCATGCAGATGAGGCAAGGTCGCATAACATAAAGTAAACTACAAGCAATGGTATACACAAACAATAAGAGCTGCACAAAAGGAAATAACAAATGCTACGAAAGAACCATAGTAAGGAAACAAAAATCGCACATTGGAAATTTATAGCAATTAAGTGTTTAATTACATTTCATTTGGAAACCTGGGTGTGTCGTTGGATATAAGGAACTGGACTCCACCCCAGGGTGGGGCCGTAAGGAGCACCTGCCAGTGGTACACGAGCACTGTTTCCTTAACGGGGTCTCTCACTCCACCTATCCTCCCGCATCGGAGTGCGAGCGAGGAAAACTCCACAACATCACACTACATCGTACCCGAAACTGAGTATGGTACGGAGATCACCACACCCGAAACTAAGCAAGGTAAATCACATTATCACAATATAGTCCAGTCCTCATACCCTACTACTACCCAGATTTTCCCCAACCCTATTTTCACCCTATTCGGAGAGGAATTAGACATTCTTTATCAATTCTATAACATGTGAGATTACATAAAGTACATGTGCATAAGGTAAGCGAATAATAGTCAAGAGCATACAAAAAAGCAACATAAGAGGACTATTTCCACATTCACATTATTTCATTTCTTCATCTTTCTCCTTCTCTCTACCACTCTTCTCTCATTACAACATCATAAGTGCCAACATCAATCTTTCATTTTCCACAACCAAATAGCATAATAGGCACATGGCCGAAATATCCACATAGGGGAAATGCCACCAAATGAACCGAAAATGCGAGTAAACAAGTAAAAACATCAACACTTTATAAGGCTACCAAACATGAGAGGGTTCTCCACATTTTTCTACAAGTCATGAAGAATTGACACAACTTGAGCATATTCCCATAACCAAGCAATAAGAGGTTAACTTTATGCATGTTTCCTTACTAAAGAGGCAACTATAGCATGTCCACATGTTAAACATATTAATGTGATAATGATACTGTGCATATTCCTATGGAGATTGCATGAACCATGACCATTTTAATTAGCATGCTAACCAATCAAGGGTATTGATTTTATTAAAATACTAATTAGTGAGTAAACACATTGCCATTTACATAGCACCATTCATATGAATTCACAATAAGAACATGAACTTTATCATCACAGCATATTAAAGAAGTTAACCTTAACAAAAGCATGCATTTGTTCTACTAAAAATGAGGGCTTAATTATTAAACATGGCATGCACTTAGTATGCTAATAAGAGTTTGGAATCATACCTCTTGTAGCTTGATTTTACTCCACTAAAGCTTCCTTTTAAGCTCCATTTATTCCTCCTTCAATCAAAGCCCCCTTTATTGCTCCTCCTTTAAATGCTCCACTCCTTCCCTTTAATTATTCTCCTTTAATTTCTCCTCCTTTTATTTCTTCCCCTTCCTTTTTGGCATGCTAATTAGAAAATAATTTAAGGGGATGAGAGCCTGAGAGGGGATCGGACAAGTGGGGCAAGGTCGGTTCGGCCATGACAAATGAGAATGAACGAAAGAGATAGAAAATTTAGAATTAGTACTTAGATCTATCCAAAAAAAATACAAACACAAATCCTAACAAAATTAATAGGAAACACTTTAAGAAGCATACAACAAATTCCAAATCCCAAAACCCTACTAGAAGAATCTGGCAGAAAATATCTTGACCAAAATCGATCCAGATCCAATAGAAGAGATCAAAAGCAAGAAGAATGTAGAGCAGAAATCTGAAGAAAGTTTGAGATATGCTCACCCTTGAAGAAGATAGCAACCGAGATCTCTTCCGAAATTTTTGAGATATAAAGAGAAATGGTCTGAATTCAATATCTTTTCTTTTTTTAATGTCATTAGGAAAGATGGTTAAGCGCGAGCCAGCAAGCTGACAGTCCAGTTTCGAAACCCAAGGAAACCCTGCACTACCCCTAAATTAAAGGGGATAACGGGACTCGAATCCGCATCGCCACTAAAACGCAGACCGACCTACCCAAATGAGCACCTTGCTCGACACCCACCCCTACCCATCCCCACACACACAACCAAATGAATTAACGAGCCGCCGCCAAGCCAAAACTAACGCAGAGTATGGTTGGTGAATTTCAACGGGTAAACGGGCTACACCCGGTTAACCCGCGTCTTCAACTATTCGCCATCGGGTCGCCATCGGCCACCGACCCCAACAAACCTGGCACACGTCGGATCCAACGGACAGGATCCGATCCGGATAACCCGAAACCCGCGGGCCGTCAGATTCCGATCTGACACGCCCCGAATCCGGCTATAAATAGTGAGGGTCGAGGTAGGAGAAGAGAGCGTGAAAAGTGATTGAATTCAGTCCTTTCCTTTCTCTTTTTATCTCAAGAAACTTGTCAGAGATCTCAGTTGCTATCTTATTCAAGTGTGAGCAGATCTCGAACTTTCTTTAGATTTCTGCTCTAGATATTTCTTGCTTTTGATCTCTTCTATTGAATCTGGATCGATGTTTGTCAAGATATTTTCTGCCAGATTCTTCTTGTAGGGTTTTGGGATTTGGAGTTTGTTGTATGCTTCATAAAGTGTTTTCTGCTAATTTTGTTAGGATCTGTGTGTGTATTTTTATTGGATAGATCTGAGTACCGATTCTAAAACTTTTGATACCGATGTGCCAGATCTGGAGTTATAGGCGTTAGTTTATCTTTGAAAGTAATCAGAGCTCTTAGTAGTAGTTTTTTATTGAATCTCTTTTTCGTAGTTTGCATGTATAGTGTTCGGTAAAATGCATGAGTGTTAAAAATTATTTCATATGCTAGTCTTGTAGATCTGTGCGTGGGCAATAACCTGTAGTTTAATTCACTTTTTTCGTGCATATGAAGTGTTTGTTGTAATACATCTTAGTATTGATATAGCAGTGTACAATGTTTTAGGGGACAAAATTGGTTGAAAGAAATGAATTTTATGGTATCTTTCATATTTCTGATCAAAATTGCACTTTTTCCTTTTTGTTGTCATTTAGATGTCATGCTCTTTTTTCATGCTAAGATGTCAACATGCTTATTCAATTGTCAAATTGTAGAACAAATCTATTCGTATTTGATCGTACAGTATTCTTTCTTGTTTAGATTCAACTTTCTTTATTCAGCTGCCAATTATTCAAATTTCCCCTGAAAACTGTGATCTTGTGTATCATTGGATGGTGCTTGATCCTGTCACATTCGATTGAACTATTAATTTTGAAGGAAAAAAATTTATCCTCTGGAATTGTAGAGTTGTGAGTTTGTTGACGCTTGTCTTGTTCAACAGTTCAGAAATGGCATCCGAGGACACATTCCTTTTCACCTCCGAGTCCGTGAACGAGGGACACCCCGACAAGCTCTGCGACCAGATCTCCGACGCTGTTCTTGATGCCTGTCTTGCCCAGGACCCCGACAGCAAGGTCGCCTGCGAGACCTGCGCCAAGACCAACATGGTCATGGTCTTCGGCGAGATCACCACCAAGGCCAACGTCGACTACGAGCAGATTGTCCGCGACACTTGCCGTAACATTGGTTTCGTGTCCGAAGACGTCGGTCTTGATGCCGACAACTGCAAGGTGTTGGTTAACATTGAGCAGCAGTCCCCTGATATCGCCCAGGGTGTCCATGGGCACTTCACCAAGCGCCCGGAGGAGATTGGTGCTGGTGACCAAGGCCACATGTTTGGCTATGCCACCGACGAAACCCCCGAACTCATGCCCCTCAGCCACGTCCTTGCCACCAAGCTCGGTGCCCGCCTGACCGAGGTCCGCAAGAACGGCACCTGCCCGTGGTTGAGGCCCGACGGCAAGACCCAGGTCACCGTTGAGTACCGCAATGACAGTGGTGCCATGGTCCCCATCCGCGTCCACACCGTGCTTATTTCCACCCAGCACGACGAGACCGTCACCAACGATGAGATCGCCGCTGACCTCAAGGAGCATGTCATCAAGCCCGTCATCCCCGCCCAGTACCTTGACGAGAAGACCATCTTCCACTTGAACCCGTCTGGCCGCTTCGTCATCGGCGGGCCTCACGGCGACGCCGGTCTTACCGGCCGCAAGATCATCATTGACACCTACGGTGGATGGGGCGCCCACGGCGGGGGTGCTTTCTCCGGCAAGGACCCGACCAAGGTCGACCGCAGCGGTGCTTACATCGTGAGGCAGGCGGCCAAGAGCATTGTGGCCAGTGGGCTCGCC
Organism: Scilla litardierei; assembly: GCA_030789695.1. Lineage (NCBI taxonomy): Eukaryota > Viridiplantae > Streptophyta > Magnoliopsida > Asparagales > Asparagaceae > Scilla > Scilla litardierei. Next base: position 166,600,017 of record CM061132.1, read on the forward strand.
CGCCGCTGCATTGTGCAGGTCTCCTACGCCATTGGAGTCCCGGAGCCCCTCTCCGTGTTTGTCGACTCGTATGGAACGGGCAGGATCCCGGACAAGGAGATACTGAAGATTGTGAAGGAGAGCTTCGACTTCAGGCCAGGAATGATCACCATTAACCTCGACCTCAAGAGGGGGGGCAATGGCAGGTTCCTCAAGACTGCGGCCTACGGGCACTTTGGAAGGGACGACGCCGACTTCACCTGGGAGACCGTCAAGCCCCTCAAATGGGAGAAGCCGGCGGCCTAGATCTCAAACCGCGTCCTGATTGTCGTCGAACTTGGTGTCGCTCTCTCTTTATTTCTCGTGTGTCATTGTTACTGTCATGTTTATTTCCTAGTGTCGATCTCAAATTGTGCTCGTAAAAAAGGGGGGATGTTTGGTGATATATTCATATTGTTTACTTTGGGTGAAATGGAGGCAACTATGTAATGAATGATTCAGCATGAATTACAAAAAGAAGTCATTTCCAATTATTATCTGCTTGTGTGTCTTTGGTCCGTTTCAATTGCTGCATAATTGTGTGTTCTCTAAATTTTGGTTGATAGTGTTTTTATGCCCAGCAGCTCAATGGTTCTGAGTCGTCATGTTGTGATTCTGAAACTTTTTTTATAGCAGGTTCTGTTTGGTAGACTGTACCCCAGCCTGTAGTCTCATGAACTGAATACTGGGCATCACTGTCAGCAGTTGTATGAAGCAGAGCAGGGTGCATGTGAGAGACAGATCTGTCTCATATCGCTTCCAATCCAAATTGAGACAGATCATGCCAGCATGTGAGCCTGCTGTATCTTCATCAATTCTAGCTTGTTCTTGTTGTTAATTCTTAAGAATTAACAAGTGTTCCTTAATGTTCGGCTTTCAAAACAGTAGAAAAATCTGATAGGGACCCAGAAAATTATCTTCATTGATGAGAGACTTTAAGGCAAAGGTCACATGAATGGATGGGGGGAGGCTGCTGGCCAAACTTTGACACTGAAAGCAGCATGCCGACACTGCGAGCCAGCACCCATACCCATGAGATCCCAGGCGAGGCATACGACATTAGTGTGTATTCTTCCACATGAAAGTGTCGGTCATCTAAATTTTTTTTTTGCATAAATCAACTAATTTCATTAAAACGTGCTTGTCTTCTAGCAGCCAGCTAATTTCGACCGCGATTGATATCATGAACAGTCATTAAATATAACGAGTATGGCTCAAGCAACGTGACACTTTCTTATACATTAATTCCCCTTTCACATCGAGTACACTCAAAAAAATATCTTTTGGGCTAATTTGTTGGCTGAATTTTGTGTCCCTTGGCTTAATTTCCTTGCATTCAATCCCCAGCTTTTTCGGGTGACATGAAAACTCCGAAGTTAAGTGTTTATTGACGAGAGCAGTACCAGAATAGGTGATCTTCAGATATGTTTCCGCGACCCATGTGTCCTCCCTCCTGCTTTGTGAGGTTCTTTACTGATTTCCGATAAATAAAAAAAGCCTGTAAAAAGTCCTCAGTGTGATTCACATCTGCAATGGTTCTTCTGTCATCCTATTGTTCCTCCTCAAAACAACAATTTATTAGAATTTCAAGTTGTCAAGAAAAGTTTTATGCTTGTACACAAACAGAACAAGTATTCAACACTGCAACAGAATCAACAAAAGTGGCTCAAAACTCTTTTAAAGACTTTGTGATGTTCAAGTTTTTGTTTTAATAAAAACCACATATTCATGCATTATTCTTTTACGTTCTGTAATATTTGATAAGGAAACAGGAACCAGACGTGTCGGTCGAGCAATTTCATATTGCAAATATTACAAAGTTCAAGATACCATTCTAACAACTAAAATTGAATTCTCACCCCCTATTTGTGAGGTGATGAAGGATCAACAAAGAGTGCAGTGGGTGGATTTGTTTTCGTAAAGTTCCCTGCTACAGTCATTTCAGAACTATAGATTGCAACTTTTATAGGCTTAAATTTTCATATCACTAAACTAATATATCAAGTGTAAGTTGAAAATTTACATCTGAACCAGATTACGACAATTATTCGAAGAACTTATCATTTAAAGCTAGATTCTATTAAAAAGGAACAAACTTTAGATATACTTGAAGGGAATTGATTTGCGCACCCACCGTTTTACTACACGCACATACCACTTATTTACGAGTTTGCCATTACTCCCGCGCACATACCACTTATTTACAAGTTTGCCACTGAAATTAATCCTGCGCATAGACCAATCACCAAATTTTCGAAAAAGCCCCTAGGGCTCCGGGGTTTCGCCGACTGCATCATCCAATTACCTCTGCGGCCGTCCGATCTTGCCGGGGGTCTCCCCAGCCACCCATCTCCCTCCTCCGACCTCCCCAGCCCCCATCTCCTTGCCAGAGACAAGGGGAGCAACAAGGGGTGATGGTTGAGGGTGCGAAGAACTCTCCTTGCCGCGGACCCCCCCCCCCCCCCCCCCCCCGGGGGGGGGGGGGGGGTGGACGTGGGTAAAAGAGGACAGATCGCTTCCTCCTCCCCGTCGTTGTCGGGGAGGGAGGACGGTAGCGGAGTAAACCCGTGGGTATATGCACATTGTAAAAGAGGAAAATATTTGGGTATGTGTGCGTGGCAAACTTGTAAATAGTGGTATATACATAGAGTAAAATAATGGGTGCACAAATCAATTCACATACTTGAATCCTACCTCTTTCTTATGATTTTCAAGGATTTTGATGGATGAAAAGAGGATTTTTCAAGGGTTTTGAATCGTACCTCTTTGTTAGAAAGTGGATTTGGGGGTGGAAAGTCGCTGTTTTTACCGATAATAACTGAAAATAGAAGAGAATAAAAAGATAGCTTGAGTTCTTTCGAGAGAAACTCGCTCTCATATTTTTGGATTCGACATCAAAGCCTAAATAACATAGAACTAGCTTTTACTTTGAAGGAAAAGCCTAAACATCCAAGATCTATCGAAGATCTATGATTTTTCATAATATTCGACATTAATCCCTAATTCCACTAACCCCATATAAATACTATTCTAAAAATAACAAAGTTACAGAAATAACCCTAAAGCTGAAAATTACAACGACCCCCTGAAAACTGAAAAATTACAAAAACCTTAGACTCCAAAATTCCAGATCTGCCCTTGTCCTTTAAGATGTGGTCCTATCATTACTTTCCCTCTTAAGAACCACATTGTCCACAAGATGGTGTCACGAAATTCATGAGGCATGCTACTCTAAATGGATGTGCTCGTCCCCTCCCGGCTCTTCCTCTTCAACCGCCTTGCCTTATTCTTCATCGACTATCAACATCTAGAGAGCATGATTCCGTCAACGATGTCCCAGCCCGAACCTCTCGTCAAATCAGAAGCATAAATCTTTGGTGCATATGTCCTCGATATCGGTCTATGTCAGCAGCTTGATCCTGCTGTCTAGTGAAAGTGCACTGTTATTCTCTTGGCTAGACTGGTTCCCTCCTGACGGGGCCTCCTGCCCTACTGCTGACGCTTGACTGCAAAAAGTAGATCTGCTCCATGCTCCCACTCCTCAGTGAGTCCGTCCTCCACCATCCGAGCCAAACGCATCATGTCCAGCAACTCTCTAGATCTCTGTAAGCGTAGCTCCACCCGTATGCTTGGTTTGAGACCCTTCATAAAACGTCCCTCCAAAGACTTCCTGACACTCCCCGAACGCGGCATGCCAGCATCTCAAATCTCCTATATACTCACTGGCCGATCCTTCATGTCTCAGAGCGTAGAGTTGATCATAAAGGTCTCCCTCTTGGGTCCTGTAACGGCTGGTTTTGTATGCTGATGTTTTAATTTTATATATATATATATATATATATATATATATATATATATATATATATTCGTTCTTCATTTTCTTTTCTTTTCCGTAACTCATGCGCAAGCCTGGAACTGAGCGTGCCTCGTGACGCTCATATCTTAGAATAGGTTCGCCTTTGGAACTCATAGGAATCATTCCGAAGCTTCATGTTTCAATTTGCGACTTCATGTGCTCATTAGCCGGTTCACGTTGAGGAACCGATCGACTAGATGTCAATCTAGTCGGTCAACAACTCTTCATGGACCGACTAGTTTTCCCTTTCATTTTTCCTGAGCTACTGTTTACGCTTAGTCGGTCTAAGTTCATCCACCGACCGACTAGTTGTCAAACTAGTCGGTCAACGCTTCTTCGCAGACCGACTAGTACAGAGATTATTTTTCGCACCCAGGTTACTGTTTACCGTTAGTCGGTCAAAGAACGAAAACCGACCGACTAGTTGACGAACTAGTCGGTTAGGCTTCCTTCTTAAACCGGCTAATCTTTCTATTCTTATTGACGATCACTTCGACCCATTAGTCGGTCAATGAACACTGGCCGACCGACTAGGTTGCAAACTAGTCGGTCGACGAGCCTTCACAGACCGACTAACTCTATGAATCCTACAACAACCATGTTCACTGTTTGGGTTTTAGTCGGTCACAGTTAGACGACCGACCGACTAGTTTCCAAACTAGTCGGTCGACCGCCCTTATCAGACCGACTAAATGACCCAGAACCCCTAATTTTGACCTAGCCGCCGTTTCGTTTTCTTATTTAAACGCGTGGGTTTTTCTTCTTTTCTCCTCATTGTTTCCAGCCACCCTCTTCCCCAACCTATCCTCCTTCCTCCCACGTTCTTCCCTTTGCTCTTCCTCCTCCACCCTTGCGCCCTCCATCTCCTCCAAGATTCTTCTCCTTCATCTTTCTTCTTTCTCACTTCTTTCCCTTGTTTCATCTTCTCCTTTTCCCTTCCGTTTTTCCAGCCGGCCACCCTCTTTCCCCTCAGATCTGAAACCTCCGGCCGCCGTCTCTTCGCGTGGCACCCCGACCTCAGTTCTAGCGACGACGACCACGGGAGACGCCAAGATCTTCGTCATCACCTTCGGAGGCCGACGTCATCATCAACAATCGACGTTCCTCGCTGCGCTACCCGCAGCCTAGGAACTTCCGGACGACGCAAAGCTTCCATCTTTTCCAGATCTGATGTCGGATCTTCGTGCAATCGCCATTTTCAGGTTGGTCCCCTAAACGTGTAGAAACCACCACCGTAAATGATCAAACCCTAATTAAAAACAGCAAACTTAATCAACTAAATTTATTTTTCCGTTGATCCTTAAAACGTTGTACAACCGTAGATAAATCGACGAATGGACTTCTCGCATGTGCACATAGGGTAGATCGTCGACTAGGCTAAATACATTAAAATGTGATTTTTGACGATTAGGTTAGTCCCGATAACCTAGACACAACCCTAATAGGAATTCTGAATCGTGAACTGACACCGTCGCCGTGTCACGATTTTCAGACGCTTTTCCGCCGACGAGACGTTTGGACGAGGCGTACCAGGGAGACGACGCACTCGCCACCGCAGGCAAGTGTACCACTTGCGTTTTGGCCATGTTTAGGCCTTGGTTTTGCTAGAACTGTTAGTCTTGAATGATGAGGCCCGGACGTGAAATGATAGCGTCCGGGACGCCCTGATGGCTCAGATTTGACAACGAAATCTGAGTCCACAACAACCATTTTGGACATCATAGGATTGACATGTGTGTGCGTGAGTTGTGGACACTCTAGTACAACCCCTCCTGTTTTATCGTGTCTTGTTCCGTTCCGTCTGCACAGCCCGCTGGGCAATAGGGCACTCGCCTAGCCAGAGCGAGTGATCCCTTGTACTAGTTCACAGCCCGATAGGCAATTGGGCACCTGTCAAGCTAGAGCAGGTGATCCCATGTATTGATACACAGCTCAGAGAGCAATAGGGCACTTGTCAAGCTAGAGCAAGTGATCCCTTGTCCTGTCACGATTCTTGGGGTTTTGGGGTAGGGTTGAGCGTGCAAGCGGCAAGAGGGTCTGATCCCCCTTGAACCGAACATGCGTGAACCCTTTTCGTGTCTTGTCTTGTCTTGCCTGGCTTTCCGTGTTCTGTCTTGTCTTGACACTTGTAGGCTAGTCCCGTGGTCGGTAGCACTCGCTACGACCATTACTTGTCGTGTTTACTTTCCTGTAGCGTGTACTTCTGTTGTTAAAACCTCAGCATGTTAATCAACCAGTAAAACGTTGTTAAGTAATTGGTGCACTTGCAGTTTGGTCTAACCTTTTCTTGTAGACCTTACCTGACGTACAGTTCCTTCTTTTGGTGCTGTACGTCAGGGATTGAGCCAGAGTACGTTGAGGAGACAGACTTGCCAGCTGACGTGGAGCCAGAGAGCGTCGATCCTGAGTACGACCCTGAGGAGGACCAGAGCTAGAGACTCCTCGTTGCAGTTTCCAGAGACGTTCATTACTTTTAGTTGGGTGTGTAGCACCTTTTGTTACCTTGTCTAGGTTGGGTGCTTGCACCATTAGATTTACTTTTCTGCTGTTGTAGCCCTCCGGGCGTTGAGACTTGGTACTCTTGATATGTTGGAATAAAATGTGATGTTCTTTCCTTCTTGTACTTTTATTGTTCTGTACTAACATGCAGGGACATGTACCTTCGTCTTGGTACCACACAGACGCTTATTGGGTCAGGGCTCCGTAGCTCTGGCCTAAGCGGGCCTAGTCACGCTTCGTCTCCGCTGTTTTGGGAAGCGGGGCGTGACAGGTTTTAGTGGTGGCACATGCAAGTCCACGTCCCAATTTTCCTGCAAGTACAGAACAGTAAGAGTAAGGACATTCACTTTGATATTCAAACATTGTACAAGTCTAACCTACGTCTTTCTGTCAATAGGATGGCAGGGCGACGTACTACCCGATCGGGGAGCGCTGGAGATGGGATTCAGGAAGACCAGGGCGGAGAGTTCCGTCAGTTCCTTGGTGTGATGCGAGAGATGCTTGAGGTGCATCATCAGCTGGTGCAGCAGTCCAACCGTGCTGCCCAGGCCCCACCTGTCGCACCACCTCCACCTCCGCCTGCTCCGCGAGCTGCTCCAGGAGTGAAGCAGTTCAATGAGCTTCAGCCGAAGACCTTCTCTGGGAAGGAAGGACCTCTGGGTGCCGATGAGTGGATCCAGAGCACTGAGGAGAAGTTGGTAGCTGCCAAGATTCCAGATGAGACTCGGGTGGAGATCGCGAAGATGCAGCTGACTGAGATTGCCCGAAACTGGTGACTGAGATTGCCCGGAACTGGTGGCGCATTTAGGAGAGGCGTCTGCAGAAGCCTGTGGAGTGGAAGACTTTTCGCCATATGTTCAAGGAGAAGTACTTCACCAAGGCAGCTAGGAGAGAGCTGATGGGCAAATTCGTGGATCTGAAGCAGAGGGACATGACGATCGATGAGTATGAGGCTGAATTCGAGATGCTGAGCCGTTTTGCCCCGCACATGGTGAAGGAAGAGAACCGAGCTGAGCGGTTCCGTCAGGGAAAGGTCCAGGCTTCCATGTCCTCTGCTAATTTCTCGACTATGAGGGAAGTATTAGATGCTGCGAAGAATCATGAGACAATTTCGCACCTGCCTGACACTCCAGAGGACAGAGGAAAGCGCCCTATGGAGCAGTACCGGCCACCTGTCAGGCCGACGATGAGGCCAGTCCAGACGGTGCCATTCAAGAGACCTGGAGCACCGGTGCAGCAGCAGAGCAAGGGTCCATGCCATTTCTGCGGCAAGCCCAGACATGTTCAGACCAACTGTAGGAGGAAGCTGGGTCTGTGCCTACTTTGTGGAGATGCTTCGCATGCTGCGAAGGATTGTCCTAGAGCCCACACTGCTGTTGTTGGAGCGCCAGCCCCGTTGCAGATGAGGGTGCCTGCCCCAGTTCAGAGAGGACCCGCGGTTCGTGGACCACCCTTGGTGCCACAGAGGCAGATGTACCAGCGAGCAGTGCAGCCTCCGAGGCCGGCCTATACTATGATTGCGGTGGAGACTGAGGAGCTGGATGGGGTGATCGCAGGTAACATCTTGACCTAGTCGTTTCATTTCATAACTATATAGTATTGCTAGTCTTGTTAGTGTTGTTTGTTTGTTTGATTGTTAGAGTAGTGTTTGACCTTAGACCCCTTGTTTTCTTAGGCACCATTCTTGTGTCCTCTCACCCTGCTTTGGCTTTGTTTGACTCCGGTGCATCCATGTGCATCATATCCCGGAGGTTTATGACAAAGCACTCCATTCCTTCCCACACACTTCCTAAGTGTTGGGACATCACCACAGGGAACGGAGTGGTGACTGTGAACCTGGGATGTCGGTCGATTCCCTTAGTGGTTAGTGGACATGAGTTATATGCAGACTTCATCGTCCACGATCTGCCGCATTTCGATGTCGTCCTTGGCATCGATTGGCTGGGAGATTTCCACGCTTCGATCGATTGTCACAGCAAGAGAGTGGTTTTCCGGATTCCAGGCCATCCGGAGTTCGAGTTCCGCAGCAGAGATGAGTCGCTTGGGCCCATCAGATTTCGGGCCAAGCCGGAGGTGCCGATCGTTGCAGCGTTGCAGATGGAGATGGAAATCGACCGACCAGCGGTTGTCAGAGACTTTGACGACGTCTTCCCGGAGGATATCTCGGGTCTGCCACCCGACAGGGCTTTGGAGTTCGGCATCGATCTGATGCCGGGTGCGCAGCCGATATCGAAGGCGCCGTATCGGATGGCTCCCGCGGAGCTTGAGGAGCTGCGGAAGCAGTTGGATGAGTTGTTGCAGAAGGGTTTCATCCACCCTAGTGTGTCACCGTGGGGTGCACCTGTGTTGCTTGTGAAGAAGAAGGATGGGTCACGCAGGATGTGCATGGATTATCGAGGATTGAATGCTGTCACCGTGAAGAACAAGTATCCGCTGCCGCGCATCGATGACATTTTTGATCAGCTGGAGGTTCGAGAGTTTTCTCGAAGTTGGATTTGAGGAGAGGATATCATCAGCTGAAGGTGAAGAAAGATGACATTCCGAAGACAGCTTTTCGGACGAAGTACGGGCACTATGAGTTTGTGGTGATGCCTTTCGGCGTGACCAATGCTCCAGCTGTGTTCATGAACCTTATGAACTTGATTTTCTACGACTTCTTGGATAAGTTTGTTGTGATTTTCATCGACGACATTCTTATTTACTCGAAGTCTGAAGAAGAGCACAGCTGTCATCTGAGGACAGTGTTGGAGACGCTGAGGCGACACAAGTTGTATGCCAAGTATGGCAAGTGCGAGTTCTGGCTGGACAGAGTCGCGTTTCTGGGACACGTGGTGTCCGGTGATGGCATATCTGTGGATCCGGAGAAGGTCAGAGCAGTTCGAGATTGGCCGACTCCGCAGTCAGCATCCGACATCAAGAGCTTCCTTGGTTTAGCAGGCTATTATCGGCGGTTCATCAAGGATTTCTCGAAGATTGCTGAGCCGATGACGAAGCTGACGAGGAAGGATGTGGAGTTTCTGTGGTCTGATGCTTGTGAGGAGGCTTCCAGTATCTTGAAGGCGAGGTTGACCTCAGCCCCGGTTTTGGCAGTACCGGATCGAAGCGGAGGTTTCGAAGTATATTGTGATGCATCAGGGAAGGCCTAGGATGTGTTCTACATCAGCATGGCCATGTGGTCGCGTATGCTTCTCGTCAATTGAGGACGCACGAGAAGAATTACCCGACGCACGATCTGGAGTTGGCAGCGGTGATCTTTGCACTGAAGATCTGGAGGCACTTCTTACTGAGTGAGAGCGTGAAGATTTTCACCGATCACAAAAGTTTGAAGTACATATTCACGCAGAAGGAGCTCAACATGCGTCAGAGACGATGGTTGGAGCTCATGGCTGACTATGAGATAGATCTGCAGTATCATCTGGGGAAGGTGAACGTAGTGCCGGATGCCTTGAGTAGACTTCCTACTGCTATGATGCATACTGCTGACTGGAGGATTCAGCAGGAGCTGAAGGAGATGGATTTGGAGGTTGTCCTACCTGGTGTGGTTCATTCTTTCATGAATTTGCAGATCCAGTCCACGATCGTGGATCGGATCAAGGCAGCACAGGCAGGAGATCCGAAGTTGCAGAGGATCAGGAGGCAGGTTGAAGCTGGATTGCGTGCGGAGTTTGTGATTCATGAGGATGGTTCGCTGCGGTACGGCAGCAGACTCTGCGTACCTGCGGGTGATGTTCGGGAGGAGCTTTTGAGCGAGGCGCATAGCTCTCCTTATTCTATACATCCTGGTGGCACCAAGATGTATAAGGATCTCCGACTGAATTACTGGTGGATTGGCATGAAGAGGAGTGTGGCACGGAGCGTTGCCAAGTGTTTGATATGCCAACAGGTGAAGGCCGAACACCATCGTACTGCTGGGTTGCTACAACCGCTTCCTATTCCGGAGTGGGAGTGGCAACATATCACGATGGATTTCGTGACTGGTTTACCTCGGACCCCGAAACAGAACGACGCAGTCTGGGTGATCGTTGATCGATTAACTAAGTCTGTGCATTTCATTCCTTTCCGAGTGGGCCAGTCTACAGAAGCTTTGGCGAGGAAGTATCTAGAGGTAAAATTTCTCTTTTACTTCTATTTGGTTTTTCCTCCTTGAGTTGGTTGTGACGTAGGCCGTGTACGTGCAGTAGATTGGACGCTTACATGGAGTCCCCATGAGCATTGTGTCTGACCGAGACACGAGGTTCACATCTCAGTTCTGGAGAAGTCTGCAGGAGCATTTGGGTACGAGTCTGAGTTTCAGCACGGCGTACCACCCGCAGACCGACGGCCAGTCCGAGAGGACTATTCAAATTCTGGAGGATATGCTGCGAGCTTGTACGCTCGATTTGAAGGGATCTTGGGAGGACCGTCTCCATTTGGTGGAGTTTTCTTATAACAACAGCTACCAGGCGAGCATTGGCATGGCGCCGTTTGTTGCCTTATATGGGAGGAAATGTCGATCGCCACTGAGCTGGGATGACGTTGAAGATCGGGAGCTGTTGGGTCCAGAGATGATAGTAGAAGATGTCGTAAGAGACATCAGGGAGAAGCTCAGAGTTGCTCAGGATCGTTTCAAGCATTGGGCGGATGCCAAGAGGAGACCTTTGGAGTTTCAGCCTGGAGACCACGTCTTCCTGAAGATTTCTCCGAACCGCGGAGTTATTCGATTCGGGAAGAAGGGGAAGCTGAGTCTGAGGTACATCGGACCTTTCGATGTGCTGGAGCGTGTGGGAGCAGTGGCCTACCGCCTTGCTCTACCACCATCTTTGGTGGGGGTTCACGACGTTTTCCACGTATCTCAGTTACGTCGGTACGTCAGTGATCCATCGCACACGGTGGATTTCTCAGAGATCACAGTCCGTCCGGACCTGACCTACGACCAGCAGCCCGTACAGATTTTGGACCGTCGACAGAAGCAGTTGAGGAACAAGGTAGTCGACCTGGTGAGAGTGATGTGGTGTCACGGATCACCTGGAGAGTCTACCTGGGAGAGAGAGGATGAGATGAGAGAGCGTTACCCTCACCTATTCTGATAGAAATTCCGAGGGCAGAATTTTCTTAAGGTGTGTAGGATGTAACGGCTGGTTTTGTATGCTGATGTTTTAATTATATATATACTAGTCATAACCCGTGCCCGCTGGCACGGTTCATTTAAGATTTTCCTATGCGAAATCTTTGTTCACCGAAATTTTTTTTTTTCAAAGCCAAAATTTAAAAGAAAAACAAATTAGTTTACAATATTTAGCTGTACAGGCGCCTTCGGCACGGAAGAACAAATTCAAAGCATGCGCCTTCGACACAGAACACCAAATTCGATGTCGGTGCTTTTGGCGCAGAGCAACAAATTCGACGTAAAACAATAATTTCGACGCGGGTGCCTTAGGCGCGGAACAACAAATCAGCGTTAAAAATGGCACGGGCGCCTGTAGCGCGGAACAACAAATTCAGCGCATGCGCCTTCGACACAGAACACCAAATTCGACGTGGATGCCTTCGGTGCAGAACAACTCATTCGATGTAAAACAACAATTTCGGCGCGGGTGCCTTAGGCGCGTAATAACAAATTAGCGTTAAAAAATTTAGCTGGCGCCTTCGACGATGGCTTCATATACATATAACCAGTGCCCTGGGACACTGTTCATTTAAAAATCTTGGGCCCACTAATTTTAAACAAACATCAATAATTATTAGTTTCCCCTGAAATATCAGCAGATGATATCGAAATTTTACAGGGTTTTACAACGCTGATCAATGAGTTGGCAGCATCTCCTGCGTTTATTCTCCCACAGCTCGCGTTCATTCCCAAGATGAGATTGTGTGTGTGCACAACATTTTTTTTCATAACTAATATTAAAAGGCAATTCCTAATTTCAATGTTTTTGTGTATTCCCAACAAATTTCTTTTCAACCCAAAAATTTCCCTCCAAAACTTGATGTGACATTGCCACATAGGACAAATTCAAAATCTGCCCTCAATTGTAATATAGATATCCTAGTCATAACACGTGCCCGCTGGCACGGTTCATTTAAGATTTCCTCTGCGAAATCTTTGTTCCCCGAAAAATTATTTCCACAGCCAACATTTAACAGAACAATAAATTAGCGTAAAAATATTTAGCGGTACGGGCAACTTAGGCGCGGAACAACAAATTCGACGCGGGCACCTTAGGCGCGGAACAACAAATTAGCGTAAAAAAATTTAGCGGGCGCCTTCTACGTAGAACAACAAATTCGGCGCTGGCGCTTTCGGCGCAGAACAACAAATTCTGGCGCCTTCGGCGCGGGGCGCAAAACAACAAATTCTGGCGCCTTCAGCGCAGGGCACAACAAACCTCGGGGTATTTTGACGCTAATTTTTTGTTCTGCTAAATTTTTTATTTTGTTTAATTTAATGGATCATGCTTCTCTATAATCTTTCCCAATATACTTTTAATTTCAAAGTTTAGGTTCTCAATGCATTTTTCCCACCAAATTTAATCTCCACAATTTTTCCCAATGCACTGCTAATTTCAAAGTTTATGTTCCCAATGCACTTTTCCCCCAAATTTAATCTCCACAATGTTTCCCAAGACACTTCTAATTTCAATGTTTTGGTTCCCAAGACACTTTTCCCATCAAAATGTAAGTGTTCCAATCTCAACCATTGATTTACCAAGATCAAATCTCAGCCACTCTTTATCTTGTCCTAGTCAGCCCTAGAATTCAAAAAGCACTGTCAAATGTATAATAGATATATTCGTTCTTCATTTTCTTTTCTTTTCCGTAACTCATGCGCAAGCCTGGAGCTGAGCGTGCCTCGTGACGCTCATATCTTAGAATAGGTTCGCCTTTGGAACTCATAGGAATCATTCCGAAGCTTCATGTTTCAATTTGCGACTTCATGTGCTCATTAGCCGGTTCACGTTGAGGAACCGATCGACTAGATGTCAATCTAGTCGGTCAACAACTCTTCATGGACCGACTAGTTTTCCCTTTCATTTTTCCTGAGCTACTGTTTACGCTTAGTCGGTCTAAGTTCATCCACCGACCGACTAGTTGTCAAACTAGTCGGTCAACGCTTCTTCGCAGACCGACTAGTACAGAGATTATTTTTCGCACCCAGGTTACTGTTTACCGTTAGTCGGTCAAAGAACGAAAACCGACCGACTAGTTGACGAACTAGTCGGTTAGGCTTCCTTCTTAAACCGGCTAATCTTTCTATTCTTATTGACGATCACTTCGACCCATTAGTCGGTCAATGAACACTGGCCGACCGACTAGGTTGCAAACTAGTCGGTCGACGAGCCTTCACAGACCGACTAACTCTATGAATCCTACAACAACCCTGTTCACTGTTTGGGTTTTAGTCGGTCACAGTTAGACGACCGACCGACTAGTTTCCAAACTAGTCGGTCGACCGCCCTTATCAGACCGACTAAATGACCCAGAACCCCTAATTTTGACCTAGCCGCCGTTTCGTTTTCTTATTTAAACGCGTGGGTTTTTCTTCTTTTCTCCTCATTGTTTCCAGCCACCCTCTTCCCCAACCTATCCTCCTTCCTCCCACGTTCTTCCCTTTGCTCTTCCTCCTCCACCCTTGCGCCCTCCATCTCCTCCAAGATTCTTCTCCTTCATCTTTCTTCTTTCTCACTTCTTTCCCTTGTTTCATCTTCTCCTTTTCCCTTCCGTTTTTCCAGCCGGCCACCCTCTTTCCCCTCAGATCTGAAACCTCCGGCCGCCGTCTCTTCGCGTGGCACCCCGACCTCAGTTCTAGCGACGACGACCACGGGAGACGCCAAGATCTTCGTCATCACCTTCGGAGGCCGACGTCATCATCAACAATCGACGTTCCTCGCTGCGCTACCCGCGGCCTAGGAACTTCCGGACGACGCAAAGCTTCCATCTTTTCCAGATCTGATGTCGGATCTTCGTGCAATCGCCATTTTCAGGTTGGTCCCCTAAACGTGTAGAAACCACCACCGTAAATGATCAAACCCTAATTAAAAACAGCAAACTTAATCAACTAAATTTATTTTTCCGTTGATCCTTAAAACGTTGTACAACCGTAGATAAATCGACGAATGGACTTCTCGCATGTGCACATAGGGTAGATCGTCGACTAGGCTAAATACATTAAAAATGTGATTTTTGACGATTAGGTTAGTCCCGATAACCTAGACACAACCCTAATAGGAATTCTGAATCGTGAACTGACACCGTCGCCGTGTCACGATTTTCAGACGCTTTTCCGCCGACGAGACGTTTGGACGAGGCGTACCAGGGAGACGACGCACTCGCCACCGCAAGCAAGTGTACCACTTGTGTTCTTGGCCATGTTTAGGCCTTGGTTTTGCTAGAACTGTTAGTCTTGAATGATGAGGCCCGGACGTGAAATGATAGCGTCCGGGACGCCCTGATGGCTCAGATTTGACAACGAAATCTGAGTCCACAACAACCATTTTGGACATCATAGGATTGACATGTGTGTGCGTGAGTTGTGGACACCCTAGCACAATCCCTCCTGTTTTGTCCTGTCTTGTCCCGTTCCGTCTGCACAGCCCGCTGGGCAATAGGGCACTCGCCTAGCCAGAGCGAGTGATCCCCTGTACTAGTTCACAGCCCGATGGGCAATTGGGCACATGTATTGATACACAGCTCAGAGAGCAATAGGGCACTTGTCAAGCTGGAGCAAGTGATCCCTTGTCCTGTCACGATTCTTGGGGTTTTGGGGTAGGGTTGAGCGTGCAAGCGGTAAGAGGGTCTGATCCCCCTCGAACCGAACAGGCGTGAACCCTTTTCGTGTCTTGTCTTGTCGTGTCTGGCTTTCCGTGTTCTGTCTTGTCTTGACACTTGTAGGCTAGTCCCGTGGTTGGTAGCACTCGCTACGACCATTACTTGTCGTGTTTACTTTCCTGTAGCGTGTACTTCTGTTGTTAAAACCTCAGCATGTTAATCAACCAGTAAAACGTTGTTAAGTAATTGGTGCACTTGCAGTTTGGTCTAACCTTTTCTTGTAGACCTTACCTTACGTACAGTTCCTTCTTTTGGTGTTGTACGTCAGGGATTGAGCCAGAGTACGTTGAGGAGACAGACTTGCCAGCTGACGTGGAGCCAGAGAGCGTCGATCCTGAGTACGACCCTGAGGGGGACCAGAGCTAGAGACTCCTCGTTGCAGTTTCCAGAGACGTTCATTACTTTTAGTTGGGTGTGTAGCACCTTTTGTTACCTTGTCTAGGTTGGGTGCTTGCACCATTAGATTTACTTTTCTGCTGTTGTAGCCCTTCGGGCGTTGAGACTTGGTACTCTTGATATGTTGGAATAAAATGTGATGTTCTTTTCTTCTTGTACTTTTATTGTTCTGTACTAACATGCAGGGACTTGTACCTTCATCTTGGTACCACACAGACGCTTATTGGGTCAGGACTCCGTAACTCTGGCCTAAGCGGGCCTAGTCACGCTTCGTCTCCGCTGTTTTGGGAAGCGGGGCGTGACAGGTCCCACAAAATCGGTCTAGCAAGCAATCTTTAAATTTCCCCATGAACAAACAGGACGTTGCTGCTCTTTCCATCTGCGCGAAGATAAGGATTCACCATCTAAACATATTTCAATCGCCTTCAGTTGGGATGAGAATGGCCATGCCCAAATCCGGATTGGCTCCCAATGGGACATCACTCATTCACATCTCTACACATCCTTCATTAATGAGTATGAAAGAAAGATGGTATAACGTTATGGTCTACGAAAATTGGGTAAAAATCCTTCATTAATGTGAATTGGCATGCCCAATTGGGCTTTGGACATGCCAATTCTCATCTATACGGAGAATCCATAATCTATTAATGAGACCGCATAGAATGATAAATGGCAGAATTGGAAATTTTGGAGTCTTACGGGTATATTTGTACTTTTCAATTTTCTTGAGTGTTTTCGTAATTTTTTAGTTTTAGAGTTATTTTTGTAATTTTGTATTTTAGTTTATTATTTATTTGTGGCTAGGGGCTTAGGGATTTATCGTGTTGAATCTTGATAGAAGAGACTCTTTTGTGGGAGGTTACGGCTTTACCTTGAATAGAAGCTTAGAAGAGTGATCCACCTCTCGAACGTGGCCAAGGAAGATCGATTTTCTATCAAAAGAACTCAACTATCTTTTGTATCTCTTTATTTTCAGCCTATTATTAATATAAAAAAATTCCATCTTCCCCTCAAAATCTCCCCCTTTAACCCTAAAATCCCTCATTTCCAACAAAAATCCCACATTTACACCCAAAAACGAACTTTCTTCATCAAAACCCTAGCAGATCCTATTCATATCATCTATGTGCAAATTTGAGGATGACTTTTGAGGGTGGTACCGTTAAACCTCCCATCAACGGCTATATTGCAGGTCCCAACACATGTTCCAAATGATCAAGCAGTGTTCCCAATATGAGTTCAAAATGATTGTAAGCTTTAGAGAAAGCCTGCAACTCAGTAGCCCGGCTGCTGGTGTGTAATCTTGAAAGCTAGAGATAGGCTGAAACTCAGTGGCCCGGTTGCTGGTGTGTAGTTTTGAAAGCACGGTTAAATCACAGGGTTAAAAAGGTATGACATGTGCAAAGACCAGAGTTAGGAGTGAACTGATGAGCAAATAAGATTGGGGATGTCCTATAATAAATTGACAGTAGATTCCTTAATGTGAAAGGAAAATGTAAATCATCAGTTGAGAACTATTCTAACGGAAAATAATGCATAAGCAATAATAGAACTGCATTAGGATATCCCTTACCTAACATCTTTGGCATTTGTTTGTTCATTTGGTGAAAAATTAAAAATAGTGGCTCTATTAGGTAGACAACCTATTCAATAATATGTTGCAATTTAAGGAAAGCAATATCCTGATATTCTTTTAAAAAATAAAACTGTGTACCATGGGCGAGGACATTCTCAATAAATATATGTTGTAAACTATTTTGGCGACATCAATCGATGATATCATTTTTATCACAGAAATATCTTGGATGGTTCTTTTAGTCACACAACATGTTGAAACTTAGCAAAATTCAAAGTGCATACTCAAAAGAGACGTATCATGAGCAATATGCATAGCCGATACGCCTGTCCAACACGATATGGCTCCATGGTTGAAGTGTTTGTGCTACCTAAGATAGGAGGTAAGACTCTATAGTTAAAATCCTAATTATTACAGTGGATCAGAAGTTCGAAGGTCATAATAGACACAAGAATTTGAATTCGCCTATCTAACGACTCTCGGATTTGGATCAAGATTATAACCTTGTATAGTTTTGATTGTGTTAGAGAGGTGATAACAATTTGATCTAGGAGATAATGTTGGATAGAACATGAACAGACATTTTTGAAACATCCTTGAGAAAAGCAAATTATAGATGGCCTTTTTTTATCAATTTATGAGCAGATTAGCTTGATTAAGGATTTCCCATGTTCACCCCATTTTTGCCATTGTGCTTAGTGCTTGCTAATAAACTAATGGAAAATGAGAGAGAGAAAAATCTATTGGTGGACAATTCAGCACGCAGGTAATTTTGGATATATATGATTCGTATGATTTATTAGCAGACCTTTTACCCTAAAAATTTGGAAATAAAGATTATATTTATAAACATTTAGTTGTACATTACTCAAGCCAAGATTGGACAATAGTTTCTAATATATGGGGAGAAAAGAGTAATAGGACAGCATCTTAATCGGACAACATCTTAAAGGACAACACCTATTTGTGAGGTGATGAAGGATCAACAAAGAGTGCAGTGGGTGGATTTGTTTTCGTAAAGTTCCCTGCTACAGTCATTTCAGAATTATAGAGTGCAACTTTTATATGCTTAAATTTTCATATCACTAAACTAATACATCAAGTGTAAGTTGAATTTACATCTGAACCAGATTACGACTATTATTCCAAGAATTTATCATTTTAAGCTGGATTCTATTAAAAAAGGAACATAACTTTAGATATACTTGAAGGGAATTGATTTGCGCACCCACCGTATTACTACACGCACATACCACTTATTTACGAGTTTGCCATTACTCCAGTACACATACCACTTATTTACAAGTTTGCCACTGAAATTACTCATGCGCATAGACAAATCACCAAATTTTCGAAAAAGCCCCTAGGGCTCCGGGGTTTCGCCGACTGCATCATCCAATTACCTCAGTGGCCGCCCGATCTTGCCGGTGTCTCCCCAGCCGCCCATCTCCCTCCTCCGACCTCCCCAACCCACATCTCCTTGCCAAAGACAAGGGGAGCAACAAGGGGGGATGGTTGAGGGTGCGAGGAACTCTCCTTGCCGCGGACGAGGGGGGGCAGGGTGGACGTGGGTAAAAGAGGACAGATGCCATCGCTTCCTCCTCCCCATCGTTGTCGGGGACGGGGGGCAGCAGCGAAGTAAAACTATGGGTATATGCACATGGTAAAAGAGGAAAATATTTGGGTATGTGCGCGTGGAAAACTTGTAAATAAGTGGTATATGCATAGAGTAAAATAATGGGTGCACAAATCAATTCACATACTTGAATCCTACCTCTTTGTTATGATTTTCAAGGATTTTGATGGATGAAAAGAGGATTTTTCAAGGGTTTTGAATCGTACCTCTTTGTTAGAAAGTGGATTTGGGGGTGGAAAGTCGTTTTTACCGATAATAACTGAAAATAGAAGAGAATAAAAAGATAGCTTGAGTTCTTTCGAGAGAAACTCGCTCTCATAGTTTTGGATTCGACATCAAAGCCTAAATAACATAGAACTAGCTTTTACTTCGAATGAAAAACCTAAACATTCAAGATCTATCCAAGATCTATGTTTTTTCATAATATTCGACATTAATCCCTAATTCCACTAACCCCCATATAAATACTATTCTAAAAATAACAAAGTTACAGAAATAACCCTAAAGCTGAAAATTACAAAGACCCCTGAAAACTGAAAATTTACAAAAACCTTATACTCCAAAATTCCAAATCTGCCCTTGTCCTTTAAGATGTGGTCCTATCATTACTTTGCCCCTTAAGAATCACATTGTCCACAAGATGGTGTCACGAAATTCATGAGGCATGCTACTCTAAATGGATGTGCTCGTCCCCTCCCGGCTCTTCCTCTTCAACCGCCTTGCCTTATTCTTCATCGACTATCAACATCTGGAAAGCATGATTCCGTCAACGATGTCCCGGCCCGAACCTCTCGTCAAATCAGAAGCACAAATCTTTGGTGCATCTGTCCTTGATATCGGTCTATGTCAGCCGCTTGATCCTGCTGTCTAGTGAAAGTGCACTATTATTCTCTTGGTTAGACTGGTTCCCTCCTGACGGTGCCTCCTGGCCTACTGCTGGCGCTTGACTGCAAAAAGTAGATATGCTCCATGCTCCCACTCCTCAGTGAGTCCGTCCTCCGCCATCCGAGCCAAACGCATCCTGTCCAGCAACTCTCTAGATCTCTGTAAGCGTAGCTTCGCCCGTATGCTTGGTTTGAGACCCTTCATAAAACGTCCCTTCAAAGACGTCCTGACACTCCCCGAACGCGGCATGCCAGCATCTCAAATCTCCTTATATACTCACTGGCTGATCCTTCATGTCTCAGAGCGTAGAGTTGATCATAAAGGTCTCCCTCTTGGGTCCCACAAAATCGGTCTAGCAAGCAATTTTTAAATTTCCCCATGAACAAACAGGACGCTGCTGCTCTTTCCATCGGTACGAAGATAAGGCTTCACCATCTAAACATATTTCAATCGCCTTCAGTTGGGATGAGAATGGCCATGCCCAAATCCGGATTGGCTCCCAATGGGACATCACTCATTCACATCTCTACACATCCTTCATTAATGAGTATGAAAGAAAGATGGTATAACGTTATGGTCTAGGAAAATTGGGTAAAAATCCTTCATTAATGTGAATTGGCATGCCCAATTGGGCTTTGGACATGCCAATTCTCATCTATACTGAGAATCCATAATCTATTGATGAGACCGCATAGTATGATAAATGGCAGATTTGGAAATTTTGGAGTCTTACGGGTATATTTGTACTTTTCAATTTTCTTGAGTGTTTTCGTAATTTTTTAGTTTTAGAGTTATTTTTGTAATTTTGTATTTTTAGTTTATTATTTATTTGTGGCTAGGGGGCTTAGGGATATATCGTGTTGAATCTTGATAGAAGAGACTCTTTTGTGGGAGGTTACGGCTTTACCTTGAATAGAAGCTTAGAAGAGTGATCCACCTCTGGAACGTGGCCAAGGAAGAGCGATTTTCTATCAAAAGAACTCAACTATCTTTTGTATCTCTTTATTTTCAGCCTATTATTAATATAAAAAATTCCATCTTCCCCTCAAAATCTCCCCCTCTTTAACCCTAAAATCTCTCATTTCCAACAAAAATCCCACATTTACACCCAAAAAACGAACTTTCTTCATCAAAACCCTAGCGGATCCTATTCATATCATCTATGTGCAAATTTGAGGTTTTGAGGGTGGTACCGTTAAACCTCCCATCAATGGCTATATTGCAGTTCCCAACACATGTTCCAAATGATCAAGCAGTGTTCCCAATATGAGTTCAAAATGATTGTAAGCTTTAGACAGAGAGCCTGCAACTCAGTAACCCGGCTGCTGGTATGTAATCTTGAAAGCTAGAGAGAGGCTGAAACTCAGTGGCCCGGCTGCTGGTGTGTAGTTTTGAAAGCACGGTTAAATCACAGGGTTAAAAAGGTATGACATGTGCAAAGACCATGGTTCAGGAGTGAACTGATGAGCAAATAAGATTGGGGATGTCCTTTAATAAATTGACAGTAGATTCCTTAATGTGAAAGGAAAATGTAAATCATCAGTTGAGAACTATTCTAACGGAAAATAATGCATAAGCAATAATAGAACTGCATTAGGATATCCCTTACCTAACATCTTTGGCATTTGTTTGTTCATTTGGTGAAAAATTAAAAATAGTGGCTCTATCAGGTAGACAACTTATTTAATAATATGTTGCAATTTAAGGAAAGCAATATCCTGATATTCTTAAAAAAAATTAAAAATGTGTACCATGGGTGAGGACATTCTCAATAAATATATGTTGTAAACTATTTTGGCGACACCAATCGATGATATCATTTTTATCACAGAAATATCTTGGATAGTTCTTTTAGTCACACAACATGTTGAAACTTAGCAAAATTCAAAGTGTATACTCAAAAGAGATGTATCATGAGCAATATGCATAGCCGATACGCATGTCCAACACGATATGGCTCCTACCTAAGATATGAGGTAAGACTCTATAGTTAAAATCCTAATTATTACAGTGGATCAGAAGTTCAAAGGTCATAATAGACATAAGAATTTGAATTCACCTAACGACTCTCGGATTTGGATCAAGATTATAACCTTGTATAGTTTTGATTGTGTTAGAGAGGTGATAACAATTTGATCTAGGAGATAATGCTGGATAGAACATGAACAGACATTTTTGAAACATCCTTGAGAAAAGCAAATTATAGATGGCCTTTTTTTATCAATTTATGAGCGGAATAGCTTGATTAAGGATTTCCCATGTTCACCCCATCTTTACCATTGTGCTTAGTGCTTGCTAATAAACTAATGGAAAACGAGAGAGAGAGAAAAATCTATTGGTGGACAATTCAGCACGCAGGTAATTTTGGATATATATGATTCGTATGATTTATTAGCAGACCTTTTACCCTAAAAATTTGGAAATAAAGATTATATTTAATAACCATTTAGTTGTACATTACTCAAGCCAAGATTAGACAATAGTTTCTAATATATGGGGCGAAAAGAGTAACAAGACAGCATCTTAAAGGACAATGGCAGATGTTAAGATAATAATTAGTGTTTCTAGGAAATAGGTTTGTGTTTCTTTGGTTATTGTGTTGTCTCTTAGGGTATTGTGCTATCTCTTAGGGTATTGTGATGACTCTTGGGTTCATGTGCTCATAATGATGATCTATGTAGTATATATGTGAGGGAAAGCCATTGTATCAATAATCATCAAGTAATGCAAACCATTTCTCTTCTTCTTAACATGGTATCGGAGCCTGCATTGTTAATCCTGATCTGATCCAACCTCTCTTCCATTGCCAACGCTCACTCTCCTCTCCCCCAGTAGGGGGAGAGGGGGGACGATCCAACTCCTACAACCACTGTCACTGTCTTTCAAATGGCCACCGGAGCTCCGCCACTCTCTGCCTCCCTTCATCGGCCTCAGCTCCAAACAAACAATGGCGCGCCAGGTAGGCATAGGAGCTCCCTGCTATCGACGCCAACACCAGAGATTCAACATCTCTCTTCTGTGCTATCTCAAACATCCCAAAGATGTTTGAGATAGCACAGAAGAGAGATGTTGAATCTCTGGTGTTGGCGTCGATAGCAGGGAGCTCCTATGCCTACCTGGCGCGCCATTGTTTGTTTGGAGCTGAGGCCGATGAAGGGAGGCAGAGAGTGGCGGAGCTCCGGTGGCCATTTGAAAGACAGTGACAGTGGTTGTAGGAGTTGGATCGTCCCCCCTCTCCCCCTACTGGGGGAGAGGAGAGTGAGCGTTGGCAATGGAAGAGAGGTTGGATCAGATCAGGATTAACAATGCAGGCTCCGATACCATGTTAAGAAGAAGAGAAATGGTTTGCATTACTTGATGATTATTGATACAATGGCTTTCCCTCACATATATACTACATAGATCATCATTATGAGCACATGAACCCAAGAGTCACACATATTTCCTAAACACTAATTATTATCTTAACATCTCCCCTCAAACTCAAGGTGTAACTTTGAGTTTGGATAGAGATAGCAACGACTCGGACGAAGATCCAGAAGACGGTGACCACGGATGGCTGCGGAATACATGATGTCAAGGCCGCAAGGGGCCGATGAAATGTCACAAAGGGGCAGAGGTCGCAGGGGGCCGAGGAGGTTGTGCTCCAATAAGGTGCCGCAAGGGGCAGAGGTCGTAATGGACCGAAGCCGCTGGGGCCGAAGATGCCGCTGGGGGCGAGGCCGCTGGGGGCCAAGGAGACTGTGCTCCGATGATGTGTCGCAGGGGACAGAAGCCGCATGGGGCCGAGGAGCCTGTGCTCCGATGAGCTGCCGCATGGGGGCAGAGGCCGCTGGGGGGCTGAGAGTGGTTGTCCTTCCCTTCTCCGGATGAGAAGATTCTGTAGGAGTGAATGTCGACCAAGCCGGTCTCGGCTTAGTCATGTGAATGTGAGGCAGTTTTAGCTTCGTTGAGACATACAGTCGAACAGGTGGTAGGCGGCTTAAAGATGAAGAGACACCGCCCCAGTATATACAGGCGTGCAATTTCTCTTATGGATTTAAACTGGAACAGTTCTGGAACCTTAGCCGACGCATTGTGGGGATCCTGGCAGAGATTGAAGACGAGGCAGACGGAGTGGAAGAAGGCGGGATGGAGGCATCGACCGCGGATCAGATTTCGGCCATGCATCAGGCGCGGATATTGAGGATTTCTTGGATATGGCAACCGGGGACACGGATGCTGCAGGGGAAGCGGATCGGCAACACTCAAGGTGAACTGGGGGCCATTAGTGTGTAAGACTTTGGTTACAAGCACTGATAAATTCAAGAAGTGGAGGTAAAATGGCGAGGTTCGCTGCTTGTGCTCGTAGTCCCGTTGCCGCAGTTGGTGGTGCCGCGCGCTATGGAGGAGGCGGTAAGTACTGCAACATTCCGAAGGAGTTCTCCGGCACTTCGCATATCGGCGGCGGCTGTAGCAGATCATCGGAGTTTGATGTGTCAAATGGATTTGGATATTGAAGCTGGCAGCGACAAAGAATGGGCGCTCCCGATCACCACATTCCAATGGTTCAGCTGCAAGCAAGAAGGGCATGCTCACGGGTCTGTCTGTCCTTAGAGATACCATCTTCAAAACCACCCGTGGTTGAGTCAATGATGAGGACATCACAGTCAGCCTGAGAAGTACCAGTGTTCATGTTCTTGATAAAGTCACGATCTCCAGGGGCATCAATGACAGTGCAATAGTACTTTGTGGTCTCAAACATCCAAAGAGCGTGATGAGATAGCACAGAAGAGAGATGTTGAATCTCTGATGTTGGTGTCGATAGCAGGGAGCTCCTATGCCTACCTAGCGCGCCATTGTTTGTTTGGAGCTGAGGCCGATGAAGGGAGTCAGAGAGTGGCGAAGCTCTGGTGGCCATTTGAAAGACAGTGACAGTAGTTGTATGAGTTGGATCGTCCCCCCTCTCCCCCAATAGGGGGTGAGGAGAGTGAGCGTTGGCAATGGAAGAGAGGTTGGATCAGATCAGGATTAACAATGCAGGCTCCGATACCATATTAAGAAGAAGAGAAATGGTTTGCATTACTTGATGATTATTGATACAATGGCTTTCCCTCACATATATACTACATAGATCATCATTATGAGCACATGAACCGAAGAGTCATCACAATACCCTAAGAGATAGCACAATACCCTAAGAGACAACACAATAACCAAAGAAACACGAACCTATTTCCTAGATACTCTAATTATTATCTTAACACTCCCCCTCAAACTCAAGGTGTAACTTTGAGTTTGAAGAGGAATTGCAACGAAGGCTGGTTCGCTGCTACCATGGCTAGAAAACGTGTTCAGCACGGCACCTTGGTCAGAGTTCCACAAATAAACACTAGTGTCTTCAGTTCAGATCCTGCCAATATCAAGTTCCCTCTAGGATGCCATTTGTGCCACTCAATGCTTGCACCTGAACCTTCATGTGAAAGCATATTCTCCCTGATTGTGTGTTCCAAACTTTAATCAGACCATCAAAACTTTCAGATGCAAGCAGCAGAAGCTAAAGGAAGCAGAACACGGAATTGTGTTGCTGAAGCACAGCTTGCCACTTGGCCAGCATGCAGACCGAGGTGGTGGAAGCGGCCGTTGCCGAGGATGTCGAAGTTCTAAGAGGTGGCGACGAGGAGAGGACATCCTTGGTGTGGCTAATGAATCTCCAGTGGTGGGATACCAGAGCCAGAACATGCCATCGCATGACACGGAAAGGTTGAAGAGGGTCTTGTGACAGAGCAGCTGCCAGGAGTTGATGGTCTAGAGGAAGATGCTGAACTAGTATTGATGAAGAAAGAGCAGAGGAGTTGCATCATCTCTCCTCTCTCAGGAGACGCCAATGGTAATGCAGTTGAGCTGGAAATCAATGGAGAAGGGTTGTGTGACTCTTGGGAGCAAACGACATCGATTAGGAGCAAACGACAGGCCACCGTCTCTGGTTCAAGTACCGATGCTGAGTATCGAGCCATGGCTGACACTACTCTTGAGATCCGTTGGATGTGTCACCTTTTGCGAGACATGGGAGTTCGTATTCCTACGCCCATTCCTATGCATTGTGATAATCGGAGTGCTATTTGCATTGCTCTTAATCCGGTCTTTCATGAACGTACAAAACATATCAAGGTTGACTGTCACATTGTGCGTCAGGAATACCATGCTCGACGTATTTCACTTCCGTATATTGCCTCCAAAGATCAACTTGCTAATCTTTTCACCAAATCCCAGACAGTTAATCAGTTATTGCATTTCTTGTCCAAACTCTCGGTAGTTGACCCACCATGAGTTTGAGGGGGGTGTTAAAAGTCTCTACATGTACTTGGGTTCCCAAGACCGTCTCTTTGAGTCCCGAGCTTGTGTTGCTTCGTTTCCTGTCCGTGCTGCTTCGTCTCCCATGCTTGATGCTTCGACTCCCGAGCTCATCTTGTATAAATAAGAGATGTATCTTGTAGAAATGTAATTCAATCAGTTCAATACAAAAAGGGGGGGAGTTGCAATGAAACGGAACTTAGAATCAGTACAAGAAACATGGCTTTGACACCATGTTAGAATGAAGAAGAAGATAATGTATTAACTTGATGTAATGGTGTTACAATGGTGTTCCAATATATAATACACACTCAGCTTATTAATGATGAGACGGGAGCCTAAGAGACAGCACGCTACACCAAGCGACAACACACAAACCTAAGGGTCAACACAAGAACCCAAGAGTCACACATATTTCCTAAACACTAATTATTATCTTAACAGTTACTATAGTCAACAACTTCTATAAGGCTCATAGAGGTAAAGATGAACATAAGTTCTTAGCCAATTATGTGTATACATGTATATGTAGGTGTATATGTATATACATATTTATATGGATTTTTGTGTGAAGAAAGATCTATTCCAAATCTAAAAAGGACGAGCTTGCAGAGAAAATAAATTATGATATTTTCATCCACTGTAGGAGGCACTTGAAGCCGGAGGATATCTGTTTCTTCTCAGTAAGGGGGTTTTATTTTCAGATATATATATATTTATTAGGTGAATTACTGATGGAATTATTTATTTTGTCAACTTTTACTTTCCTGGTTACTGCATATGTCATGCATACAATATAAGACAAACTTGCATTCCTTCCTCGGCTGCAAATTGGCCCTTCAGCTTCTCCGCTTCAGCAAGGCGTGTCACCTCAAAGTATCTCTCCATCCTGTAGATCCACACATCTGGGTCGTCTCCCTTAAATATTGGTGTCTTTAACTTCCGGACCATGTTATCAACTCCAAGTATCTCCTGGCCCCATCGTCCTCTCGCATGTCCATGGTATTGGGAAAGATGATAATTATCGTGACGTACCTCTCGATGTCGCCCATAGCCCCTCATCCGATCGCCGCCTCTGTCTTCATTTCCGTCCCAGGCGTAGTCGTCAACATCATCCTCAAATCCAAGGTTCTCATCATAATCATCCTGAAAATTCTCATAGGCTGGAAGTACTCAACGTCGTCATCTTCCTGTCGCAAGCTGAGGCCCACGAAGCTTCTGGATCTCTTCCACGTCATCATCAGGTTCCTCAAGCGGTCCAAAATCATCGTTGAAATCTCGGTGGGACACCGAGCATCGCGAGACCCTAGATGATCCACCCATAGCTCGACGGGCCGCCAGGTGTCCACGAGGTCCTTGACAGCCTTCCAGAGCTGCAGCAGGGCCCTGGCGGCCATGCACGTAGCCGGCAAGGGCCTGACAAGGGCGGCTGGAGTCCCAGCCCCGCACGATGTCCTCTTCCGCTTCTTCAGGATCCTCCTCCACGTCGGTTAGACGCCCTTCTTTGAATTCCTTGATTTTTTCCTTCCCTTTCATCAAAGCTTTCGTCTTTTGTCCTAGATCTGGGTTTGTGGTTCAGCTTTGAAATCTTCGTTGTCATTGAATCCGAAAATTGTTGTGATTTTTGTCATGTTAGGGCTTGCGTGAAAAACTCCATCATCCTCGCCTCTGACACCTTTAACTGGGCATTGATCCCAACATCGATTGTCTCCTTCAATTTAGATCTGATGGAGGTCAACATCGTTCTTATCTCCACCGATTTCTTCAATTTTCCTACTTCGGCTTCAAGTTTCTCCTCTAAAACGTCAACACTTTTCTTTGTTTCCGCCAACCAATGGATTGTAGTGCTCTGATACCAATTTGTTAGGAATTTCTAGGGTTTTGATAGATAAAAAGAGGATTTTTGGTGAAAAGATGGGATTTTTAGGGTAAATGTAGGATTTTTTTCTAGGGTTAGAAAGTGGATATGGGGTGGAAAGTTGATTTTTTTATTGTTAATAACTGAAAATAGAAGAAAATACAAATATAATTTGAGTTCTTTTGAGAGGAACTCGATCTCCTAGCTTTGGATTTGGGATCAAAGCCTGAGGGCGTGTTCTTTTGTTGGAAAGTATAAAGTGGGAAAGTTGAGAAGTGTGGAATCTAATGAGAGAGAAATTTGGTGTAGTGTGTTCTTTTGTTGGAAAGTGGGGTTGGAAAGTTGAGGTGCGGCCCACTCCGTGTAATGTATTCTTTTGGATGAAGAAAGTTGGAGGTTGAAAGTTGGGTGGTGATCCTAAGTAAGGAAACCCCCGGCTTAAATTAGTTGTGAGTTATTTTTTAGCATTTGATTTTGGGGTGTGATAACCCCAATATTCTCACCCGAGGTGACCACACACCTTGAGGTCCCCACCAAAGCTAGGATTCTTGTGTAATCCTAGATTTTCATCCCAACTCCAAAACACCCCCATGAAATCCCAATTTCCCCGCCACGTCAGCTTTTTTCCAAGAAAACACAAAACACGAAAGAACACACAAACGGAAAGTGAGGTAGGAATCAAGTGAACAGTGCATGAATATGAATAGTGATTTTTTCACTTTCCCACCAATACTTTCCTACAAAAGAACATGCCCTAAATATCCAATAACTAGCTTTTACTTTGAAGGAAAAGCCTAAACCTCCAAAATCTATGGTTTCTTTTACAAAATTCGAGATAAATACTTGATTCCCCTAACCCCTATATAAATACTAACCTGAAAAGAACAAAATTGCAAAAATAACCGTAAGTCTGAAAATTACAAAAAGACCCCTTGAAAACTGAAAGATAATGAAAACGCCCCTAAGACTCCAAAGTCCCATATCTGCTGTTAAGATAATAATTAGAGTATCTAGGAAATAGGTTTGTGTCCAAAGTCCCATATCTAGGAAATAGGTTACTGATCTAAGATCTCAGGAGTTGCATCATCTCTCTTCTTCATTCTAACAGTAACCAAAAAACAGGTAACTTGATCCACTTGAACCTCATTCAGTTGCACCATATTCTTCGACATCGATTTTTTTTACATGCTCAAGCAATTGTGGCCCATTTTTTTCCAGCTGGACACTTCATTTCTTGATGATGCTATTGACTGTAAAAGCATCATCAAGAATGCACCATGCATAGAATGGGTGGTTAAGATTGATTCATGACCTCTGTTTAATTCATATTTCCAGTTCCCAGTGAAGGTAGTCAACCCTATATCATTTGTTTGCTTTAGTACTGTGTTATTTGTTTGCTTTATATATGTGTGTGCGGAGTATACACTAATTCATTTCTCATATTAGCATCGAATGTGCTCATATTCCTACATGACAGATAATAGTACCCTTATTGACAGCTATACTGTTTTTTTAAAAAGAACAAAAGATTATCGATAAGTGAGATAATTATAATGGTGTTGTCTTGTACTAAACAATTCCAGATTTTATTTTGTAAGAATCCCTAATCACAATAAATAAGTCCATCTCAATGCAATTTTCATTATCCTCCCAGTTCTATTGTAAATTTAAGTTTTCTTTCGGAATCTAGAATGATACCGTGAATCATAGGAAATGGCATGAGCTGGTATATTGATGCCCACATTGAATATGATAGGCTGTTTGAGTGCTGCTACAACGTGAATGGGTGTGTGGGGAAGAGAGCCTTGAATGGGCCTGCAGTACCTTCTTGCTGAGATTCACCTGCATATGGATGGAAACCAAATAAGATCAAAATTATGTAAATGAAATAACTGGCACCTCATCAGTGGCATTTGTAGACTCGCAACAAAAAAGTTCTTCGTTCCAGATTTTGGATAATACCTTGTTAAATTGTGGATGTGGACGAGAAGCATAGTTGGATATTGGTTGTAAAAATTGGATATGGATGAGCAATGCATCTTATGTTATCGGTTGTGATAAGGTGACCGTATACATGCGAGACATAAATCATGAAGTTGGTTGCGGTAGAGAGCAACCAAGAGATGGAAGAGTTATAACACATATAATGTGTTTTTCTCGGGCCACACATACCATATGTTAACATGACTTGTTGAAAAGGATGGCAATTCATGAATAGTTCGCTACATTGTACAAGCAGCACTACTGTATTTGTTTTTCATTAGTTCACCCCGCAGATTAGGTGTATAATCAGGTCGGACTTAGATCGGATCCATGTAAGATTCAAACGTAAACCCGATAATAAATTCGGAGTCAGAATCGGATTGGAATCTCTTCTTTTTTTAATCTGGTTTGGATAGGATTTGGGTTTGGACTGAACTTGTATAGTAATAATGGCAAGTATTTTTTAAAATGACATTTCTGTATTGTTATATAAGTATTGATTAAATTCGTACTTTTCATTCTTCAATATTGCAAAAAGCTTTGTTTTTATAACTGCGGTAACTAGATCAGGGGAAGTTTATCATAATGAGCTTCATTTTCATAAGCATCATACTATTTTTGTTTACTATCAAGTTTTTGGGTCTGTAATGGATTATTTGGGTTTTAAAAAGATCATACCAGAATCCAACTCGATAAGGATTCGGGGTCAAAAGTATAGATCCGAACAAAAAATAACAGTATGATCGGATAGGATTTTCCGGCTCCCAGGTGCCATTTACATTCTTATCACAAATATAAAGTCACATCCAAGCTTTACGAAGATGTTTTTGTTCATTATGTTTGTCTCTGAAGCCCAATCACTCATCTTTTTTGCATTTGGCTTATTGTAAGCTCTACAGAACATGCCAAATTGAGCACCAATGAAAGATGTACATGTCCTAGCTACAACTATGGTAAAATTAATTAAACTGATATCAACAAATTAATTCCTCTGAGTCCCATGCGGAAGAAATGATAGGTGCTCACACTAACAAGAAAAAGTATTAATATAATTATCAGATTAAGACCCAAGTTGGTAACCAAATCTACGATCTCAAAGTCTGGTCTTATGAATTAGAGTTACACTGTAGCAAATGAGATTAAATAAATAAGACATTGGAGAGAAAGCAACGAAGACAATTTAGCTAAGTTACCACTGACCATTCACATAAAAACAAACATATTATATGTAAATACATCATAAGCTATATAATTGGGATAGCTAGTGGTCACACTATAAAATATTATTATGGGTTTTAGTACATTACTAGCTACTACTGCAACTAAGTGGAAAAATACTCTCTATAAGTAAACTAATGTCTGATTGTTACACCATTATCGAAGTATTAGCATCAACCTTTTAAATATCTTAATTATTTGAGACGTTTAGCATCTTAATCATTATCTGCTCTCCAGAAATAATGAACGGGACATTTTCAACATTATGGGATCAATGTTCTGAGTTCCGACCACAATCTATTTAGGCACTATATGTTCATTAGTGTTGCCGATAATTGCAAGAGAGTGTGGAGTCTTGTATAAAGAAAGATTTGCTGGAATGTACTCCTCTTGGGCCTATTCAATAGTGCTCGTATATGTTCAAAGATCAAACTATCAAGTGAAAATAAATTCATATTATAGACTTACCTATAGTTATCTTACTCCATTTTGTCCAATGTGGGTGATACTCAAGGTTCATTTTCCTTCCTTCCAGCAGCAATATCTGTGATCGTTTCATATCCAACAATAGGTTGCTATTGGACAGTTTATAAAGTCTTCTGGTGATTCTACACAAATTTCTGTACACTTCTCTATTTCGACTACCATGGGATGTTGGTTATGTCACTAAGCCCTAGCATGCAAGTGACTGCCGTAGTTACAGTTGCATGCTACACCATCCTCAATCTCTTCTCATGATTCTTGATCCACGGACCAGTAAGTTCTATTGTCAATATTCTTTACCAATGGACCTTGTGTGTTATTTCTTATGATTTTTTTCATATGGCAATTTTCCCAACGATAAACAAAAATCGTAGCTCCAACAGAAATTTTAAGTTCAAATGATTTCTCTCAACAAATTAGAAGGAAAACTCGTTAACCATTTACCGTCTCTCTTTTGACAGCACATTCCACAGTGCTGGATTTGGCTTTACTGGATTTGCCACTTTTCATGGACACTAAGGGGTGTTCTTACTTTGCAGTATGGGGATATAGACAATAATATAGTGTTGTTTGGTGAATCCACAAGAATAGATGCTATGTCAAGAGATTAATATGGCTTATACAACAGCTAACTGGGCTTAGTAGCTATTGCCCTTGCTTGTTTCCATGTTGGTTTTGCTTGTCTTTTTATATACTAATTAGGGAAATTAAATTTTGAAAGAAGGTGAGGGGATAATATTTCCTTTAACCATGTATCAGATATGCCTGCATACCAATTATGAATCCATCTTGTGGCACATCTTGAACTTCCTCTAAATTCAAATAAAAATTGAGCGATATAAACTGTTTAAAGGTCATATAAAAGAGACACTGAAAACAAAAGGAATCCTTAGCTCAAAGGATTAGGAAATTGTAAATGACCAATCGTTAGTCACATTATGTTTAAGTTTACAAAATCCCCTTAATCGACTTGTCACCTTTTAAGTCATCATGCTACTTTGGTTTGAATGAAAGGGTAAAATAAGTTGGGAATGACATCCTGAAACTCAGACACCACCTATTCAGGGTCGTAGAGTGATTGGACTAAATGGTACATAAGTCGTTGGCTGTTAAAACTTGCAAGCTTCTCGCCACATCTACAGAATTTCACAAAGCCATGTTGGACGTCAGGAGTTATTCCAAAGTCGATATCCCTGTTATGATTGTGTACAACTTTGTTCTGGTTTTGCATTTGGTAAATGGAAAGCGCTAACCAGAGATTGGTCATAGAGCTATAAAGCAAGGAATAAGACCCCTCTCCCCGCCACCCACACTGCCAAAAAAAGACAAAAAACAGAAAACAAGAAAACCCGACAGTTGACACCCAACCAGTAATTTTTTTTGTTTGGACCAGCCTTAGTCAGGCAAGGGTTGACTTTGGTCAACCCACCTTACATGATTATTAATTGGATCTGGCTAAGGTCCCTTTTATTCGGTTTGACCTAAACTGACTTCTTCATTCATGATACACATTTTAATGTTGCTTTTAGACATGTCTTTGATATGACCCGCTAGTGATTTGGAGATAAAAATCGGATTTTTTGATAAATTTGGGATACAAAAGAATAGTTGGCATCAATTCGAGAGGATGACCGCTCTCCTAATCTTTAATTCAAGAGGAATGCTTAACTCTCCCACTAATCTAGGGATTCCTACTCCTAATCTCTTCTACCTCTCAATTCTCTTCTCAAAATTCTCCATGACCCTCATTAACCAGCCATCCAAACATTTATAAGATTGATTTCCTAATAATTACATATCTGTCACTGTCACTAGACCCCTATAATTATAATTTTACCACTGGTGCCTACAAATGCAGTACGGACACTGTTTCTCCTTCCCTCGCTTCCGCCGTTGATTTGCCACCGCACCCCCCAGTCATATCATTACTCCGCCTCCAAGAAACCTCCTTATCCTCAAGGTGGTGTCATGAAATTCATGTGTATGTCACGCCAAATAGGGTGTTCATTTCCTTCTGGTTCTTCCTCCTCAGTTGTTTTGCCTTCTTCTTCATCGACAATCAAAAACTAAAGAATATGATCCGGGCAATGATATTCCGTCCCGTACCTCTCGACACATCGAAAGCATAAACTCTTGACGCGAGTGTCATGGACCTCCGCCTCCGTGAGTCGCTTAAGCCTGTTGTTGGGTTGAGGCTCGATGTTCTTCTCCTGGCTCGTATGCACCTCTCCTGGTTGAAACTTCTATGTCTCTATTGCAGCATGTGTGCGTGATGTGGCCCTACTCATTGCCCCCATGGCAACCAGATTTGCAGTATTCTTGTCATCAACCATGTAGGTCAGCTCCATCACCTCTCCAAGCACCCTCGACTCAGTATACAAAGCTCTGCTCTGATATTGGCTTTAAGCCCCTTCATAAAATTTCACTCCAATGTTGCCTCAGATATCCCCCTCACTCGACCCGAGAGCATCTCGAACCTCTTCTGGTATTCGCTGATGGTGCTCTCGTACTTGAGTGCAAGGAGCTTCTCAAGGAGGTCTCCTCCCTGAGTGTCGTGAAATCGGTCGAGCAGGCAGTATTTAAACTCTTTCGATGAGCGCATAGACTGCCTCTGCTCCCTCCACTGATACCAGAACACCTCTCCCTCCAAACATATACCCACAGCCATCAATTTCTCCTCCTTATCAAGTAGTTCACCGCGAAATATCCCTCCACATGGTAAACCCAGTTATAATGATCAGTCCCCTTAAAAATAGACATCTTTAGCTTGTAGACCATACTAACATCAAAATTCTCATGTTCTGCCCTCAAACTGGACTGCCTATAGTGGAACTACTGATAAGCGTGCTGCTGCGAGACCTCCAAACTCTCCATGTTGGACTCCTGCTACGTGGCTGTGAGACCTCCAAACTCTCCATATTGGACTCCTGATGCGTCATAGTTCCACCATCCATCGTCGAGCCAATATGGGTCTCCACTGTCATCATTGTAGCCCAAATAGTAGTCACGATGGTCGCCAAAGTCACATGTGTGTATTTGTTGGGCCAAGGGGCCTGTCGTCGGCCCCGTCGGGGCCATGGTCTGTCTTTGCGCCCATGGCCCCAATGGAAGGCCGCACAGGGTTTGTGGGCACCAAGATGGCCCGCACAGGACTCGCCTGGGTCGAAACGGCCCGCCTAGGGCTTCTGGGCTTGGGTAGCCCGTCCCATGCCAGCCGTGGTCTGGACAGCCCACCCAGTGTGTGCCATGGCCTGGGCGGCTGGCCTAAGGCTCAGCTGGGCTGCTCGGCTGGGCATCGGTAGTCTGCCCTAGGATCGCATAGGCATGAGCGGCTCATCTCGAGTCGTCCCACGACTCCTCCATCCTGAGCCGAACTTTCCATGAACTTTGGTGGAGATTTACACCTTTCATGCGCAGATATTCGTCGTCCGGATGCAGATCCTACTCAAAGTTGATAACTTTCCATCTTCTCGTGTTCAAATGTGACCATTTTTGCTTTAAATATGCGTCGTAGTCGTCATCATTGATCAGATCTGATGCCAAATCACTCTTCAGATGGATCTCCTCCTGAAAGGTGGCCTTTACTCTTGTCTAAAGGCATCGTCCCTTGCCCTAGGTCTGCGTTGTTGACGTCGTCGTTGTTAAGATCTGACTTCATCGTCTCCTTCTCAGGCGTAAAGTGGATAATCATTCTCGAAATTCGTTTCATTAGGGTTTCCATCGATGATTACAACCGGGATAAGAACTTTTCCTCCATCGTTTGATGCATCTCTTGATGATGCTCCTCAATCATTCTCTTGAGCCCGTTGATTTCGCTTTCCAATCTTTACTCCAAAGCTTCAATCTTTTTTGTCGCCACCAGGATCTATGATCCGATACCAATTTGATACGACCTACTAGGGATTTGGAGATAAAACGGATTTTATTGATAAATTAGAAATACAAAGGATAGTTGACCTCAATTCGAGAGGACCGCTCTTATAGCCTATAATTCGAGAGAAATGCTTAACTCTCCCACTAATCTAGGTTTCATACTCCTAATCTATTCTACTTCTAAATTTTCTTCTCAAAATTTAGCATGACCCTCGATAACAAGCCACACATACATTTATAAGACTGATTTTTCTAATGATTACAGATCTGTCTCTGAACCCCAAAATTGCAATTTTTCCATTGGTGCCCAAAAATATAATAATGTCACTGGTTCTCCCCCTGCCTACGGCTCGGCTGGGCATCGGCAGTCTGCCCTAAGCTCGCATAGGCATGAGCGGCTGATCTCGAGTCGTCCCACGACTCCTCCATCTTGAGCCGAACTTTCTATGAACTTTGGTGGAGGTTTACACCTTTCATACGCAGATATTCGTCGTCCGGATACAAATCCTACTCAAAGTTGATAACTTTCCACCTTCTCGTGTTCAAAGGTGACCATTTTTGCTATAAATCTGCGTCGTAGTCGTCATCATTGATTAGATCTGATGCCAAATCACTCTTCAGATGGATCTCCTCCTCAAAGGTGGCATTTACTGTTGTCTAAAGGTATCGT
The DNA here is from genome assembly GCA_030789695.1 of Scilla litardierei. NCBI lineage: Eukaryota > Viridiplantae > Streptophyta > Magnoliopsida > Asparagales > Asparagaceae > Scilla > Scilla litardierei. The sequence goes on from CM061132.1 coordinate 166,636,109, forward strand.
CACTTGCCCTAGATCTGCGTTGTTGACGTCGTTGTTGTTAAGATCTGACTTCGTCGTCTCCTTCTCAGGCGTAAAGTGGATAATCATTCCCAAAATTCGTTCCATTAGGGTTTCCATCGATGATTACAACCGGGATAAGAACTTTTCATCCATCGTTTGATGCATCTCTTGATGCCGCTCCTCAATCATTCTCTTGAGCCCGTTGATTTTGTTTTCCAATCTTTCCCCCAAAGCTTCAATCTTTTTTGTCGCCATCAAGATCTACGATCTGATACCAATTTGATACGACCTGCTAGGGATTTGGAGATAAAACGGATTTTATTGATAAATTAGAAATACAAAGGATAGTTGACCTCAATTCGAGAGGACCGCTCTTCTAGCCTATAATTCGAGAGAAATGCTTAACTCTCCCACTAATATAGGGTTTCCTACTCCTAATCTATTCTACTTCTAAATTTTCTTCTCAAAATGTAGCATGACCCTCGATAACAAGCCACACATACATTTATAAGACTGATTTTTCTAATGATTACAGATCTGTCTCTGAACCCCAAAAATTGCAATGTTGCCATTGGTGCCCAAAAATATAGTAATGCCACTGGTCCCCCCCCCGGCTTCTGCCATTGATTTGCCGCCGCACCCCCAGTCGTATCAGTCTTGTTCCCAGTTAAGTTGAATTGAATTCTTCAAATTTTCCTTTAAAACAGTGCTTGAATATTGGAGTAATTACATTATATTGATCCCCTCACAAAGCGAGTACATGCATTCTGGGCAACTCAGCTCCTTAAAAGTCCAATGTATGGTTACATGTTCTAACCACCATATAACTTTCGTTCGGTAAGGGCCTGTTCTTTTAGGTTGAAATGCTTTGTTAGTTGAAGTGATGAATAGTGTTGATAAGGTAGAGTATTGTGTTTTTTTTGGATGAAAGTGTGTTGTGAATGAGGATGTTGAAATTGTGTGTGGGCCCCACATAACTTTAATGTGTTTTTTTGTGTTGAAGGTTGTTGTGAAAGTTGTTGTGAAAGTTGGAGAGTGAAAGTTGTGGGTGGGATGTGGTAAGAATAGGGGAACAATGACCCCCCTAGCAGTTGTGAATGGAATTGATATAAAAACCAAATATTCGTCTGTAACAAATATAAAAGAACAATATCCCTCCTTGCAATATGACAAACTAATTAAAATATCCCAAATAATAAACACGGTTTATTTTGACATTGCCGTAATTTCTATGTCACCATCAATAAATAAGTAAGAAAAAATCACATAAAATGATGATATTGTGATGCGTAAACCCAAAAAACATCAGCAACATATATATACCGTAAAGTGAACCAAAAAGTCGTCCAAATACAAACCAACTCAAAATACAACCCTCGAGCACGACATCAAAGACACAAAGGTACATCTCCACAACATCATGATCCCACAAATTATCCATATCAGTGTTTAACCTCAACGCCTACTGTTATACAAACAGTGGTAACCAGTGGTAAACAGCAATTACTAGATCCCAACGATAAACAAACATACCTAAAAACCCCATCATCCACAAGCTGTTACAACAAATAATCCATAACAGTGTTTACATCAACGGCCATTGTTATACATCAAAAGTACATAACAACCTAGTACAACTAAGAGAGATAGCAGTCCGGCCTTAATGGAACGATAATCGGATACGATGCTCTCCAGCTGCCCAATGGTCCTCTCAAGTAGTCCGACAACAGTATCCAGCCGGCCCTCCATCTCTAACAGCCTACGCTCGGTAAAAGCGGGCGTCGAACTTGCAGTAGTGGGCAGTCGGTCAAGCTCGTCCATGTAATGCATGATAACCAGTCTGGATAACTCAGGGTGGGGGATCCTTCCATAAGAAGAAGGGGCAGCGATTCTCTCGAGACGTACAACTCCAAAATCTACGCCCAGGGTTTGCTCGTGTCCATGACGTCCTCCTCGGGACCTGATTCCCACAATAGCATTTCTTGCTGTCCTCGTAATCGGCATCAAATTCGCCATGGATCGCATCTCTCTGTCGAGATCGACAAGAGGAGCTTGAATGTTGACTCATATGTACCTGGCAAGCAAAAAAATTCCCCATTAACATATAAAATTTTACAAATAAAAAGTGATAAATTTAAATGAAAGACGAATAAGCGTACCTACGATTTTGTATTGAGCATTGGCATGGAAGGGTGGGGGCAGCGTTCAGAGCTCAGAACGAACAGTCCGAAAAAAGATCATATAATAATAGAAGAGGATTGGCAATGGAAGAATGCATATTAAAGATAACCGTAAAAGTAATTCAACCCCCAAAAAATCCAACGAAACCAAACACTTGGATTAAAAACATGCAGGAAGCTTATTGCGGACTTTCATATACTTTACCAATCAGTACCCTCAGATTATAATTATCCATATCCCCATTAGGTTGCATGGCAATGGCTCCTTCATTTTCTACCCAGAACTCAGAACTCATAAGATAAATTGGCTTGCTTACACAATACTGATGGACTGCAGCTTGATGCTACCTCGCCACATCACCTGGATTTCAATATGATGCCCTCAGATAATTTATTTGTACATGTCAACTTCTAGTTGCTTGCAACTGGTTCCTACACTATCTCCCCAGTATTTATTTGTATATGTAGGATCCTATTTGCTAGCCCTCAAAGAAGAATTTCAGTTCAAGGAGCCACATTATCATCATTGGGCAAAGCCAATACAGCAAGGAAACCCCAACATATCCACAGTAGCAATGAAAGATCCTAATTGCATGCCATCCATATTTACGGATACCCATTTTTACACATAATCATCATTGGGCTACTCCAAACAAAGGCCAAAAAATTTATATATCAGTGATACATTTTATAAAAAGCCATTATCAGGCATATCATGTGCTTGTATGCCTCAGCACAATGAAAAACACAATGACAAATAAAAGCATCAGGAAAGCTACAGCAGGGAAGAGCAAATGAAACAGCAGGGAAGAGCATCTAGCTCCAGCAATGAAGAGCATATAGATCCATGTGCTTGCATTCTTCAGCACAATGACAAACACAGTGACAGATAAAAACTGAATGCATGCCAGATATAGGACAAACTCAGAGCATATAGCATATAGAAGGCACACAAGAGGACAATGACACACTCAAACCAATTGCAATTCTGTGTACCCATGTGAGCCTACAGCTGACTGGGGATATCAATCCCCAGGTTCTTAACATAGTAAACAATGTATAACAATGTGGACATTAGGATTTTCATTAGGATTTTCATTAGGACTTGACACTATTTTAACCAAGATTTTCATTAGGATTATCATCCCCCAGGTTCTTCCCCAGGTTATTCACATAGTAAACAATAGTAAACGAAATAAAACAATGTGGACAGTAGGATCTTCACATAGTAAACAATGTATAACAATGTATAACAATGACAAACCCATGTGAGCCCACAGCTGACTGCCAGCATTAGGTCTTTCATTCATACAGATCAGTAGCAAGGAAACAGTTGTTAAAACCCATTTCTGGAGAAAGAGCAAGAGAAACTCCAATTTCTAGCAAAACTCCAATTTCCAGCAAATAGCATATAGCAAAGAGCAAAGAGCATATAGCAAAGATCCAGCACGTAAAATTTGGCCCTCAGATAATATATTCAATCAAATCCACTTCTGGTTGCTTGCAAAATCCATCAATTATTTCCCAATGCAAGAATGGAACCCAACCAAGAATTCAGATATGACCAAGCTTAAACCAAATTGTCATCATTGGTCAAAGCCCTCCAAAAAGAAGTAAGGATTCTCATTGCAAGCCCTCCTAGAAGATGTTCAGTTCAAGGGTCCATAGTATCAACATTGGGCAGCATCACAAAAATTATATCCAATCTCAGCAATATCAAACAACAAGGACACACAGAGAATTGCAGGCAAATGAGCAGGTAAGGAGGAAAGTTCAAGTCCAATTTCAGGCAAATGAGAAAATATATGTGACACACAGAGAATTGAAGGCAAATGAGCAGGCAAGGAGGACAGATATGAGTGATGCATTTTATAAAAAAGCCATTATTCAGATATGAGGATGCTTAAATATTGTCATCATTGGGCAAAGCCCTCCAAGAAGAAGTTAGGATTATCAGCATTGGGAAGTTAGGAAACTATTTGCAAGCCCTCCTAGAAGAAGTTCAGTTCAAGGGTACACAGTATCATCATTGGGCCAAAAAAAGGCCAAAAAAATTCCCATCATCATATTTCATGCAACATCAGGCCAATTACAGATACATAAGTCCAATTTCAGCAAGAGCCATGACCAAGCTGCCAGACAATGATTATTTCAGGCAAATGAGAATGGCAGCAGGCCAGCACATCCACTTCACCATAGAAACCCCATAGAAACACCAAAAAATGATCAACATAACATCACAAGCATGCCAGCATTCCAGCATTGCATAACAAATCCAAAAAAATTTGATTAATCCCACTTCTGGAGCAAGAGCAGGTAATCCTCCAGTATCTACCAAATCATAACTCTCAACAATGTATAACAATGTGGACAAATCATAACTCTCAACACACAGCTTGGCCAATGATAAACAATGCATATCAGCCCTCAACAATGTAGAACAATGTGGAGAAATGTGGACAGATCAGTAGCAAGCCAGATATGGGAGGCAACATAACATCCCAGCATTCCAGAAATGTGGACAATGTATAACAATGACAATCAGCATAATTGGGGACATGTTGCTTAATTGGGTTAAAAGAAATGGACACAATAGCAGCATACCGCCTTTTATTTTTTACTAATTCCATATCTTCCCATTTTATGCCAACCTTGGCTTGATCAAGGGATGAAAATTACATGACAACAGGAATAGAACCAGAATCACTACGACAACAACAGATAGCGTGCATGTTGAAGTTGGATATGTATGTACTTGATGATTCTGATATGCAAAAGGATACAACATTGTAATTTACCTTATAACTTGTACATGTAATGAGATGACAGTAAAAATGAAGAACTACATATCATATATCATTCCAACTTATACGACACACTCAGATCATATATCATATAGCAGGCCAACAACAGGACAATGTCACCCTCAAACATTGCATACCAAAGGATTGCATGATACAAAAATTAAATACAGGAATGACACTCTCAAACAACAAAATGAGTGTTAATTTCTGCAGCTCAAGTTTGATACTCACTTCATCCACCTACTACTACGTGATATTACCTCCTAATAGCCTACTAATACCCTACTAATATCAAATTTCCCACTATCTTCATCCACATATATATCACAGACATCCATCAAATAACCTACCGATCTCACAACAAACATACATCTTATCCAAAATTACATATTCCCATCAGTCACCTCCGGTACCCCCCACACCTTTTGAATCCCTTCTTCACCCCACCCATTAAATCACATATTCCAATCATTGTCCTCGTCCCCATCATCACCGGCCGCATCCCTAGCCCGCTGCATCTCTACAACCTTAGATTGCACGTAGCGCTTCCTTGCCTCATCGGTCCAATTTACAAATCTACGACCGTTTTTCTCATTGTCGCTGAGTTGCATATACAACTTATCCAAAATTTCTGGTGGATACTCAGTCATTGCATACAACTGCTGCGATAGAAGAGCAAGAGTGTTCGGGTAGGCACGCTCTATGGCTAATGCGACATGTCTGACATTGTCAACCATTTCCTTCAAGAGGTTTGGTTCGTCCCTCAATGCCCGACGACGCATTTTCTTTTGTCCAACGACGGGGGGGATTGCATGGCTTGTCCCTCCCTGCGATGGCCCCGTCGACGTCGGAGTGGGGATGTCCGCATAAGCCTCATAGTCGGTTGATGCTTGTGAGTAGTTTGGGGGACTAACATGCTCACCATGACTCTCATTATCGGGGACTCCAAAATCGTTGTAAACAAGCTGGCGATGGTCACCCTTCGCCGCATCGTCGCCTATAATCAGCTTCAGATCGTCCAGCCACGGTATGGGTTTGTTCACATAGTCCTTCAATCTATGGTTTGCCTTCATAAATAAAGAGCAAACATTGCATATCATACTAAAATTACGTCAGCCAACTTTAATTTCATATATGGATAGTGGAGAAGTTAATACCGCGGCCCATGTGGCATGTCTCTGGGTCGAGGACAATCATCTGAAGCTGCGATGACCAACCGGCCCCACTTAGCTCCAAGCACTTATTCACATCCTTCAGACGCCCTTGAAGCCCTTTCATATGATTTTTTACATTCACCCAACTGTAATCAGTGCCAAACTTTTTGTTTATATGGATGGCTGCAGCTGTGAAGGCCGAATTCTTGAAGGTCTTGTCTGCTCGTAGGCCTTGACGAGCTTGGGAGGCAAGGAATGGAATTAGTTCAATGTCATGCTCAAGCATCCACACTTTATTTGCCAGCCCCTTCTTTGATGGTTGCTTGCCTTTCTTCCTTGGACTTGACACAGAATCATCTATGCCTTCATCCCTCCTTCCAGCCTTTCTCGAAGAGTCACTCCCACCAGTTGTGGCATGCCCACTTGGTGGTGAAGGCATGGCAAACGGAGTATTTGATGCTTGGCCTCCATAGGGGGGTATAGGCCCCCCACCTTGGAGCATTTGCATGTACCCCGGTGGTTGTGGCATGTGCATGGGCAACGGCAAGCTATACGCAGGGTACTGTTGAAATGGAAGGGGCGAACCACCACCTTGGTAGCTAACCGGTGGCATTTGATACTCACTTGGCTGACGCGGCATTGGCCTACCAAGTAAAGGATCATGCCGCCTTGCTTCCTCGGACCACTGTATAGTAAGCCGGGTCGTAATATGGATGCGTAGGAGGCATAGGATCACTCCCCTGCCCTTCATGCGATGACCCATCCATGCCTACAAAATTATTATTTCCACAATAACAGAATACTTGAAACATTGACATGTACACACAAATATTTATTGAAAAAAACATCATCTAACATACTACTGTCACCCACCCATATCATCACACTCCACCTCATTAGAAATAAATTAAACAGATAAAAGCATTATAGTGTCACCACAGCTCATGCATTCACTAAGATATCAAACATCCATAATCCTACTGTTATACAAATCATTCAAAGTAACATAATTCCCTAAAATTATTCAGTACACACTTCCATCATAGCCCATGTTCGGTAGTGTTTCCATTGTTATGCAGGTTACAGTAGTCCACCCACATGTCCCACGCTATCTGTTCCCTTCGACTTTTCCACTGATCCCTTTGGGAAGTCTGTTCACGTACCGGCAGCTGTTGGGAAAGATCCATAATCGAGTCATCCGCCTCATCCATCACATCCCCATCCTCATCAATCTCATCTACATCCTCAAGTAAATGTGGGTCATGAGGATCTGCAATCTGGATATAATTATGCAACACTGTGCAAGCAAGGACGGTTTCGACCTGAGATTTGAATGGATAATGAGGCTTTGCCGTCAAAATTTTAAACTTGTTCTTTAGAATGCCAAAGGTTGACTCGATCTTTGTTCTTAATGAAGAATGCCTTAGGTTGAATAGCTCTTTGCGATTTCTAGGCACTCTATCAGTATGGTCCTTCAGATGATATCTAACGCCTCTGTATGGAGATATGAAACCAGGCATTGTTGTATATCCAGCATCGCATAAATAATATTTACCTACAAGCGAAAAATAAAACCCTATTTATTTTCACATGTTTTCATACTTAGGTAAAAAAGATATCATAGGTAGATTTTGCATATTACCCTCATACACGCGCAGCCCTTGGGGTGGGGGTAATGACAACGCATCTTTAAGGACCGTGAAATCATTCGCAGATCCTTCCCACCCGGCCATTACGTAGGTGAATCTTTTATTAGGTGTTACAGCTGCAAGCACATTTTGTGTAACCCCTTTACGTCCTCTAAATCGTGGTACGAGTTTGGCAGGCAACATGGCATCGATGTGGGTTCCATCAATCATACCAATGCAATCCTACACCGTAAACATTAAAGGTCACTTTATCCATAACCATACATCATCTAACGCCAAAGCCAGATATTCATTAAAAACTGACCTTGAAATACGGGAACCAATTAGGATTATTAAGTATCTCTGCCGGTGTCTCATTAGCTGCTTGTTTCATGAACCTATCACGAATGGTACATACTGCATACATTACTTTGTTAAAGTAATTGCTAACCGTCGCCCCGGCCCTTATAAAATCAACTTGCATCACTCTGTTTTTTGACTTGTGCACAACGATGTGCAGAAACATTGCCAACTGCTCCTCGATTGACACATGTTTACTGTCTTTGAGACTACCGCCTTCTCGCATTAAAGTAGCAAGATTCAGAAAAGCCCCTCTCCTCATTCTTAAGTAGTGTAAACAACTACTTTCAGATCCATATAGAATTCGACGCATGTGTGATTTTCTATGTATATCACGCATAGATGAAGGCTCCCTAGGTAGCTGGGGAGCCATATCGTCATCGTATAACTCCTGGAATACGATGGTAAACATGACAGTAGCTGCGGCCGATGCACACAATGAAAGAACCGGACTTTCACCACTTTCCTACATCATCCCCTTAATTCAATCAGACATATTTTCCATCACACTTTGTACAATGCATATACAGTTATAATATAATAGTGCAATTTACATATACATGCTTCATAGATAGAAAAACCATTGTACATGTGACAGCAAAAATTGTATACTAGCTACATGTAAACATAAGCCATCGACTTTATAATTTTAACGCCAACATATTCATCCTCCACCAATCATTTCCAATCCGAATGAATCCGTAATTAATTGCCCTCAGATTAAGCTATTAATTTCCTTTGGTGGTTTCTTGACATACGTCAAGCCTACCCTACCAAATTACCAACTCCCGAACATCTCAAAATACACTGCACTTGCCTCATCATTGGGCTCGTTTAAGTAGGGTTCATATATTTACAAAATATTTCCCACCGTAGCTCCCGACTTTAACAACATATAGTACTTTGGCACCATATACTATTTCTGGTATTGTAGCCAAATGCAGCATCGATTACCGTCTAGCCAACATAATTTATTCCATCTCATCTATGAAACTTGATCAAAAATATAAATTGATTGCATTTCAAGCTTCAAACATTAAAATCGTATACCGTCACATCTTTCACATCATGAACAAACAATGATTCAATCATTACCCCCGAGCCCTCCGAAGTGCAAAATATTTTCTGTTTATTTTTAAATCCATCACTTTATCCACACTATGTGTGTATCATCATTGGGCAAATAGTGAAATATAACCGACATAATCACGGATTCATTGGGATTGAAATTGCTTGGTGTACTTTAAGGCATCGATCTTGCCTTCCCGTATGGGTTCTGGCAAATATTATATACCACCCACAGGTTGCAAGAACTCATCAAATCCGTCTATAATCTTTCCCCCAAGCATTTTCAGTTATAAAGCGAAGAAAATCATACTCATTCAGCACAGCTCAGCCACAAGTTCACCCTAAAATCAAGCCCAAGTTGACAAATAGTGCATGAAATGCAAAGAGAGCTGTTATACCTCAGTGATCAGAGCTGAAAGAGGAGCAAATATCAAGCGCAGACCCAAATATACCTCAGATTCAGGTGATTGAGCAAGATCCCACGATGCAGCACAGCCACAGCCTCGCCAATCGTCCAAATCCCACCACCAAAACCCTAGATTCGGATTTACAGAGGCAACGAAGAAGAGATCTCAACCCTAGCTTCAGATCTGGCAAGAAACCCCCAAAAACCCATCTTTGCCGCAGTCTAGGGTTGACAAATCTCAAAAAAAAAACCGACCGTTGAAGGAGCCGTTGGGGTCGTGGGAGATGGAGAGGCTGCTGGGTTGTGGAGAGTGGTGATCGGAAGCACGAGGGACCCACAACAACGAGAATCGCAGCTGCAATCGCCGGAAAATCCGGAGATTTCGAACGCGAAAATTTGGAGGCCACGGCGACGAGAGCAGCTGCGAAAGCAGCGGGGGTAGGCGAACGCAAAAGGGAAAGTGAGAGAGATAAAGTGGGCTACAGTAGCCGAAATAGTGTAAAGCCCCCACTTTCACGCCAACTTAACCCCAAAAGAACACGCCCTAAACAGATTCAAACACCCAACACGTAGATTTACTGGGTTAAGTGGAAAGATCCTGACTCAATTATTAATTGGTCAATATAACTAACGGTGAACTTCTGACCAACCCAAACCTGACCTAACCTAGTTGCCACCCTACCCTCAAACCAAAAGACAATGTCAAAGTAAGCAGCTATTATTGTTTGCTTAATTTTGTAAGAAATTACAACCAGATTGCCAACCCTCTCAAGGATCATGCCAACTCTAATCCTTAAGCTTACTAGAGCAAGGGAGAATTACCCCAGAAATACTATGACCATGTTTATTTTAATTTTTTTTCTCCTTGGGGGTGGGGTGTGTGTGTGGTTTCTTTCTTATGACTGCAGATAGACTTGTGAAAGGTCAAACAGAATGCAGATCTTAAAGTAACAGAGACGATAATATATAAATTGAACTCACCTAATCGATGATGCAGCAATTAATATACAAACTCATGATAAACTGGTAAGCCTGCAGTGAAGCGAGAAGATACAACAAAAGAGGGAAAAGGGCAAACAATGAGAACGACAAAAAAGAAAGCAGATAATAGTCAAGTTAATCTTACCCTTGTGGACACAATCATCCCAGAAACTGGAACAGCCAACACAACTTATTAGCTGGTTCACTTATTATACATCTGAAAAATAGCTGATTAGAGTTACATCAATGCAGAAGAAATCAAATTTGCCAAAAATCAGGTTGGTTTTTGACATGAACATGATTAAAGAAGAGTAATATTGGACAAAAATCTATATGAAATATCTGGAATATGATTTTTTTTAATACAAGACATAAAGAGATGCTACCATGTTCATATCAATTGTCGGGTGATCCAATATCTGAGTTTGTATGCAAGCAGTAAACTGATGTTTTCTCACTAGGATATTAAAAGTTGGTCATGTATGTGCACACGCATTTGGTTTTGTTTTATTGTGTAGGGGTTCATCTACCTTTTGATCACATCTCAAATTTGATTCACATTTTATACCTTACTAGCACAACTAGCTACAGGCTTCCTGGCTTTCCAGTTTTGCAATTTAGTAGTGTATCCCAGGCTTCCCAGTGAATTTTTTTATGATGGTACTATTACCAATTATAGATTACTTATTAGCTTTGTCATAGAATGATCGATTTCATAATATTTTGGCATGCCAACATTGTTATTGTTTTATATGATTCTGTTTTATGTTTTACGATGTTGATATTACAATCAAAATATTGACATTAATAGGTAAAGATAAGCAAAAGCAACCCCAGAAGCAGGATATGAAACCCATCTTATTGCAACATGAAAAACAAGTTTGCTTATGGTTGTCAAAAAATAAAAAATGTACATGCAGAATTTAAATCATACAAAATATCAATTGGCAATAAATACATGTTACATCACCACAAGATAGGCAATTCTTTGGTCAATCATAATATGCCCAGAGACGACTTAGAAGAAAATTCAACTCATTAAACTAAGAGCGAAAAGAATTCTCCTGTTAATATCACTAGTGCAGATAATGAACCACTCCCTCCTTTCCCTCCAGAGTATTGAAAGTTTATTTCATGTGCTTAGTGTTATGGCTTGTGTTGGAGATAAACTCACAAACTTAAACACTTGAGTTGCTCATTAAGCCACAAGCTCAAGTTCAGACTTCTTCTGTTTTTCTTGCTCCAAATGAAAAATCTTGTCGGACATCCCTTCCTTCATATACGCTTCCACCAAGATAGAATAAGTAGTTGAATCTGGGGCATGATGTGTATCTTTCATACGGATAAATACTCGCTCCATCTCCATCAGATCTCCTGCCTTTGCACATGCAGAAAGAACTGAATTGTAGAAAGTAGTACTAAAAGGAACCTCCAACCTCTCTGCCAATTGAATGCTGCTCACCACCTTATGGAAGAGGCCTGCATTACTATACCCATCAATCAGACAGCAGAATGTCTTCGTATCTGCTTTCATCCTCTCCTCGCGCATTTGACTGAATGCATGTTCCATATTTTTGGCATCCCCCACATCTGCAAAGGCCTCTATCACATTATTATAAGTTGATGTGGTCCATGGGAATGCCAGCTTCCGCATATATTCCATCACCGCAGTCATTTTGTCATACATTCTCTTCTTCCCATAAGCACCTATCAGAATGTTAAAAGTGCGTGTTTCAGGCTCAATTCCAACCCCACGGAACTTCTCATACCATTTTTCCATCATATCAATCTGCCCTTTGTTGCCAAAAAGGCCCAATATGATATTCATCGTCCAAACATCCGGTCTGCATGTGTTACTCTCAAGCATCCCAGACAATACTTTTTCCATCTCGTCAAACATACCTGCTTTCCCATAGCCCCCAAGGATGGTATTTTGGGTGACCGTGTTTGGAGTTATCATACGATCAGACATCTCTTGATACAAGGACTCAACCAGTTCGAAACGTAATGCTTCGACACAAGCTTTTAAGAGGGTGCTATACGTAAACACATCTGGTTGACAAAGTGGCAGGCTCTTCATCTTAGCGAGCACGGAATAGGCTTCGTCAATGAGATTCGACCGGCAGTAGGCTGCTAGCAAGGCTGTGTACAGTTCTAAAGTAGGCTCGATTCCTTCTTCAACCATTTCGTCAAACAGTTGGTGAGCACGGATTGCTTGGCCAGATTTCCCCAAAAGGACCAGGAGTTTCATGTATGTGCCTTCTTTGGGGTAATAGAAAATTTGTTCTTTGAGCATTTGAAATACCTAGAGAAGTCAGACCGCGTCATAATTATTACTTGTGATAAATTTACCGTTCAAACCTAAAATGCGGTTAAAATCTTCCATGCATCACTAAAAATACCCAAAAAAACGAAATTTTTGCACCTCGAGGGCATCTTGCCACTGCCTCTTTTGAATTTTGTCAGATAGGGTTTCGGTGACGGTGGGGACCCAGGCCTTGGCCTCCGCTCGATCGTCGAGCTTCTTCTTGACGTTCTTGATCGGAATTCGCCTCAGAGGGAGAGCGCCCTCAGAAATCCCCGGGAACTCGCCATCTTTCCAGTGCTTCTTCCTCGGAGGCTCCGGCGGCGGTGGAGCAGGAGAGCGCCTCGGAGCGGCAGGTGGGCGCCTCGGAACGGCCGGCGGGCGCTTCGGAGCGGCGGTCCGAGACCTAGAAGAAGAGGAAGAAGGGCTTTTTCTTGGACGATGAGTGAAGGCGGAGAGAGGAAGAAACGGTCTTTTGGTAGCTGACGGTGATGATACTGTTCTGTTTTTGTTGTGTTTTGAATGGAGAGTGAGGAGAGATGTAGAGAAGGAGAGAGAGCTGGCGGACGAAAACGCTGCCATCTTTGGAGCTTCAGAGCTCGGGGGAGAGCGATATCCCCTCGAGATTTTTTTCTAAATCCTTTATTTTTATTCTTTAGGATTTAGGCTCGTGAGAATTGGTATTTCGTCCAAAATCAAATGCCAAATTGCAGAAGACCATCCCGTACGTACATAATATTGGAATTATCATTTTCTAATTAATGGAGGAGTAATAACACTTTTGAACTGACACTTTCTTAGGAAATTAAGTTATTAAACAAATTTTATCATGTTATAAAAATTGTCTTATTGGATTATCAATAAAAGTAATTCTAGATATAGTGCAGTAATTAAAGAGAAACTAGAGTTGTTGATACATGGGTTCGGCCAAGCGTGTAGATGAATTCAACCTGAAGAGCATGGTCCACTGAGAATGGTATATATCGGCCCAATAGCCCCGAGGCACGCCAAAAAAGATAGACATGTACCTAGTCAATCTGTCGAGCCACGGCCCACAGCCCATTACTCTTGGTTTGAATGAGTCAACATTCACTTCCCTCACAAAGGGCCATCAATGAGAGAATATTACAACTTCACCCTAGCTCACTTCAATAATCATGAATTGAGCAATGAATTGCTAGATTGATGGTGTCGATTACACTCCATGATGACCATTTCAATAGCCACTAATTGAGCAATTAGGGCCTACATTTATGGAGATGTTATAAGTCATCACCAAGTAGATAAAAAGCCCAAGGGACAATGGAGAAATGGGAAGCCAGATTCAACAAAGGCTAAGTATCAAACATTAATCTATGATACTCTTTTATTTTCCTCTTTACGTTTCCCCACAGAGAAACTAACTTGAGCGTCGGAGAGGAATCGGTCAGGCCCAAGCCCCAACCCACTGACGATTATCTTATGGTGCAGATTCAAGGAAATGTCGCGATGCTAGGTCAACTTCCATCTGTGAAGTTCAATCTTAACTCACATTGACCCAAAGACTCTTTCACGGGGCCAAATTCTCAGCCAACGAAAGATCAACTCAACGAAATCATCATCGACGGCCCATATTTACTAGAAGGCGGAACCGAGCCGTCAACAAGAACAATATCATATAATAAGGAACCGAAAATGGCAATATAAGTAGTCTGTGTACACGTGCTTTATTTTCAAAAATAAAATCAAAAGCAGAAATTTTGAAAAAAAAAGGGAATAACATGTTGCGCACTTGTTTTTTCGGGCCATTTTATCATTTTTCTCACGTTTTTATAAAAAAAGACATCCAAGTTTGCTAGAAGCCTACAATTTGCAGCAATTTTGATGGAACCTACGGCATCAAAAGGTCAACTTCATTTATTTTGAGAATTGCTACATACACCCCTATAGTTAGGGGTGTATGTAATGATTTAATGCCAAAATTAGAAACTATATCAAATCACACCCTCATTTGTACACTATCATTCTTGTTTTTTTCTTTTTTAAGTCACAATCATTGTATACACCCCTATTGATAGGGGTGTATATAGTGTTGGCCTTTATTTTTTGACAAATGTGCACATGTAGCTATTATTACAGATTACATGCTAAACAAATTGAATCCATTCAAGATGCCAAATCCAAGACATTATTGGGGACAATCTTACTAAAACATAACCAATGATGGGAATGTGGCATGCACAATTGGACGCTCAATCTCAATTGGGCTTTGGTCTTGTCCATTCTCATCCCTACTCAAAAGTCTTCTAATATATTTTTTTTGCTATTGCTTGAGCTTTCGAACCTAAGTTAACCCAAAAACATGTCGAGATTAATGATGCCCTATTCAGTAATCCAAATTATTATTAAATACATCGCACATGCCTTTACCTTCACAAACTTTATGTATAGATAGAGACTAACAAAACCCAAGGGAAAAAAGAGCTTGCTCATGAAGTCAAGACGTTGAGAATTTCATTAATGGTTTCTTAATTAGCCAATAATTAGGTTTAGTAGGCTGTTGGCTGTATAACTAATCTCCATTTTGGGGCTTGATCCAAAGAACAATTATTTCTTAATCAAAGATGTAATCATTTTAAAGCTAATCAACTTTAAGTGAAGCCAACTAGCTACAGGTTGTTAATGCCAGCTTCCCAATCTTTGCTTTTAAAATCTGTGTCAATTTACTTTTAAAGTTAGTTATAAAATATATACCTGTTGTGAATGTGTATTTACTGGGTTGATGAGTTATTGGGCCAACCCAAGTGGTTGGGCCCATACCCACTTGTATTCTCCCCTTTGGCTATAAATATAGACTTGAGGGCTCTCCCCTCAGAGGTTGATTCATAACACGTTATCAGCACGAGCCTCTAAAATTTTTTTCTCCACAAATTTTTTTTCCGTTCGTTGCGAAGGCGAAGGTGAAGGCGAGACGGGAGATCCACGAGCGCGGTGCAAGGCTTCCTCCATCAAGGGTCGTCATCCGCGTAGGGCTTCGAGCAACCGTCGCTATATCCGGAGGACGGATAAAGAGGTAAAAACACTAAAAACGATATTTTTAATCATACGTATGATTAACCCTCCCCTAGATCTCACAAGATCGTCATGGGGATTCATCGTCGCCTTGAAAACGACGGATTTTTCATCCCAAAACCCCAATTTTTAGGGTAAAACCCCAATTTTTAGGGTAAAACCCTAAAACTACCCCCAATCCCCCCCCGGCCACGCTCCCCCCCATGGGGGGGCCTACCTCTGCCGCCGCCCACCCCCTGCAGGGGGGGCGGCGCGGCCCCTGCCACCGCCCTCCCCTGCAGGGGGGGCGGCCGCCGCCGCCCCGCCCCTACCGGGGGGGCGGTGCCCCCCCCCCCCCCCCCCCCCCCGCCGCCGTCCCCCCCCCCCCCCCCCCCCCCCCCCGCAGAGGGGGGCGGCGGCCCCCTGGCCGCTTCCCCCTCTGCGGGGGGGGCGGCCCCCCGGCCGCGCCCCCCTCTGCGGGGGGGGGGGGGGGGGGGGCAGCGGGGGGCGGCGCCCCCCCCCCCCCCCCCCCCCACAGGGGGGCGGCGGCCCCCAGGCCGCTTCCCCCTCTTCGGGGGGGCGGCCCCCAGGCCGCGCCCCCCCTCTGCGGGGGGGCAGCGGCCCCCGCCGCTCCCCCCCGCAGCGGGGGGCGGCGGCCCCCTTGCCGCGCCCCCCCTCTGCGGGGCGGCGGCGGCGGCGGGCCCCCCCCGCCGTAACCCTAACCTGCAACAGAGAGAAGAAAAAAAAAGACAGTGTTGTGGGCCTGAAGCCCACAGCAGATCTGTGGGCTTCAGGCCCACAGAACTCTTTCACAAAAAAAAAGATCTGTGGGCCTGAAGCCCACAGCAGATCTGTGGGCTTCAGGCCCACAGATTTTCTTAAAAAAACAAAAACAAAACAAAACAGATCTGTGGGCCTGAAGCCCACAGATCTCTGTGGACTTCGGGCCCACAGATTTTCATCAAAAAAAAAATATTGGGGGGAGGAAATAGGGCTATATATGTGCCTCAAAAGGCAACCTATTAGCCTAAAAAATTGTTTTAAAATGGGGATTCAAAGGCAAAATAATCGTGAAAAATCGCGGTAAATTACGGGGGCAAATATCGGGCAGACAAGGGCGTTTTGGGGATTTGTTGGGGGACTTTTTGGGACGACGAGGGAGACTTTTCCCTCTTACAAAGAAAATGTTAATTTTGGCTCTTAATCAATTTGATTGATTAAACCATTTACTTTACAACCTATGCATCGTAATCTCTTTTACATGCTTTACATCTCTGGTAAAATTATGTGGATATTATTTGCGTGGTTGTACATTTTATTTAAAAACTTAATAATTAGGAAGATCCTGCGACCGCTCTGCCGTTAGTTACCTAACCTAACGGTGTATGACGTTGCCCAGTGGTCCAATAATTATTAAGTGATTAAATATTGCTTTATCCTCATATGAATAAACTGCCTGTGATGTCTGTGGATGAAAATGTTGATGAGCACAATATTCTTGCATGAATTGCTAAATGTGGTTTTTGGATCGGCCGTTTAGTCCCACAGTTTATTTCCCGCACTTTTTCTTTTATTTTTGAGAGAAATTGTAGTGAGGAATTTATGTAAATGTCAAAGAAAGAAGACCTACTTCCATAGAGTCGGAAGCTACGCTTGAAGACGAAGATATTAAAATGGGACCCACGGGGTTTCCAAAGTTGTATTTTCATTTTAATTCAAGCTGCAAATTTGTATAATTTGGACTGTGGACTTTTTGGACTCTTTCTTGTGGGACTGGCCGATCCACACATTTAGCTTTTCATTAAATATTGCTTCCGCATGAAAATGTTTTCTCTGATTAATTATTAATTCATGCATGTTTGTGCTCTGCTAGATAAATGGCTAATATTGCAAGCGTTAATTTCGAAGTACTGGAAGCATCAGGTAGAAACTATCTAAGCTGGCAGCTAGATGTAAAGTTTCACCTGCGGGCAAAAGACCCTCATCGCTGCTGTGAATGAAAAAGAAAATGTTAGCGATATAAAGATGGCGCAAGCCATCATCTATATTCGCCGCCATGTGGACAAGACCTTAAAGGCTGAATACCTTACGGTCGAAGATCCACTTGAGCTATGGACTGCCCTTGAGGACATGTATAAACATCAGAAAGATGTTATACTCCCAAGGGCACGAAACGAGTGGGAGAACCTGAGACTGCAGGACTTAAAGTCCGTCGCTGAGTACAACTCAGCACTTTTTAGCATCACCGCACGCCTGAAGTTGTGTGGTGAAAAAGTCTCAGAAAATCGCATGCTGGAAAAGACGTATACATCCTTCCATGAAAAAGATGCGATACTCATGCAGCAATACCGTGAACGCAAGTTCACCAAGTATTCCGAGCTGCTGTCGTGTTTACTCATGGCTGAGCAAAACAGAGAGCTTCTCCTCTCCACTCACAATCTACGCTCCCCGGCACTGCCCCCCACCAGAAGCTCACTATTCCTCTTCCTTCAAAAAGAAGAGAGATAATAAAAAGAAAAGAAAGACCACATAAGGGGGGTCAACAGAAAAATGCCAAGGGCCATGTACAGCAGCAGCGAAATAAGCGGAAGTTCACGTGGCACAGAAATGACAAAAATAATTCACCCCCACCCAAGAGGGAATGGGAAGACTAGTGCCACAATTGTGGCTTGAAAAGCCACTGGTCCAGAGTGTGCCGAACTCCGCATCATCTCCAGGATTTGTATAAAAAGAACAAGAAAAATAAAGTTGAAACAAACCTGATGACATCTGATGCTCCAGTCAAGTTTTCAGCTGACAACTTCGAAAATGATGACTTGCTTGATTAGCCCTTATTTTTATCTTAGCAATTTGTTTTGAGAATAATTTATGAGAGCATTTTTTATGAAATTTGTTCCGAATGAAAATGTTTAGTAGACAATAAATAAAAATGTTAATCTAAATATGCATGTGCCGTTTCATCGTTTGAAACTGCTCTCATAAATGCTTAGTAGACAATAAACACGTACGATTTCTATCAATACAAAGCCCAATATCAGGGCTATATTGAAGATCCAGGGAATGCAACACAGTTGCCCCCAAACGACACAAAAATAATGGATGCACTAATCCCTCCGAATTCCAAAAAGAAACTTTCTAAGTTTCAAGGACATCTGTTTCAACGGATCCCATTTGGAAACAGCAAATGTAAAAGAAAAATTACCGTATGCAACGTCTCAAGAAAAAGGAGTAAAATCCACACTTGAACGTTTTGAGAGCCTTATAGGCCTCTACCATACGAAGATTCGGAGAAAGGAAGCAGAATTAAACGGAGCACCTGAAGTGCCCTACATCAGCCGAGTTTTCACTCTGGCATGTTGGACTTGGCCACCCTGGATTTGTGATGCACAGCATCTTATCCTATGGGTATGACTTGAAGAACCAGAAGATTCTTCAGAAGGGAAAATTCCCTCGCATCCCTTACTATAAGGGAAGACTAATTGCAAGGCCATCTCCACAATAAGTTGAAAAAGAATCTCCACGCTTCCTCAAAAAGAATACAAGGAGACAGATGTGGATAAAATCCACCACCCCTAGTGGGCTATTTTGGTACTTCATTGTACTGATAAATGCATCCTCAGAATATTCGTACGTATGTCTACTACAAGACCCGCAACTTAGCTTTTCCAAAAGCTATTGGCACAAGAATAAAAATGTTGCGGGCACATTTCCCAGACAATAAAATATTGTAAATAAGTCTGGTTAATGTTGGGAAATATACCTCCCAGTCTTTTCAAGAGTACTGCAAATCAACGGGAATTGAAAATGAACATACAAGTGCCGCATGTTCATACCCAAAATGGGTCGGCAGAGTTACTGAAAAGTAGACTCCAATGGACTAAACGTCCATTAAATCCCGATTGCCTATGGATGCATGGGGACATGCAAACTCTGCATGCTGCATCGTAAATGAAAATAAGACCCTCTGGAGGTCAGAGTCTCCAATGCAATTTGCATATGGAATGCCACCGAACATCTCTCATCTGAGAATCTCCGGTCGCGCAGTCTTAAATCCCCATCGCACCACCAAAGAGGACCAAAACGGTACTCAACGTCGCCTAGGTATCCATGCAGGGTTTGACTCACCCTCACTTATAAGATACCTAGAACCCCAAACGGGGGACGCATTTAAGGCACATCTTGAAGACTGTGATTTCGATGAGACAAGTTTCCCAAATATATGCCCAGATACTAGAAAATCTGGTGCGAAGAAAATTATAAAGTGGGATACAAAAAGTTTGACCCACCATGATCCGGTAACAATACAATGTGTAGAAGAGATCCCGAAGATCCTCCACATACAGAACACTGTCTACCAATTACCGGAATCATTTATTGACAACCAGAAGATTGTCAGATCACACATCCCTGCTGCAAAAACTCCAGCTAGGATTGGCATCCCCGAGAATGGATGCAATCCACCAGCAGCAGAAGTGGCTGATCCTCAACAGAAAAGAGGCAGACCACCAGGCTCCAAGGACAGAAACTCCTGGAGACCTTAAGACAATACTACCACAGGACAATGAGCTCCTGTCCACACCATCACCCTTCCCGGAATCCACTGCAGAGGAATTGCCGGGAAAAAGTGAAATTAAGTAAATGTTGTACGTACTGGGGAGGTGTTGGACAGATAGAACAAAAATTGTCGACAATGTATTCACGTATCATATTGCCATATACATCGCAATGGCGATGATGTTTATAAATTATCGTTCCACACTCCGTTGCTAGAAGGCAAACGTAGAGATTGGCCAAACGTGGAACATGGCAATAAAAGATGAGCTGGACTCACTTATGAAACGTGAAATGTTCGGACCTGAAGTCCAGACACCAAAAGGTGTCAAACCTGTGGATAAAACAAAGTATTGCTAACATAAGAAAAATAAATACAAAATCGTATGCTATACGGTACAACCTATAGCCCAAGGAAAATTTCGCTGAAACTAGGGATCGAAACAAATTCAAATGAGCATGTCTCATAAATGATGCATCAGTCTCCCTAAGTCATCAAAAGCGAATACCTTACGATTTGGCGAAGGAAAATTTTGGATATGCTGTTATTGGATGTTGTGACGGCATACCTTCGTGGATATCTTGTAAAGATAATTTCCACATCTCCTTAAATTGCCTGAATAGACTTCGGGACGTCTATTCAAGAAAAACAATAAGTATAAATAAATGTACAACCAAGAGAATCACTTGACGAGTCAATGATTCCTTCTGAAGGTTGTCTTTGCATCTATGCAAAGAACAGGATTAGAGATCTTAGTTGTAGACAACTAACATCTCATCGGATCTCCTGAAGAGAAAACCGAAATAAATGTACAAGCCTGACTTTTAAAACATGAAATAAAAAAGACCTAGGCAAATATAAAGTCATGGCTCATAGAATCCTGTTACAAACGCCCAGAAGTGCGTGGGAGATATTAACAGGACCATTGTCATCCAAAGAACACCTACGGTGGTACACTTACTGGATGAACAAAAAGAACCCTTCCGATCGCTGGAAGAGGGGGAGGATATAACTGGTCCTAAAGTCCCTTATCTTAGTGCAATCATGCACT
This sequence comes from Scilla litardierei, assembly GCA_030789695.1. Classification (NCBI taxonomy): domain Eukaryota; kingdom Viridiplantae; phylum Streptophyta; class Magnoliopsida; order Asparagales; family Asparagaceae; genus Scilla; species Scilla litardierei. The sequence goes on from CM061132.1 coordinate 166,657,628, forward strand.
CCTGGCTAACTGCATGTGTCCCGGTATAACAATTGCAGTAAACTCATTAGCCAGAGATAGTTGGCACCTAAAAAGGGCCATTAGACCTGAGTTAAGCCTTCTGCGCTTACTCCAAGGGTCGAAATATTCGGACTTACAAAATGTAGTAGCATCCTCCAATGTTTATGCAAATGCAGGTTTCAGGTCCAGTCCCTATGCTGTGAAATAACAGAACAGGTACCAACAGTGGGATGACCATCTACTGCAAATATGCAAAGCAACTTATGAAGGCAACATCATCCTATAATTCCGAGATCCTCACCATTCCAGAATCACACCAATGGTGTATTTAAGGGCGCCTGGTGGTACATCACATCCCAGTGACGATTGGGATAGAGGCTGTTTCCGTGGAGCTGACCATATAGTCTGAAGACCACATCAGAGGCGACGAAACTTAGCACACCTCTCCAGAGTTTCTGGATTCAGCAGCTGCTTGATGGTGACAAAATTTGTAATCTGTGTACATTTTCGGAATATTGTAAATAGGAGTGATGAGATAAGCCTAAGAGATCTGAAAGCCTAAGAGCTTTTACAGATCAGGGGGAGTTGACAGAATTTGTACTCTTTTCCCTTAGCTATGGTTTTTCCCACTGGGTTTTCCATAGCCAAAGGTTTTAACGAGGCAAATCACATCAACTCTGGATCCTGAAGTATCCACCCCTCAGTGACGCTCAGAATCCAGAAGTATTCATGAGCAGAGTCACTTGTACAAATCAGGGGGAGTCAAAGAGCGTTTGCACTCTTTTTCCTTAACTATGGTTTTTCCCACTGGGTTTTCCATAGCCAAAGGTTTTAACGAGTCAAATCTCACCAACTCAGGATCCTGAAGTATCCACCCCATGTGAGACCCATACAGGCTCAGAATCCTGAAGTATTCATGAGCGGGGTCCACAACCATGGCTGGATAAGGGGGAGTGTTGTGAATGTGTATTTACTGGGTTGATGAGTTATTGGGCCAACCCAAGTGGTTGGGCCCATACCCACTTGTATTCTCCCCTTTGGCTATAAATATAGACTTGAGGGCTCTCCCCTTAGAGGTTGATTCATAACAATACCTCTTTAGAATTTTTATTAGATTAAATTTGAATTTTGTATCTCATCGAGCCACAACGGACGCTTTAAAATGCTTTTCGATGTATTTAAAAAAAACAGTTCTCACCCACAAAATTCAACCTGTTTTAACCTAGAGCACCAAAGATTTTGTATCACATGCATCTTGATATTTACTTCACATAACATGACATTCAATCACTTTTGAGAAGAAAAAAAACAGTTCTGCGAGAAGAAAAAACCCTAGAAATCAATCTCTTGAGGATCTACAAACTGTACACAGAGTCTTGAGCAATTTCAGATACACCTTAAAAGTATTGTCAAGGATAAAAGGAATAAACAAAAAAAAACAAGTGATCTTCCGCTGGCTGTCCAAAATCTGGACCTCCAGTTTGGATGCCACCAAAGGAAGCAGCAGGAGCCAAAGAATGTGAGCAATTAGACTTGAAGTATCTTGTAAAACCTGCGAGCACCTCTCTCATTTGCTTGGAGACTGATTACTCCGTGCACCCGTAGGCTTATCGTCTTTAGAATCGGGGTTGTCGCTTTTATCAGTATCGGAGTTCTCCCTCTGCAACTCGATTTCCGAGCTCCCAGCACGTGCCCGTCGATGCCTCCGGTCCTGTGAACTCAGAAGTTAAGAACGATGAAACATGCAGTGCACTTAGAAGGAAAGCTAATTAAGTAAATGGTTTTTTATTATGGGATTTCATATAAGAAATTACATGTGAAAATGCAATTCTGGGGCATGAAACAGAGTTGTTTAGTGTCTTTCAGTCTGTGGCATATAACCTTGGTAAGCTCGATTGCTTACGGGGCAACTAGGCGATACGGGCACAACAACATTCTGATCCCTAATTGTGAGAAATGATAAGATGTCCGATTTTGTTCAAGTTCAGATTGCAAATGGTTCTTTATGAAGGGGAGAAAGATTGTAACAACAGCACCAAATGGTGGGAGCACATCGTAGGTGTGGCCCTCAGCACAACCAACCAGGCAAGAACGTATTGTTGTTTTTTACCAAAAGGCCTCGTACCAATGGAAATACTAATATCATATTTAAGCCCCAAGAATCCCTAAGCTTAGCCGATGTGGGACTACTTGTTCGCAACCCAACAAACCCCAAAAGAATGAAAAGCTTGCGATAAATGAAACTAAGGAATCCAGTAGGCAAGAGCATATTCTGGTTTGTAGAATTTAAATGCAAAAGAACACGAAAATATTTCACTCGACAACTAGAATGAGACCATGGAGCTCCCGGACAGACTCTACACAACCCAAAAGACAATTGCTAGTTACTTTCCATAGAGTTACCATTGATATTGGCACATAACGTCTTGCTAATATGATTTTCACTAGTGTTTAGCAGACATGAGAGAAATCAGAAAACACACCTCACGTGAAATTGGGTCATCAGATTCCAACATCCTGACAACCTGACCCATTTTCGGCCTCTTCTCTGAATCAGGATCAACACACCTCAAAGCTGTTAAAAGGGCCCTTTTGAGAGCTCTTGTAGATGGCTTAGTCTCTATATTGAGGTCTACCACCTCTTCTGAACGCCTGCTTCCAACCATCATCTTCAGCCAATCGACAAGATTGACCTGCAATCACCATGAAAATATCTATAAGCCAAAGATGAAGATTCAAACACGTCTAAAAAATTCGAAATAGTCTGAAGATTTACGGATCAGTGGAAAACTTAATAACCTGCTTTCTGTACAAACGAAAATTGGTAGACTTCGTATCAACTAGCATGACAGCCCATAACAGACTAAGATCAAAGCAAACAAGAATTAAAAGAAGACTAGGCTATCACAGAAAAATCATAAAAATAAAATTATTTGAATACAAATTTACTATTTAGATATTTTAAAAACTCCATCCATTAAACACATGATAATTATCTTACTCAACAGCGGTCACACTATGAAGGAACAAAACAGAAAACCTAAAGCAGTATGAAAGATTAATGGTTAAAAACTGTGCAATGTTTGATGGAGAAGAAAGGAGACCACTAGTATTACATTGGGTGGTCAAATGAAAAACTGCAAATGATAAAGCATTTGAATAAATTTGCATATTCCACTCTCTGTATTTAGTTTAATGATGAATATACCTCATTTGCTGGTCGACCATAATCCACAGGATCTCTCCCAGTAATGGCCTCCAAGATAACAACACCAAAGCTATATATATCACTTTTCTCGTTAAGAAGTCCAGTATTCGCATACTCTGGTGCCACATATCTTGAAAACGACGAACATAGAATTTAGTAAAAATACAACAAACAAGAGGATTACATCCACATTTGAAATATCAGAGATGACTATTGTTATTGTTTACTTCTTTCAATAAATAAAAGAGAGCAAAAAAATCTATACAGCATTCTAATGCAACATATCTGGGATGAAAAACATACCCAAATGTCCCCATAACTCGTGTAGTTACATGACTCTTCCCAGCACCCAGAAGCTTTGCTAAACCAAAATCTGATACCTTGGCATTAAATTCATCATCGATCAATATGTTACTGGATTTGATGTCTCGATGCACCACTTTCGGCTCAATGGCTTCATGTAAGTAGGCTAGACTGCCAATGGATAACAATTTTTCAAATCAGAAAATCATGCCCAGAGAATGCATTTAAATATTGTAAACATTATGTAAAGGTCTGAAGAAAAGATAGGGAGAGAGATTGGTGAAGAATATGGTGAAATAACAAAGTACACACATTTATTAATAACCACCTACAATGAGGTACAAGAATGATATAGTGATTGCACCACAAGAATAAAGCGTAACTTATGCAATTATGTAAGTCTAAACCAAGCAACAGACATTCAGAAACAAAGGGGGAAATCAGATCAGTTTGTTCTAACTTACGCCTTAGCAGTTCCAAGCAGTATTTTTATGCGAGCCTCCCAAGTGAGAAAACCCCTCTGACGCATGGCTCCATGAAGCCACTGCTCTAGATTTCCATTGTTGACATACTCATAGACGAGCATCCTGAGCATCATAAGAACAACATACCAAATGATTCAGATTACAGTATGTGACATCTAATGCATCTGATGAATACATTTATATGTAAAAAATGCTAGTGCTATTATCACAAATTTATAGCATAATCAAAAATACTGAAACAAACAGATGCAGCAAGAAAAGCCATGCCAGAAGCTTGGATACCTCTGAGTCCCTTCCACACAGTAACCCAACAGCCGAACTAAGTTCTTGTGGCGTACATGACCAATGGCCTCAACTTCCACTCTAAACTCCTTTTCTGCCTGGCCTCTACAATGCCATGAAAGAAGCAATTAGCCACTTGCTCAATAAGAGTTATAAAATTAGTTTTGTTTCATAACAGATATGAAACATGTGACTTACAGGTTGTTCAGAAGCTTCTTAACAGCAACCGGAGTTCCATTGATCAAATGACCACGGTAGACAACCCCATAACCACCCTCACCAAGAACATTGTCCTTCGAAAATCGATTGGTTGCAAGTTCCAAATCCCTCAAAGTGAACCAGTGGCCCCAACCAAGGTGCGAGAACTCTGGAAGTCCCACTAAAGGAGAAGGGGCAGTTATCGGGTGGGAAGAAGATGGTCTGTAGACACCAAAATTCCCTGAACCTCCTTCCTCCCCAGACTGCGAACTAGCATCTTTATCCGCATGATGGAAGGAACCTGAATGGCTGTTCGCGTCTCCATGTCTCGATTTACCCAAACCCAAATGTACCATGACCTTATCCGAGTCATTGTCACTGGTTTTGTCATGGATGGTGAGTAGAATCCCATTGCGCGCGACGAAGTCGTTAGATGAGATATGATCCACCCTCACCTCCTTGATTTCCTTTGAAACTGCCGGAATTTGAGTGACGGGAAGGTTGCCCGAAGCTCTTCTTAATTTCTTCCGACTCCGAGCAGAAAGACATATTGCTAATCCAACAAAGAAGCAGAACATGAAAACCCCGATAGCTATACCGATTACAACCCATACCTTCAGGCCGAAAAGGCCTGTCTTTGTGGATAGGCCTTCACTCAGAGGAGAATCAGATGACATATTTATTATGCCAACAAAAATACCTACATCAGAGAAAAGGGAAGCCAGATGGGTGCTCTAAATGAGAATGAAAGCAAATTGCCAGAATCAATGTTTAATTTGAATGATTACACATGCTAGATGAAGCTAACGTATGCATTTATGTAGATACACATGGATTTAGACAATAACACATGCAAGAAAGAAAATTTGTTTCTTTGGTTAAAATTGATACCAGATGCACGAGAGCCAAGACATAGACAGAAAAAACATAGTTATTCAAAAGCACAACCATTAATAATAATTACTCTAAATTTCTAATTTTCGGAGGTTGTTTCAAGACAATAAGCTAAAGTGGCATCTTCAAGCAAACACAGTGCAAAAACAACAATTTTGTACCCTCACGATTGAGCATATTGGGGGGAAGCACCAAAGCAAAATTAAAGATAAATTGTATTGGAACAAGCAAGCAGACAGTAGAAGACAGCCAGCGAATGTAAAAGGTCAACGAAGAAGACAATAAAATGTCATTGTTTTAGTCTACAAAAATCGAAAAAAACTTCAAGAGAAAACTATGAGCTTTCAGCGTTAAACAATGGAAAGCCTGGCCAAAATCAAAAGCCTTGTAATTTCATTTTAAAAATTCTGGAAAGAGAACAGTATAGCCACAAAATTCTCGCCAAAGTAGTAATCATATTATCATAGCAGCTGACAGAAAATTATCCAACAACCTCTTCAAACTCCACTGAACTTGTATATGCTTCGTTTATATTTAAAAATTTGACCGAAAGATTCAGCAAAACCTTCTAATTTTCTAAAATTTTAAAAAACAGCACCCCTCAAATCTCTTCCCAAACTCAAAACATCGGTAAATACATTAATTTTCATGTCGATGAAACCCTCGTTTCTACCATCTAGATTGCAATCATCCTCAAATCTTCAAAAAAAGAAGACGTAACAACAGAATCTAAACGCTACAACACCGCATAAAGATCAAATCTTGAGTGCACATTTCACCTCAAAAAATCGATTTGAAAAATGAAAAATATCAGCAATTGCACCCAAATCGACTTCGGCCTCCAAGAGACTGAAAGCACGACTAACCTCCAGATCTCCGGCGAGAACCAGATCCTGCTTCAAAGACCAAACCCCGACTCTTCAACCGTCGGCGTTCCAACTACCTGCACCCGAAAATTCACACCCACATCCACACCCACGACTCCCTCGGTGAGAGCGGTTCCCGGGGAGCTCGGGTGCCGGAATGGGCGCCCACCGCAGGCGGTTCGAGCGCAATGCGACCTCAGATCTGGAACCAAGTAAGACCAAAGGAGCGAGCTTTGCACCAAACCCTATCCCCAGCCCTAGAAAGATGGATCCTTGCTCTTCACTTTGTAGAGAGATGTGGGAATGGGACATGGAAGAGAGAGAAACTAGAGAGAGAAACTAGGGAGGAGAGGTGGAGTTATCAGCGGTAGGTGGTGATCCAACAGAGAGATATGCTTCTTCCCAGTTCAGTAGTAAAAGTTAAGTTATGGGTTTTTTTTGCTTTTTCCCCCCTTATATTAATTTTATTGTCCCTACATGTTGTCTGATTTTCATTTTAGAACCTAGCAAATTTCATATTTGTATAAACAAATGTAACTGTTTTATTACAATTTTAATTAATTTCGAACTGTAACTGTTGTCTTCGTGTGGATTAACGACTTTTTATTTCTTGCTGCATGTCATAAATAAAATCTGAAGATACAGTGTAAAACAGATTTTAGTTTGAAAAATTTTCCACTTACATGTAAAAATCTGAATTTGCTATATAAAAATAAAAGGATATGGGTAATTGTCAAATAACTCCGCCTTGCCAGCGAAATTAAGTGTTGACATGTAAGATTATTTTTGTTAACTTTCTTTGCCGAGAATAACGTGTATCATAAGACATAAGAGCTGAAAATCCACACATGTGCTCGAAAACTTTATTCTCTAATATTTTTTCTGACAATCGGAACCGTTCGTTTGATATTCATATTCTAGCACCCAAAAAAATCGAATACCGAATATTTATATTTGGCGTTTTGAAGTTTTAGAATATGATAATCAAGATGAACGGTTCCGATCATTCGAAAGATACAGAACAATAGTGTTTTTGAGGTTGCATATTAAAGTTATCTATTATACAATTGGTGAAGTTGTCCTAGGTGGATGCTAAAATATGATTAGGACAAAGGTGGGCCACACCCCGCACCGCATCCCCCTATATCTCACCATCCACCTCACCCAAAACCTGACCATACAACCCACTTATTTACATATTTGTCACTCTCTCAAAAAAAAAAACAACCCAACCTCACTTATTTACATGTTTGCCATTTATCCCAACAACCCAAAAAAAATACCACCTTATTTACATGTTTGTCACACCGAGGGTTTTTTGCATTTTAACCCATGGACTTTGCACTTTTTTCCCAGACGATACCGGCACTCACACCCACATTTCTCACTCCTTTTCGGTTGCGCGCGTTCACCACATCCTATTCGTACGGTTTTTTTTTTTTGCTCCGTGCACTATATGCGCGGGTTATTTCTAGCGCTGTTATATATGATATGATAAATACCACTCTCTCATTTTTTTTTCCATTTTTTAAAAAATAAACATATTTTGAATTGTGCTGCTTATATGCATTTTTTTTTGTGTATTTACTTTAAAGTGTCATATTCTGCACTTTTCTGTGAAAAAATATACATTTAATGTGTCGGTGGAGAGAGAGATGGACAGCTTGAGACTTGAGGTCGGCATAGTGCCGTCCAATTCAAGCATGCCAACCTCACACCCACATTCAATTCAAGGGCTATTTTCTTCCAAATTCTTTAGGCATTTATTCACATATTTGATTAGGCAATGAAATTGGTGGCCTTTCCATTTTTGGCGAAGTTTGCGTTTAATTTCAATACGATGAGACTCTAATTATAACCGACGCAATTCAAAGCCCAAAATAAATGTCACGTTAAAAATGCACTAATTAAAACAAATCCATCAAGTCTAAAAGCAGCTTGTTTACGTGTTTGTTTATTTGCTTGCACGTGTATCCTTTCTCTCAAAGATTGCTAAGGGCATGTTCTTTTGCCAAGAATAGAGGCGAGAATAGGAATAGGGACACTATTCATGCACTATTCACCCTATTCCAAGTTTGTATTCCAAACAGTTGTTCTTTTGGGCGTGGAATAGAATCTTACGTGGCTATTCCAATTTGGTAATGATGAGCACTTTTGTATTCCACGCTTTTTGCTTGGAATACAATGGAATCCTTGGAATGGTGGGCTCCACTCTTTCATCTCTCTCTATCTCTCCCCTCCAACTCAATCCCTTTCCACTTTTCCATTCCAACTCTCTAATCTCAAAAGAACACAAGAATAGAATGTGGACCACACTTTCTATTCCAAACCCCACTTTCCATACTCTATTCCATCCAAAAGAACACAAAACTCCATTTTCTCTCTCTTTGAAATACAAACTTTCCTCTATTCCATTTTTCCTATTCCCGCAAAAGAACATGCCCCAATGTACACCCATACAAGCAACCGCTTATTGTGTGTTTGGTACACGCAGAGACACGTACTTTGTTTTGACTGCTTATGGTTTACGAACCGTAACAAAATTGCTAAAGTCGGTAAACTTTTTTTGACAAAAATAGCACAAAAAAATCACAAAGTCATATGCCTCATATCTCCATTTCTCTTTTATTTTTTAGCAACCTTTGGCAAAAACTCTCTCATACACCTTGATGATTGAGGTATATATAGTCCAAGCCAACAAAATAAGCAATATACAATTAAGTTTAAGGTACTCTACATTGTTGGACGAATGCAGGGCAAAGTAGGAATAAAATTGGTAAAACCAAGTGCTAAAAATGAGGGTATCATCATTCTTAAACAACCACAAAATAGTTAGGAGTTTATTCATTGACCGGGTAAGATATAGGTCAAAATCAACCATACAACTACTGATATATGCAGCCAACGAAGGCTATGTTCGATAGACTGAAGATAGGCTGAAGATACGGTTTATATACACGAAAAAGAAGAGACTTATCGATCGAGGCATGATGGGCACTATCCTTAAAGGCAGATTTCTGTCGCTCGTAGACCTGGCTCGATATAGGGCATGACTGGCAACTACCCTACAGGATACACCAATCTCTGTCCCTGCAAGCGTGCACTCGCAATGCATGGTAGCAGCGAGCAACAACTTTACTTCTCACATAAGAGTGACTATGGTGGAACATAGAATAGAAAGAGATCTCGAGGAAGATGATGTTCAGGATGTTTTTTTGTTTTTCAACTGGTATTTGTTTATATATAATGGTAAGAACTAGCTATCTTAATTCATAATGATGGATTTTTCGGGCAGAACAAAGACTGCTCAAGTTAAAGTGGAACGGAGAACAGGTCGGAGACTTGGCTCGGTGCAGGGCCGAACAAGCAGACTACCCTCCAGGATACAACGATCTATGTCCCTATAAGCGTGATCATGGGAGTAGCATGCAGCAGCAGCTTACATTCTCACAGAAGAGATAATAAGTTGGAACAGAGTGTTGGATATTGAATCATCACATATAGTTTTGATGATAAGCAAACATGTTATCTAACAAATGAGTGTATGCATACAGAAGCATATCAAAGGAGCACTCTATTGAGTAGTGAGCCCAACAAGGCCAATAAAGAATGGAAGCAAGGTAATTAGAGCTATAGACGGTTGGCGCTACGAGCACCCACCGTTGAAACCGTATGTGCTGTATGCAGCTCCAACGAAATCAACGATTGGTGCTGCGATGTTTTCTAATAGTGTGAAGCATGGAATTTACATCAAGGGACTTCTATATAATATTTTTTATTTGATGTAATTTTCTTTTCATTGTCTTGAAACGTTAAAGCATTGTTTGAAGTGCAGACGCACACATAATAACACTTTAAAAATGTTTTAAAAAAGTTTTAAAAAACATTTTCTATGTTTTTAGAGTCATATCTTATGTATGTGTAGGAGTCGACTATCTCTATCATTGGAGTCAACTACTATTCATACTAGCTCTTGGTTAACATATTGGATTGAAAATAGTCGACTCATAGTGTTGACTGTTGAGGGAGTCAACTACTACATCTAATAGTCGACTACCAGGATAACAGTAGTTGACTAACTGACAGCTGGCAGCCTACAATAGCCGGATTTCTGCCCGTTTTTCTGCCAGTTGAAGGAGTATTTTAGTCATGATTTTTGACCCGAATGTTCCACTATATGGTTTTTCCACTTTCACAGCTATGATTTTATGATCATTTCAAAAGAGAAAAAACAAGCTTTTAAGATCAAACGTCTTTAAAAGAAAATTAGCTCTCTTCGGACAGGCTTTTGCAAGTTTCAATCTTTACTTGACCATTCATCTTGATCTTCATACATCTTCACATATAATCCTTCTAAATCAAGATCATTCCTTTAACTAAGCTCAGATTGAGGTGTTGATGTTTTGTGTGAAGGTCAAAACAAACGGATCAAGTTAGAAGTTAAAAACAGGATAGAAGACTGTATGTTGGGCATGAATTAAGAATGATTAGATGCTGCCATTTTTCGCATGTATAAAATACAGAGAAATGAAACAAGGAGATAGAAAATGAATCCTCACATGCCGCAAAACTGGGTCCCACTTGGATAACTTCAGTTGCACCCCGTGAACAGCAGACTGATATCTTTTATTTATTTACTAGTCATAACCCGTGCCCGCGGTCACGGTTCATTTAGCATTTCCCCCGCGAAATTTTTGTTCCCCGAAAAATTATTTACACAGCCAAAATTTAATAGAACAATACATTAGAGTAAAAATATTTAGCGGCACAGGCATCTTTGGCGCGTGCGTCTTCGGCATGGAACAACAAATTCGCTGTCGAACAACAAATTTGACGCCCGCGCCTTTGGCGCAGAACAACAAATCTTTGTAAAAAAATTTAACGGAGCGCCTTCGGCGCGGGCGACGGAAAAACCAACATAAGGGTATTTTTACGTTAATTTGTTGCTCCCAATGCACTATTAAATTTTTTATTTTATTTAATTTAATGGATCATGATTCTCCACAATCTTTCCCAATGCACTATTAATTTCAAAGTTTAGGTTTCCAAGGCACTTTCCCCCCAAATTTAATCTCCACAATCCTTCCCAATGCATGTTTCCCCCTAAATTTAATTTCCACACTCTTTCCCAAGGCACTTCTAATTTCAAAGTTTGTGTTTCCAAGGCACTTTTTCACAAAAATTTTCACAAAATCCAATCTCAACCATTGATTTACCAACATCAAATCTCAGCCGCTCTTTATCTTGTCCTAGTCAGCCCTAGAATTCAAAAAACACTGTCAAATGTATAATAGATTTTTATTACTCAATTTTCACATGTGAACCGTCCAAGAAAATATTTCATGTGTTTTCCCTTTTAAATAAAGAAAAATACATTTCAGGATGGCTGAGTGGAAAGTGTGTTCCTATCATTCCAAGTGGCGAGGGATCACGAACCGATAGCTAACTAGAGTATGGATCAGCCTTGCATATCCCTAGTTTGATGACTGACCGTCCCACTTGTGAGACGGTGCACGAGCCCGGAAACCAAAACAAAAAAAAGATAAGAGCGAAAAGTCAAAGGTCAGTCGGAGGATTCGGAGCCAACAAACGACTATCTTGTTTGTTTGGATATTTGGCTTGCCAGCTGCTCGAGTGGGACCCACTCCACCACAGGTAGGATCCAGCTGGCCAGCTGGACGGTCCCGGTCAGCCGCTGTTATCGGGTCGGTGCGGGCGAGCGTCGGCTCCAAACCCACGGCCTCGACCCGTTTCATGAACACAACATAAATACAAAGTAATATCATTCGATGTATATCACTGTTGGATCGCTAATCTCGACCGACCCCTTCTATTACAGACTCATAACCACTGTTGGATCGAGATCACAAGCTCCCAAAGCTTCTATTCTTCAACTAATATTTAAAAACATCAAATCAAAAACTTTTCCTCCACGTTGCAACATGGATTGGGTAGAGCCATTGTCTTAATTTGGTTGTTTATCCTTTTCATAAGCCTTTTTGTCATGATAATGCTATAAAATGTAAGCTTTGCATGATTTAATTACAGAGCAAATATCCAAATGGGCCCTGAAAATCTCCTCATAAAATTACTTGCCGAGGACAGCGCCAGACAATTGAGAAGTTATTTTTGCATTTTGTCTTTCTTTAAATGAGACTCGCATTTGTCCCCCAGCCCCCCGCTGGCTACTAAATTCTCTGCTCCGTCGGTTTCTTGATTAATTATGTGTGTGCTCTTTTTATGGAAGTGTGAATGAAGTTCAATCAAGACAGTGAAGAATTCAAGGATCAAAGACAGTAAGATGAATATTCAAGATCACATCAAAACAAAAGTTAGGTGTAATTTTGATGTATTTTTTTTTTGTTTTTAGTTTCAATGCAAAGTCCTAGATTGAAGCTTCATACCATCAAAAAGACACAAAAAATGATTTTGATGTATTTTGCTTTGCATCCGTAGCAGCTTAACCTCTTGGCACTTGTTGTATCAGCGTATCTTATCCAATGCAAAAGTTATTGATGTGTGATGCTATTTTCTGCGTTTTGTATTTTGTATTTTGTGTAATAGGTGATGATCTTTGTTCGGTGGTACAAAATTATAATTTGATGGGCGATGCTCTTTATGAAAATCAAATTCCTGTAATTTGTATTTTTCGGTTTGTTAAATAATAATAATTTTTATAAAAAACAATATTTTACTATCGTCGACGGCTTCTGTCTGGGATATGGTAGATTTCCCTGACGTTTCCCGTCAGTGAAAGCTTTTTTTAAAAAGAACAGTAATTGGTTTCACTGACGGCGATTGTCAGTGATAGTCGCACTATCGCTGACAGTAGCCATCAGAGTCGCAAGAAAATGATTAGATTTTTATTTTTATTTTTATTTCGAAAGGAGTACTATTTAAATTTTAAACCGAACATAAATAGGGTCCAAAGCAATGTTTGGATCGAGATTTGGGTTGGATCTGATTTGAGCGGGGCTTGGGGGTAAGGTGAGTTCAATCTTTGAATGAGCTTGGGCCTTGGTGGTTTTGGGCCTAGACTTGTGTTGCGTTAGCTTCGATGTGAGTCTAATATATAGGACTGTGGTATAGCGACATTTATCTCCGCTTCCTAGTGGAGTCAACAGTAATCGATCTCTGGTGAATACGGAACATCTTTAACCTGCTTTTTGATACAGAAAAAAAACACCCTAGTTGATTTATGTGATTAGCTCAATGGTATAGGAAAAGCCCAAGTAGAACCCAGTACACCAGTTACCAAAAGCCCATATACCGGAGCTTTGCATACTGGCTCTCATTCCAAAGAATACATTTTCAAAATCTCCCTCCCTCTCTCTCATCGTCATGGCTTCTCAAGGTACATCAACAAACCCTAATTCCGTCTATCCCCCAATGTTTCACATCACCCCCTTAAAAATTCAAACTATTTCCAGGCGGAGCACGCGATATATGGGCGGAGGTCGCGTCTCAGGAGGAAGAAGAGCGAGGAGCCCCGCCCAGACCCCAGATCGCATTCGTCTATGGAAGACGAAAAGTGGAGAATGAAAACCATAGAGAAGTCCAAATGTCGCAACTCTTCCTCTTAGGTTCTCTAAAATTTTCGTTTTTTTTCTTCGAAACAAATTCTGATTTTTGGGCAATGTTGTTAATGTGTTTGTAGAGAAAGAAGTCGACCGAGTAGGGGGAATCGAGTGAGCTTTGCTCCCACCAAGAGGCCAAGCTGGAAGAAATCACTTTCCATTAGGTATTCGATGTGTCTCTAATTATAATTTTTTTTTCTAAATTACTTTTTTACGGTTCTTCATATTTTTGTTATATGTGGCTGGGTTTATTACATTTAACCATGGTAACTAGCATACGGAAATTCTGATTTTTGGTTCAAAATATTATCTTTTTTCGTCGGTGGAGTCATTAAGTGTTAATTATTCATAATTATATTTGAATAGTTTGAAGAACACATAAAATAGGACGTTGTTTCTTATGTGCATCTATACATTATCAGATTGTTACTCCTATAACCAACAAAATCTGCACGTCAATGCCAGATAACCACATGTTTGACACCATGCCAAATAACCAGGGATGTTGTCATACCTAGGAAGGGAGAATTAATGCAGGGTAGTATGAAAATCATGTGTTTGAAACCATGCCAAATAACAATGGTACCCAAAGAGTTCAAGGTGTTGGCATTTGGGACAGTAAAACACATGTCAAATAAGATCAACAAGCTTCGTATTTGATTGCAAAGTTCTCACGTTTCCATAGCCAATGTGCGAATCAACAAGTTCTCATGTGCTTGTGTTTGGTGGGTAGTTTATGTTGGTTTGTCGGTTGGCTGAATATTCACCAAACCATGTCATATAAGAAAAAAACTAGATGGATACATTCATGGTCAAATTTATGCATAAATTTATTGCCGGGTCATTATATATAATATTAAGAGATTTTACGGAATTAGTTCCAACAATGTGATTTTGACTTTTTTCCTGGTTCTTTAATTTAAGTCCAACTCGTTAACCTCAGCACCCCTCTAAAACTTATCTAATTACGTGATGCGGAGCTTGTTTACTGGTCATCATAAAAAACATATAGTTTTTTTTATTTTTTTTCCAATTTTAAGCCATATACTTCAGAACTGGATATGAATTTGCCGCGTTCTTGCTCGTGTATGGGAAGTAGAAGGCGCTTGTAATTAGCATAACCAATGTACATGTTTACATGCCATCTAATTTTCTCATTGTAATGTTGGCAATTCTTTAGCTTTTTCATGAACGTGTCACATATCTATAATTAATTGTTATTTTTAAATCATGGCTAAATTTTCATACGCGTATCATGATACCATAAATCTTCTTGCCATTGACGGGTCATAAACACGTCTTTCAATTTATCTTGTTGCTACATCTAAATTGATACGATACGAAAGAAATTCAAATAAAAAACAAAACATTAGATTTTGGAAACAAATTTTCTCTAATTTACTCATCACCCACCAAACCAAAATACACAAATCTTCTAAAGGCCTCTTAAAAACACCCCAAACCCTTACAATTCTTAAAAAACACATTGCCTCCATTGGATCTAAATCCCCTTATTTATAACATACCAAAGCCTTATAGATCAAAGTGAACTACTATTAATAATTATAGTTCAATTTAGACTCCTAAATAACATAGAATTCACACACAAATATTTTAAAAAACCCAACTTAATTAGGACTCAAATTAGATATTCAGTCAAATCCTAATAATATTTACATTGACGCAAAATCGACCATATCCTTGCACAAGACGTCTTCAACTTGAATCACACGTATCGGACCTTCAACAAACCATTAGCAAACATATTTAGCCTACAAGCAAACACCAAATGTCGAGTTGATAAGACACCTAATATTATCTCAAAGGATGTGTGCGTGTTAAGTGGCAAGTAAAGGTTTTTCCTCAGTTGCAGCTGGCATGACCATTTCTCATTGGATGGATTAAAAGAAGGATAAATTACAACACGTGTTTCTTTTTGTTCCACATAATTATAGTCTATCACATCAGCTATAACCAAAAGAAACCTTTTAGCTATCACATGATGCCCATATATATTTAATAGTGGGAAATATATGACAATGACATATGTAACTAAGCCACATATGCACACTTGAAAGTTCACCTTTTCCCCATTTTTTAATAATCAATACAATCCATTTGATCTTTATATTCTAAAATCTAAATATACCAAATATTTAGTGAACCCAATGTACTTTGTTCGTTCATTCACTTGTTATAAAATTTTAATTTAATGAGTTCACGACAATTTTTTTTAATATGACATATGTGACTAAGTCACATATGCACCTTTGAAAGTTCACTCTTTACTATTTATTTAATAATCGGCACCGACATTTTGATCCTTCTATTCTAATATCCCAATATACCAAATATCTAGCGAATCCAATGTATTTTGTTTTTTCATCCACTCGTTACATATTTACTAATGTCATAGTAATAGTAATAGAACTTTTTACGACAGCTAGATGTACGATCAAAATAACTTAGGTTTGTTAGATAGTTGGAATATGAGTATTTTGGAATGTGAAGATCAAAATCAACACTACCCGTCATAAAAAAGGATGAGTAAACTTTTCAAAGGCGCATATATGGCTTCATTATACACACACACGCCAACTTTGATCTGCACGCTGACGTGATGGTCTCCCATTGGACACTCAAAAAGTAACAGCCAAGTTGCTTTTTGCAGTGAAAAATGGGAGAATGTCACTTCAATGTCCCTGATCAAAGTTGATCAGGTATCCATCTAACCCAATTAATTATATATATATACTAATCATAACCTGTGCCCTGAGGACACGGTTCATTTAAAGTATTCACTCCTCAAAACCATGGATCCCCCTAATTTTTAACAAACAGTAACAATTAAAGCGCAATAATTGTAATTTTATTTCCCCAAAAATTTTAATTTCCCCTTAAAATTTAGTTCCACCGAGAACGTAGTTCCCCCAAGAAAGTTTAGTTCCCCAAAATTTAGTTCACTCTCGATATAACATGTGCCCTAAGTGCACGGTTCATTTAAAATATTTCACCCTTAAAATGTTGGTATTAAGTTCCCCCATCCCCAAATTTTATTTTCTTAATACTTAGATTCAACCAGAATTTTCAAAAAATTTAAGTACTCTCAAAAATTTAGTTCCCCCTAAAAATTTAGTTCTTTCCAAAAATTTTAGTTCCCCCAAAGTTTTCACATATTGATTCCTCAAGATTCAATCCATGCCATTTTTATACCACCATTTCGTCTTAATCAGCAACTCCATAAAGGTCGTGCACGATTTCAAACTAATGTGAGCAACGTGGATCATGTTGACGCCTAACATCACAGAAAGGAACCTCGTTATATGAGGGCTTAGGTTTGGGAACCCCAAATTTTCGATGGATAGGAAAGATTAAACAATCATTAAAGGGAAATATCTGACATTGGTGACATAAACTAATATACAACTGTTTAAAGTGTGGGACTCTTCTCGCAACTAAAATTGGATGTGTTCGACACTTTAAGAAATAACACGTGTATCCGTGTTGAATTTTTTAAAAATGCAAATCCTTCATTTACATCATGTTAAGATGAAACCACTTTACCCATGTAAGCAAATGGTTTTATAGATCATTTTACAATTAAGTGCGTTTACAAATAACCAAATACTTTATGCATGTATGAGGTAAATGCATGTTAGCTCAATAAAAACATGCACATGTTACCATGTCCACACCCAGTATTATGAGGATTGTGGTGTCCGTCACCCATGTCCGTGTATACAAATCATAAGTTGTAAGTTTATATAATCATGACCATATAATTTCTGCTACTTGGACATAACTTACAATACAAATGGGTAACAATATGTAAGGTTTTGATGCAGACCACATTGGCAAACTCTATCATTTACGTAAAGGGACGTATCGAACCAGCTGAAGAACAAAGTGAATTTAGCAAAAAAACAAGTTTGGCTTCGCTAAAATATTTAGATCATTCTGTAGCAAGAAAGGATCATTCCAACAACATCGACGGATCAAATGCTTGTGAGACCGCATTGTATATTTTTTCTTTGGAAAAAACTACTTTGTGAAAATTACAAAGCAAGCAGCCATTTTGGGAATGGCAAGCACTCATTTTAACCCAAAAATAGAATGCAAGTGCTATTTACGGTCCGCTCATGCCATTATCAGTATTTTACCACAAAAATTTAAAAACATATTTTCACATTTTAACTATGATAATTGGCAAATAAGAATAAAAACATCACATATCAATATTTAGTTAACCCATATGCCACTATTGTATTAAAATCATTTTGCCTCTAGACTTTTGATGTAATGTTAAAAACATTATACATTTGAATCAAAACTGGGAGTTGAAAATAATACAGTTTACTTACACTATAACCAAAATGCCCTTTTGGAAACTACATTGGAACTACGACAGATTTTGTATTTTCTAAGTTGTCCATATGCCCTTTTGGAACTATAATCAAACTGGGAGTTGAAAATTAAAGGAATTAACACACTGATTGCATAACTGGATCCAACTTGACATATGCGTAGTATCATTCACCTCGTGCAGTTGGAGTCCTGATAAAAAATCATTTGACATTCTTCTCATCACAATGCAACATCCGAAATCAAAATCCTTTTCCAGCCTACTATATGAATTCATGCCTGAAGCTGAGTTGGGTAGGGATGGAGGGAGAGAGAGAAAGCGGATAGAGATAGGCCAATGAGAGAGAGAGATCTACGAAGCTGAGTTTTTGGGAGGGTGTGAGGTAGGGAGAGAGAGGCAGCGAGATTTTGGCCATTGTATTGGGTGATCAGCTGAGTTTGGCGGTGGGAAGAGAGGTGGAGAGATATTATGACGAAAGGGATTGAAGGGACGTCTGTGTTTGCGTGGATCAAGGCTGCAGGCATTTAAAACGTAGATCAAGTTCCCATACGACACATGATTTTCCCTAATCCAGAAAAGCTCTCTCCGAATTTCAAAAGTTTACTCCTCAAATTAGACTCATATTCCAACTAGGACAAAAGGGTTGATAGAAAGACGGTTCAGATTTGATGATAGAAAGACGGTTCAGATTTGATCTTGTTCCAACTAGGACAAAAGGGTTCTTAAAAGACGGTTCAGATTTGATCTTAAGGAATGAATGGTTTGATAGAAAGACGGTTCATATTTGATTTTGAGGAATGAATGGTTAAGATGATGTTTTGAAAAAAATTGAGGAGTAAACTTTTGAAATTCGGAGAGAAAGCTTTTATGGGTTGGGGGAAATCATGTGTTGCATGAGAACTTGATCTACGTCTTAAATGGCTGCAGCCTTAATCCACGCAAACGTAGACGTCCCTTCAATCCCCTTCGTCATAATATCTCTCCTCCTCTCTTCCCACCGCCAAACTCAGCTGATCACCCAATACAGTGGCCAAACTCTCGCTGCCTCTCTCTCCCTACCTCCCACCCTCCCAAAAAACTCAGCTCCGTAGATCTCTCTCTCATTGACCTATCTCTATCCTCTTTCTCTCTGTCTCCCTCCATCCCTACCTAACTCAGCTTCAGGCATGAATTCATATAGTAGGCTGGAAAAGGATTTTGATTTCGGATGTTGCATTGCGATGGAAAGAATGCCAAATGGTTTTTTATCAGGACTCCAACTGCACGAGGTGAATGATACTATGCATATGTCAAGTTGGATCCAGTTATGCAATCAGTGGGTTAATTCCTTTAATTTTCAACTCCCAGTTTGGTTATAGTTCCAAAAGGGCATATGGACAACTTAGAAAATACAAGATCTGTCGTAGTTCCAATGTAGTTTCCAAAAGGGCATTTTGGTTATAGTGTAAGTAAACTGTATTATTTTCAACTCCCAGTTTTGATTCAAATGTATAATGTTTTCAACATTACATCAAAGGTCTAGAGGCAAAATGATTTTAATACAATAGTGGCATATGAGTTAACTAAATATTGATATGTGATGTTTTTATTCTTATTTGTTAATTATCATAGTTAAAATATGAAAACATGTTTTTAAATTTTTGTGGAAAAATGCTGATAATGGCATGAGCCGTAAATAGCACTTGCATTCTATTTTTGGGTTAAAATGAGTGCTTGTCATTCCCAAAATGGCTGCTTGCTTTGTAATGTTCACAAAGTAGTTTTTTCCAAAGAAAAAATATACAATGCGGTCTCACAAGCATTTGATCCGTCGATGTTGTTGGAATGATCCTTTCTTGCTACAGAATGATCTAAATATTTTAGCGAAGCCAAACTTGTTTTTTTGCTAAATTCACTTTGTTCTTCAGCTGGTTCGATACGTCCCTTTACGTAAATGATAGAGTTTGCCAATGTGGTCTGCATCAAAACCTTACATGTTACCTATTTGTATTGTAAGTTATGTCCAAGTAGCAGTAAGTATATGGTCATGATTACATAAACTTACAACTTATGATTTGTATACACGGACATGGGTGACGGACACCACAATCCTCATAATACTGGGCGTGGACATGGTAACATGTCCATGTTTTTATTGAGCTAACATGCATTTACCTCATACATGCATAAAGTATTTGGTTATTTGTAAACGCACTTAATTGTAAAATGATCTATAAAACCATTTACTTACATGGATAAAGTGGTTTCATCTTAACATGATGTAAATGAAGGATTTGCATTTTAAAAAATTTCAACACGAATACACATGTTATGTCTTAAAGTGTCGGACACATCAAATTTTAGTTGCGAGAAGAGTCCCACACTTTAAACTGTTGTATATTAGTTTATTTTACTAATGGCAGATATTTGAATGCATAATCATTTAATGATTGTTTAATCTTTCCTATCCATCGAAAATTTGGGGTTCCCAAACCTAAGCCCTCATATGACGTGGTTCCTTTCTGTGGTGTTAGGTGTCAACATGATCCGTGTTGCTCACATTAATTTGAAATCGTGCGAGCTTTATGGAGTTGCTGATTAGGACGAAATGGTGGTATAAAAATGACACGGATTGAATCTTGAGGAATCAATATGTAGGATGCGAGTTTGTGAAAACTTTGGAGGAACTAAATTTTTTGGAAAGAACTAAATTTTTAGTGGAACTAATTTTTTGAGAGTACTTCAATTTTTTTTGAAAATTTTGGTTGAATCTAAGTATTAAGAAAATAAAATTTGGGGATGGGGGAACTTAATACCAACATTTTAAGGGTGAAATATTTTAAATGAACGTGCACTTATGGCACATGTTATATCGAGAGTGAATTAAATTTTGGGGAACTAAATTTTTTTGGGGGAACTACGTTATCGGTGGAACTAAATTTTAAGGGGAAATTAAAATTTTTGGGGAAATAAAATTACAATTATTGCGCTTTAATTATTACTGTTCGTTTAAAATTATGGGATCCAAAGTTTTGAGGAGTGAATACTTTAAATGAACCGTGCCCTCAGGGCACATGTTATGACTAGTACATATATAAGTGTACATGTGCTATAAGTACAAAAAATTTCACAAGTTGATGCACATTACATCATGTATAGTTAATTTATAAAAAAATTTAGATGTGTTATACACATCATGGATGATTGCCATACCAAATATTAAGAGAATCCAACACTATGTGATGATCGATCCAATATTTACAAATTCAATAGTTTCAGAACAATAAAAAATTTTGTGCCGAGTGGATCGAGTATCAACCCCCCCTAGGGTTCACACATATTTATAGTTTTGATGTTTTAGAATGTCTATAACAACTTTGAAAAATAGTATCAACTGGAGATTTTCTGCTGACAGCACATATCCAGTATCATGTATGTATGTATGTTGGGGGGTGTCAACTAGCTATAAAGAGAATTTTCTCATTGGCTAGCTGATGTAATTCTATCTCTTTATTTTTTCGACAATTGGATCTATTTGCTTTGATCTTCATGTTCTAAAATATCAAACCATCAATTTTTAAATGAGCCCGATGGGTTTTGCTCATTCAACTAATTGTTGCAAAAAGTTCTGTTACTACAAAACCGTTAAATTTACCATGAGTGGATAAACGAGCAAAATCTGTTGAGTTCACTTGAAAATTAAAGTTTTGAGGTTTTTGAACATGAAGATCAAAATAAATGAGTCCGATCAAAAAATATATGAGATGAGATTTTGAAGCTAACCAAAAAGAATGTTTTTCATTGGCTAGCTGATGCTCATATTCATTATATACATGGCTTTATTCCTATGCGAATATTTGATACAGGAATATTGTGCCAAAAAATTTATTTTTATGAATTTTTTCCCAATGTTCAATCCATGCACACACACAGACACACATCTTAGGAAAAGTAATAGGTGAACTTTTGAGAGATTTGACCCTCAATCAAGCCGTTACAAATTCACAATAATACATCTTGTACCAATCTGATCGGAGGCAATTATGAGGGATTTTTTTATTTTTGGTATGTGCATGTATTAACATGTGTAAAATACTTTCAACAGTTTGGATCCTTGAAAAAACCTCAAAAAACTCTGTTGCAATGGTTATCGAGCCATGGACTTTTTGCACATGAGAATTTACACACACAAGCACACAATATATGAGAATAATGTATATGTGTGTCAACGCGGAAAAATTTCCCTTCCCGCGTTGACACAGATGTATGTCATTTTATTTTTAATTTTTTTTGGAAATATTCTACACATCATGGATGAGCATCATACCAAAAATCAAGTGAATCCAATGTTATTTGATTCTCGATCTAATTGTTGCAAATTCAATTGTTTCATAACAATACAACTATTTGCTACAAGTGGATCAAGGATCAAATCCCACAATGGTCCGCGCATAGGCTTTAGAATGCATACAACATTCTATTTAAAAATTTTCAATTTTTTGATATTTTTGGGTGCCGACAACGCGGGAAATTTCCTATGATGTCAGCACATGCATTGGACACACACTTTGAGATTGTATTGGGTCCTTTATCAAAATGGGAACCCGTCATTTGGGGTTTGCTTGTAGGCTACATGTTTTCAAGCATAATGCACTTACATTCCATTACCTTGAGATTATATATAAAATGCTGATTTGATAATATTTTGTTTACCAGTTGGGGTCCATGGTAACGTGTCCTTTTTTCTTTTACTGCCATTTTCAGAGGAAGGGAAAGTATTGTTGTTGCACCAGGATTGGATTTTAGGCCTCAACTTAAGCAAAGAGGTGCTCAAAAGAAACCGAAACAGGGTCTTCGATCTGTATGGTTTTCTTGTCGAATCCTTTCTTTAGCAGTCTTTGTTAATATTTAAGTCCATTTAAGTTGTAAATCACATTTGTCCAATTTTCCAACACTTGTCAATTACAGAAGAAAGCTGGAGAGAAACCACCAGATTTTACTATGGAAAAGGCTTATTTTGACGAAGTCGATTCCTTTGAACTTATTGAAGAGAGCCCTTCCCCCAAGAACTTTGGCACTTGGGCAATGAGCACAAAACACGATTATGTTATTCATGATTTGCCTGCTATTTTAGAGCGCTGGAAAATTTCGAAGCTTGTTCACAGTTGTAGATCCTCGCAGCAGCTGTTTAGAATTATGGAGACGCCACTAGTTCCATCTGCTGACAGTTGTTCTGCTGATTCCTCTGGTTTGAGCGCAAAAACTCCAGAAAGGGCATCAAGATCAAGACTGCGTGATTCTACAGCTTACCAGAGAAGCATTACTTCAGTGACTTGCAACTCAGTTGGGGATCTGAATGACAGCTTCATCATTGCTTCTTTTGATTCGCTTCACATAAAAGATGAGGGTGATACCTGTGAAGTGGCAGATACCTTGAGAGAAGACGATGTCAGTAAATGGGTAGATGGAGCTATCAGAAAAGAACCCTCTGGAATCGAGTACATTGATTCTTTCTCCCAGCTTCTAATGGTTTGCAGACAGTCAGCTCCAATGATGCTTTCTGAGGTCTTCTCTGCATATTGGTTAGTGCCACTGACTTTAACATGATTAGGTGAATATGTAAACTTCATTTATTTGTTCATTTTCCTTTGATGGACACGGACCTTTAGTTCTTGCAGAAACTAATGATGGTTATTTTCTCTTAAACTTAACAATACTTTTCTGGACATGGCCAATGGTAACTTTAGGATCATGAAGTCAGTTATAATGAATATGCTGTATCATGATTTTTTCTAGGATATCCGCCGACACCTGACAAGCTGTCAATGTTCCTCGTATGTTTGATAGAACATGTGATTTTGATGGGGGAAGGGTTATATTATGGTAAATGCTGCATGGGCAGCAATATATAGCATACTACTACATAACTGCAAATTGGCTTTGGTTATCCAAAGTGCTCATATTGGTTGATGTTTCTCTGCAGTATGGTGTGAACATTATTATTTTCTGTAACAGTGATCCAATTCGCATAGTGAAAATTGGTGAAGGCACATATGGTGAAGCTTTTAGAGCTGGTGAGACTGTATGTAAAGTAGTCCCCATCGACGGAGATCTACTTGTGAATGGAGAAGTTCAGAAGGTTTGTCTACCCTCTAGCGACCTAGCCTGCGAGTAGTAAGTCTACTTGATGATGTTGATTACTAAATCCATATGTTCCTGACACAGAAATCTGAAGAGGTGCTGGAAGAAGTTCTGCTTTCCTTGACGCTAAATAGCTTAAGAGAGCAAAAAGGAGCTGATGTCAAAAACTCGTGCACAAGCTTTATTGAAACGAAAGAGTATGCGACACCAAAACTAATATGCTTGCAGTTTGTCTATCTATTAAACACTAACATCTTTATCAGATAACAAGAAATGCATGCTTCATTTCCTCCGGGGTAAAAGTAACTTTAAGCTTTTCTAGTTTCCTGTTTGTTTTCTTTTCTATTAGTTTGCGCCTTTTTAGTGCTAATTGTCAAGTGTTGGTTTACCTATTTTTTGAATGCTTTCAACTGGCTCGATTTATGACAACGGTGTTATCAGTTGGTATTCATGTCTTTATGATAGAAATATGTTACCTTGACTTTTCAGTTTTCGCGTATGTCAAGGTGTCTACGATGTTGGCCTCGTTAGTGCTTGGGAAGATTGGGATGCAAAGCATGGCTCTGAGAATGATCATCCAAAGGACTTTCCTGAGAAACAGGTTTTCCATATGCTATCCTAGATTTCGTAACCTCATATCATTCAATTTGACATGGCTATTGTAGATAAACTTACATGTACCATTGTTAATAAAGTAAAATACGTTTTACAGTGCTATATTGTATTTGTTCTTGCTGACGGTGGAAAAGATCTTGAAAGTTTTGTTCTTTTGAACTTTGATGAGGCTCGAAGTTTATTGTTGCAGGCAAGTTGTTATTCTCGCCACTTGGAGTTTGGTAACAAATGGCTTATCAGTAGTTCACCAAACATCCTCTTATTGGTCGCAGGTTACTGCTGCTCTAGCTGTTGCTGAAACTGCATGCGAGTTTGAACATCGAGACTTGCATTGGTCTAGCACTGCCTTTTAAATTATCTTGTTAGATTTTGTCCAATGCATGTTATCATTGTCAGTTTTTGTTTTGATTGGTAATGATAATGCAGGGGCAATATTCTGTTAACTCGTAGTGAAACCACCAATGTGGATTTCACCATTGAAGGAAATAAAATGCGTGCCAAGACTTTTGGATTGACAATATCAATAATTGACTTTACCCTTTCCCGTATTAACACCGGTAAGTTTTTCTTCTTGACATCCCTCCATTTTTACGAGAGTTCCATAGTATTTTCTTCTTTGAAATATGTGACAAGCTTTAGGTGGAAAACTCATTTACCATCATCTAGTAACATATGCATACTTGGGCATAGCAAGGGACCCAGTGACACTTGAAAGTAAAAAAAAAAAAGCTTTAGCAAATACATGCTTACTTTTAATGATCATAACAGGGGAAGCAGTACTCTTCCTAGACTTGTCAGCTGATCCTGCGTTGTTTGAAGGTCCTAAAGGAGACAGACAGGTTAGATGCAATTGTTGGAATCTTTAAAATTATGAATGGGCTTCTAATTCTATTAATTAACTGTTTGTCTTTCTGCTACAGTCGGAAACATACAGGAAAATGAAAGAAGTAACTGAAGAATGCTGGGAAGGATGGTAGAAATCCATCCTTTTAGGAGGATTAATGCTTTTACAATATTCACCACTATTCACTTCGATGCATATACGTGCATATACTTGCCTTTCTCTAGTTTTTCTCTGGTTAAGGTAGTAATGATAATTATAGTAAAATAATATACAGAACAATAGACCTTCTTGCCTAATTTGCAATGACACTGAACATAAGTCTCTTGGTTAAGTGGCATTTACGGAACTGTAGGATTGATTCATTGTTAGAGATGTAATTGTTGGTAATTATCGGTCTCACTTGGTATGCATGTATTCTTCTTCGTCTTCCTCTTCATAGCATTCATCCCAAAAGTTAGGGTCGGTTTCAGGGGCTCAACCAAAAGAATGTCAGATTATGATGCCGAATACTTGTTTTCCACGTATTACAATTTGCTGCTCTCTCTTCAAGTTTGATCTCTCGCATCGCTTGATACACATGCATACATATCAAGGAAAATATAAAAATGTGAAAATGAGTTACTTTTCGTCTGATGTGTCACAAGTTTAGTTTACACTCTTACATGCTTTGTAAATCAAAACATTCATTTTGCTACATCCCACATTTTAGACCATACGAAAAGAACACACTCATGCTACTTCCCACATTTAGACCATCCAAAAAGAACACACCTGAAACTGTCTTTAAGCTCACCTGAATCTGTGGCCATGCAGTTTTCCGAAGACAAATGTCCTGTGGCTAGTCTATTTGGTTGACATTTTGTTGACGAAGAAGTCATTTGTAAGTTCACTTCCCAGGAAGCTTTCCTCTAACCTCAGGAGCAAACATATGAATGGAACTGATTTTTCCTGCAATCCTTTTTTCGCCAGAAACGGACAACAAAGGACGAAAGGGAACTTCGATCATTCAAGAAGCGCATCAGCTCATGCGAATCTGCCAAAGATTCTCTTTCAGATTGCTTCTTCAACGATATACTGGACCGTCGTGGCTCAGCATGAAATGATACGAAGAGGAAGATTTTGATAGCAACTATTTGTTGCCTCAAGACTTTGCTCTTTTACTGAGCTGGGACTCTCTGTACATATGTAATATATGATTTGTTTGCTGATGCAATTGTATTGCCTGCTTAGTTGCTATCTGAAGATCCTGTTTTAACTGAGGACACCATATGCACTGGCAATTAGGAGGCTCCTTGCTTATCTGTTGGCACTGCACCGTCTAAGTTGTTGCGAAAAGATCCCTGTGGAACTAGTAAACTCTACAACTAGTAGGAAGTAGAACTTGCAAAAATCGATTCATCACAACAACAATCAATCTCACCTAATACTAATTTTGCAGGAGCAAAGAAAGCACATCCACTCAACAAATATAGAAAATAAATGAGGCACCGCTATTTACCCCGGTTCGGTCAATATATAACCTACTCCAGCTTACTTAGATGAGTCCACTGTCTAATCAGAGATTAGAAGCTTACATTGACTTCTTCTTCATCCTAAAGTGAGTAATAACTTGGATAAAACACCAATCCCCCACTATGAACTCACCATGAAGAATCTACAAGAAGACCCAAGAACAGAAGATATCCCGAAAGTAACATAGCTTTCTCTTCTATGGTTCCAATCTCTTTTAATCTCTCTTCAAAGCTCTCTCTTAATTGTTCACAACTCTCATTTAAAGCATGCCCTAACATTCCTAAAGGAGCTCAATAAATAGCCCTAAGGACGAAAGAAACGTGGCCGTCGGATTGAGCAACCGCTCAATCCAACGGTCACAGATTGGGCTTCAAAAAAACAGAGTCAGCCCCGATCAGACGTCTTGAGTTATCCTCCCAGCCGTCTGGCCCCGTGATCAAACGTTTAGGAGATGAACTCCAGATGCCTGGAAAAATCACCATTATTCAACACAGAGAGGTCTTTTTCGATGGCTGCTGATGAGACATCAGGTGAAAACTCCCCAGACGCCTGGCGATGAATCACCAAACGTCTGATGGCAGTTCTTGACTAACACGGCTGATCCGTGATACACCAAACTTGACCACCATACATCAGACGTCCTCGACAAGGCTGGCGACCCAACATGGCATCAGACATCGACATCTGTTCTGCACAGATTGGATTTTGCAGCAGATTTTCAACTTAGTAGCGGCATTTTATCATACTTGAATCCATAGGTTTTTACCCGCTATAGTATCAAACCCCAGACCGAAGTAAACAATGCCCGCAAAAGGGCTCAGACTGTAAATCAGAGTCCACACCTCAAAGGAATTAAAATGCTTGGCACAGATTTGCATCTCCAGTCTTTTTAATTTTTCGTTCGTTATACCCCAATACCATCAAATAAGAAGCAAATTTCCAAAAGTAACAACACTGTAGCTTTTTTATAAGTAACTCCAGATCCAGCATATTAGCAAATTTGCAGATCCAGTTCGGTTACTTCACTCAGGATATTAGCATTCGCATAGTATTTTACCTCGAAGAATCTCACAAATTTCACTAAAATCTCCCCAAAAAAAAAGAAGTCAGTCTGCCGGCACAAAACATAAATAGTAAAAAAAAGGAGGATAAGCTTCAGACTTCAAACCAAAAATGCCAAGAGAAACAAGATGCCTTGTATCATTAATCTCCTACTCCCTTAACATAAAAGGTACAGGTACTACACAAAGTTAATGGATATCTACATATTTTTTCCTAAAGAACAGCAGAAGACCAAAAAAACCTAATTTACCTCCTCGAGAAAGCAACCAAGATCAACATAGACATGGAGACGATGACCTTAAAACCAGAGCTCTCCCAGAAGTTCGGCTTGGCATCTAAACCTGCTCTGTTCTGTTGCTTCATAGCCAATTGATCTCTAAGTTCTTTCAGTGCCTTGTCCCTTCTTTCTCCCGCCTGCTCACAATAAAGATGGCAAGATGTTATATTGCCCAATACAAGTATATATAATATATGTAAGTATGAAACATGACCAATATCCAAAATCGCAACAGTTAACATTGATGCTTTTATAAAATTTCAGTCTCACTTTAATTTTCCCATAGTTGTACACCAGACTATACGATATAAGTTGCATGGACGGTTGGACACAGCCACGAATGCCAAAACCAACATGTGCAAATTATTTACGTGTTAGGCAGGCATAAGTGTCCAACACAATGCAACATCATAATAGTATCCTAACAAAGTTTATACGTTGTAGGCACGAGTGTATGACACGACACGACACAATGTAAGATAAATTAGGGTCTTACAAGAATATAATATATTTTGCAAATTCTTAATTGAACAAAATAGCAGAAGTTTGTGATCATTTTCCTAGCTCAAACTCATAATCACATCAAATTACATCAAATGACCTTCCCCTGATTTTTCATTTACTTTCTTTTTTTACTTTCTTAGCTATTCCAAGCTTGCATTAAGCTCTTCCTTTCTTTCTTTGTTTCTGTTCCCTCTTTTCTCAGTTTCCCTTCTTTCTTTCTTTGCAGTCTTTTTCTTTTTTTTAACCTTATTTTTACTGTATCTCAATTTTTCCTTGTTGATTTATTGTTTTTGCTTAGCTTCTGCTTATTTATTTTATATCATCTTGTTTTCATTATAGTTAATGAAACTTGCACGGTTAAAAATAAAACTTTATGTAAACTGGTTTTTGTGTGCATTAGTTATCACTGTCTTGCATGAACGATGTAGTTATATGTTGCACCTTTAAAGATTCTCAGTTAGCCCCTTTAAGGTGATGGAAAGTATGATATAGGTAATATTTAATGATTCTTTGGTTATTAACAATGTCCAGAACTATTGGATAATCATTGCAAACTGACGGTTACGCTGATTGGGCACTGATTGGGCATGGGTGGCGGTTTAACTGGCCAATTAACATGACCGCTTTGCTCTTTTTCTCTCTTGTGGCTTGAACTGTGTTAACACGGATTACTTTATCACTTTGCTGACGATGGGTATATAGATATCAGTGCTTACAAAATCATAATATTTATTTTTCCTGGGAAGCATAGTACTCTGAAACCTTTAATATCTAGTACATTAGCTATTAGCTGTGGCAGTTTACGGCAAAGTCTGTACACTAAAATGGAAAGGAAAATGTGGAGCTTAAAAAGTAGGTCCCAGTGACTATGAAAATTGGACAAGTAACATTTGTGATGGAAGTTTTTCAAGTGTGATGGTTGGTCAATCAAATATCGCTGAACCAATAAATGGCAGGAAAAGCTTTGCTCTATGAGCACGAATGCTCAATTACAATATCTAACAAAATCAACAAAGAACAGCAGTGTCTATGCATGGATCAGAACTTTACACATTGAACGAGACTTTCCAATGCATGGCTCTATGAGGCATCAGTTAGTAAGAGAATTATAGTTTGGGAAGTTATGTAGAAAATGATCATTTTTTTAAAAAGATTAAATAGGCCTACATACTGCAGAAATTCTGAAAATAAATAATTCGACTCTAAGTGGAAAATTTCACCCCTAAGCAGACTATTTTCTGACTAACATGTATCTTCTGCAATGAAGCAGCTAATGGAGATTCTTCAAAATAACACAACCTATAGAAAAAGCAATAATGTGCTAGATTTTGTGTCCCGGCTCATCTGGCAACAGAAACAATATTATGTGAAGTTCGAAAAATTAGAGAAATGACTTACCCTCTGAACCTTCCGCAACTGGGATCGTGCCTCCTGCAGACAGAACTCTAGCTTCAACACCTTCTTTTTCAGTTCCTGATCCACCCTCCGGTGCTTTTCTAGCTGCGTCATAAATGAAGAACAAAATTAAGTACTAAGAGAAAAACATGGGGAATATTACTTTATCAGACAACATAACCTCATTGGCAACAATGCCAGACAAAGTACCTGTGATTCCAGTTCTTTGGTTTTATGTTTCCAATGTGATGACAAAAATCTGATCTCATCTCTCAACCGTGCAATCTCACCATCCTTGGCATCCAAAAGTTTGTTCATCTTCTCAAGGTTCTTAGGAGATATTTCATCCAAAAGCTTCTTGAGCTCACAATCTTTGTTGACACCAGCTTGTGTGACCGCTTGCATGATCTCCTGCTCTATTCTTAAAACTTCATCTTTCAGTTGTTGTTGTGAAAGCTCTCTTGCTTGAAGATCCTTCTGGAGATGATCTAACTGCTCCCCCAGTTTAGTTACTCGAATTTCATTTTCTTTCAGGGAACTATTTTTCTCATCTAATTCTTTCAACAAAGACAGACATTGAGATTGGGCTGATTGAGCTGATGCAGCACTCGATTCTGCAGTGGCTTGAGTAAATGAAAGCTGTGATCTTAAATCATCCAACTCCTTGAGGTACTGCATATTGTAAGTAACCGTCTTGAGTGCGTAGAAACTAACATCACAATAGAATGATGCACAATAAACCAGCGAAAGCAAAAATGTTCCAAAGTCCAACAAAGGATGTTAGTTACCCCTGCAGATGGTCATCTATTTCTTAATAATATACTTAAGAACACATATAACTGATCATATCGAAGTAAAGAAATTGGTTTGAATTACATGCAAAATAGCTGATTCCAGAATTAAATGTGTCAACTTTTCGTAGTCTTGAAGGCCGGTTTCCCCAGAGATCTTTATCATTAACGCAACCTTCATTTTGCGCACAAGGGTCCTGGTACTACCCAGGTGCGGGATTCTGAGACTTGAAGAGGTCCTCGCATCTGTCGAAATTTCGTAGAGAGACATGTGCTTTAGATTCATCTTCATATATCTTCATAAATCATTTCCGGCCTCCCACGATAAACGATGAGCCAGACTGTAATTAGATACAATTGTGTCCTGCTATCATGAAACTTTCCTCAAATGTCATATGTCTAGCAGTTTAAGGTGCCTGAGGCACTGTTTTCTCTACATGGACATGTCATGGATTTTTGAAATGAGGAAACCTGGCCCATATTAGGTTTATCTTTTTCCAACAAAACAAGAAAAAAGAATGAATCTTTTAATCTATATTTTGATTATATTATGGAAACATCATTCAAGTATGGAAAGAATCATGCCACTAACAGAAATCAATTCTTGGCATCTCAATATCATCGAACTAAAAAGTTACAACATAGCGACTATTTTCACTTTCTCTGCAGAGAATTGTTGAGTCGATTTAAACATTGAAATCCAATATATAGCCACAGGCCCACAAGAAGGTGATGAAGATGATATTCCATTTTCATGCATCACGCCAGAACAATGCTTTTCAACGTAAATGCACGACATAATAGAGAAATCAAAGTGAGGCACTTTTTAATGAACCATTTAAAGCATGTCCATTTTTATTTGATTCGTGAAGTTGATAAGATAGATATTTACTTGATGCCAGAGCTTGTTTCTTCTTCGTTTGTAATTACTGTTATTAAAACCATATTTGCATAGTTGGCCAGACTGTCACAAATGAGACATCAATTGCTACTCTCTGAAATAATTCCATCGCATTCCCCTCATTCCTCACTATATTAGCTATCTTTCCCTGTAATCATCCATATTCTTTCAAAAACCATATTTGCATAGTTGGCCAGACTGTCACGAATGAGACATCAATTGCTACTCTCTGAAATAATTCCATCGCATTCCCCTCATTCCTCACTATATTAGCTATTGTTGGAAACTATTGAATTTTTTCAAGGGGATTTGGGCTCATTTGGTTTTCCCTCCCTTTTTCTTTAGTCCCACATTGGATGGGCAAAAAGACTTGAAGGAGTATATAAAGAGCTTGTTGTGCTTTAGGGGTGTGCCCCTTGGGGTATGGCTCTTTTGTGAAGGGGAGAGGACTTAGTTGAACTTGGGTTCAACACGCGCGCGCCGCCGCCCGCCGTGACGTGCGCGCGGTAATTATATTTTTGGATAAAATAATTATTATTTATATATAATTATTTTAATAAACCAAATTTAAATTTCAAACGGTTTAAATTTACAAATCTAAACGTTTTTTTTAAATCCAGATTTTATTACCGTCTTTAATCCCAGATCTGAATTTAACACGCATTAATTCAGATCCAGAATTAAATCGGTTTAATTATTTTCCGTTACAAATTTTCATTATAAAAGGACATCGTTTGGTTTACTTTTGGGAGGTGCGAAAACTTTCTCTGCCATTTCTTCCTCTGCCTGCGAAATTTCTTCCACTTTTATTCTGTTCTTATTCGATCCCGAGCAGTGTTTTTGTTGTGTGTTGTTCTTCCTCGATCTCTTCCGGTGCAGATTTGATCGATCACAGAGTTTCATCTGGGCTGTTTTTATCCTGGGGACGGCGGGGCTAACTACTGCTTGCACAAATTTGGGCAGAGCCGCGAAACGTCTTAAAGAAAGCGACCTAGTCCGCGACTCAGCCCTTTTTTTTCATTCACTTTGGTAATATCGTTCCACTCTTCTTTCGGTTTTCTTCTGCAACTGTTTTCAACAATTTTAAGACGATCCTTCTGCCATGACTTCTGAAACCGAAACTGTTATTGTTGCCTCTGACCTAAACAAACCCTTCCGCTTTTCTGGATCCCATTTCAAACGTTGGCAACAGAAAATGTTGTTTTTCCTTACCACCAAAACTGTTGCATACGTCTGTAAAACTGAAAAGCCTCTTCTGCTTCTACCCGAAAATCCTTCTGATGCTCAGCTCAAAGAATTCCAAACCTGGGATGATCATGACTTCCTGTGCAAAAACTATATTCTTAATGGTCTTTCTGACGATCTCTATGATTACTATAGTTCTCACAAAACAGCAAAGGAAGTCTGGGAAGCACTGCAGAAGAAGTACGACACAGAGGAGGCTGGCTCAAAGAAATACGCAGTCAGTCGCTACCTGAAGTTCCAGATGACAGACGACAAGTCTGTGGAGGTTCAGTCTCACGAGCTACAGAAGATAGCTCATGAAATTGTTTCTGAAGGTATGACTCTAGATGAACAATTTCAAGTCGCTATACTCATAGACAAGTTACCCCCTGCCTGGAAAGATTTTAAAAATACCCTTAGGCACAAAACTAAGGAATTTTCCTTAGAAAGTTTGATAACCCGTCTTCGGATTGAGGAGGAGGCCCGTAAACAAGACAAAAAGGAAGAAATTAATGCTGTTTCTAACAGTAAGAAATCTGTTATTCTGAAACCTAAAGGTAAATTCATGAAGAATCAGAATCAGAATCGAAATCGATTCAACCAGAACAAAAATGTTCCTAGAACTCAGAATGGACCAAAACCCCCTTCAAAGAATGATTCGGTACAGTTTATATGCTATAACTGTAACAAGCCTGGCCATTTGGCTCGGAACTGTCGGAATAAGCGTCGTCCTGCACCGCAGGCGAACCTTACCGAAGAGGATCTGATTGCAATGATTTCTGAAGTCAATGCAATTGGAGGTACTGAAGGGTGGTGGATAGACACTGGTACCTCGCGCCATGTTTGTTATGATCGTGGACAATTCAAGTCCTATTCTGATACAAAGGACAAGAAAGTGTTGTTGGGAGATTCCCACTCCACTATTGTTGCTGGTATAGGCGATGTAGATTTGAAGTTTACCTCTGGAAAAACTGTAACTCTTAAAGAGGTCATGCATACTCCAGAGATGAGGAAGAATCTGGTTTCGGGCTACCTTCTCAACAAGGCTGGGTTCACTCAAACTATAGGTGCTGATATGTATACCATTGCTAAAAACAATGTTTTTGTTGGGAAAGGGTATGCCACTGATGGTATGTTTAAGTTGAACATTGATATTAATAAAGGTTCAGCTTCTGCTTATATGTTGTGTTCTTTTAATATCTGGCATGCTAGACTCTGTCATGTTAACAAACGCCTTATTAAAAATATGAGTAACTTAGACCTTATTCCTAAATTGTCTTTGGATGACTTTGAGAAATGTGAATTCTGTAGTCAAGCCAAAATAACCAAGACACCACATAAATCTGTTTCAAGAGAATCAGAGCCACTTGATTTAATTCATTCTGACATATGTGAATTTGATGGTGTCTTGACTAGAAATGGAAAAAGATATTTTATAACTTTTATTGATGATTGTTCTGATTATACTGCTGTATATCTAATGAAAAATAAAAGTGATGCATTTGATATGTTTAAATCTTTTGTTACTGAAATTGAAAATCAGTGTAATAAAAAGATAAAGAGATTACGTAGTGATCGAGGAACTGAATATGACTCAACTATTTTTAATGAATTTTATAACTCACATGGTATTATTCATGAGAAGACTGCACCTTATTCTCCTGAAATGAATGGTAAAGCTGAACGAAAAAATAGAACTTTAGCTGAATCTATTGTTGCTATTATGCTTAACTCTGGAGCTGCTTCTCATTGGTGGGGAGAAATTTTATTAACTGCCTGCTATGTGTTTAACATGATTCCTAAATCTAAAAGTAAAATTTCTCCATATGAAGTTTTTAAGAATAAAAAACCAAATCTGTCCTATCTTAAAACTTGGGGATGTTTATCTTATGTTAGGATTCCTGATCCTAAAAGGAGAAAACTTGCTAGTAGAGCTTATGAATGTGTTTTCATTGGTTATGCTGTAAATAGCAAAGCATATAGATTTTATGATTTGAAAGAACACGTTATTATTGAGTCTAATGATGCTGATTTCTTTGAAGATAAGTTTCCTTTTAAATCTAAGAATAGTGGGGGCTCTAGTTCATGTCCTATACCAGACATTAGTCTTCCTGAGTCTGATAAAGGATTAGAAATTGATTCTAGAAAGAGTAAGAGGGCTCGTGTTGCTAAGGACTTTGGTCCTGACTATTACACTTATAACTTAGAAGAAGATCCTAGGAATCTTACCGAGGCCTTATCCTCTTTGGATGCAAATTTATGGCAAGAGGCTATTAATGATGAGATGGACTCTCTAGAGTCTAATAGAACTTGGCATCTAGTTGACTTACCTCCTGGATGTAAATCTATAGGATGTAAGTGGATACTTAAGAAGAAGTTAAAACCTGATGGAACTATTGATAAGTATAAAGCTCGTCTCGTAGCCAAAGGATTTAGACAACGAGAAAACATAGATTTCTTTGATACTTTTTCACCTGTATCTAGAATTACTTCAATTCGTGTACTGTTAGCTATTGTTGCTATACATAATTTAGTAATACACCAAATGGATGTTAAAACAGCCTTTTTAAATGGTGAATTAGAAGAAGAAATCTATATGGATCAACCTGAAGGTTTCGTTGTTCCATGACAAGAAGATAAAGTATGCAAATTAGATAAGTCACTTTATGGCTTGAAACAAGCACATAAGCAATGGCATGAAAAATTTGATAACCTTGTTATTTCTGATGGTTTCAATGTTAATGAAAGTGACAAATGCATATATTATAAATCTGATAATGGTACTTGCACCATTATATGTCTTTATGTTGATGATATGCTGATATTTGGTTCAAACATTCATGTTGTAAACAAAGTTAAAACCATGTTAAGTGCAAACTTTGACATGAAAGATATTGGTGAAGCTAATGTAATCCTTGGAATTAAAATAACTAGGTCTGAACATGGAATTTCTTTGAATCAATCTCATTACGTTGAAAAGATTCTAAAGAAATATAATTATTTTGATCGTAAACCAGCTTGTACTCCTTATGATCCTAGTGTTAAATTGTTCAAGAACACCGGCGACGGTGTTAGACAAACTGAGTATGTGAGCATTATTGGCAGTCTGAGATATGCTGCTGATTGCACTAGACCTGATATAGCTTATGCTGTAGGATTACTATGCAGGTTTACAAGCAGACCTAGTATTGAGCATTGGTATGCTATTGAAAGAGTCATGAGATACCTTAAGAGGACCATGAATCTCGGATTACATTATCAGAAGTTTCCCGCTGTCCTTGAAGGATATAGCGATGCTGATTGGAACACCCTTTCAGATGACTCCAAGGCAACTAGTGGCTATATTTTTAGCATAGCTGGTGGAGCTGTATCTTGGAAATCCAAGAAACAGACTATCTTAGCTCAATCCACCATGGAGTCTGAGATGATTGCACTAGCTTCAGCTAGTGAAGAAGCAGGTTGGCTTAGAAACCTGTTATCAGAACATCCGTTATGGGATAGACCGATACCAGCTATCTTGATCCATTGTGATAGTACTGCAGCTATTGCAAAAATTCAGAACCGTTATTATAACGGAAAAAGGCGACAAATACGTCGTAAGCACAGCACTATTAGAGAGTATATGAACTCTGGAGCTGTGAGAGTGGATCATGTACGTACTGATGATAACTTAGCTGATCCTTTGACGAAAGGATTAGCTCGAGAGAAGGTTTTTAAAACCTCAAAAGGAATGGGACTCATGCCCTTAGAATGATGAGTCACTTGTGATGGAAACCCAACCTATAGACCGGAGATCCCGAGAAATAGGTTCAAAGGGTAATAACAAATCATGAAGTGATATGTGGAGAATCATGCTAGTATAATTATTAGTCCTATTCCAGAAGAATCATATTGAGCATGATATCCTGAAGCGAAAAAAAAAGGATGAGTTTATATTAACTCTTAATGAATTCTATACTCTATGTGGAGTGGGGTACCTAGCTACAGGAGTACTCATGATAGAATCACCTATGTGAATGTGGAAGTGTGGCCGCTTCCTATGAAATTTTGGGCAAAATTATCTAGAGCATTCACTAAACTGGGATACACGTGCAAGGCCGTAAAGCACGGGCTTATGAACAACACCGTGATAAGGTTGTGTGTGTGATGATGTTAGAGATAGAGTTCAAAACTACGAGTTACTCTAGTTAAATCTAAATCATCAACACTATATAAAGGTTCAAGTCGATAGACACCTTTATTTATGCACAAGTCTTATATTATATACTGCTCGATGAAATATACTTTTGTTTTATTTTTAAAAAAAATTCTAGTGGGGGATTGTTGGAAACTATTGAATTTTTTCAAGGGGATTTGGGCTCATTTGGTTTTCCCTCCCTTTTTCTTTAGTCCCACATTGGATGGGCAAAAAGACTTGAAGGAGTATATAAAGAGCTTGTTGTGCTTTAGGGGTGTGCCCCTTGGGGTATGGCTCTTTTGTGAAGGGGAGAGGACTTAGTTGAACTTGGGTTCAACACGCGCGCGCCGCCGCCCGCCGTGACGTGCGCGCGGTAATTATATTTTTGGATAAAATAATTATTATTTATATATAATTATTTTAATAAACCAAATTTAAATTTCAAACGGTTTAAATTTACAAATCTAAACGTTTTTTTTTAAATCCAGATTTTATTACCGTCTTTAATCCCAGATCTGAATTTAACACGCATTAATTCAGATCCAGAATTAAATCGGTTTAATTATTTTCCGTTACAAATTTTCATTATAAAAGGACATCGTTTGGTTTACTTTTGGGAGGTGCGAAAACTTTCTCTGCCATTTCTTCCTCTGCCTGCGAAATTTCTTCCACTTTTATTCTGTTCTTATTCGATCCCGAGCAGTGTTTTTGTTGTGTGTTGTTCTTCCTCGATCTCTTCCGGTGCAGATTTGATCGATCACAGAGTTTCATCTGGGCTGTTTTTATCCTGGGGACGGCGGGGCTAACTACTGCTTGCACAAATTTGGGCAGAGCCGCGAAACGTCTTAAAGAAAGCGACCTAGTCCGCGACTCAGCCCTTTTTTTTTCATTCACTTTGGTAATATCGTTCCACTCTTCTTTCGGTTTTCTTCTGCAACTGTTTTCAACAATTTTAAGACGATCCTTCTGCCATGACTTCTGAAACCGAAACTGTTATTGTTGCCTCTGACCTAAACAAACCCTTCCGCTTTTCTGGATCCCATTTCAAACGTTGGCAACAGAAAATGTTGTTTTTCCTTACCACCAAAACTGTTGCATACGTCTGTAAAACTGAAAAGCCTCTTCTGCTTCTACCCGAAAATCCTTCTGATGCTCAGCTCAAAGAATTCCAAACCTGGGATGATCATGACTTCCTGTGCAAAAACTATATTCTTAATGGTCTTTCTGACGATCTCTATGATTACTATAGTTCTCACAAAACAGCAAAGGAAGTCTGGGAAGCACTGCAGAAGAAGTACGACACAGAGGAGGCTGGCTCAAAGAAATACGCAGTCAGTCGCTACCTGAAGTTCCAGATGACAGACGACAAGTCTGTGGAGGTTCAGTCTCACGAGCTACAGAAGATAGCTCATGAAATTGTTTCTGAAGGTATGACTCTAGATGAACAATTTCAAGTCGCTATACTCATAGACAAGTTACCCCCTGCCTGGAAAGATTTTAAAAATACCCTTAGGCACAAAACTAAGGAATTTTCCTTAGAAAGTTTGATAACCCGTCTTCGGATTGAGGAGGAGGCCCGTAAACAAGACAAAAAGGAAGAAATTAATGCTGTTTCTAACAGTAAGAAATCTGTTATTCTGAAACCTAAAGGTAAATTCATGAAGAATCAGAATCAGAATCGAAATCGATTCAACCAGAACAAAAATGTTCCTAGAACTCAGAATGGACCAAAACCCCCTTCAAAGAATGATTCGGTACAGTTTATATGCTATAACTGTAACAAGCCTGGCCATTTGGCTCGGAACTGTCGGAATAAGCGTCGTCCTGCACCGCAGGCGAACCTTACCGAAGAGGATCTGATTGCAATGATTTCTGAAGTCAATGCAATTGGAGGTACTGAAGGGTGGTGGATAGACACTGGTGCCTCGCGCCATGTTTGTTATGATCGTGGACAATTCAAGTCCTATTCTGATACAAAGGACAAGAAAGTGTTGTTGGGAGATTCCCACTCCACTATTGTTGCTGGTATAGGCGATGTAGATTTGAAGTTTACCTCTGGAAAAACTGTAACTCTTAAAGAGGTCATGCATACTCCAGAGATGAGGAAGAATCTGGTTTCGGGCTACCTTCTCAACAAGGCTGGGTTCACTCAAACTATAGGTGCTGATATGTATACCATTGCTAAAAACAATGTTTTTGTTGGGAAAGGGTATGCCACTGATGGTATGTTTAAGTTGAACATTGATATTAATAAAGGTTCAGCTTCTGCTTATATGTTGTGTTCTTTTAATATCTGGCATGCTAGACTCTGTCATGTTAACAAACGCCTTATTAAAAATATGAGTAACTTAGACCTTATTCCTAAATTGTCTTTGGATGACTTTGAGAAATGTGAATTCTGTAGTCAAGCCAAAATAACCAAGACACCACATAAATCTGTTTCAAGAGAATCAGAGCCACTTGATTTAATTCATTCTGACATATGTGAATTTGATGGTGTCTTGACTAGAAATGGAAAAAGATATTTTATAACTTTTATTGATGATTGTTCTGATTATACTGCTGTATATCTAATGAAAAATAAAAGTGATGCATTTGATATGTTTAAATCTTTTGTTACTGAAATTGAAAATCAGTGTAATAAAAAGATAAAGAGATTACGTAGTGATCGAGGAACTGAATATGACTCAACTATTTTTAATGAATTTTATAACTCACATGGTATTATTCATGAGAAGACTGCACCTTATTCTCCTGAAATGAATGGTAAAGCTGAACGAAAAAATAGAACTTTAGCTGAATCTATTGTTGCTATTATGCTTAACTCTGGAGCTGCTTCTCATTGGTGGGGAGAAATTTTATTAACTGCCTGCTATGTGTTTAACAGGATTCCTAAATCTAAAAGTAAAATTTCTCCATATGAAGTTTTTAAGAATAAAAAACCAAATCTGTCCTATCTTAAAACTTGGGGATGTTTATCTTATGTTAGGATTCCTGATCCTAAAAGGAGAAAACTTGCTAGTAGAGCTTATGAATGTGTTTTCATTGGTTATGCTGTAAATAGCAAAGCATATAGATTTTATGATTTGAAAGAACACGTTATTATTGAGTCTAATGATGCTGATTTCTTTGAAGATAAGTTTCCTTTTAAATCTAAGAATAGTGGGGGCTCTAGTTCATGTCCTATACCAGACATTAGTCTTCCTGAGTCTGATAAAGGATTAGAAATTGATTCTAGAAAGAGTAAGAGGGCTCGTGTTGCTAAGGACTTTGGTCCTGACTATTACACTTATAACTTAGAAGAAGATCCTAGGAATCTTACCGAGGCCTTATCCTCTTTGGATGCAAATTTATGGCAAGAGGCTATTAATGATGAGATGGACTCTCTAGAGTCTAATAGAACTTGGCATCTAGTTGACTTACCTCCTGGATGTAAATCTATAGGATGTAAGTGGATACTTAAGAAGAAGTTAAAACCTGATGGAACTATTGATAAGTATAAAGCTCGTCTCGTAGCCAAAGGATTTAGACAACGAGAAAACATAGATTTCTTTGATACTTTTTCACCTGTATCTAGAATTACTTCAATTCGTGTACTGTTAGCTATTGTTGCTATACATAATTTAGTAATACACCAAATGGATGTTAAAACAGCCTTTTTAAATGGTGAATTAGAAGAAGAAATCTATATGGATCAACCTGAAGGTTTCGTTGTTCCATGACAAGAAGATAAAGTATGCAAATTAGATAAGTCACTTTATGGCTTGAAACAAGCACATAAGCAATGGCATGAAAAATTTGATAACCTTGTTATTTCTGATGGTTTCAATGTTAATGAAAGTGACAAATGCATATATTATAAATCTGATAATGGTACTTGCACCATTATATGTCTTTATGTTGATGATATGCTGATATTTGGTTCAAACATTCATGTTGTAAACAAAGTTAAAACCATGTTAAGTGCAAACTTTGACATGAAAGATATTGGTGAAGCTAATGTAATCCTTGGAATTAAAATAACTAGGTCTGAACATGGAATTTCTTTGAATCAATCTCATTACGTTGAAAAGATTCTAAAGAAATATAATTATTTTGATCGTAAACCAGCTTGTACTCCTTATGATCCTAGTGTTAAATTGTTCAAGAACACCGGCGACGGTGTTAGACAAACTGAGTATGTGAGCATTATTGGCAGTCTGAGATATGCTGCTGATTGCACTAGACCTGATATAGCTTATGCTGTAGGATTACTATGCAGGTTTACAAGCAGACCTAGTATTGAGCATTGGTATGCTATTGAAAGAGTCATGAGATACCTTAAGAGGACCATGAATCTCGGATTACATTATCAGAAGTTTCCCGCTGTCCTTGAAGGATATAGCGATGCTGATTGGAACACCCTTTCAGATGACTCCAAGGCAACTAGTGGCTATATTTTTAGCATAGCTGGTGGAGCTGTATCTTGGAAATCCAAGAAACAGACTATCTTAGCTCAATCCACCATGGAGTCTGAGATGATTGCACTAGCTTCAGCTAGTGAAGAAGCAGGTTGGCTTAGAAACCTGTTATCAGAACATCTGTTATGGGATAGACCGATACCAGCTATCTTGATCCATTGTGATAGTACTGCAGCTATTGCAAAAATTCAGAACCGTTATTATAACGGAAAAAGGCGACAAATACGTCGTAAGCACAGCACTATTAGAGAGTATATGAACTCTGGAGCTGTGAGAGTGGATCATGTACGTACTGATGATAACTTAGCTGATCCTTTGACGAAAGGATTAGCTCGAGAGAAGGTTTTTAAAACCTCAAAAGGAATGGGACTCATGCCCTTAGAATGATGAGTCACTTGTGATGGAAACCCAACCTATAGACCGGAGATCCCGAGAAATAGGTTCAAAGGGTAATAACAAATCATGAAGTGATATGTGGAGAATCATGCTAGTATAATTATTAGTCCTATTCCAGAAGAATCATATTGAGCATGATATCCTGAAGCGAAAAAAAAAGGATGAGTTTATATTAACTCTTAATGAATTCTATACTCTATGTGGAGTGGGGTACCTAGCTACAGGAGTACTCATGATAGAATCACCTATGTGAATGTGGAAGTGTGGCCGCTTCCTATGAAATTTTGGGCAAAATTATCTAGAGCATTCACTAAACTGGGATACACGTGCAAGGCCGTAAAGCACGGGCTTATGAACAACACCGTGATAAGGTTGTGTGTGTGATGATGTTAGAGATAGAGTTCAAAACTACGAGTTACTCTAGTTAAATCTAAATCATCAACACTATATAAAGGTTCAAGTCGATAGACACCTTTATTTATGCACAAGTCTTATATTATATACTGCTCGATGAAATATACTTTTGTTTTATTTTTAAAAAAAATTCTAGTGGGGGATTGTTGGAAACTATTGAATTTTTTCAAGGGGATTTGGGCTCATTTGGTTTTCCCTCCCTTTTTCTTTAGTCCCACATTGGATGGGCAAAAAGACTTGAAGGAGTATATAAAGAGCTTGTTGTGCTTTAGGGGTGTGCCCCTTGGGGTATGGCTCTTTTGTGAAGGGGAGAGGACTTAGTTGAACTTGGGTTCAACACGCGCGCGCGCCGCCGCCGCCGCCCGCCCGCCGGCCGGCCGTGACGTGCGCGCGGTAATTATATTTTTGGATAAAATAATTATTATTTATATATAATTATTTTAATAAACCAAATTTAAATTTCAAACGGTTTAAATTTACAAATCTAAACGTTTTTTTAATCCAGATTTTATTACCGTCTTTAATCCCAGATCTGAATTTAACACGCATTAATTCAGATCCAGAATTAAATCGGTTTAATTATTTTCCGTTACAAATTTTCATTATAAAAGGACATCGTTTGGTTTACTTTTGGGAGGTGCGAAAATTTTCTCTGTCATTTCTTCCTCTGCCTGCGAAATTTCTTCCACTTTTATTCTGTTCTTATTCGATCCCGAGCAGTGTTTTTGTTGTGTGTTGTTCTTCCTCGATCTCTTCCGGTGCAGATTTGATCGATCACAGAGTTTCATCTGGGCTGTTTTTATCCTGAGGACGGCGGGGCTAACTACTGCTTGCACAAATTTGGGCAGAGCCGCGAAACGTCTTAAAGAAAGCGACCTAGTCCGCGACTCAGCCTTTTTTTTTTTTGCATTCACTTTGGTAAATATCGTTCCACTCTTCTTTCGGTTTTCTTCTGCAACTGTTTTCAACAGCTATCTTTCCCTGTAATCATCCATATTCTTTCAAAAAATTAATTGACTATTTTGCACCTTTAAGACTTGTTTTATGCTCGACTTGTTGTTTTCCAATCGCAACAGATATATAAATAGCGGAGAATGCATTCTATTAGACCAAAATATATGTTCAATAACCATCTCTCCATTGAACCAATGTTTTATACTGAGGACCTACATCAAAAACATATTCTGGTTATATATCTATATTCTGTTGACAACTCAAAGCAGTCTACTATGTTCTCTAGTAAACCAGAATTATCTTTAATACATTAATTTATAAGCAGAAACCCAAAACAGTGCATATGTTCCTGTTTCATCTTATCAAACGTTCATCCAGAATTTGTTGAGAGACTCACTCTTCAGTCATAAATTTATGCCATTTTACACAAATCACAGAGTTCTTCACATTTTCAGAACTAATTCTAGATCCTAAGCGTTCTTATCAAAAGGAAATATCTCTAGATGCCGGTATATAAACATCTACACATTTTTTAAAAGAAAAATTACTTAAAAGGATAGAAACTTTTCGGATTTCTATTTACTTTTACATTTGATCATAATTGGAAACAATAAATGGATTAACAAATTATTCAGATATTATTAATTCAAGCGGTCCTATAGATGGCAATAGGACTCTAAATTAGTGTGGGAATAGACATTGATAGACTCACTATATAAGAATTTACAGAATAGGGATATCTAGTTAGGATCATTATTGTTATGTGCTATGGTTTAAGGTATCATTTGCTTTGCATTGTGTTAATATTTTGAGAATATCCAAAAAAGTGCCAGATGAAGTAGATACTAGATAACTAGTAGTAGTAGTTTTAAAGAATCAATAAATGCAGAGGTGGTTGGTGTTGAAAATAAGGTGCAAAATCTATATGTCCTAGATTAACAGGACCATATGTATATGCATCGGCATCATACATCTCATGCCCATGGTGTTCTCCAGCTTCATGGGGCACC
Source organism: Scilla litardierei (assembly GCA_030789695.1). Classification (NCBI taxonomy): domain Eukaryota; kingdom Viridiplantae; phylum Streptophyta; class Magnoliopsida; order Asparagales; family Asparagaceae; genus Scilla; species Scilla litardierei. The sequence goes on from CM061132.1 coordinate 166,702,460, forward strand.
AGACGCCTGGTGGTTAAGGTCCAGACGTCTGGCATGGTAGCCGTGTCACCCAAGTTTTGGGCCATCAGATGTCTGGTGCTTTCTAACCAGACATCTAACCTACTGCCAGGTGTCTGGGTGGTCTTCACCAGACAATTGATCAGTGGCCACCCAAATGCCTCCAACATACTGGTAACAATGCCACTTGTTCAAGGATTTTTCAATGCATTTGGAGTTCATCTCCCAGACGATTGAACAGGGGGGGTCAGATGTTTGAAAGAAGAGCTCCAAACACCTGACGGGTACTGACATAGTTTCCTTCTTCTTGCATATGTCTGGAGGTCATTTTCCAGACGTCTGACCCATGGCCATACGTCTGGGATAAAACCTCCAGACGTATAATCGCCGGCTGCTTTGTTATTTTGAAACGGATCTGTGACCATTGGATTGAGCGGTTGCTCAATCCAATGGCCACTATGTTTGCATCTCATGGGGGGTATTTAAGGCCCAGCCTTGGAATGTTAGGTTAATGCTTTCAAGAGAGCTTTGAAGAACTTGAAGCTAGGTAATTGAGCATTGATTTGAGAGAGATTTGAAGAGATCTTAGAAGAGATTAGAACCGAAGTAGAGAAAGAGTAGGCCTTTTGGGATTGCTTGGGTCTTCTTTGTTATCTCTTTTCTTCATCTGTGTTAGTTGATAGTGGGGGCTTGGAGGTTTATCCAAGTTATTATTATTACTCGCCTGAGGGTGAAGAAGAAGTCGGTGCAAAAGCTTATATTCTACTATCAAAAAGTGGATCGTATCGGATGTTGGAGTAGGTCAAAGATTGATTGAACCAGGATAATTGATTTGCCTCATTTACTTTCAATTTTTGTTAAGTGTTGTTTTTTTGTTTGCTTTCTTTGCTCCTGCAAGATCCGGATTGGGTGAGATTGTTCGTTGTTGTGATGCTCTAGTTTTTATGAATCCTACTTCCTAGCTAGCTGTAGGATTGTCCAATTGCGTCCATCAGCCCAATTGGTTTTGCTCTCTTGGGATTTTCCCCAAAAGGTCTCATACGAATAGAAATTCTTGGCCTATTACAAACCCAAGACCACCATTCTCACAACCGATGTGGGACTATGTTCACATCCCAACAGAAAGAACATCAAATATTGTTGAATTAGTGGCAACTTTTAGTCTTTAACATACAAGTGGAAACTGTTGAAATAATATGATGATAGCAGTAATCGGTATGTTTGATATCATTAACTTTGACTCTAAGAGTATATACTCCTAACACAATGAAGGTTTCATTAAAAAAAGATAATATATAGTAATGTTTGGTTTGATTAGAACATGAATTCCTAGCAAAGCATTTAGAAGATTCCATGGCACGCTGGCTAATGGAATGTTCAAATATACTATAATATAAGAAGGATTGCAACTCTAAATGCAACTGTGCTGGTTGGTAGGGAAATAACATGATTTTGTTTGGATCATCAGTAATTATGTCCTTGAGAAACAGTATACCACATAAGATTTATCAACAATTTTCCTTCAAAAGATATTTTTGAGTATTTAACACTCTCTTTTGCTCCCTAATCCATCAGCATTTATTCTAATTTGATTTCTCTTTCTCTTTCATACACCATATACTTCTAATAGTTCCTACTATTCGCGGAACAAAAGAGTGGTTACACTACACACATTAAACTACTCCTATCATGGAAATACATCATGACATAATGTTTACATATTAATAAAAAAGGTGTTCTAATTTGATTTCTCTTTCTCTTTCATACACCATATACTTCTAATAGTTCCTACTATTCGCGGAACAAAAGAGTGGTTACACTACACACATTAAACTACTCCTATCATGGAAATACATCATGACATAATGTTTACATATTAATAAAAAAGGTGTCATGATGAATGCTGAGGATTTGCCTAAGTAGAATGGTGCCTATTGTGCAAATACATAATGGAAGAACTGGATGGGGCCAAAATTTGAACTAGATCATAAAGATAAAGGCAACACTCAAGCCAACAAAAAGGCAAGAATCTGTTCTGCAAGCTAATTTATTCATTCAAAAAGTACCTCTCAAGATGCCTTTTAAGGAAACTGATATGAAAGATAGTAGTTGAACTCTAAGTTCTGAACAAAAAAACAGTGTGGGGTTATTATTGCAAAACACATCAACTAAAGCAAACAAAGATTCAATTCTCACAATGAGTTTAACCCAAAAGGCACCCTTTTAAGAAAAGCATCAGATCTAAACAGCTAGATCATAAAGATAAAGTCAACATCGTACCAAGAAAAATAGTAAGCATATATGTAGCAGAATCAAAACAGTCCATAAAGATTCGACACAAAAGAATCAAGAAATATAGGCACCTCCTCACGACTCGAACTTGAAGCCAGCAACTGCTTACTCCTCTCTTCCAAGCACATCTGCAATTTTCCAACTTCCTCTTCCATGCTCTTTGCCTTCATCTCGGCCACCTACAAAACACCCCCAATCAACTTCATACATCATAACCAACCTCAACTCCAAAAATCAATTTTTTTAAAAAACATATCGAAATTTAACCTTTCTCGACTGGGATTCTCGGATATAGGATTCTTCTTGCGATGCCAACCGATTTCGCACATCTTTTAGCTCTGCTGCCAACGAAACCACGTTCTTTCGAAAGCTCAGCTTCTTCTCTGTGAGATCCTTGAGCAACGGATCCAATTCTAGTGATGCCGATGAGAACGAAGAAGAAGAAGAAGAAGAAGCTTCCTTCTGTTTAGCCGACATCAGCAGTCCAACAAAACCCCAAATAAAAAACTTCCCTAGTCCAATGATCCAAGCAACAGAGCCCACAAAATTTGCAACAAATGATCAAATACTAGTACTTAATTTGACGCTGATATCTCCAATTTCCAGATTTCTTATACGAAAACCCTAGAGACCAGTCGAGCATTGAAAGCTGATTAATTTACTACGGAAATCAACTTGCTTAAGCGCTGTGCATTCAATTTCCAGGTCAACCGCAAACCTTTAACTGTACATAAATAAATAAATAAAACAAAATAAAATTAGTAAATAAAAAACATCAGCATTTACTCGCATTCACAATCTAGAAAATACGAGAAGCGTAATCAGACAGCCAACCAGAAGACAGGATTTTAATTTAATTTTCCTTTAAAATGAGGGCCACGTAATTTGAAATTTTGAAAGCGAAACTGACAGTATGCTTCACATGAGACATCACAAGAATAGCGTTTCCTCAACTAACCTCAGGTCTGTCCAAAAAAACGACTTCCGGCGGTAAGCTAGCCCTCAAGATCTCTTCTATTATATCCGACGACAGCAGGGGAAGAGAAATGGCCGAATTCAAAAACTCCGATCACCAACAAGATCCAAATCCCTACCGAAAAATAAAATGAAAGAGAGAGAGAGAGAGAGACGATCTCTTCAGCTTCGATCTAGATGAATCTCATCCATTCTTCTGCGGTCAGCCGAAATTGACGAGATCGAATCGGCGGCAGCTGCTGCCATTTTTCAGCTAATTAGGGGTTTTCGAGCTCGAAATGGGGTGGAGGGAGGTATATTTTTTTCGTCGTCGTCGTTGTTTGCTATTTTTGGAAGGGAGAAACAGGAACAGACAGCGGCGGATTCATTGGGGATGGGTATTAAATAGAGAAATGAATTTGAGCGCAATATTTTGAAATGGCGAGAATCTGTACGATGCTAAAGATTCGGTTTTTTTCTTGTGAACCGGCTCGATGTTGCTTTCAATTTTTTACCTAAGCGCGCCAAAATTTGGAATTTTTAGGATGAGGTGTGATTATTGGCTCGATGTTGCTGTACACCTGGAGGATTATTGGCCGTTGGATGCAGTTGGGACGATGATAACGGCGATGCGATGCCCTTAGATTTGGGGATTTGGAAATTTGGAAACAAATGGGCCACGTGAGGCGTGATGGCTGTACGCAATTTTTTAGCTAAGAACGTGTCGGACGAGCCTCGATCATGCGTCTCTCAGGCCTGTTTTTTTGCATCCAAGGAGTTGGTAAAGTTGGAATTGGCGCTATTTATGTAATTTTCAATTCAATTTTTTCATTTCTTGTTCTTTTGCTTAAACGTTCAACTGGAAAAGTTTACCTACGTGGCACTTGAATTGACTAGTTTTAGGAAAGTTTGTATTCCAACAATTTTGTTGGGAAAGTTGTGGATTCCACAATTTTGTGGGTCCCACTATTACATCTCTCTCTCTCTCTGCTCTCCAACTCACCAACTTTCCACTTTCTTATTGCAACTTTCCAAACCCAAAAGAACACAAGAAAGGTGAGTGGACCCCACTTTACTTTCCATACAGCTTTCCACCTAAAAGAACACAAAACTCCATTTTCTCTCTCATCAGATTCCACAACTCCCCAACTTTCCCATTTCAACTTTTCAGCAAAAGAATAGGCCATCATCAGAAAAGAGCAGAAAATATCATCTTAGCAATTGCTCGTTGGCTAAATACACGGTGTTTTGGTACATATGATTGAGAAACCCATAGCTATTTAAATGATCAACTATAAAATGAATAAATAAATGATAGGAATGGGGCCCTAATTTAAAAAAAAATTTACTCTGTAATTATCCGACTTCATAGTCAATTAGTCATCCTGACATACTGCAGCAATTAAGAACATGGTGGGCCATAGCCAATGCACAAAAAGGTCAACAAGTTCAAGTCTTGATTAGGACCAGATTTGTAATTTTGTTATTGGAATAATTTTGTAAGATTATTGATAACAAACTTGTTGGCATATACAAATGGAAAAACGCTAACTTGGGTTTTACATTATATTACTAATTTTATCATGCTTTTGATTCATCATTGTTAATTCTTATTTTTTTATATAAACAAACATAGACTAATGGGATTGCTATGATATGCTCTCATGTATTAAGCATTTTGATGTGGAAGTTCATGCTCAATGTGATGTTCCATGCTTTAGTTATATATGAATGCATCCATCCTATTATATGAATTATTTCTTTATTTGTTCAACGGTAAACAACAATTCATGGGTTGGCCGACTTTGCATATGTTCTTTCTTAAGATATTGGAGAGAACTAATTCTAAGAAATAAAAGAAAACAAGTTATCGGGGAATAACTCCGAACCAAACAAGAACAGTTGCTAAATCAAGGAGAGCACTTGTTTGAAGACAGGAGTTCCAGCGATGCGATACACAGAGGATTGGAGGACAAATTGAAGTTTTCCACGCTCAAATCGGAGAGAGAGGGAGGATGAACTCTCAATTTGGCATTGTTGTAATTCATCGTTTTCCGGGATGAGAAGTATCACCTGAAACACAGCGGAACAGAGGAGCGACGCTCGATTACCTCTTGATTTTCTTCTGTGTTTGTGTTGGGAGAGCGAGAAACGTTGTAATCCAATTGATTGTGTTCTCACAGCCTCTAAGGGTTTCTTTTTTGCAGTAATTAATGCATAGAAAGTTGGTTAACGTTGAAAACATAACGCACAGATTTCAAAGGTTGATTAGTTTCACAAACTATTTGCATTGGGAGCCCTAAACTTCTGCAAATTGCAATTATCCATACATGCTAATTTAGTTTACATAAAACCCATTAGTTAATATTATAATTACGATTTACCCCCTGGGTTAAAACCCCGTGGCAATACCTGACTTCTCCGGCCAAGAGCTTCTCTATTTGATTATTACGCAAACACCAAAGATTAATTGGGTTAAAACTTGCGCTTTTTATACGAGTGAAGAAGCTTCATAAACATTGAAGAATTCTATGTCTAGTAAATAGCCAAAGAAGAGTTAGTGATCAGATTTGGCCCTATGGATGTAGAGAAAACCTTCAACTCCATCTCTAATCTAAAGCGGAGTGGAACGGTTAGGGAATATTTGGGAGAGTTTGAACAAATTACGGGATTGTTTAAAAAATTGACGGACGGAAGAATAACCATTTTCAAGCATGGCAGTAGTTTTAGTTGATATTACGATTATCATTTTTTTTCCCAATCTCCCTTAAATTCTGCGGTTTAAGTATATTTATGCATCACCACATCAATATATTAGTTCATATTGCTGTATAAATCAACCCAATCAATCCGTGTTTGAAGGACTCGGGCCTTCAAACTGAATTCATATATATCTTTTATGTTTGGTAAGAAGCCGAGGCTTGAATGTTGAGGGTTAATTAAGAAAGGTTGGTGTCAACAACAGATATATTTGTAGAAATTGAACAAGTGACCTGAAACTAGGAAACATTATGTGAAATTCATACAAACAAAAACAAACAGATGGCCAAGGGCTATGAATTAAATTACGCTAATGTACTTTCTTCAATTTCACGTACTATCATTTTGTAGAATAATTACCAGCAGCTGACAAATTTACTTATTTTTTTAAAGTAATTCGGGTCTCATTTGTTATTACGTGGACCTACATTTGATAAAAAGCTTGCATGTATACCAACAAAAACGTAACAAAATTGTCAACAAGTGTTATTTTTAAATACAAAAATCATACAAGGATTGTTATGTTAAAATTGAAGCAGATACAAGGATGTTTACTCAGGACTGGGTCCAAACATTATGCCCGGAGAACTACCCCGTTGGCTATAGCATAGAACTGAACCGGAGTCTCCAATCGATTAGCATGCTCTCTCAACTAGATGGTCAACAAATACAAGGATGCAAGATTTGCGGCGTCTCAACCAACAGATCAACGAAGAAGCATCGAAAGATCAGTGGAGAGAGATACCCAACTCGTGCTCAAACAATTCAAACCCTTCCACGACGCCAACATACACGACAACCCTCAAAGCAGTAGCCTCTACGACATCATTTACACATCAAAATGAACTGACACGGCGTGAGAAAAGGATCATAACCCTCGAGACTCGAATGATTATGTCAAAAGCAGCCGTATCAACCAAGGGCCGAAGCATGAACATATGAGATATACTTACAAGGAATAAAAAGAATAATAAGACAAGCAATTGCTCAAGATCTATCCTGAAGCAGCCTTTGAACAAACTACTGGAAACATCTAGACATTTCTGCAGACAGCAACTTCCTCGATGTTGGGGCTGGGGGTGCCAGCCCAGGTATGTCTCTGATGCTCTTGTTATTTGGGTGTACAATCTACGTTTTATAGAAAAGATATTAGAGGAAAATCTATACATGGACAGATACGTGCACAAAACGGAGAACGAGAGAGAACCTACCTTCACGACAATGATTGCGATAACGCCGCAGACTATTATAAACAAGAAGAACATGATGAATTTATCGCACGCCACCTGAAAGCAAGCAGTTTGGGGTTTTATTATGGCCAGTTTATTGAGAGGAGACAACTAAGATGAATTGCAAGGGCAGAGTCGAGGAGTTACCAACCTGCCTGCCTATCTCCTTCACCAGCTGGGTGGCCTTTTTGATGGAAAAATGAACGGTATCCAGATCATTGACAATGCGGCCCATCTGTTCAGTCTGCATACTTAAAAAGGTCAAGGCTCAGGAGGTGTAGAACTAGAAAATAAACGGCGAACAAAAGATTTCCTCAAATCCATAATTATCACCAAGCCAATGTATTGAGCTAAGCAACTTGAGTTAGGTCTCTTGAGAAATGTGCAAGAGATCGGGCTAAACTTCATCAAGTTAAATCTCATGCTGAAGTCAGCTCATTTCATGTGACTGTTAGATGCTACTTAAATCAAAAGGCACAAGTTGATTTAGTACACAACTAATGTGTACATGATACATTTCAGATCTGGATCTGAAGTATATATGAGATTTTTGTGGGTTTTGTGGTGGAAAAGAAGGATTTTTATTGAATGGAAACTGAAAATAACAACTAGCCGATTCAAGAGAAGGCCACTCTCCTAGCTTTCGATTCAAGATCAAAGCCTAAGCTCCCAACTAGTTGTCTGTGGACAATTTATCTAGGGTTTTCTTCAACAATTTTCAGCATCCCTCCTCCCTAGCCGACCCTAACTATAAATAAAAGAGAATTACAGACTAAACAATTTACGAAAAACCCCCATACTTTCTGAAATTGCAAAAATGCCCATTGTTGGCCGAAACTTCCACAAAACGCATCATTACTCTGCCCCCGAAACCCCACCTTGTCCTCAAGGTGGTGCATGAAGTGCGCGGATGGGCTACTCCACATGCAGGTGCTCTCGATCCTCCTCCTCGCCAGCTTCCAGCATTATCACGTTTCCCTAATCATCTTCATCATTTACGATAAAATCTGTAGTGTACGGTCACCACATCTATACACCCTGGAAAGAACTTCTCGTCGTATTTGAAGCACAGACCATTGGCACGTTTATCACAGACCTCGGCCTCTGTCATCCGTCGCGTATGCCCCTCAAGTTGTGGCTCTACTCCCTTATTCGTGCTAACTGGTGCTCCTCTTATGGCTGTGGGCGCCTTCTGTCCCCCTCCAGGCGCATGTTCCTTGAAAGCAAATCCTCCCCAAGCTCCGTGTGGCTTTCGCTCCTGGTCCAATATGCCATCCACAATCCTTACCAGACTCATGCAAGCTCGCAAACTCGTCGGTCTATGTGCACTCACATCTAATCTGATAGTCGGCATCAATCCCTTCATGAAATTTTCCTCCAGCGACTCTTTCGACATGCCACTGATCCGGCTCACCAGTATCTCAAACTTCTTAATATACTCTCCCTCACTGGTCCATCCTGCCTGAAAGCATACAATCTCTCAAATGCATTGCTCGCCTGGACCTCCCTAAATCGTTCCATCAAGAGCGCCGTAAACTCCTCTTAAGTGTGAAAAGGATGGTCATGTTGCGTCCAACGATACAACGACAACGCATCCCCTTCCAAGCAGACCCCGACGGTCCTAAGCCACTCCTCCTCAAGTACCTTAGTTATCTCAAAATATCTCTCGATCCTGTACAGCCACGAATCAATGTCCTCTCATTCGAACACGGACATCTTCAGCTTCCTGATACGGGTTTCCGCAGAAAACCCTCATGGCGCTCCTCTCCCTGGTGGATAGTCCGGCCGCCGAAATGAGGGATGGCGTGGTGCCCCACATCCAGGGTCTACATCTCTCCTGTTCCACTCTCCTTATTCCATGTCTTCCCCTCCTCCATCACCGTAGTGCCAACAATCAGCCTCATGGTCCCTGTCGTGATCCTCATATCCCAACTCATGTCTCAGAGGCCCTTCCTCGTAGAAATCAGCTTCCCAGTTATCGCGAAGCCCATCAAACATCTCACCCCGCCCCGCATATTGTCCAACACCAGCCCAATGGGCCACCCGAGGCTCAACTTGCGCTGAGCGGCCCTAATCCTGTCGCTGAGGGCCTGGGTGGGCCGCCAGGCCCTCCTGTTGTTTCCGACGGGCTGCCAGGGCGCTCGCAGTGCCCTGGCGATTCGTCGGGACACCCTGCGTGTCCTGGCGGCCTCGACAGGGCAAGGCATTGCCCTGGTGAGCAGCCAGGGCATCGCGGGCTTGCCAGGGCATCGTGCGGCACCTGGCGGGTCGCCAGGGTGCCGCGGGTGCCCTGGCGGGCAGCTGGGGACCCGCGGTCCCCCCGGAAGCCCGTCGCACCTCTTCGTATTCCCCTTCGCCCTCCAGGATGTCGTGGAGCCCTTGTCGCGCTTCTTCACCTTCGTGGGAGTCGAGATCTTCGTCATCCGTCACTTGATCCGCATCCGAGAGAAGCCCTTCGCGGATCGGATCCATCTTCTCCTTCCCTTTATCTAAAGCTCCCCCCCTTCCCCAGATCTAGGGTTTCGGTTTGTGGTGGATCTCTTTGCCTCATCAATGCATCGATCTTCATATTTGTTTGCCTTAAGGCCTCCATGAGTTGAGAAAATCTCTGATCCATCTCGGCCCTTTGTTCTTCCACCAGCTTCGTTAGTCCTTGGATGTCACCTTCAACCTTCTCTTCCAACGCCACCATCTTGTCTTTCGCTCTTGTGGTCGCCATGTATCGACAGCTCTGATACCACTTTGATACGTTTGAGATCTGGATCTGAAGTAGCAAAGAGATTTTTGTGGGTTTAGGGAGTGGAAAAGAGGGATTTTTATTGAATGGTAACTGAAAATAACAAGATAACTAGCCTCGATTCCAGAGGAGGCCGCTCTCCTAGCGTTAGATTCGAGATCAAAGCCTAAGATCTCCAACTAGTTGTCCATGAACAATTTTATCTAGGGTTTTCTTCAACAATTTTCAGCATCCCTCCCCCTAGCCAGCCCCAGCTATAAGTAAAAGAGAGATACAAATCTGAACAATTTACGGAAAAAAACCCCATACTTTCTGAAATTGCAAAATGCCCCTAGTGGGCCGAAACTTCCCCAAAACGCATCAGTAGATCAATAATAATGATATAAACAACTCCTCAAAAAAATATAAAGGTTTAACAAAATCAGGAAGATTTAAACAAAATAGCAGGCATTGAGTACATATTGAGTACACAGCTAAGAACCTAAGCAAAAGTCCAGCTGCAATAGTAACCCTCAGCCAGCCACTGGATAAGCTGTGAATTAAAGTCTTAGAATAGAAGGCCGAGTTTCTCAGGAGTGTAACCAGGGTAAGTTGCCTACATGAAATAGCCATAAATATATTGAGAGTAAATTACATAGCTGTATCCACTTACTTGGCCCTTTAACGTAGTAGCAGTTTGAGCTCCTACTTCGATTGTTTGCTCAACAACCTAACAGGAACTCGCATTAGAACCGCAACACGGAGTAATATAAACAAGAAAATCCACAAGGTTAGCAGAATACCATTTTTGATCGTTCAATAACTTGATCGGTCTCATCCAATGTCTTCGTTCCAGCATTTATAAGTTCTTGGTTAGACATTGCTACACAGGAGAGGGGAAACAGTAGTAAGAAATAGAAAAGGAAAGAAAAAAACCAATTCAGGGCTATCGAAAAGACGTTCAAACGTAAAAATAAGATGAGAGACACAAGAAGAGAACTTTCCATGAAAATGCAAGCAATGTTTTCCAACATGCATAAATTGTTGTGATATGATTCCCCGGATTTGGTTTTGGATGATGAGCAAACATAAATAATGTATACTAACTTATTTGTGAGCGCAGTTATGGAGATCGTCGCCAAAAGAATACGAACATCAAAAGCGACGCCTCAAGACTTCTCAATACGCGTGATCGTGTGCCTGGAGCTTCATTGAAGCTCAAGGAGTTTTATCGAAGTCAAGATTGAAGATTGAAGCTTTGAAGACGGCTTGTAAGGTTTAATTTATAGTCTTCTAGCTTCATAGATTAGAATGTTAAGCCTTGAGTAGGACTTACTTTATAATCTTCATTTCGCTCATATCTTAGAGCTAGGATATTCATAGAAGCCATTAGAAACTTTCCCGAAGCCTATCGCTTCTTCCCTCGGCTTCGAGTGCATGTTAGTTGCTTCAAGAAGAGTCACCAACCGACTAGATGACGATCTAGTCAGTCGGCAACTATACTTGAACCGACTAGTTTGCCTCGCTTTATTCAGCTCTTTCTATGACTACAGTTAGTCGGTCAAAGAAGAGGCACCGACCGACTAGATGACGATCTAGTCGGTCAGGAGTCCTTCTCAGACCGACTAGTTGTGTACAGTCATTTTCAGCCTAAGCTATTGTTTCGAGTTAGTCGGTCAAAGAACGTTTGTCGACCGACTAGTTGAGAAACTAGTCGGTCAGCATTTGTTCTTAAACCGACTAAATCTATTTGAAGTCGGCATATTCTATTTCGACGTTAGTCGGTCAAAGATCATTCACCGACCGACTAGTTGTGAAACTAGTCGGTCGGCAAGTCTTCTTAGACCGACTAGTTGTCTTTGCCTGTACTTCGATCGTTTGGCTGTTCAACCGTTAGTCGGTCTACGTTGTATCACCGACCGACTAGTTGATAAACTAGTCGGTCAGTGATCCTTCTTTGACCGACTAGTCTGGTTTAGAATAGAGCCGTTGGGATCTTTTCCAACACGATTTTCCTTGCCTCTATAAATACAAACCTGATTCGTTTGAGGCAAGGTTAGAGGTCCTATTTCCAAGCAATTTCAGACCTAAGAGAAGAGCTCTCCCAAGCTATTTCAAAGCTCTCTCTCCCTCACAAGAATCTCTCCCTCAACACCTTGAGCCCTAATTCCTCAAGAGAGATTCTCTCCATTGTGAGCTTCTCAAGCCAAGAGCTTGATTCAAGTCACCATACTCCACCCTAGTCTTCCTTTGCTGGTCATCTTCTTGAAGCTATGGTTTGGTGACATCCTCTTCCTCAAAATCCATCATTTGCCCTAATTTGGTAAGTATACTCAAGGCATAGGATTTTGTAAGGTAAGAGTTTATTTCATTTCAATCGTATTTGAATTGTGTCTCTCGGTTGTGAGAGAGGTTGTGATCCCGGTTTGTGGGAGTCACATGTCTTTTGTATGATTTGACTTGTGAAGGTTTTTCACAAGTATTTCATAGTGGAAATCTTGAGTTAGGGTTGCTAACTCAAGTATCCGGAGGGGGATCCGGGTGGTTGGGACGTAGGATCATCGGGAACAAGTCGGGGAGACTTGGGTGGATCCGAACCCAGTAATATTGTTTGTTTGCGTTTGTTTTAATTCTTGTTGATAGTTGTTTAATTCCGCATTGTCGTTTGTTTCTTGCACAATAATTAGGAATAACTATCTTGATTATTTTAAGTACTATTCACCCCCCCTTAGTACGTGTGCAGTAGCTACCACATGGCACTACAATTGGTATCAGAGCCAAGGTTAAAGCTACAAGTTCAAAGCTATGACGAACAACGACTACAACGTCTTCAAGAACCGCGATGGAGCTTCTTCTGTTATGGAAGGACTATCCTCCGTCAGGCCTCCACACTTCAACGGTACCAACTACGGGTACTGGAAATGCCGGATGCAAATTTTCCTCCGGAGCGCTTCACTATGGAGAGCCACCATGACGGAGTATGTCGAGCCTTCCGAAGAAGATTTCGCGAAGTGGACCCCGCGGAGGTCGTCGCGGAAGTAGCCAATGCCAAGGCAATGAATGCCTTGAATTGTGCGTTGGAGCCCGAGGACTTCAACAAGATATGCACATGTAAGAGTGCATATCAAATATGGAACCAACTCCTCATATTGCACGAAGGATCGAGTACGGTAAAAGATTCTAAACTCGTCGTTGCTAATAAAGAATTTGAGTTATTTCATATGGAGCAGGGTGAAACCATGAAGGATTATTGCGCTCGCTTCGTGGATATATCAAACGACTTGGAAGCTCTTGGGAAGACCTACACCCAAAAGGAGAAAGTCTCGAAGATAATCGATGGACTTCCTTCTTGTTGGGAGAAGCGTACCTTCGCCATCGAGGAAGGTAATGACATGAATAAATATACCGTAGTACAACTAATGGGTACCTTGTTGTCTTATGAGGTACGCAAGGATAGTAAGATCCAGATGAGGGAAAAGATGAAGGCGTACTTGAAGCAAGACGAGCCAAAGAAAAAGGCAATTGCATTCAAGGCCGCTCCATCTACCGATGATGAAGATTCGGACGAAGAAGCGGACGAAGAATTGGACATGGAAGCATTGGCCAATATGGCAAAGAAATTCATCCGATTCTTCCGACAAGGTAAGTTGAATCGTAAATCAAAATTTATTTCGACTAATGCTTCTACTCCCGTGTGTTATAAATGCAATAAGCCAGGACATATCAAGCCGGATTGTCCTCTCTACAAACATAAGGGGAAGTGGAAGGCATCCAAGCACGACAAGTCGAGAAAGAACAAGAAAGGACTTGTAGGTACCTTCACCGACTCCGACTCCTCAAGTGGAGAGTCGGACGATGAAAGAGTGGAGATTGCACACACATGCTTTATGGGAAAAGAGGATTGTGATGAAGAGACTTCCTCCGATGGAAGCGGGGATGGAAGCGAGGATGAAGGCGAAGAGGTAACCAATGATGAACTTAGAATAGCCAATGAACAAATATGGAATAAGTTTTCTAATATGGCTACTAAGTTTATGAAGACTAAAAATGAATTAGATAGTCTTAAAAACTCGCCTAAGCCTTTCATCGTCAACGACACCGTTGTTGATGGGTTGAGAAATGAGATTGAAAATCTCAAGTCTCAACTTGAGCATGTTCATATCGAGGATTCGGATGAACATGTGATAGCGGATTTGACGTCTCAAATCTCAACTTTGAGTATTGAGAATAAAAATCTCAAGTCACGTGTTTGTGCACTCGCATCGCAAGTGTCCACTTTGGATGCTTCTTTGCATTCTCACCGAGAAGCATGAGAGCACATTAGGCCGAATTCATGAATTCAACAAAGGTAAGGGCAAGTTGGATAATATCCTAAATGAATTACCTCCGGCCAATCATCACATTGGTTTGGAGTATAAGATGGGAGAGTCGTCCAAATCGTCCGCCACCTTTGTTAGGCCATCTTCCGATGCTTCTACTAGTGGAAGTAAACACGTCATGGGTAGATCTTCTACCAATGGTGCTTCCGCTAGGAACACGCCCCCATTTGGAAAGAAACCCACTTTGGGTGGACCTCCAAAGAAGGGTCATGCTTACAAGTATACCATGCCACGTAGGAACACACATCCTACCCCCACATGTTAGCACAAATGATGATTTTTATGCTCCGCACCCACGAGCACGTGCACACCATGTGAGACACACTCATGCACGTGTTCCTCCACATCCATATGTTCATCCTCATTCTCATATGAATAATTATCGTCATGCACCATTGCATCGCATGCCATATGCTTACCCACGTCATGCATCACATAGAAATCAACAACGTATGTATGTTCCCAATAGGATTAGGACTCCCAAGACATATACACTATTTGGGGTCCGAAGAACACAAGCATGCATAATAAGAATTTGTATGTGAAATCGTTTATTAATGATGTTATTTTGAATGATAATTATGTTGGGAAATCAAGTTCCTCGTGGACTTGGTTTCCGAAGGGTTAGTTTCCTTTGACCCTTCATTGCTTGGTACCATAAGTTTAATTTCATTTTATGGGTACCAAAGCAATTGTGGTATGTATGTGTTACATTTAATTTGAATTTAGTTAGCTAAATTTATTGCCTAACCCATAGGATCCAAAAAGATTTTTGGATACCAAAATGATATTCTCTAGGTTAAATCCACCAAGAGATACCAACCCTACCAACTCCGTGATTTGCAAGGATTATTCATTCGATTGGAGTTGATGGTACTTGAGTGATGCACCAAAGTAGGGGGAGCTTAATGTTGTAAGTATGTTCATATTTTTGATTCATATTGGTATCCATTGGTAGAATATATTACGATTGGTATCATTTTGCTTCATTTGGTATGCTAGATTAGTGTATGCCATTGTTATATGATGTTCTATCTATTTTTGGCATAACATTCTTGCATGCTACATTTGGTATGCACATCGGATTATTTTTGTCTCTGATGTTGATTTCGTCGTTCGACGATTTTATGGATTTAATAGGCTTCATTTGGTATGCTAGATTAGTGTATGCCATTGTTATATGATGTTCTATCTATTTTTGGCATAACATTCTTGCATGCTACATTTGGTATGCACGTCGGATTATTTTTGTCTCTGATGTTGATTTCGTCGTTCGACGATTTTATGGATTTAATAGAATTCTTTCTATGGAAACATAGAATTGTTTTCCATGCGTTCTATAGATTTTGGAGAGTATGTTCCAAAACT
This sequence comes from Scilla litardierei, assembly GCA_030789695.1. Lineage (NCBI taxonomy): Eukaryota > Viridiplantae > Streptophyta > Magnoliopsida > Asparagales > Asparagaceae > Scilla > Scilla litardierei. The sequence goes on from CM061132.1 coordinate 166,718,155, forward strand.
CAATAAGTGAAATCGATTTGAGTTTTGATGATTTCGTATTTCAATTTTCGCCTATGGCTTGGTGATTTCGTTTTCCGATTTTCGCCGATGATTTTATGATTTCGGTTATCGAGTTTCGCCTATGGCTGGATAATTTCTTATTTCGTATTTCGCCTATGGTTTGATGATTTCGGTTTCCGTTTTTCGACTTTGGTCTCCTTGACACGCTTTGCTTTTATTCGGTATTTTGTATTTGATATTTTGCATTGATGTTATTTTGGGCATTGGTCGTATTCTTCGACTCCCATGCGTTATTTTTTAGCCATTGGTTTTGTCTCCTCCCGCTCTTTTTGCTAATGCCAAAGGGGGAGAGATATAATAATGACAATGTGCTAATTAATAATTCAAAGGAATTTACCATGAATCTAATTTGATGTGTTAGATTCAGGGGGGAGTAAAGATATAAAATGGATTTAGATCCTATATATGCAATAGTAGGATTCATATTTTATATTTACCTCGCTGCTTGATGCATATGAATATTATTGAATATGGAACTAACGTGTCATCAATGCAGGGGGAGTAAGTAAATTTCAATTGAATCATTATTATTGATTATTATTTATGTTGGTTTGTCATCACCAAAAAGGGGGAGAATGTTGTGATATGATTCCCCGGATTTGGTTTTGGATGATGAGCAAACATAAATAATGTATACTAACTTATTTATGAGCGCAGTTATGGAGATCGTCGTCAAAAGAATACGAACATCAAAAGCGACGCCTCAAGACTTCTCAATACGCGTGATCGTGTGCCTGGAGCTTCGTTGAAGCTCAAGGAGTTTTATCGAAGTCAAGAATGAAGATTGAAGCTTTGAAGACGGCTTGTAAGGTTTAATTTATAGTCTTCTAGCTTCATAGATTAGAATGTTAAGCCTTGAGTAGGACTTACTTTATAATCTTCATTTCGCTCATATCTTAGAGCTAGGATATTCATAGAAGCCATTAGAAACTTTCCCGAAGCCTATCGCTTCTTCCCTCGGCTTCGAGTGCATGTTAGTTGCTTCAAGAAGAGTCACCAACCGACTAGATGACGATCTAGTCGGTCGGCAACTATACTTGAACCGACTAGTTTGCCTCGCTTTATTCAGCTCTTTCTATGACTACAGTTAGTCGGTCAAAGAAGAGGCACCGACCGACTAGATGACAATCTAGTCGGTCAGGAGTCCTTCTCAGACCGACTAGTTGTGTACAGTCATTTTCAGCCTAAGCTATTGTTTCGAGTTAGTCGGTCAAAGAACGTTTGTCGACCGACTAGTTGAGAAACTAGTCGGTCAGCATTTGTTCTTAAACCGACTAAATCTATTTGAAGTCAGCCTATTCTATTTCGACGTTAGTCGGTCAAAGATCATTCACCGACCGACTAGTTGTGAAACTAGTCGGTCGGCAAGTCTTCTTAGACCGACTAGTTATCTTTGCTTGTACTTCGATCGTTTGGCTGTTCAACCGTTAGTCGGTCTACGTTGTATCACCGACCGACTAGTTGATAAACTAGTCGGTCAGTGATCCTTCTTTGACCGACTAGTCTGGTTCAGAATAGAGCCGTTGGGATCTTTTCCAACACGATTTTCCTTGCCTCTATAAATACAAACCTGATTCGTTTGAGGCAAGGTTAGAGGTCCTATTTCCAAGCAATTTCAGACCTAAGAGAAGAGCTCTCCCAAGCTATTTCAAAGCTCTCTCTCCCTCACAAGAATCTCTCCCTCAACACCTTGAGCCCTAATTCCTCAAGAGAGATTCTCTCCATTGTGAGCTTCTCAAGCCAAGAGCTTGATTCAAGTCACCATACTCCACCCTAGTCTTCCTTTGCTGGTCATCTTCTTGAAGCTAGGGTTTGGTGACATCCTCTTCCTCAAAATCCATCATTGCCCTAATTTGGTAAGTATACTCAAGACATAGGATTTTGTAAGGTAAGAGTTTATTTCATTTCAATCGTATTTGAATTGTGTCTCTCGGTTGTGAGAGAGGTTGTGATCCCGGTTTGTGGGAGTCACATGTCTTTTGTATGATTTGACTTGTGAAGGTTTTTCACAAGTATTTCATAGTGGAAATCTTGAGTTAGGGTTGCTAACTCAAGTATCCGGAGGGGATCCGGGTGGTTGGGACGTAGGATCATCGGGAACAAGTCGGGGAGACTTGGGTGGATCCGAACCCAGTAATATTGTTTGTTTGCGTTTGTTTTAATTCTTGTTGATAGTTGTTTAATTCCGCATTGTCGTTTGTTTCTTGCACAATAATTAGGAATAACTATCTTGATTATTTTAAGTACTATTCACCCCCCCTCTAGTACGTGTGCAGTAGCTACCACAGGGCACTACATAAATGTACAGAATCCATAAGAATTCCATGGATTAGACACGTTAAAGAAATTTTTGCATGTTCACAATGCAGACTAACAAAAGCATGAAAATGTGTAATGCTGAATCTTGATACCGATATTAATGCAAAAAATCCACCAACTAATAGAAACCAATCTCTTTCCATTTAACCAAGGGTAAGCTTCTCTGGTAAATATCACCATGATCAACGTATCTTACCCTAAGGTCAGCCATAAAGATCCATTTTCTTTTCATTCATACCACCAAGTCAGATGCCACATCAAAGAGACCACCCCTCACCTCTGCTCTCCCCAACCCCCTGTGCAAGGTCAGCCATTAAGATCCCTTGTTCAGTCATATCACCAAGTCAGATGCCCCATCAAAAAGGTCACCGCCCTCCCAACAAACCAAAACCCGCCCCAATACCCACCACAAAATGCCAGGCCACTTTGTTGTAACAGTACGGTCTTGCCTGGGAAAAAAATTGCACTTTTTCCTTGTAGATCTCTTTAATAAAGCAATACTGTTTCAAACATAATCCTGCAGTACATAACTCGCTAGTGGCAGCGGGCAACCACATGCCTGCAAGTGAAAACTCTGTATACACACGAAAATTATGAAGCATGTTAACCTCATCGACTGTTTCTGCATTCCACGCTTGATGTCTCCTGAACAGTAGATTTCCGTTCATATGTGATGCATTTAAATCAGATAGAGGATTTGGTTGCTAATAAATCACAAACAAATCCTCCGATAAGTTCCTACACATGCTACTTATCAAACACATGTTTTAGTTAGATGTATAAACAACAATTGAGAACGCATCACTAACATCAGGATCCTGCATTTATGCCTTCTTCTAGTTAAACAAACATCAGGTATAAACCTTGCATGTAACACGTAAGCTCTTTCACCAACTAAATGGATATCTTTAATCATTGACATTTCAGAAGCAAAGCCAATTGATTATCTGTCATCAGAACTACCCATATCAATATTCGCTTTTCCACTTTCTCGCATCTAATCAGATTTGTTTCATGCAACAGATGTGCTTCGAAATGGCTGAAGCTTAGTAGTAGTCTGCTTTATTTGTTACTTCTTCAATTTAATCCTTAGTTACCACCGACAGCTGTTTCAAAAAAATCTTCCAACATCGTGTCTCATAGTTCACAATGCATTATATACCTCCTTTATTTGTAGTTTTTCCATAGCAATACTCCTAAATTTTTTATTTATGACCCATGAAACAAGCTATGACCCATGAAACAAGCTATTCAATGAAAGTAACAGAACTGCACTCATAGCTTACCATAAAGCCTTTCCCATGGCTGATTTCTATGTCTTGCCTTTACATTCAGTATATAAAATGATTGATGTTTCCCTGTAGCATATGCTTACCACCTAGCTTTGTAAACGAATTACCATGTTCAGGTCCTTGAAACATACCATACTTAATATACCATAATCTGACCCGAAAAAAGACAACTAATAAGTTTTATTGTGCATGACATGATACAACCATTATTCCATCACAATTTTTTGCGCTCAAAATTAATATCATGCTCACATTCTATGAAATCTAACTTATCATATAGATCACCTAGCATTGTAACACTAAATCATCAATGCATCATTATCAAACCCTTTCCTAATCAAGATAGGGTCAGCTGTGGAGCAAGACCTCATGAAAGGTTCAACAAAGTTTTACTACATCCTATTGAGCTAGTAATATCCACCTTCCCAAATTTCTCTTAATTAGTGCCAGCCTCCAGGCCTAGAAACTATGGAGAAAAGAGGCAACTGCAACAATCCTAAAAGGCCAATTGGCATCCTTCATATTCTCATCCACTTGGAAAAACATCAAGGGAGGAAAAAGAAAAAGGGAAAAAGGAGAGAGATGTTTCCTACAGGGGAAATGCATTCAACTCATGTGCACACAAAAAGCCAAGAGTCAAACAAAATAATTTCCCTTTTGTAACACTAAACTTAACAATCCTTTTCTCATCATTCCAAATTTTTCAATATTCCAAGTTATATTAATTTGACTTAATGCCATTTTTTTCTATAAACAATGTTTCCTTCAAATTTAACTAACATCATGTCCCCCAAGGAGTATATGCAAAATTTATAGTTCTCAGACTATGTCTTCAAACAAGAACCATATGTTCCATCCTACATGGTGAGTCATGCAAATCGCACGAGTTTACCCATGGGAGAAACCGAGCTCTCCCTTTCATTACCTAACTAGCATCAAGTGTTCATGCTTCTTTCCCATAAGGTAGACAATTGCTTGGGAATAAACAAAGTAGGTGGGCACCGATTAACATATTTAAAAAAGAGCATAGAAAATTTAAATTTATACTCAGTTTTTCGCAATACAAGTGTCCACTCCCCTGACCCTACCCCTCCTGATCCTCCCATGGTATCTTTTAAAAAATAGTAAAACTGCAAAAAGCTAATATGGCGGGTTTCTTAATCAGTGGTGTGTCTTTGAGGTCTTACTCTGCCACTACATTCACATTTCACTTGACCATGAATATGATACATCATAAAATGTGGTAAACCTTTTTATTGAGCTTTCTTAATCATGTTTCAAACAGTTTCGGGTATACAACATCCAGAAACATTGGATATATATTTGAAACTATCTGATACAAGTGTTCCAAAGAGAAAAATAGATGCACGGGAAAAAAGAAAGCAACTGTAGTAAAGCATACATGCCATCTCACCACCTTAACAACCCATGCATGGCTATTCTACCTTGGTAGTGATACTGAAACATCTTTTATAGAAATAGAATTTCCCATTCCAATTTGCTAACTTGCAAATTAATACTATCGCTCACCCCTGTAGATTAACCCAAAATCAAGCCATATTCATGCAATTTACAAACTGAATTGGCCAAAAATATGTGATTATAAATTTAATAGCCTAAAAGTTTCTTTTTATATATTTTTATATTTTAAGCATCCGATACCTAAAATCTAGTACCTCTAATGTGTATCGCCCGATCCCTCCGATACCACATATATAGATACTATAGACCACTGGTTGATACAGATACCAAGTTTTGTTTGTTTTGATGGAGTGCTTTGAGCTCAAATCATGTGAAAATTTGAATTTCGTTTGAAAATTTAAAAATTATGTTTGAAATCAGAATCTACTAAATTTTTTGTATTTTCAGTGTATTTTTGTTCATTTGAGATTCATAAGTTATTTATTAGCAAGTTGAATGTCCTAGTATTTTGTAGCAATTATAGCATCTTAACATTCAGAAATTAAACTGGTTTTTTTCTTATTCGTGCCCTTTTGGTTTTGTGGGTTCCGTGTTGTTAGGTGTTGAGTCAAAGCTTCCTTTTTGTAACTTATCATACATTTATTATTAATTCTTAGACGTTTTTGACTGCTGGGATTCTTGGCACACACATTGCCACACATTTAGTGAATTTCATTGGACAGCATTTAGCAACATAAGATGTATGTGTTAGAACTATTCAAGATTTTTATGATTTTCCAACATTTTTTATAAATTTTTGACATTTAATATACAAGTGTATACATATTTTTTCTGTGCATATACATTTAATATATTTATTAAAAATTCATTTTCACATAACCTGCATAATCTGCTTAGTTGACGTGCAAACCGTTTATGTGCTATTTAGCCTTCAGACCAAGCACGTAATGACACTGAGTTGCGCAGCATGGCAGCATGGCCTGAATAACGTAATTATGTGATCTGGTTGCATAATGTCAAAGCACAATTGATATCTAAAGCGGTCCAGGCACGCATGCGCTTATGTGGCTACCCAAAAATGCACAAATAACTCCAATTGTCGGTTCGATGTATGTTTGGGGCTGGAGTCTTTGTGCCAAAAAGCATGATTACAAGGCAAATACTTAAACCATCAAATACTAACTAAAACTCATTTCGGCTTTTTGGATGGGGAGTTAGTAGGGCTATTGACGAACGAGCTTGAACGAGCTTGAACATGGAACTTGATTTTGTTCATGAACAAAATCCATGTTCAAGCGTCGTTTACTAACTGAGCTCTAAAAACATGTTCAAGCTTCTTCGTTAAGCTTACCGAACGAACATAAATGAACGTAAACGAACATTTACCGAGCTTGTTCATAAGTAGTTCATCGAACGTTCTGTTCGTTAACAAGACTTATCGAGCTTGTTCGTGAACATGTTCAGGAACATATTCGTAAACACATCCAATCTTGTTCCTGAACAGATTTTCAAACAAACAAACAAACGTCAATTTTTTAATCAGGAATAATTGTATTTAAACAATTGCTAATGACTAAATCAATTAATTAAAGGATTAAATATTTGCTGGACAAAAACAAACAAATCTAGTATAATAGCTCCATAAATCCCATTACAAGCATCCATTCCAAGCATAGTAAAAAATATAGTATTTGTCTAAATGCAAATACAATGTAAGAACCCAACATTCCAACAATTCTACACTCAATGTATTATAACGAACATTTAACGAGCTTGTTCATGAACAGTTAACGAGCTTGTTCATGAACATAAATGAATGAACATAGTTATGGTCAAGCTCTGTTCGTTTACTAACCAAGCTCTAAAAATATGTTCAAGCTTGTTCATTAAGCTTCCCGAACGAATGTAAACAAACATGTACCGAGCTTGTTTACGAGTAGTTCGTCAAACGTTTTGTTCGTCAACAACCCTAGGAGTTAGATACTAAATGCCACAACCCCACTAGCCAAATACATCCCTCGAGTCCTAACAAGTATTCAATGTATTTGATTCACACGAGACACCAGTCTGATACAATACAATAGCTACATGCAACAACCAATGATATCGGTCAGTAGCCCGTTCCCTTTTTGGTATTGTTTTACAAGGCAAAAATCAAGTACCTGATGCCATCTGTGTGTTGTCCTCTGCTGCAGGTTCGCTACCTCCAGCACCCATATCAAAGAGTTCAACTCTTTTATTACCAAGACTGCTTGTGTACCTGCAGATCATAACATTGCCAGTCTCGATCACCCCGCATCAAGGATGATTGAAGAAGAATCCATGAAAGGACTATTTCCTTGGGGGGAAAGCAGGTGCAACTACTACCAGATAAAACTGAAAAATCCAATATGTGTTCCAGACAGAGCAAAATTAAAAGTTAACAATATTTTTAAATTGTTAGATATCAGAATATAGATGCCAGAGATAGCCACAATCCACCAATGCATGCAACGATGCATATCAGATTGGTTTGCAATGAAAGTAGTCCATCATTGTACAACTTCATTTGATATTCCTTCCCAGAACAATGAATTGTGTCATAAAAGTGCTAAGCACAAAAAATACTCAGAACACATTAATTGTCATCAACCAGAAACTAGTCTACGAGTATATGAGTTTGATATTGTTGCACCTGCTACCCAGCATATACAAAGATAACTTTTTTTGTTGAGCATTAGATGATGCTTGTCTCTGATTACAAATAACAATAATGTTCAACAACAGTTCTGACAAAAAATTTAGAGTACTTCATAAGCTAGGAACTTGAGCCATCAAAATCATCAACAACCGCCAATGGGAAAAGTGTGGTGGGGTGTGCGTGTGCATGTGTGATGGTGGTTTTTTTTTGTTTTGTTTTTTTTTTTTTTTTTTTGGGGGGGGAGGGGGCTAACAAAAGTTGAACTCAAACTAACATTGACAACGATGTCTCACAATGTCGTCGAATGTCAAAGTTGCTTTAATCAGGCCACAGTGCTAACTAAATGTCACATAAATAGGGGAATAACTTAAATAGAAAAAATGAGCAATTTTTCTTCTAGAAGCAAATGGTTTAGTTAAAGAATTCACACCCACAGGTTGGTGGATGTTTCCGTGCACAAGGTATGGTTATAGAATTGAATAAAGTAGCAAATATAAAAGATAAAGTTATGTAAGCTAGCTGTCAGAGTTTTATTGTTACTAGATAACTATGCATTTTCATCAAAGTAATTTAAAACTCACGTTTTTCTCAGAGCCACATATGAGTTCAGCTCTTTGATCTGCAGCAACAAAAGTGAATTAAACGAGAACACGTGATATTGTACAAGCTGCCATTAGACATGCAGAAATAACAAACCATTGATTGCTTCTTCTCATTGAGTTGCTTATTGACATCTTGAGGATTTCGACTCTCCTCATCTTTAATTTGCCGATCAAACTCTTTAATTAACCTGTAGAACAGAAATCAGGGCAGATTTCAAATCATATGACATAGTCCACAATTTTTCAATGCTCTGGCAGAAAGGACAATTGCATAGCTAGTAGACAATGAGCAAAGAGATGCTAAAACTTTGGTTCCATTGCAACGTAGTAGCTATTATTCTAGCCAAATGCTGACAAAATCCATTTTTAATATCTCTGGGAACCTGATGTAGCCATCACAGAGTATGTTGAATGCAATCAATTTCAAAAAGGAAAGATGGATGTAAGCTACCTTTTGCATTCCCTCATTTTACCAGTAAGCTCCTCGAGCTGCTTGGTCTGTCTATTAGGGTCTTTGATCTTATCCAATTTCTGAAACCCATTTCTGCCCGAAATAAAAATTACACATCAATGTTATTAGATAATCAGAGCAGCTTGATGCTAATATATTTCCAACACCATAATTACGAATATGATGACGGCACGTCTGACTAAGAAGTAATAATTACTTCTTCACAGATGATTTAATGTCACTATAATGCATAGTTGAATATTTTCATAAAGATTACGAGAATGAATTGAATCATAAAATTGGCCAAAATCATGGCAGTACTCCTGTGATACGAAGGCAAGTTCAAGAGAATCAGGAAATGCAAAGCACGAAATGCACCATAACAATAAAGCGATGCATAACCCAATTGACATTGAAAATTGAAAATTGACATTACCTGCTGCAAGAGAAACAAATTTGTATGCCAATCACCTGCTGCTTCATCTCTTATTTCCATTACCCAATGGGCAAGGATCGATGTTTGCGCAATAAGAATTTGACTTCCATGCAAAAATAAATTCTCCAGCTAATCAAAATTTTAGTTATTGCAAGAAACGTGTACTGGCCAGGTCCAATCCATTTCTTCTAAAGTAAGACCAGGCTCCTCCATTCGGATGGACCAAACATACGGAATCCATCTAAGTCAACTTTAAAGTTGGACAATTTAAATGAAAAATCCATCTGGTTGGATGTGATGTGATCTGACATGTCTAAACTATCTAAACTATCTACAAACAAAATTTCAAATGATTTGGGCATGCTTTACATATGCATCACATGTTTACAGAATCAATGTTTTAGAGAAGTCATAAAATCGAATAATTTTGCAACCACTTAATGCATGGGTGAATCATGTCCACATCATTTAAAATTTTATTTGAATGTAGAGTAGACATGAGATCACATCCAACAAAATGGATTTTCTATTTAGATTACCCAATTTTAAAATTGACTTGGATGGATTCGCATCTTTGGTCCATCCAAATAGAGCCTAGTCTTACTCTATATGTATGTGTGTGGAAAAGTGTTCCTAAGAATACTCCTTAGGAAATTATCTAAGGAGTCGGCCTAAAATCATATAATTAAGCTATTTTGTGGATAATCTGATCAATCCATCATTTTCTTCATATTTCAAATGGGTTGTTTATGAAAAATCATATTATTTAGATACTTTTTGACTATTGATCAAGTGACATTATTTGTTCTATTATTAAGAAACCGTTCATTTTGTAACCACATAACTTATGGTTAAAACACATTTGAAGTTTATGATTTTTTATAAATAATTACATGTTGGCTTGTAGATCCTTGACAAGTATATTCTCTATTGCTCTAGTCTTTTTTATCTTCAATTAAGGGGAAGCACCGCCTACCCCAATTAGGGCGGCCCCTATGCCTATGTTGACACCTAGGCAGCCTCCTTGGTTGCTTTTTAAAACCATGTCAAGGCATAAACTTTCGTTGACAAGGAACTGGCTCAAAAAAGAGTAAGATGAAACTGGCAGGTATATGATAGATCATTCATCGTTGATGCACCAGTAAGTCATGTGGTAGATGGAACCACAATCCAATGCATATTTCAAAAAAAAAGGAACAAGCTACATTGCACATGAACATGATCAATTACAGAACATTTACTCCAACAAAGCTAACCATTAACACTCTACGCGCCTATTTAGCATTTTAGCTAATTTTACAAATTATAATTAATGCTTCCACAACAATACACCTCCACGTCTATCTTTTCTCATGAAAGCAATGCTGAAAAAGATGTTACATAAGATTAAAGAATGGCAGGAACTCAAATATCATTCTATGGAGCCAATCTTAGAATGCTAATGAAGTTGAAAGGACGATATAATTGAGAATAATGGGGTATCATATGACAATGGAGGTATATCCTCATATACAAGACACAAAAGGTGGGGTGGTACAATCCCACATGGGCTTATACTTGTTGTACCACCCCACTTTTTGTGTCTTGGTATATGATGAGATACCTTCATTGTCATAAGATACACATTATTCTCAATAATATTAGGCTACTATAGACCATCTTAGTTCATAAAAATAGAATCATTTGAAATAAGTTCCACACAGTACGCTCAAGTTTTATGACTGCATTGGTTAGAATGATAATTGTAGTTGAAGACAAGGGTTACCAACATGAACCTGGCTCATGGAGTAGAAAAGGATATGATAGTTTCTAAATTATTAATTGATATGAACTGAACCGAGTTAAAAGGAGTATAATGGTTCATTTAGCCAACCCCAAAAGATTGGGTGTTGACCTTTATTGCTGTATATCACTTCCAACGGATAGCTCTCAAATTACAGTTTTTTTATTGCCACCAAAATTCTATTGATTACCGATAATTCGCAGTAAACTTCTTTCATAACTAACTTACTAACCTAATATCTTCAAATTTCTGTCCTACACAGAAGGAATTGGAAGTGATCTGGGTACTACATTCCTGAATCCTATGTTTTAGATAAATATTTCTCAAGTAGTTCATCAGAAAAATAACACACTTGAAGCATAAATCAACTAATTAAACAGCTTAAACTTTAAATTCCTAAACCCACTCTATCTTTTATGTTGCAAACTAGTGCTACAGATAAATTGAGATCCAAATCACCTCGGATTGAACGATAGTAACAAATATAACAAAAAATTTACTTTAAAAGTCACAAAAGCATTCTTACGAGAGCGCTCGGAATATATCGGTGATCTCGCCGGCGATCTGCTCCAACTCAGCGCTCATCGGAAGATCACTCGACATCTTCAACCCTTCACGATTCCAAACCTAATTTCCTTCCCGACTCCACGAACTTCAAACCATCGGGAGCCCTTGCAGAACTCTCCGCTGTGGACCACAGAGAAAAGATGCAAGCTCCCTAACCCTAGCCCAGTCGTAGGGCTCCGGGGGCTGTGAAATTTGGAGAATTTTTGGAATTTCGATTTCTAGGGTTTCGAAAATCAAAGGCCGTAGAGGTTTGGGGGAAACGGAAGAGGGGGAAACCCCAAGGCGGAATAGCTGTCGAGTATCTGAATTTTTTTTAAAAAGAATTTACTCCGACTACTGTTTTGAAGGTGGAGTAGTTTAGCTTAAAAACCTTGTTAGAGAGCAACATAAAGCAGAGGTTAACGGGTCGGATCCTATAAAAGTAACAAAACCGTTATAAACTCAAATATAACATTTTTGATTTCAAATTATAATTACATGAAAAAGCATTGCAGAATAAATATTGGATGAAAGTTAACACGACATTAAGAAAAATATGTTAGTTCATCGATGGGCATCGGAGAACAATCAGACATGTTTATTATACAGCATGACATCGTTATAAAAGATAATTTGATGTTGTTCTGGCCCCTGGTTTCAATGTTTATTTGATGAACGTTATAAAAGATAATTTGATGTTACAAAAGACAACAGAACTTTTTGCAACGGATGCCTCGAGTTTCAAATGCTATGATGTTCGTCCATATTGGGTTCGGATCTAGACCCGGACCCGGAGCAACAAGGTGGATCATTTGGTTGAGTTGCTCCGCCGGATCAAAATAGGCGAAGTTCTGTTGGTTGGCAGGATGGAGTCCAGGTGGAATGCGCTGTCCTAAAGTGTTCTGAATTATCCCCCACCAAACCCGAGCCCGACACACGTGAAGCATGGGCCCACTGAGAGAAAAAGGGTGTGCGCTCTCCCCTTCTGCGGGGCCCACAGCTCTGGAAATTCGCTTCGAAGATGGGCACGTCATCACAAGATAGTCGCTTCGCAACCAACGGTTCACCCTTCACGCAGAAGGCGCCGTCCACGTAAGGCTTTAGGCCACGCCAGTATCCTAACGTGGTAGCCGCCACGTCAGGTCCGCGTCAGCTAGGGGTCTGTTCTTTTGGTTTAAATTTTGGTTGGTTGAAGTTGTGAATAGTGTTGTTAAAATAGGTATTGTGCTTTTTTGGGGTGAAAGTGGGTCGTGAATGTGGATGTTGAAATTTTTTGTGGGTCTCACACAACTTTTTTGTGTGTGTTTTGTGGCCACGTCAGCAACTTTCACAGTCAAAGAAGCCAACACAAAAGAACAGAATAAGTGAAGGTGAGGATGAGAATGAGTGAATAGTTGGAGGAATAGTAGAATCTTCCACTTTCACAACATTTTAAACACAAAAGAACATGCCCTAAAAATCCGACCGTCGGATTCTGGCAAGCAAGCACACCCGCTTGAATTTTGTCCAAAAAAGCATCGTGGTGGGACCCATAAACAGTGCAATTTTGATAATCTTTATTCACTCACCCGCTTGTTTCTTATTAAGGGCCTGTTCTTTTGTAGGAAAGTATAATTGTGGAAAGTTGAGAAGTGTGGATTCCGATGAGAGAGAAATTTGGTGTAGTATGTTCTTTTGTTGGAAAGTGGGGTTAGATTGTGGAGTTGGAAAGTTGAAGTGGGGCCCACTCCGTGTAGTGTGTTCTTTTAGAAGAAGAAACTTGGATGAAAAAAGTGGGGTGGGGTCCACCAATTAATTAATATAACTATTTATATAATACTAATTAAAATTAAAAAAATTAAACATGCCTTCTTATTCGTTGAGGGCCCACCATTTGTTGCTGCAAGCGAAAGCCAAACCGGAAAAAAAAAGAAATCACCGTTCATTGGGCGAGAGAGAGAGAGAGAGAGGGCCCACCGGAGAAGGATTCCTCTGTAATCCGCGAAAAATGCGGAGAGAATGAAATCGCGGTTTTGATTCCGCGTTCGACCGCCACGTATGACATGCTTCCGAAAATAATGGGTGCTCAAAAGAACAGGAAAACGAAAGTTAATAGGGATTCTGTGTGAACAGTGCTAAATTTCGAATTCTTGGGCACGGTTCTTGCAAAAGAACAGGCCCTTATTGTTACAACTTAAAGCGCCATCACATATTTTGAAATGTATTGGTAACTTTTACTTCATTATATTTTTAGGTTTTTATTATTTTTTTACTTGATATTAATTCTTAGTTTTTTTATTAAGAGCTTAATGTGTATAAGGTGATACATGACCCAACTTAGATTAGGTGCGCTTATATGACGGCCTATAATCGACCGTCTAAAAAGGAAAAATTACATTTTGTTTTTTGGACGGCCAATGATAGGCCGTCACGTCAGCGCATCTAATCTAAGTCAGCTCATCTAATCTAAGTTAGCCAGATGTCATCTTTTTGACATTAATCTCTTTTATAAAAGTGCCAGAATCATGCTGACCCATATTTGCATCTTTCAGGTGAAGGCTACAGTAGAAACTGCGAATGGGCCTCAATTTGCCTTTTTGTACGCACACGCTACCCGTTTCTTTGGTACAAGGATGGGTTGCAGCCTTGCAGGCTTTCGGCCCAGTAAATTAAGTTTCTTTCGTTTAATCGGATGAAAATAAGCCACAATAACAAAAGGATGCTGCTCGAAAAAGCACATGTAATGAATTGATAATTTATACAAAAATAATTTGCCATCGCATGAATATTACAAAACAAAAAATAACTCTTCTTTCTTTCAATACTTCGAAGTACGATCCAATGAACACCCGCATCTGATCCTAGTTTGAAGTTGTTTTACTCAGACATAAGAAGTGATTTAGGTATCCGAAGATTCCAAACGATGAACACATTCACAACACCCCAAGTGGCTCTTTGGCGAACTTCTCTTTCACTTGTTAATCACCGTTGGTGCATTTGGACCAATAGGTCACCACGAGCGATGAATACAGTGTCAGAGCCGAAAGCATCAACGGTCAGCGATGCTTTTGTCAGACGGCGCAACAGCCAGGGATGCTTTTGTCAATGTGTCAGAGCCGAAAGCATCAACGGCCAGGTGGCGCTTTGTCAGGTTGTCGAGCGTCGGAAGTGTCAGTGGCGTCCTTGTACTGGGTTGTTTGTCTTGTCCGATGTGCCAAAGGGCTGTGGGGACGCGTCGATGTATGCGGTCCGAACTTGACCTTGCTGTTCTCTCGGCGAGCTCAGGGGGGATGGGCGCCCCGCGGGCGCCGGTCTCGGCGACCAGGCGTCGTATCCGCTGGTCGTGGCGGACCTCGAGTCTGACGGGCTTAGGAAGGGTAGCCGGCAGCGCACTGATGAGGTCGGGGTGTCGAACTACCCACCTTCCGCCGACCGAGACGTGGTTTCTGCGAAGGCGGGGCGAGCTGTCGCTCGCCGGCGGACAGATTTAGGAAGTCCGACTATCACGATCTTTAGATCGTAACAGCAACAATCGCAAGAGCCAGCATCAGAGCCATGATCATTTGCAGGTGTTTAATGCCAAATTTCACAACTGAATGATCAATCATCAATCAATCCACTTGCATGCATATAACACTCGCTTGTTACCATCATCTTCTCACCGATGTATCATCTTTAGCGGCGACATATATTTATTTTTTTACGTGCAATTTAAGAAAGACTCGATGCTACCAGCAATCAAAATGCAACATAGGTCAAGTCCAAGAAAATCGATGCTTTGTTATTGAGCGCAGTTGAAGCATTGGGTTCCCACTTTCAGTTGAACTCTTCTCTTCTCTGCTGTGGCCTGTGGGACGTTGCCCTCGTGGTCCTTGAAAAGATAGTTGGCATGTCTTTATGGATAACTTAAGGTGAATAGGGAAACTTTTGGGTCATGGCGGTGCCCCTTTTCATCGTTGCCTCTGTCGTTGGTCCTCCTCGCCACGATCTATGCCATACATCTTGGGGCCCTCCACGATTTTCTACCGTGAATTCCGGGGAAGAGGAGAATTGCAATTTCCTATATGACTCTGCACACGTCAAGTACGAGGGTGATGAGTTTTTGGTCTTCTACAAGCACAGTTGGTCAATCGGTCGTTAGCTTGGGTCTGATGGTCGATCGTTCGGTATCGGGTCGTTCGGTCGATTGATGTCCTTGTTCGGTTGAACGGGCGCATGTTGGCTCGTAGGTCGCTAGCACGTACGCTTGGCTTGGTACTTTGGTCGTTGATACAACAAGATGATCGATCGGTCGAATGAAGACCACTGGGATGCGGCGGAGGCCCACTAGGATGCGGCGCATTAATTGCGTATAGCGGTGATTGGATAGGACGTCGTTAAAGGCGGGATACGTATCTTTGGGAATACCTATCAACTGATGACACCTTTTGTACCATATGATTATAAACAACGGATTTTAGGTTATAGTTTCGTGCGGAACACTGTGAAATACATTGAGAGAATTTGAGCCGCCATTTGCGAGAGCCGACTTTGAGATATTGTATTGTGGGCTTTTGGAGAGATCGTGTGTGCTTCTTCTTCGTTTGTGAAGAGCATACTTGTTCGTTCTCTCCTTCCGTAATAAAGCTTATCGGCGTTCCCGCTTGGCCGGTCAACGGCCTAAAAGCAATTCTCATAATGCTCTATTGGCTGTTGTTTGATTGCTCGTCCTAGTTCCGGTGTTCTCCGGCGATCTGAGTTTCTGTGACACCGCACAACACTTCCCCGTGGGAGCCAGGGTACCCCGGTACTTGATCCCAGATTCTCGAGAGGGTACCACGAACTTGATCCCAGGTTAGCCAGTACACACCACCATAGGCAGATGCGAGCAATGGTACCCTGCCCCTCCATGAGAGTTTGAGCACGGTTTACCCCGCCATACACTCTTTCATTATCCGTACTCGTGCACTGACAATGGTCAAATGGTATATTTCTGTAGGAATCCTAACAAACGAAGATCCTTGCTCAAACACAAATACATTAGAGATGAGTATTTTCATCTAAACCAACGGTAATGGGGATTCATGTCCTATCACAAAAAGGTTGCAAACAAGGCTACATCAAGTTAGAATACTACCCACATACATAGTCTCTCATTTCTCTAATCGTTCACATTAGGATTGGGTGGTGATATGTCATCCAACAATGCGAAGGCATTTGGGCTCAATATCTAAAGTAGGTCCAATAAGACATAACATAACCGTTAGATGGCCCATCAACATGGTCAAAATACCAAAACACCCCTTTGCAAACTCCATACATGTCAATTCCATTTGGAAGGAAATTAGCTCATCCTCATTATTACCACTATATCTAAATTCATATATTTCATTATCTCTTCATCGGGGCTCTCATTTGAGCATTTTAGGAGCCGAAGACGATTTGACTCGCTAACGCTCTTACTTGTTATGGTATGTACATGTTACATGACTATCTCTAGACAGGCCGAGAAAGAGTAGATGAATCAAGTTCCTTACCATGACATCTGGTTGCATTTTAAATAAGAAAAAGAAAAAAGAAAAGAAAACTTCAAGCAATGCACTCCACAAATGGTTTTATGTGGTGTCCACTTGTGAGGATAGCATCGCGAAAGGCGTGGATGCCAGCCATTGAGATGGAGAACAAACTCACCAAGTGTCTGTATTCTTCCTAAAAGATAAAGCAATGCTAAGCACACAAGTTAACATTAAAACCACATAAAGTATGGATGGCTTTATGATTAGGCATCTGATTACGTCATCTAACAGCCAATGAACAGAGATTATAAACTAGTTTCGTTTGGGATTTATTCTGTTGGCTTTCGTGCAATCTTAGCATATATCATAACTCAAGAAACCGATGGTTTAGTTTCTTCTTAATTTATCCAAAAACATTATCAAACTTGTGGGTCTCAAAATTCCCCAAGCAACACAATTTGTGGACGGAGAGAGAGAGAGACGCAAATCAATTGGACGATACCTTTTCTTCTCTCTCTAGGACATGCTCTCCGTTTTCTCTTCTTGTCCACGTGGGCCTCACTTTCATGGGCCCACCAGCCACGATGTCGCCAGCGCGGCCCACGTAAATTCCAACGATGATGTTTTTGGCTTCCGTTAACGTAAACAATAAAAACCAAGGGATCATCCGTGTGGTTGAAACAATCGAAATGTCTCGGTGGAGGCCCGGGTTCCCACTACCTATATCATCTTTTAATTTTTTTGGTTTCATGTTTTATGGCTTCGATGAATACCATGGCTTATTTGTGTTCGACGTTAAGCGATCAGGGACGGGTGTACTCGTGTTACACGACCCAAGTTTCCAGCTTTCTGATGGACGAAAAAAAACTTTGGGATGCGTGCTTGGCTGGGACTCATGGTGGCCATTTGGCCGTTAGCTCCATGCCCGGCCCGGCCAAAAACAACAATTCCATGCAGACGAAACAAAAGCAAACTACTAACAAATACTAAAAATAACCACAGCTAGAATGCACGATAACTTGGCTAAGATTTCACAGTGCACGGTGTCAAAAACACGCCACACGAACAGGATGCGGTACACACACGCAAACGAAAAGGCGTGAGAAGTGTGTATGTATGTGTCGGTATCGTCGGAGTAAAAGGACACATGCAAAAACCTTAGGGGTTATAGTGCAAAAATCACATGGTACAAAAATGTAAATAAGTGAGCTTGGAGGGTTGATTTTGGGATGCGGAGCGAATGACAACCATGTAAATAAGCGATGAGATGTGTGTTTTTGTCCTAGATGATATCTTATTTGGCGATGTGACATTGCCACATGGCACAAATATACCACTTAAGACAAAACTCATCTGTTTTATAATAGACAAGAAGTATATAAGTATGCATAAAACTTTAGAAAATATCAAATAATAAGTACTATAAAGACTTGTTTTGTTTTGAACGAATTAAAGATGGTTAATAATAGAATTAACTAATAAACACGGTGCACAGAGCCAAAAAACCACACATGAACAAGATGCAGTACATGTGCGCAAATAAAAAGGAGCGAGAAGTGTAAGTGTATGTGTCGGTAACGTTGGTGGTAAAAGGGTAAATGCAAAAACATTTGGATTATAGTAAAAAAATTCCTCTAGGATAAAACTGTAAATAAGTGATCTTGGCTTGATTTTTTGGGACGAGAAAGAAACATAAACTATGTAATAAGCGAGGATACGAGGTTTTTGCCATAGATGACATCGCATGTTGTCACCAAGAACAAACATATTGTATAATTGATTCTTTTTCACGCATCAAAGAGGAATTATTTTTAAAGTTGAGGGCTTTGTGTCTGTTGTTAAAAATTTTAAAATATTAAAACGGAAAACATAAAGCACACAGTGCGGAGCACGTGCCAGGTGATTAGCCATTAATCATTATTTATTTGCAAACAGCCCCCTAACGAGGACAGCATCATCGAAAATGACACGCCCCTCGAAATCTCCTTCATTGCAGTCCACTGGTATCAATCCTTCTCGCTCCATCGCGCTCTCATTACTCGCGCATGCGGTGTTCTCTCTGATTTCTCTCTCTAATGGCGGCCAAAAAGGCGTCAGAGACTTTCTCAAAGGCGCTCGTCGACGAGGTCCAGCGATGGGGAGAGAAGAAGCAGACGGGCGTGAGCTTGATGTACATGATGGAGTTCGGAGCGAAGCCCACCGGGAAAAACCTCCTGATTTCCGCCCAATTCCTCCACAAGGAGCTCCCTATTAGGATAGCCAGGAGAGCCATTGAGCTCGAGAACCTACCCTTTGGCTTGTCCCACAAACCCGCCGTCTTGAAGGTAGTTTTTTTGATCGTTATTTAGTGTTTTTGACGCAATTTTATAACTGGGGTTTGAAATTTGTACCGATTCGTGCTGATTATATTTTTTCCTTCATCGATAGACTTTCTTAAATTGTGGAGTATTTGGTGGAGGCATGTTATTTATTAATTTTCCCGTTTAAATTTCGTGATTTGTTGATCATTTTGTTTGATTCTGATTTAAGGAATCTTTTTAAACATCTGTTAGTTTGTATGTTTAGGATATTTGCTGAAATGGGATGTTGGAATGGCCTTTGGAAAAAAAATCTTTCCAAATTGTACGAGTTGGTGTTGTTTCCATTTTGGGGTCTCTTCTGATGATAATAATGCTAACTTTTATTGGGGATAATGTTGTAGTTTTGAACGTGATTGATTTGATTAAAATTTGCATTTGAGAGTTCATTGCAGATGTTGATTGGCATTATCGATAATGCTTCCTTCGTCTATGTTTGGAGTAGAAGTGCAAAACATGGACTTCAAGTCATCAATCTTTTCTATCTATCTATCTATCTATCTACTAGATTTTTGAAGCATGTGTTTTGAAGCATGTGACATCGACTGAACTTTAGATCAAGCATTTTCTAGTTTGGGCTTAATCTTGCTTCTAGAAGTGATTATGGGTCTTCATTAAATTGTGTTAATTCATATGGGTTTTGAGTATATGCTATTGAGTTCTACTATTGCATGTCTTTGAATCTTCAGTCGTAATGTCGTATGCTGCTGGAGGTTATTTTTACTCCTGTTTGACGAATATCTTGAGTGAGCATATTTGTAGTCTGCGTTCATTTGGCTACCCTGAATGTGAATATTATTAGGAAAATGACTACCAATAATTAGGGTTGTAAATTTCCAAGTTAATTTTTCGTTGTTTCATTTGTTAACTTCTGTCGAGATGCCAACTTTGAAGTCGTTATGGATAAGTGTTTATGTGGCAACTAAATGAATTTGTTAATAACTTCGAAACTTTTGGTAAGCAGTTATCGTTTCATGTGGTGCTGGATTTCTTAGAATGGTGTTAATGTGGTATGAGGTGACTAGGTGTATTGATATGCTATAAATTGTAATAATCGATTCCACAAGATTCATGTGGTCTAGCTGTCTGACCATTTTATTGGATTAGAGAAATTGTCTAGTTATTGGTGTTTTGTTTATTCTATGCTGAGATGACTTTCTAATGATTGCTGCTTAAATATCTTCCTGATATATCTTTCTTGTAGGATGTTGATGAAATCTTTATTGAAATAATCTTAGCTAAACTTTCATGCATTCTGATTATATGTACTGTTTGTATTCAATATTAGTTTGTTTTTGTTTCGTCTTTATGGGGGCATTTGTGAACCATATGGTTTTAGAACACTGATTCTTTGTCTAGGTTTTGGAGGTGTGCATGGTCTTCAAAGCATTCAGCGTGGTTTCTGAAAATGAAACTGGACACTATCAGATAAGGATTTTGATACGAACTAGGGTTTCGTATCAATTAATTTCAGAATTTAAAGATGAAAAATATAAAAAGGTAGAATTTTTGGATCTTAAATTGCGAAGAACTATGGAAATAGATTGATAAATGAGCCTCTTTCGAGAGGAGACTCGCTCTCCTAGCTTTGAATGTACGGAACAAAGCCTAAACACCCTCACAAATGACGCCTACAATTGTTCTTCACAAAATAAGCATAAAAACAAATAAAGACGGCTAGCCCTAATTTATAGAAAAGTGGGGAATTACTAATCTAGTCTAAAATGACTAGAATACCCCTAACTAACCCTCCTACGTGCTACCGCGCCTCCTACGGCGCACGTAAGTGACTAAAGGGGGGTGGGTCCCCCCTAGATAGCCGCCGGCCTCAAGTGGTGGGTGCGGGCTCGGGTCCGCATCAATACCGCACCCTAAAAGAGCCACCTTGTCCTCAAGGTGGAGATCTGGCTTTGAAGGCCCCCGAGGGAAAACAGAGGCTAGGGTCACCTGTCAGAACCACCGTGCGACCCTCTTCCTGGAATTCCATCCTAAGCTGCTTCCAATTCATCTTCACCTCGCCCAACCCCCTCAGCCACTGCACGCCCAAAATCACATCGATATTGTCCAACTCTAGGGGCAAGAAGTCCTCCACGATCTGCACCCCTTTTAAGGTCAGACTCAGCCCCTTGCACATCCCACTGGTCTCCTCCCTCCTTCCTGTCCCGGAGAGGACCGTAAACGTCTCCAAGGTGCTCACCTGCAACCTATGACGATCCACCAAATGTCGAGAGATGAAGTTGTGGGTAGCCCCACTGTCTATGAGTACCGTCACCGGCGCGTCGTCCAATCGCCCTGACAACTTCATGGTATGGTTCGTGGCTACCCATACCAAGGAGTTCAGGGACACCTCCGCTACATCCAGATGTGCGTGCTCAGCCTCGCTCTCTTCCGTCATCACTGGCTCTCTCTCCTCTGCATACTCCCCCTCGTCCGGCATTATCACGATCTGCATCAGCCTGCTCGCACATCGATGACCGGGACTGAACTTCTCATCGCATCTGAAACAGAGGCCTGCGGCACGCCTTGCCCTCATATCAGCCTCAGTCATCCGCCTACCAGGGATCACTGGTCGGGTTTCCTCTTTCTTCATTTCCGCGTCCCCTGGTGCTACTGTAACCCCCGGAGGTGAAACCGGTGCCGTCTGACTACGCTGGCTCTGGGCTCCCCAAGTTCCCCGAGTGCTCCTCTCCTCCGCATGCTTCTCCTCCGCCTTGTGGGCCAGGCGAAGGACATCCTCTAATGTCCCCGGACTCTGCATCCTCAGCTCTGCTCGGATAGAGGGCTTCAACCCCCTCATGAAATTCCCGATCATCACCTCGTCAGTCACCCCCTTCACCCTACTGTTCAACATCTCGAACCTCTCCACATAATCCCTGACCGTCCCCTCCTGCCTCAAAACAGATAACTGCTCGTAGAAATCTCCTCCTGTGGTCTCCTGGAACCGGTCTAGTATCAGTGCGGAGAGCTCCTCCCAAGTGCGAAAGGGTGTCCGTGCCGCCTTCCACCTGTACCATGCCAACGCCTTCCCCTCGAAGTAGATCACTATGGCTCTCAGAACCTCCTCCTCCGTCAGTCTCATCACCTGGAAGTACCGCTCCGCCCGGTAGATCCATCCGTCCGGGTCTGTGCCGTCAAAAATCGGCATTTTCAGCTTCATGAGGCGGCGGTCTGCATTAATGTCCCCCTGTGGACCCACATCTCTACCGCGGTCTCCCCCACGGCCGAATCCCCCGCCGACTGCCTCAACGGGCCCTCCTCCGTCAGCCCTGTACAGCTCCTCGGGCCACCCGGGTCGCTCCCACGCCTCGGGCTGGTAATGGTACCCCGGAAACTCCTGCTGTCGCGCCCACACGGGCCCTCCTGCCCCTCTGTGTGGCTGTACCGGTGCCGTCCGCCCTCCAAAATAGCCTCCCGGGCCTTGTCCCCGCCCTGGAAAGCCATCAAAAACCTGCCTGGGATCAACCTGCGGCCTCGGTACCTGTGGATGAGCCTCTGGTCCCCAAAATTGGGCTACTGGAGCCCCAATCGTCGCGTCTCGGGTCCATCCGCCTCCGTCTTGCCCCCACGGGGCTGTTTGTGCTGCTGCGGGCCCCCAGGGGGCTGTCGGCGTCGTCGCGGGCCCCCATGGGGCTGCCTGAACTGCGGCGGGCCCCCATGGGCCTCCCGCGGCCCTGTTTGGGCCTGTCGTGACTGTGGCAGGCCCGAACGGGCCCGCAAAGGTCCCGACAGGCCCGGCCCGGCCTGCAGTAGCTGCCGTAGGCCCTGCAGGGCCTGGCGGCTGTGCCGCAGGCCCTGAAGGGCCTGCAGGTACAGCCGCAGGCCCAGATGGGCCTGCACAGCTGGCGGCAGGCCCAGGTGGGCCTGCCGGCCTTCCAAAAGGCCCTCCGGCCTCTCTCCTTGGATGTCCGGACCCGCTAGGGTTCGTGGCGGCTGCGATTTGCTCCAGGTTTGTTGTTGTAGCCGTCGCACCCTCCGGTTGCTCCCGATTTGCCGATTCAAGTGTTGATTCCCCTTGGTTTTCTCCCCCTTGAATCCTCTTGCTCCGATCTCCTCCTCTCTCCATTGTTAGGGCTTGGAGCATAGCTTTTATCTCCGGAATTGACGAAGTGGCCTCCCTTAAAAATTTCAGATCTGAAGTTGCCTCCTTTAGCCCTTGGATGTCCCTTGCCGTCTGCGCGGCTTCCCTTCGCATGCCCCGAAGCTCGGTTTGGATGTCCTCTTGCGAATGGGCGTGATCCTTGATGGATTCACCTAGGGTTTTCTTCAATCCCTCGTTCTCCCGGTTGAACTCTTCTCGTAGCCCTTGTACCTTCTCATCCACGCCATCCGCCTTTGACCGCGTGCTCGTCGCCATTGGATCTCAGTGCTCTGATACCAATTTGATACGAACTAGGGTTTCGTATCAATTAATTTCAGAATTTAAAGAGGAAAAATATAAAAAAGTGGAATTTTTGGATCTTAAATTGCGAAGAACTATGGAAATAGATTGATAAATGAGCCTCTTTCGAGAGGAGACTCACTACCAATTTGATACGAACTAGGGTTTCGTATCAATTAATTTCAGAACTTAAAGAGAAAAAATATAAAAAGGTGGAATTTTTGGATCTTAAATTGCGAAGAACTATGGAAATAGATTGATAAATGAGCCTCTTTCGAGAGGAGACTCGCTCTCCTAGCTTTGAATGTACGGAACAAAGCCTAAACACCCTCACAAATGACGCCTACAATTGTTCTTCACAAAATAAGCATAAAAACAAATAAAGACGGCTAGCCCTAATTTATAGAAAAGTGGGGAATTACTAATCTAGTCTAAAATGACTAGAATACCCCTAACTAACCCTCCTACGTGCTACCGCGCCTCCTACGGCGCACGTAAGTGACTAAAGGGGGGCGGGTCCCCCCTAGATAGCCGCCGGCCTCAAGTGGTGGGTGCGGGCTCGGGTCCGCATCAGATTTCTAGTTTGGGTTTATTTGTGTCCTGTACAATATCCATTTGTGTTCCGGTTTAAAATACGTTGTTTCCAGTTGTCGTTAGATTGGATGATGAATTTTTTTCCGTTGGTTATCAGTCCATATGGGTGTAGTTATTAGGCTGTTTTAATTTCTATAGGTGATCGATACCTTTAGCATCTGATGCTAGCGCAAAGTGAGTAACTCGGTTATAAAAGATAATTAAGCAATTTTCTTGTTGCTGTTTTGCGTTGGATTTTCCAGAACTAATGTTATTGTAATTCTTGATTACAATGATTCTTGATTACAATGGTTGTCAGTTTTCTGAATTTTTCAAAAATGGTGGCAATTGTTTCTCGTATTTTTATTGTTTATTTTGATCTGTTAGAAATACTAATCCTGTAGTTTGTATAGATGCAGGCATGTAGTTTATAATGGGTCCATGACTCTGTGTTAAATAGAAAGTACCCTGGCTGAAATGTTTTAATTTCTGTTCAGCATCTGGTCATTTGTCTTAACATTGTTTCAATTGATTACTTTGAGTTACTAGAGCATTCACGGACTACTGACATGTTGTGGTTCCTGGATTTTGTTTTCCTTTTAAATAGATCATACGCCGATACAAGTATATCCTTCACAAAAATTGTAATTGCTTTTTTATTTAAGTATTATTTCTTGAACAATTCAGTTGTCATTATACATCTTGTTAAATATTCCTGATTGTCAATTATTTGATCTGAGTAATTTAAGACTTTTTACAATCATATGATAACTTATTCTTCTTGCTGATTCGTCTGGCACTCTATTTTTATGTGAATTTATATATATTTTAAAATACCATATATGCTATGTTGCCTGCGTCTTTACTTGTGTTGGGAAGATTGCCTAAATGATAATGCCTTTTGTTTATAAGGTCAGAGATTGGTATTTGGATTCTTTTCGTGATCTTCGGTCATTCCCAGTGATTAGAGATTCAAGTGACGAGTTGGCATTCACCAAAATGATCAAAATGATTAAAGTAAGACATAATAATGTAGTGCCGGCTATGGCTTTAGGTGTGCAGCAGCTAAAGAAAGACATGAACCCCAAAGTTGTGCCTAATGATCTACAAGAAATTCATCAATTTCTTGATCGGTTTTACATGTCAAGAATTGGCATTCGTATGCTTATAGGTCAGTGAATATTTTCTCCACCTTTTGTGCTTGTTTTTTTTCACTTAATACATTGGTTTTCTTCTTAAGTTGCTTTTGGTCTACCGAATCAAAGCAAGCCTTAAATGTGTTTCGAGATTCGTGTTTGAAGCTTTAATTTGGTAGTCATACTAAGCTGGAATTAATCTGATGAAAATGCAGGACAACATGTTGCTTTGCATGATCCTGACCCAGAACCTGGTGTTATAGGTCAAATAAATACTAAAATGTCTCCCAAGCTTGTGGCCCGAATTGCTAGTGAAGATGCTCGTGGTATCTGCCTACGGGAATATGGGAGTGCTCCTGAAGTTAACATCTACGGAGATCCTAATTTCACCTTCCCGTAAGTGTTGATATCAATGACACATAATTAGGATCATTTGCACCAACAGACAAGTCACCACCACACATTATCATATGTTCATTATCAAGACTGCATTGCCTATATGTTCCCCCCCCTTTACCATTTATGTTTAGTTGCTTACTTTCTAGCCTACAGTTACAATCTAAATAAACTTCTTGCTCTTTTACATGCACCGTTATGAGAGACTTTAATATCTGATTATTAATGGTCTATGTAGCCTCTCTGTATTTAATTAATACATTTGGTGGATATAGTTCTACACCATTAAGGCTGTCTTTACTTTGAAAAAGCATAATCCATTTTAGCCGTATATCTGCAGTAAAAACATGTAAATGAAACAAAGGCATGGCCACATGGGAGGCCCTGCCTCAGCCATTCACATCTACTTCATTTGAGCTGTTGACAGTGAGAAACATGAAGCTTTTCTGGATATGCAAATTGGCTCACAAGTTTCCCCTTCAGTTAGTGGGATAGCATATATGAATGCAAATTGTATAATCTGTTTATTTTAGTATTTTAAGTGTGTTACGTATTCATGTCTTTCATTAAGAATGGGCATACACATTGATTCTTTATCGTCAAATGCATTTCACAAATTGTTGCCTTTCATATGTTTCTCTCTCTCTCATGGAACTAATTGGTAATGACTACTTGTAACTAATAAAGTGCATATTTGGAGAAAGAATTGACATTTGTTATTCATTCATTTTAAACAGATATGTTCCATCACACTTGCACCTTATGGTATTTGAGTTAGTAAAGAACTCTTTGCGTGCGGTTCAAGAACGTTTTATGAATTCTGATAAAGGTGTCCCTCCTATCAGAATAATAGTGGCCGATGGAATAGAGGATGTTACAATCAAGGTATGCTTGTTGCAGTTACTTACATGGGAAGCTCTGATCTCTATCTACTATAGGATATGTCGGATGCTTCCTCCAACACAATATTGGCATGCCCAACATCTTAGCCACAGCATGCATATCTATCCGTATCCGACCCTTGCAATTATGTAGACTATTATTAACCTTGAATATAAAATAAAATGTTGTTTTCCTTTTCACAAAAGTTGATTTATAAACCATCTTTCTAGTTCTTTCCGCTTTTGAATGACAACCCAATAAACATACTTAAATTGGTTAAATGTGCATATATTCAAAAGAAATGACATGTATGTATGTATGTATGTATGTATGTATGTATGTATGATGTATGTATGTATGTCCGTCCATGCCCTTGTGTCTGAATTTTGGATAATTGCCATTGCCATTGCCATTGCCATGACCAACCCTGTGTCAGTATCATATTTGCCACTTGTATGTATGTCCATGCCCTTGTGGCTGATACAAGGTGTTGATCACAATTGAAGAGATGATCGCTCTCCCAAGACGTCAACTGTAGAGGACGTTTGCACTCTTCCGAAGAACCATGGATAATCTCATCTCTAATATCAATTTTCTCTCAAATTCAACATAATAAATCACTCAGCCCCTCTCACCTATAAATATAGTTCAGAAATAAGCACAATTATAGAAAACATCAAAAAGATTGTAAATTTCCAAAACCCCCCTAAAACCGAAAATTTCCAAAACGTCCCGGATGGGCCCAAAACGCCTACAAAGTGCAGATCTATCATATTTCTATCGAGACTTTCATTATAATTATGTTCTTTGTCCTCTGTTCCGCAAGGTCTTATCAGAATGCACGCCTTTGCAAATTTAACAATTTAAATTATAAGCAATCTAACAATTGACGTCATCTTTTCTGAACATAAATTTCTGTTCTATTGTGCTCTTCTATCTGAGTGTTCTAGCCTTGTAGTTTGCTAGATGTCATCCCTGCAGTGCTGCATCATGCCATATATTTTCCTCTTGAATCGTGATTACGGCCATCTTTATATTTGTATTTCAATATTCATGCTTTTTTCAGGAAGAAAATTAAAACATAAATTTATCTAGCATGAGAACACATGTCATGATAATTAATTCCTCGCATGGCAAGCCATAAGAGTTGATAATGTCACTGCCAAGGTTAAAACCATCTAATTTTATGGTTAATTCGATGGATATAAAGTACCAAGTAATCAAGATAATGTGCGCTGGTGCTGGATATTTTTGTTTTTCATATGTTTAGTTTGTTAATCTTGCTTTTAGCACACAAAAAATGCATTCATATTTCTTTTTTTCTCTTTTCAATGGAACATCGTCATTGCAGCCTATCTTATGTGACACAGATCTATAGTGTAATAAGAGTTATGCACCTAATTACCTTTTTGTGAGAATAGAAGACTTATAACTTCTCTGATTTGACCTATCATTTCCTATGATAGATATCCGATGAAGGTGGCGGTATACCACGGAGTGGTCTCCCAAAGATTTTCACTTATCTTTATAGTACTGCAAAAATTCCATTGGATGAAAACTATGGATTTGGGGATGGCGTGACCATGGCTGGATATGGCTATGGACTTCCAATAAGTCGTCTCTATGCTCGATACTTTGGAGGTGATCTACAAATTATCTCCATGGAAGGCTATGGTATGCCCAATGTCATATATGCTAAATACTTTATTTTTTAGTTTGTGGTGGGTTTTTTCTTGATTAATGGATACCGTCAGGACATTGAAACCTCGTCATGTAAATGTCAACCATTATTTGTCATGCAGAGAGAAACCTTATGGTGAGATTCATTATTTTGAGCTGGAAGTGTTCTTGTGTGTGTTAATTATTCTTTATAGACTTAATTTTTAATTTTCATCTTCAAAATCTAAGCTAGCTTGGAAAATGGAAATATTCTGGAAAAATAATGGTCGCTTGTTTTTCTCGGCTACATCTCAAACCTTACATTTTGCAACATGACCTAAGAACAAAACTTGTTAATACTGGTCTAATATTTTAGCAAAGACGCAGTAGCTAAATGCATAAGAAGCTTTAAAATAAGATGTATTTTAAATGTTATGAGAGGTATTGACATTGTATGGGATACATCAATTAAGACATTGGGTAAAATGAACTTGGATCACGGCAGTAGAAAGACATTGTAGTTGCTAATTTGACATAGCAGATCTTTAACAGAACTGAACACAAAAAGTGTTGATGTAGTTGACAGACGTAACTGGATCAAACGAATCAGGGTTCTCTAAGTCTAGTTTGATTGGACAGTACTCCCTTCACCACTCCCTCTCCTTATATTTTTCTCCTTCCCTGAGGAATGCATCCTTTGGTGCTTTGTTTGTTCCATCTCATGATTGTCGAAGACATTTCTGCAAAAAATATTTTCCCTTCTGTTTTCAACCTAGTTAAATAACTGTTGATGATGAACATCTCTTCTCATCTTGTCCTTTTAGGTGACTTAAATATGTAAAAGGTTTCTACATACCTATATAATTTTATTTAGGAGGTTTATCAAACAGCTGATTCACTCTAAGGGCAATCTCTCTCTATTGCTTCATTCTAGCTGCATATAGTTTTTCAAATATTAAATTAGATTATTTTGAATGTAGTTATCTGTCTTAAGCTTATTTTGTTTATTTTCATGACAAACGTCTAGTGCTATAATCATGGGGAAATGTCACAAGGTTTTCGCTAGACAACGTGGGAAAAATACCATATGTCCCACCAAACCTTTTGAAGAAATGCATTTCCTTATTGCAAACGGGTGACTGATTGACAACTTTAAGTTTAAGATTCCAGCAGTAGTAAACGATGAAAATGTCTCTTTTCTTTTGCAGACTTGGCTCTGTGACTAGATAATAACCTCCTATTTTCTTAACAGTCTTGTACCATTAAAAATCTCTTAAATGGTGTCACTTTCCTTTTCTACCCATGTTGTGAAAAGCATAGGAAGTATGCACCAATGACTAAGAATATGAATTAGGCATTGTGATACGACCCCTGAAGAGAGGGGTTCTCTTTAGGTTCTTGTTGAATTTGTCAATAATTAGCTGCAGATCCATTTTCCTTATTGGCACTTTCCTTATTGACACGTAATTGCATGGGAGCCTAGGGTGATCAATAAGATGGCTCTCTGAAGGCCAAATTGAAGGTAATATACACCAACAGAATTTGAGGAGAGCCCCTCCCAAGTTGCCTACTATAATGAGAGAGCTGGTGTAGAGTTTACTTTAGACCTTATTGCTTCTCAAATCGGGGGAGGATCCATTCAAGGGTCATCACTAAGGGTGGCAAATGGGTCATGTTAGATCCTGTAGGGGCAACCTGCTTACCCCTAACCCTTACCTGACCTGGTAAGTCACCGGGTCAGTGGTCTACTACCTGCACAGGGTTTGCAGGCCAACCCATTACGACCCATCTGACCCTTCATGCATGAAAATGGAAGTTTGGGTCACACTTTTTACCTTAAAAATCTCAACATTTTTCGATCATTCTTACGAATGAATCCCACAGATTACACAAGTGAACTATCTTCCCTTAAACCTAAGGCTCTACTGCCTGTAAAGACTCTCATCTTTTCAACAAATTCCCATGAAGAGAAGAGAATAAGGGGAAACAACTGTTGGTGTTGGGGACAAACCAGGTGGCGGCAAATAGAAAGTGTGATGACAAGGCAAGGTCGGTAGGGCATATCGAGGTGGTGACAAGGTGTTGTGGAAGAGGAGAAGAGGAGGCGTCTGGTTGAGTTTGGCGGTAGCTGGGGTTAGGAGGTCAATGGGTTGATAGCTATTGAGTTTGGTTAGGTTTTGCAGCGAGAAGTGGAGATGAGACGAAGGCGCTGATGTTGGCTGGTGGCGGTATGATTTTTTCTTTCAATTTTGACGTGGAAAATTAGGTTTTGGATTAAAGAATACACAAGGATCTGATTCGATGAAGAGAGGGATTGGAATTTTAATTTAATTTTATATTAATTTTTAAATTTTAGTTATTTTGGAGTTTTTTTATCTTAAGAGTTTGTCTTTTGGGTGAGTTTAGTCCCACGTCTGATTGGAATAGAAAAGGAGTTAAGTTGTAAGCCTATGAAAGACCCTAGAGTTGTTTTATTTAGAATCAATCAATAAATAAAATGAATCAATGAAAAGTTCAATGGAAAATTTTCCACACGCTTGAAAAAGGTCTCTCTCATTGGTGAGAAAACTCGGAAACCCTTGGTGAGAGGCCAAGAATCCTAAATTATCTAGTTCATTCCTAAGTCCCCCATAGAAATCCCAAAATCATTTGTGTCCTACATCAATTTGGTATCAGAGCCGAATATCTCATCTGCGCTCTTTTTGATCTCCGATCCATAAAAAAATTCTAACCCAAATTTTACAGACACCCTCTTTCGCAAGTCATCCCACTGCCATCCAAAACCCAAATAGAAAATTAAGAAGCTCACGCTGCTGGCGAAGCCCTCAAGCATCGTATCCACCGTCTTCAACATCCGCCCTCGCGACGAAGACCACATGTTCCTTCACACAAAGCATCCATCATCGTCGACGAGCTTAACGGCACCCAACGTCTTTTTCGGTTCCCAAAACCTCGGAATCACTACTGCACGTGATTGACGAGGCTCGTCGGTACCACCATCGGCGATGACTGGGACCCCGGCCCTATGAAAAGCTTCGCCACCTTCAGGCGACATCCCCCGCACCTCTCAGCGCCCTCGCGATGACTAGAGCCTCCGGAGTGCCGTCACACTTGTTGTACTTTGTCGGCACTGTAGCCGGTGACGGTCGGAGTCATCCAACCCTTAAGGACCTTCGTCGCTCCCCGACAAAGCAACAGAAACAAGCAGCACAACAAACAAGTCGATGTATTCGTTAGAATCTACTGTCGACGCTGACCAAGCTGACGGTGCTCCAGTGTCGGCTCTGTCGAGCCGACTCCGAACGCAGCCAAGCCGGTTGAGTCGGTTGAGCTGTGCCATCGGCTCAGCCAATACTGTTCATCAGCTTGGGCGAGCTGACCCGACTGGCAGCCGGATCAAGCAGACCTCCGAGCCGGTCAGTCAAGCGATTGACCCGGTCAACGGCTTAGCCGAGCAAGCTGACCCATCCAACGACTCAATAGTAAGACATGCGATTTTTCAACCATTTTTCGACTGATTTCTGAGATTTTCTGTGCAGATGTGCTATTTTCACGATTCTGGATCCATCTGAAATCCAAGTTCAGTGACATTTGCATCAGTGGATGGCTAACTTAGCTAACAACATATTGGTGCCCTGCATACAAGAAGATACTTTCTAAATTATGGTATACTGCAAAAATAACTATGATGATTATTACAATGACTATACTCCCTAATCAAACTTTGACCTTGAGAAGTGGAGATAACTACTAATTTTTTATGGCTTCAAGGATAAATTTTGATATAATGATTGTGAGTACTATCTAAAATATTTCTTATCCAGTTTTGATTATCAAATAAAGCAAAATATAAGTATGCATGGCTCAAGCTAGGTGAAGCGCTATCTTGGTGTTTTACTTATTATTGATGTTCAACATTCAGATCCGCTCTTTGATGTCGATATTTTTAAAAATTCCCTAGGCTCCCTAGCAATCTTTGAGCTCGAAAGTAACGATGTGTTCAAAAGAAGAGATAAGTGAGAGCAACAAACGAATTTTTCAAGCGATCGAACAATGGGAAGGCAACAATAGAGTAAACTCAAGTCAGAGCCTACACTAGAGATTGATCTAACACCTGAGGTAAAGTATGAGATTGAACCTGAGTTTAGGCTAAAAATTGAGACAAAGCTTGTGCATGAGCCTAAATTGGAGCCTAAGTCCGACCCAAAGTCAGAGCCAGTATTTGAGAAACAACAAGAGCCTAAATTGGAACCTAAGACTGAAGTAAAGATTGAGCCTGACTTGTAACCTGAGCCATCATTGGAGTCACAGCAAGAGCCTGAGTGAGAGCCTAAATCATAATTTGATCCAGTGTCGCATTCTAAGCTAGAGACCACTTGATCCAGCACTGCAACCTGAGACAGAGCTTTATCTAGAGCCACCTGTGAAGCATGCATCAGCATTGTTGAAACAAGCACCGCGGATTCTGATTGAGCACATCAAATTTGTTATCCTAGATTCTCCTCCCATAACCAAAAAACAGGTCCTGAATATTTTTCTTTCAAGGTGAAATTACCGGAGGATGTTTGTTTGTCCATCTGCATCTATTACACTGCAAGGTTCATGGACGCATCTTCACCAACTATAGAGGACTACTGATTGTCTAGTTGTGCTACTTCTTTTGCCATTCTTCACCAGAAGTTGAAGTTCTCAAGATGGGGAAGGATGATAGGGATCAGAATTTTATTTTTACTTTTAGAATTTTAGTTATTTTGGAGTCTTTTATTTATTTTATGATTTTTAGTCTTTTTGGGCGAGTTTAATCCCATATCTGATGTGAATAGAATAGGAGTTAAGTTGTAAACATGTGAAATGCCATAGAGTTGTTTTATTTGGAATTAATCAATCAATGAAATGAAATAAATCAATGAAATTTATTTCCACAAGCTGGAAAAAGGTCCATATCAATGAAATCCCTCTCATCTTTTGTGTGTGTGTGTGTGTGTGGATTATCAGAAACAGGTACAACTAATATGTGGCTAACCACAACAAGCCACAAGTATCGAATAGTCTTACCTAACGTGGTTTTAATAGGCTAGACAGGTTAAGCACCCAACCCCGCTACCTAACCCGTTCAAACAATGGGTCAATGGGTCAAGTTGTTCAAGGGCCAGACGCGCATATGAATGGCCCAAACAGGTTTATCGTGGGTTGGGAGCATGCCAGGTTTGTTGGTTGGGTCTGCTTTGCCACCCCCAAAACTCATTGTCTGAGTCCCATCATACCTGGTGGTTACTTCTCAGAATCTATTTGATGTATCCTAAAATTTATGACATTTCAACAAAGACATTTAAGATTTAGGAGACGTCTGCAGTAGATGTTTTTAATTGATTGCCTATTGTGCCCATACCAGTTGTTTTAAATAATGTGCAAATTTATTTTTATATTTATGTTATTGTGATAACCTGTAGGATTTTGAGGAAAGTGTGATTAGCCCACAAATGAGCTAACCCCTCATATTTATAATATCCCTTGCTTTGCTTTACACACACACACCCTAATACAATAACACTCAATACTCCCCCTCAAGATGAGCAAAAGATATTTATCATGCCCATCTTGTTACAAGCATCCTCTACTCCTTTAGAGTTTAACCCCTTCGTAAGGCAATCTGCTAATTGCTGTCCAGAGGTAATATAGGAGATCTCCAACTGTTTCTTGTCCAGTCTCTCTTTAATGAAGAACCTGTCAATCTCTATGTGCTTCGTTCTATCTTGCACTGGATTGTTGGCAATATTAATTGCTGACTTGTTATCACACAACAAGCGCAATGGTCCTTCTCTCAGTAGGCGTAGCTCATGTAGGAGTGATTTCAACCAGATCATCTCACAGGTACTAAGCACCATAGCACGATACTCTGCCTCTGCAGTGGAACGAGCCACCAAATCCTGCTTCTTGCTGCGCCAAGAGACCAAGTTGCCCCCAACAAACACACAGTAGCCCGAGGTCGATCTCCTATCATCTAGGCAACTAGCCCAATCTGCATCACAGTAGCCTGTCACATTCATGTGACCATGACTACCAAATAATATGCCTTTTCCTGGACTATTCTTCAGATACCTCAGTATCCTGAAGACTGCCTCCATATGTCCAGTCCTAGGATCATGCATGTATCTACTTACCACACTGATAGCATAGGCAATGTCAGGTTTGGTATGACATAAGTAGATAAGGCGTCCAACAAGTCTCTGGTACCTTTCTTTGTCTACTGGCTCCCCTGATTGTGAATGCAACCTATGATTCTGATCAATAGGAGTAACTGATGGACGACACCCCAACATACCAGTCTCAGCCAGTAAATCCAGGACATACTTCCTCTGTGAGAGAACTATACCCTTCCTGGACCTAGCAATCTCCAGTCCAAGGAAATATCCCAACTGTCCAAGGTCCTTGACCTCAAATTCTCTTGCCAACCTTACCTTCAAGTGAGAGATTCCCTCTTCATCATCTCCAGTGATAATAATATCATCAACATACACATCCAAGAGAGTAATCAGTTGTCCTGAATGTCTATAGAATACAATATGATCACCATTACTCTGCTTGTAGCCCATAGTGATGACTGCACGCCTGAACCTGTCAAACCATGCCCTTGGAGATTGCTTCAGCCCATACAAGGACTTGTCCAGTCTACACACCTTTCCCACCGTCTGTTGTGTGCCAAAGCCAGGTGGAACCTCCATGTATACCTCCTCCTGTAAGTCTCCATGCAAGAAGGCATTTTTTTACATCCAACTGATGCAATTTCCATCCAAAGTTCGCTGCACAGG
Organism: Scilla litardierei; assembly: GCA_030789695.1. Classification (NCBI taxonomy): domain Eukaryota; kingdom Viridiplantae; phylum Streptophyta; class Magnoliopsida; order Asparagales; family Asparagaceae; genus Scilla; species Scilla litardierei. The sequence continues at coordinate 166,753,410 of CM061132.1, forward strand.
ATATCAGTACTCTCACAGTACTCATCTTTGCCACTGGGGCAAATGTCTCATCATAATCAATCCCATAAGTCTGACTGTAGCCCTTGGCAACCAGCCTCGCCTTGTACCTGTCCACCTTCCCTTCTGAAGTTTGCTTTATTGTGAAGACCCACTTGCAGCCCACAGCTTTCTTCCCTGCTGGAAGTGAGACAAGTCTCCATGTCTTGTTCTTCTACAGTGCCTCAAGTTCTTCGAGCATTGCTTTCTTCCACTGGGGATGCTGCTTTGCCACTCGCCAATCACTTGGTATATGGATAGACTGTAAGGATGCAATGATAGCCCTATATGCAAGAGTAAGAGAGGCATAGGAGACATGATTAGCAATATCAGTCTCATATCCATACCGTACAGGAGGCCTGCCGGCATTGATACGAGGCTCCCTACGAGATGCAAGTGGAAGATCTAAACTAGAGGAAGGCAAAGAAAGGTTACCATCCGTGATAGGAGAGGAAGGCAGTGAGGAAGTCGGGACTCGAGCAGGCGTGATAGACTGATCAATCTCATGGGGCAGTGGAGCTAGTGGTTCTTCACTGGGGAAGATGACTTCTTGTTGTTCTTCATCGCCATCGCCATGACTATCCTTCTGTCTCCTGCTATATTTCCTGCCGTACAACCTGTCTTCCCCCCCTTCTGTAACGACAGCTTTTCTTGTATCTGATTATAATATAATATAATATGTGTTTTAGTGGATTATCTCCTCTTGTATGGTTTTCGTCTCCGTAGATTTCATTTTCGATCGATTCGTCGTATTTTCTCGATTCTTCCTTAGGATTGTCGATTTCGAAGTGTGTCGCTCGTGACGGACTTCATAACGGTCGTATCTAACTATTAGATCAAGCCTAGGAGTCTTAGGAATCGATCCCGGGGCCCCGCGCTCCGTATCGGTACTTTTCTGTGCTCATTAGCCGGTGTAAGAAGGGCCACCGACCGACTAGATGACGATCCAGTCGGTCGGCAATCCTTCTTGGACCGACTAGTTTGTTTTCTAAATTTCTCAGGAGTTACTGTTTATCGTTAGTCGGTCTAAGAACGTTGGTTGACCGACTAGGTTGCAAACTAGTCGGTCAGCAATGCTTCTTGAACCGACTAACTCATCATATTATTTTTGTATCAGTTACTGTTTACTCTTAGTCGGTCTAAGAACGTTCATCGACCGACTAGATGCCAAACTAGTCGGTCAGTATTTGTTCATGGACCGACTAACTATAGAATCCTAATTTCACCTGTAGCTACTGTTTACACTTAGTCGGTCTGCGTTGGTCGACCGACCGACTAGTTGTCAAACTAGTCGGTCAGTGGTTGTTCTTTGACCGACTAACTAGTGCGGTAAACCCTAGTTTTGCCCTAGCCGCCAGCTTAGCCTATAAATACCAAACCCAAACGTTTTCTTCCCCTCCAACTCGACCCTAAACCCTAAAATCGCCCCCATTGATCCCCCACCTTCCTCCAAGCTCCATTGCTTCATTCCAAGCCCTAAATCCATCATCCAAACCATCCATCTACCCCATCTACCTCTCATCTTCCCCAAAAATCTCACCGAAATCTCACCGAAATCCCCAAAAACCCTAGTTTCCCCAAACTTCTCCAATCTCTTCCAGATTTGATCCTAGGGTTCCCCGGAGTGTTCCTTCCGTCTTCTCTCGGTAAGAAATCGTTCTACCGTTGTTTTCATAGCTTATTTATAATTTTATGAAAACCCTAATTTATTTCATGTATTTGTTGATTGTTCCCCCAAAACAGCGATTTCCTCGTAGATAGCATCCGAGTGACGAAGTGATCGTCGATCCCCGGTGCTAGGCAAGTGAAACTTGCCACTTAGGGTTTAGGCCATGTTTTAGGCCATTTGCATGTTGTAGGCGTAAAAGAGGCTAGGCGACGAAATGATACTCGCCTAGGCGCAAATTGGGGAATTAGCTTGACAACGAAGCTAATTCCGACTTTTAGCATGTTGCACAATTATCATGTCATGTTTACTTTCAATTAACGGTACGCGAATATGTTCATGTCATCGCATTTCGCCTGTCACGTTTAATTTAATTAACGGTACGCAAATAAAATGTCATGACCTCGCATTCTTTAGATATTGCTGTGATTGCGTAGCTTTGCTACAATGTTGTGTTCCTGGCTCGTGTTCCAGAAGCGGGCCATGTGTTGGTTGATAGCCAATGCCTGAATTGCGTGTTCCGGCTAGGTGTTCCCTACGCCATACTAGTGTTCCTGGCTCGTGACCAGAAGCGAGCATAATGAGTTGCTAACCCCAACGCTCGATACATTGAATTGTGAACTAAGAATGCGAGCTCAATGGCGGGGCAACCCTAGGCTCACTAGATGAGCTCAATGTGCAGGGACCCCAGGCTCCATATCGTGTGGGTATTGAGTAGTGTTTAGTGCCGATCGGTCTGAAATGTTATACCATTCAGCGAAGGGCGTAAACACCTACAAAATGTGAATTGATTGAATTGATAGTAGCTTGGCTACTCTTGTCTTGTCCCGATGATTGTTCTCTTGTACAAATTGTCTCGCCATGTTTTAATTGTGCACTCATGTTATAACTGACATGCCATGCATACTAAACTGCTAGGTTGCTAGATGCCTCACTTTCAGTTTCCTTGCCCAAGTCTTTTTAGACTTGCTGACATGTGCCCCTTTACTCTTTTGGGTGACACATGTTAGATCCTGAGCCCGAGTACCTCGTTGAGGACGAGGTGTTTGCTGACGCCGAGCCCGAGTTTGTGTTTGACGGGGTGTACGTGGACACTGGGGACCAGTCCTAGTGTCTTCGTGTGTTTTACTTTTGTTAGACAGTTGTTCTGTTATCGGTGCGTGGCACCTATACTTTGCTTTGTTGTTGTCGTTGCTTTTGTTGGCCTTGTTCTGGGCCTTGGACTCTTTTCTTTTAGCCTGGTGGCTTTTCTGGATGTTGAACTTATTTGTGATGTTGGACAATATTTGTGAGATGTGAATTTTATTTCAGTCTCTCCTTGTGTTATTATTGCTATTCTGTTGTGGTTACAGGGACCTGTTTATGTATTGTGGACGCTTATCGGGTTTGGGGCTTCACAGCTCCACTCTCGTGCGGACCTTTTCACGTACTCGCATCCATTTTAGGGAAGCGGGTCGTGACAGGTTTTAGTGGTGGCCCATGCAGGTCCCCTTCTGTAACTGCGATTTTTGGAATAGCAATAATAATATTTGAATGTCCAATAAGCTAAGTTCGACGTCCGATGTCATAAGCTATGAGTCTAATCTGATTTGTTTTCCGTGTCATTAGATGGCAGGAAGGCGTTTCACCCGTGGTGGGGGTAGTGGTGCGCTCCCTCATGATGAGGAGCCTGAGCGGGAACCCACCAGCGGTGAGATGATGCGGATGATGTTGCAGATGATGCAAGTGCAGCAGGGCATGCTTTTGCAAGTCCAGAATGCTCCACCTGCTCGAGTTGCCCGGGCTCTTCCGGATGTTCCTCGCTCTGAGCCAGGAGCGAAGCAATTTCGGGAGCTGGGTCCCGCATATTTTGATGGTTCTGAGGGTCCTCTGGCGGCCGATGAGTGGATTCGGAACGTCGAGGACAATCTGAAGATGGCCAAGATCACCCCGGCTGGATGGGTTGATTTGGCGAAGAGGCAGCTCAAGGATAACGCCAGGAATTGGTGGGATGCTGAAGAGAAGTTGTTGGTGGAGCCGATAGCTTGGGCTACCTTCAAAGCCAGATTTGAGGGTGAGTTCTTTCCGAAGGCTGCCAAGGAGGAGATGCTGCAGCGTTTTATCGATTTGAAGCAAGGGAACTCGTCGGTGGACATGTATCACCAAGAGTTCATGAGGCTTAGTCGGTTTGCGCCGAAGATGGTGCAGGACGCTGAGGAGAGAGCACAGAGGTTTCTGCAGGGGCTCGCTTCGGAGCTCCAGAGTTTTGTGACCTCCTCTGATCGGGAATCTTATCAGAAGGTTCTGGTAGCAGCTAAGAGGCAGGAGCTGCTCGTGAACCAGAGGAAGGGATCGGTTGTTGGTGCTGGGAAGAGGCCTGTGGAGCAGGCAAGAGCTGTGGTTAGACCTGGATTCAGGCCTAATCAGTCTGCTCAGTTTAAGAGGCCAGGAGGGTCTATTCCGAAGATCTGCCATTTCTGCGGCAGGCCTGGTCACGTCAAGGATCAGTGTCGGAAGTTTCTGGGCCAGTGTTTGATTTGCGGTGATGCTTCTCATGTCGCGAAGGATTGTCGGCATGCGGATCCGCTGCGGAGGGCTCCTGTTGCAGCTCAGCCATTGCAGCAGCGAGCGCCTGTTCCTGCTGGACGTGGAGCAGCTCTTGTTCCGCAGAGGCAGGCTTTTCGGCAGGCTGTTCCGCCGAGGAGGCAGGCTTTTCTGATGACCGCTGCGGAGAGCGCGGCTGTGGATGAGGTTATCACAGGTAATACTCAATCTAGCTATTACTTTCCCAGCTGGTTTTGATTGTTAGATTTTGTTGTTTGCTTGAACATGGTTGTTTGCTAGACTAGGGTTTGATTGTTAATTGCTTGATTAGGTGTGATTTTGGTTTGCACATTTCCTGCACGAGTCCTCTTTGACTCTGGTGCATCGATGTGCATTATTTCTCGGAGCTTCGTGGAGAGGCATTCCTTGTCGACGTCCCCTCTCCCCAAGAGATGGAATATCGTTACAGGGAATGGTGTGGTCTCGGTGCATCGTGGTTGCAATTCTTGCTCGTTGGTGGTCTGTGGACATGAGCTTTTTGCTGATTTCATTGTCCACGACATCATCAACTATGATGCAGTTCTTGGGATGGATTGGCTTGCGAGCTTCTATGCTACGATTGACTGCAGGAGGAAGAAGGTGGTGTTCGAGATTCCCAGACATCCAGTATTTGAGTTCAGTCGTGGTAGCAGTTCGCTTGGTCCTGTCAGATTTCGGGCCAGGCCGGTGGAGGCTGTGGCTATGCAGATGGAGCTGGAGTGGCCAGCTGTGGTGCGAGATTTTGGCGACGTCTTCCCCGAGGAGATGTCTGGTTTGCCGCCTGATCGAGCTTTGGAATTTTCTATCGATCTTGTCCCAGGTGCGCAGCCGATTTCGAAGGCGCCGTATCGTATGGCACCTGCAGAGTTGGAAGAGTTGCGGAAGCAGTTGGATGAGCTTTTACAGAAGGGTTATATTAATCCTAGTGTGTCTCCGTGGGGAGCACCGGTGTTGTTGGTTAAGAAGAAGGATGGTTCGCGTCGAATGTGCGTGGACTATCGGGAGTTGAATGCGGTGACCATTAAGAATAAATACCCGTTGCCTCGCATCGATGATATTTTTGATCAGCTTGGAGGTTCGAGGGTGTTTTCTAAATTGGATTTGAGGAGTGGTTACCATCAGTTGAAGGTGGAGAAGGGAGATGTTCCGAAGACAGCGTTCAGGACGAAGTATGGACACTATGAGTTTGTGGTTATGCCTTTCGGCGTAACTAACGCGCCTGCAGTTTTCATGAATCTGATGAACCTGATTTTCTACGAATTTTTAGATAAGTTTGTCGTTATCTTTATTGACGACATTCTGATCTATTCGAAGTCGGAGAAAGAGCATGCCTCGCACTTAAGGACGGTGTTGGAGATTTTGAGGAAGCATCGGTTGTATGCTAAGTTTTCGAAGTGCGAGTTTTGGCTGGATCGAGTTGCTTTTCTCGGGCACGTGGTGACTGGAGATGGTATTTCAGTGGATCCCGAGAAGATTCGGGCCATCAGGGAGTGGCCTGTTCCGTCGTCTGCGTCTGAGATTCGGAGTTTTCTTGGACTTGCTGGTTATTATCGACGATTCATCAAGGACTTTTCCCGTATTGCTGAGCCGATGACCAGGTTGACGCGGAAGGATGTTGCTTTTGTTTGGTCGGGTGATTGTGAGAGTGCTTTTGGTATTCTGAAGGAGAGGTTGACGAGTGCCCCTATTCTTGTTGTGCCTGATCGCAGCGGTGGATTTGAGATCTTTTGCGATGCATCTGGCAAGGGTCTCGGTTGTGTGTTGCATCAGCATGGGCATGTTGTGGCGTATGCGTCTCGTCAGCTTAAGGTTCATGAGAAGAATTATCCGACGCATGATTTGGAGTTGGCTGCCGTTGTGTTTGCTCTTAAGATTTGGAGGCACTTCTTGCTGAGTGAGAAAGTGAAGATTTTCACCGATCACAAAAGCTTGAAGTATATTTTCACTCAGAAGGAGCTCAACATGCGACAGCGTCGATGGTTGGAGCTTATGGCGGATTATGATATTGATTTGCAGTATCACCCTGGCAAGGTGAATGTGGTTCCAGATGCTTTGAGTAGGCTGCCAGCGGTGATGATTTTGACCTCGCAGTGGAGATTGCAGCAGGATTTTTGCGAGTCTGGAGTGGAAATTGTTCTTCCTGGGGAGGCTTCTTCGTTGATGTACATGCAGGTACAGTCGACGATCGTGGATCGGATTAAGGCTGGCCAGGCTGAGGATCCGAAGCTGGTGAGGATTCGGGAGATGGTGGAAGCCGGTCTGCGGACTGACTTTTTGATTCATGAGGATGGCTCGCTGAGGTTTGGAGCCAGGTTGTGTGTGCCTGCTGGGGATATCAGAGAGGAGCTGATGGTGGAGGCACACAGCTCGCCGTATTCTGTGCATCCTGGTGGCACCAAGATGTATCAGGATCTTCGTCTGAATTATTGGTGGCATGGTATGAAGAGGAGCGTGGCTCGGAGTGTAGCCAAGTGCTTGGTTTGACAGCAAGTGAAGGCGGAGCATCAGCGTTCGGCCGGGTTGCTACAACCGCTTCCGATTCCGGAGTGGAAGTGGCAACACATCACTATGGATTTCGTGACTGGACTACCTCGGAGTCCGAAGCAGAATGACGCGATTTGGGTGATCGTAGATCGATTGACCAAATCCGCGCACTTTATTCCATTCCGAGTGGGACAGTCCACTGAGGCGCTAGCGAGGAGATATATGGAGGTAAAATTCTTTTACTCTCCGTTTTTATTTCCTTTTCCTAGTTTGGATAGTGATGTATCGTGAATCGTGCAGGAGGTTGTGCGACTTCATGGAGTCCCCGTGAGTATCGTGTCTGACAGAGACACGAGGTTCACATCTCAGTTCTGGCAGAGTTTGCAGAAGAGCTTGGGTACGCGTCTGAGTTTCAGCACGGCGTACCATCCGCAGACGGATGGCCAGTCCGAGAGGACGATTCAGATTTTGGAAGACATGCTGAGGGCGTGCATGTTGGATTTCAAGGGTTCGTGGGAGGACCATCTACATTTGGTGGAGTTTTCCTACAACAACAGCTTCCAGGCGAGTATTGGCATGGCGCCATTCGCCGCTCTTTATGGGAGGAAATGTCGATCGCCATTGAGTTGGGATGACGTTGGTGATCGGGAGTTGTTGGGACCTGAGATGATCGTGGAGGCCGTGGATATCGTCAGGAATATTCGGGAGAGGTTGAGGATTGCTCAGGACCGTTTTAAGCATTGGGCGGATGCTAAACGTCGTCCTTTGGAGTTTCAGCCGGGCGACCATGTGTTCTTGAAGATTTCCCCGAATCGTGGTGTGATTCGTTTCGGGAAGCGTGAGAAGTTGAGCCCGCGATACATTGGACCATTTGACATTTTGGAGAGGGTTGGCGAGGTAGCTTATCGCTTGGCCTTGCCGCCATCTTTGGAAGGAGTTCACAATGTTTTCCATGTGTCGCAGTTTCGTCGATACATTAGCGATCCGTCTCATGCGGTGGATTTTTCGGAGATTACCGTTCGCCCCGATATGACGTATGACCAGCGTCCCGTGCAGATTCTGGACAGGCGTCAGAAATCGCTTCGGAACAAGATTGTCAATCTTGTGAGGGTGATGTGGCGACACGGTTCACCTGGAGAGTCTACTTGGGAGAATGAGGATGAGATGCGAGAGCGTTTCCCACTTTTGTTTCCGGACTCGTGAGTTTTTGGAAATTCCGAGGACGGAATTTTTTCTTAAGTTGGGGAGGATGTAACGACTGCTTTTCTTGTATCTGATTATAATATAATATAATATGTGTTTTAGTGGATTATCTCCTCTTGTGTGGTTTTCGTCTCCGTAGATTTCATTTTCGATCGATTCGTCGTATTTTCTCGATTCTTCCTTAGGATTGTCGATTTCGAAGTGTGTCGCTCGTGACGGACTTCATAACGGTCGTATCTAACTATTAGATCAAGCCTAGGAGTCTTAGGAATCGATCCCGGGGCCCCGCGCTTCGTATCGGTACTTTTCTGTGCTCATTAGCCGGTGTAAGAAGGGCCACCGACCGACTAGATGACGATCCAGTCGGTCGGCAATCCTTCTTGGACCGACTAGTTTGCTTTCTAAATTTCTCAGGAGTTACTGTTTATCGTTAGTCGGTCTAAGAACGTTGGTTGACCGACTAGGTTGCAAACTAGCCGGTCAGCAATGCTTCTTGAACCGACTAACTCATCATATTATTTTTGTATCAGTTACTGTTTACTCTTAGTCGGTCTAAGAACGTTCATCGACCGACTAGATGCCAAACTAGTCGGTCAGTATTTGTTCATGGACCGACTAACTATAGAATCCTAATTTCACCTGTAGCTACTGTTTACACTTAGTCGGTCTGCGTTGGTCGACCGACCGACTAGTTGTCAAACTAGTCGGTCAGTGGTTGTTCTTTGACCGACTAACTAGTGCGGTAAACCCTAGTTTTGCCCTAGCCGCCAGCTTAGCCTATAAATACCAAACCCAAACGTTTTCTTCCCCTCCAACTCGACCCTAAACCCTAAAATCGCCCCCATTGATCCCCCACCTTCCTCCAAGCTCCATTGCTTCATTCCAAGCCCTAAATCCATCATCCAAACCATCCATCTACCCCATCTACCTCTCATCTTCCCCAAAAATCTCACCGAAATCCATCAAATCCCCAAAAACCCTAGTTTCCCCAAACTTCTCCAATCTCTTCCAGATTTGATCCTAGGGTTCCCCGGAGTGTTCCTTCCGTCTTCTCTCGGTAAGAAATCGTTCTACCGTTGTTTTCATAGCTTATTTATAATTTTATGAAAACCCTAATTTATTTCATGTATTTGTTGATTGTTCCCCCAAAACAGCGATTTCCTCGTAAATAGCATCCGAGTGACGAAGTGATCGTCGATCCCCGGTGCTAGGCAAGTGAAACTTGCCACTTAGGGTTTAGGCCATGTTTTAGGCCATTTGCATGTTGTAGGCGTAAAAGAGGCTAGGCGACGAAATGATACTCGCCTAGGCGCAAATTGGGGAATTAGCTTGACAACGAAGCTAATTCCGACTTTTAGCATGTTGCACAATTATCATGTCATGTTTACTTTCAATTAACGGTACGCGAATATGTTCATGTCATCGCATTTCGCCTGTCACGTTTAATTTAATTAACGGTACGCAAATAAAATGTCATGACCTCGCATTCTTTAGATATTGCTGTGATTGCGTAACTTTGCTACAATGTTGTGTTCCTGGCTCGTGTTCCAGAAGCGGGCCATGTGTTGGTTGATAGCCAATGCCCGAATTGCGTGTTCCGGCTAGGTGTTCCCTACGCCATACTAGTGTTCCTGGCTCGTGACCAGAAGCGAGCATAATGAGTTGCTAACCCCAACGCTCGATACATTGAATTGTGAACTAAGAATGCGAGCTCAATGGCGGGGCAACCCTAGGCTCACTAGATGAGCTCAATGTGCAGGGACCCCAGGCTCCATATCGTGTGGGTATTGAGTAGTGTTTAGTGCCGATCGGTCTGAAATGTTATACCATTCAGCGAAGGGCGTAAACACCTACAAAATGTGAATTGATTGAATTGATAGTAGCTTGGCTACTCTTGTCTTGTCCCGATGATTGTTCTCTTGTACAAATTGTCTCGCCATGTTTTAATTGTGCACTCATGTTATAACTGCCATGCCATGCATACTAAACTGCTAGGTTGCTAGATGCCTCACTTTCAGTTTCCTTGCCCAAGTCTTTTTAGACTTGCTGACATGTGCCCCTTTACTCTTTTGGGTGACACATGTTAGATCCTGAGCCCGAGTACCTCGTTGAGGACGAGGTGTTTGCTGACGCCGAGCCCGAGTTTGTGTTTGACGGGGTGTACGTGGACACTGGGGACCAGTCCTAGTGTCTTCGTGTGTTTTACTTTTGTTAGACAGTTGTTCTGTTATCGGTGCGTGGCACCTATACTTTGCTTTGTTGTTGTCGTTGCTTTTGTTGGCCTTGTTCTGGGCCTTGGACTCTTTTCTTTTAGCCTGGTGGCTTTTCTGGATGTTGAACTTATTTGTGATGTTGGACAATATTTGTGAGATGTGAATTTTATTTCAGTCTCTCCTTGTGTTATTATTGCTATTCTGTTGTGGTTACAGGGACCTGTTTATGTATTGTGGACGCTTATCGGGTTTGGGGCTTCACAGCTCCACTCTCGTGCGGACCTTTTCACGTACTCGCATCCATTTTAGGGAAGCGGGTCGTGACACCTTCCACCAATGTCCTTTCTTCCTCCCTGCTATCAGGACCAGTACCAGTAGGCCTGACAGGACACGGTATAAGTCCAACCACTACCCTCCTGTCATCAGTCTCCCCCTCTCGACCAGCTCCTCCTGTGCTTGGAGAGGCCCCAGTATCAAATACTGCTGTAGAATCTGTCAGTCCTCCATAAAAAGGTTCAGTCTCCCTGAACGTCACATCCATGCTCACAAACAACCTTCTTTCTGAGGGACTCCAACACCTATAGCCTTTCTGATTTGAAGGATACCCCACAAATATGCATTTAATTGCCTGAGCATCCAGCTTCCCCACAGAAGGTCTATGATCCCTCACAAAGCATGTGCATCCGAACACTTTTGGTGGAACTACAAAAGTGTTCTTTCCCATAAGAATCTCACATGGAGACTTCATACCAAGGATCCGTGAAGGCATCCTGTTGATAAGATATGTGGCTGTCATCACTGCTTCACTCCACAATATCTTAGGTACATTCATGGTGAGCATGAGTGACCTAGTTACCTCCAACAAGTGTCTATTTTTCCTTTCAGCCACTCCGTTCTGTTGGGGGGTGTTGGGACAAGTGGTTTGATGAGTTATCCCACTCTCAGATAGGTAAGATGCAAACTCCCTGTTTACATACTCTGTCCCATTATCCGTTCTCAAGACACGGATCTTGGCCTCATACACATTTCTGACACTTCTATGGAAGTCCTGAAAACACTTCAACGCTTCACCTTTGTTTTTCATCATATAAAGCCATGTCATCCGAGAATGACAATCTATGAAGGTGATAAACCACCTGAACCCACTTACTGAAGTCACTGGGCAGGGCCCCCAAACATCTGAGTGAATAAGATGAAATTTCTCTACACTCCTCATCCCTACACTAGGATATGACGTCCTAGTGTGTTTCCCAAATTCACATGCATCACATTTCAAATTCATTTCATTCACTCTTTTCAAAACATCAGGATACATTTTACTCAAAATATCAAAAGGCAAGTGTCCCAACTGACAATGTAACAAAAGTACATCCATTTCCTTCTCTCCACCAACGACAGCCAGTGCAGCATCCCCACTAGCTCTGTCAAGGTACCACAGTCCATCACGCCTGACGCCAGTCCCAAGCCTCCTCCCAGTCTTCCTTTCCTGCAACACACAATGAGTAGAGTCAAAAGTAATGCTACAGTCGATATCATCAACAATAGAACCAACAGATAAGAAGTTGACTGGAAATGATGGGACGTGAAGGACTGAAGAGAGGCGTATGGAGCGAGTGCACTGAATAGTACCAATCCCTCTAATGGGTTGGGATGTGCCATCAGCTGTCTGAACGGTTTCATGAATGGTATGTGGTTTATATGTGGAAAATTGTCTATATGCTCCTGACACATGACTAGATGCACCTGAGTCAATAATCCACTCTATATGATCTCTACATGAAAGGGCTAATCTGTTACCTGAGCCTGTGTGAGCGAAGTGGGCAAAGTTACCGAATGGCGAGGCAATATCCCCAGTCTGGTCTGCATGACTCTCTGAGCTCTCAGTAGTAGATCTGGACTGTCTCCGTTGCTCTAGATCTGACGCCTCAGCTGGCGTGGCCTCGATCATCACTGTCTCCTGTCGTCCGTCAGCGGTAGCAAAGTTGGCCCGTGGGCCGCCGCGACCTCGTCCACGGCCTCCACGGCCCCAACGACCTCCTCCTCTGCCTCCTGTGCCACGTCCTCGTCCACTGCCCTTCTGTGGGCAGTTAAAGCTCAGGTGCCCCTTCACCCCACATGTGTAGCACTCTCGATCCTCGCTCACCGCTGCCACTGCCGGTACAGCCAGTGCAGCCCGAGTGACCTGAGTACCCTCATCCTTCATAACCCTCAGTCTGATCTCCTCCTGTGCCATTGCAGCTATGGCCTCCTCCAGAGATGGGATGGAGGATAGGTGGCACATACTCGCCCTCCTGACCTCAAAGTCTCCATTCAGGTTCCTCAGAAAGTGTGTCACACGCCTACGCTCCACCCACTTCTTGTGTATCGCAGCGCTCCTAGGATCAGGCAGATCAATAGGGTCATAGTGATCTAACTCTGACCAAAGCCTTTTCAACTCCGCAGAGTAGGCTAGAATAGTCATCTCCCCCTGCTTCAAGGTGTCGACCTTGCCCTGAACCTCCATCATGAGTATCACATTCCCTGCTCCAGAGTACATTTTCTCCACCATACTACATATCCTCGCAGCACTCTCTATGGCCTCCACCATCCTAGCAATGGGTGGAACCATCGATGTCATGAACCAAGCAGCCACCAGTGAGTTGGTGGTGCTCCAGACTTTCCAATCATCCCCATCCTTGTCCAGCGGTTCCTTGCATGAACCCAGAACGACGCCTTCTAACCCATTCGACCTCAGAATGAGAAGCACCCTCCTGGACCAACTGAGGTAATTCTTCGTCCCTTCCAATTTCACATCATTGGGCATCAATTCCAGCTTCTGCACGGGACGTGAAGGCGTCGATCCACTTGAGGATCCCAACTCCTTCGAAGCAAGCAGCTTCGTTATCTCTCCAATGAAGGCCTTCATGTCCGCTGAAGTAAGATTGTCCCCCATCTCTCCGGATCCGCAGATCTCTCCTTTCTCCCTTCTTAGATCCGCAGATCTACTTCTCCTTCTCCTCTTCTAGGTCATACCCTAACCTAAATCTATGGAGTCCTCTTCATGGCTCTACCATAGATCTAGGGTTAGGGTTTTTTTAGGATTCTCTTTTGTAGCTAGTTTAGGGCTTTGTGGTGGCTAGAAGAGGGTGTGCAAGGGAATATGAGGGAGATGGAGGCGGCAGCAAGCGGCGGAAGCAGGCAGCGGCAGCAGGCGGCGCAGATGACAGCGGCGGCGGCAGCAGGCGGCGGCAGCAGCAGCAGCGCGCGCAGATGGCAGCGGCGGCGGCGCGCGCTGCAGGCGGCAGCGGCGGCGCGCGCTGCGGCAAGCGGCGGCGTGAGGGCTAGGGCTTTTTTTGGGTTTTTAGGGTTTTAGGGGTGTTTTGGCTCTGATACCATGTAGGATTTTGGGGAAAGTGTGATTAGCCCACAAATGAGCTAACCCCTCATATTTATAATATCACTTGCTTTGCTTTACACACACACCCTAATACAATAACACTCAATATAACCATTTTAGCTTAGTAAATCATTTTATGAAACTGATATTCCCAACATATATTTCATATACTTGTCCTAAAGGTTCTAAGATTCGGTGTATCCATGTATCATGATCATATTGTAACCGTGTCCCTTCTACACATCGGTGCAGCATAGGTCATCAGCATATTGGAAATTAATAACAGTGCGTTACACATTTTATAGCCACATTCCTTCATTTGGAGGCCATGAAGTTGAGGTCTTCTGTGAATGTGTATCCAATGACCTGAACAATGGACAATGGGGATGCTTGAGGTTATTGTTTTTCTGCCCGGAAGGCTCCTGGTATTAAGCTTCACAAGAAGGCGGGTTGGGCCTCAAGTGGGGTTATAATATGCTTGTTTGCTGTTCTAGTATGCTAGCATCGTCTTAAATAAAAGATATAAGCTGAGAACAAGTCAGATAATTAGTTTTTCTGCCCGAATGCTCTCTTCATTAAGCTTTACAAGGAGGAGGCTAAGGCTTCAAGAGGGCTTATAATACGCTCGTTTCCAATTATATTATGATGGTAGCATTTTAACTAAAAAGGGCAAACTTTGGTTTTATTTGATTGTCATTTGGATTTTAGGTCATATTTGCCTATGAACTGAACAGAATCAAAAGAGAGGTCGTTTACTGGGTAATGGCTTTCTCTAGGAGTCGGGGGCATGGACTTGGACTGGATCTTTAAACTTGCGCTGCTGCCTGAAATTCATGATGCTATCCGTTAATTGTTGGATCATTAATCAATCGTTGGGCTTTTATGTAAATAATGGGGTGTAGCAAACTGTCAAATAAAGTTAAGCTCAATTAAACGTGTTCTGCTAAGTTTTTGGATATTTGGGCTTTACTATTGCAATAGAGTGTGGGCCTTTAATGTACAGAGACTAAGGGTAATTTTATTTTTTATGATGGGTTAACATATGAATATTAAGATACCATGGTTGTCGTCTATATATAGTGTGGTTATGGTCTCCAGATGACATGAGTGAATGTTTTCTATTCTCATACCCCATCGTCAGATTTAGAGAGATTTAGAGCGTAGAGAAAACTAAAAAAACTAAAAGGAATTCTCTTGAAAACTCGTGTCGATTGGGAAGGCCAACTGCACGGATCTAAGAAATTAATCATCATGAATTAAGGTAACGCTTCCGCATATTTTTCCAGTATATTCTCCCTGGATTTAATATGAATATTCTTGTTAGTTTTGGTAATCATCTCGCTTGCTGTTTTGATTGTGTGATTGGATGGAACCATCATGTTTTCAAACAAACACCTCTGCATATTTGCGTTCCAGAGTGAACTTTAATCTCCTTTTATGCTGATATTGTTGTTTTGCCTTTCCGCGCTTCAGGAACAGATGCCTACCTTCATCTATCCCGGCTTGGAGATTCGCAAGAGCCCTTGCCTTGATGCTTCGCGAGGTCCATCCTTCTTCCATTCTATGCGAAGCTTGTAACAGAAACCCCGAAGAATCAGCAGACCCCACGCCGCCAATCCCAACTCCGGCGATGGGCGTCGCATCCTGTCATTCTGTATTCACATTCGCTCCTGTTTCACTCAGGGATGTATTTAGAGGAGGTCAATTGTACATACATATCGAACCTGGAAAAATATTGAAATCACATTTGTCATTGATTAAGCTGCATTGATGTACTAAATAACTATACGATGTAGCGGTGAACAGTCAGCTCATCATGGCATATACTCAAATTTGAGCTCAAATTTGATGTGTATATAGTCCCCCTCTTCTATTAACACACACATAAATTGCACACTTAAATTGCACACTTAAATTATGCTTCCTATGTGTGTGTTAGTAGAAAGACTCTCCAGTGTCTTTTATGTTTCATGGGGGTTAGATGATATCAATATGTGCATATGTACTCGGTGTTTTGCACGTTCGCTGTCAATATTTCTAGTTAACTGTGTGTAAGCTATTATTTAAATTGATGCTTTCTAAATTGGGTGCTGACAGAAGGATTGATAAAATGATTGTGTAGATTGGGTCTAAAATAATCGATGAAAACGTGTCCCAAAATTGGCATCAATGACTTCCACTCTTCATAAGCTATACAACGGTAACAACGACGAGTAAAACCGACATCAAACGACGGAAATATTGCAGGTCAAATGTTTTTAAATGTTTTTAGGCTTTTATTTGAAACGCAACCTAAGACACACACACCTTAGTTGTATATAGCACAACTCATGAGAAGGGTGACGTCCTCGCTTTGGTAGGTGGCTCCTTGCTTTGGTAGGTGGCAGGTTACCGCGTCAAACATCATTATATTTTATCTGCCACGAATATCATTATATTTTATTTTTTTCATTTTTTAAAATGCCTACCGACGATTTTCAAATCGTTATATTTCAAATAATTAGCTGCGCATGTGAAAAATGTGGATGACACTTAATTTAATTAATTTTTTAAATTATCTTACTGGACATTAACAGGATGGATTTGTGTTTAGGAATTAGGATGCGTGCATACAACTAAAAGAAAATACTTAAATAACAAAAAGATCAAGAAAGAAAAGAAAGAAAAACATGGGTCTTGTTTTTTTTACCTTGCTAGAGCTTTGGGATATTGAGGAGAGTGATGAGATGATTCTTTTTTTTATAGTACATCATGTGAACTCACAACTTATCTTCTTGCATTGCATGATGAGGGAGGAGGGAGGGAGAGACACTGACACATGCTGGAAAAACTTAAAAATAAAAGTGGCGGGCGTTACCAACAATTTATTTTATATCCATAGCCATCACCCCGCCTTCGGCGAGAACTCTAAAGTGCTTCGGCGAAAATCCTAAAAGTCCCGGTCTCTGGCACCGCCGTCACTTCAGAAGATCCTAGGTCCGCTTGTAATTCGAGATCCGCTGCTCCACCTACTCGATTTACTGGAAAACCACTAGTTTTCGATGGGAGGCGGCGAAGTGCTGGCGAGGGTCGGAGGATCGGCCGAGGGGCAGTATGTTGGGGCGAAGACCTCGGTGTGGTGGGATATAGAAAACTGCCCGGTGCCGAGATCGTGCGATGTGCATATGATCGCTCAGAATATAAGCTCGGCGCTGGCGGCCATGGATTACAATGGGGCGTTGACGATCTCGGCCTATGGGAACACCTGTCAGATCAAACCGGCGGTTCAGCAGGCGTTGTCGAGTACCGGGATCTCGCTGAATCATGTTCCTGGTGGTAAACAGAACTGATCTCTGAACTTAAATTTGAAGTGTTCTCTTGATGGTTTATTTGAGTTACAGAGAAGTGAAATTGGCTGGTTTAATTGATTTATAAACCCTAATTCTAAGTAATTGCTGGATGTTATGCTTCTAACCCCTAATTCTAAGTAATTGGTGGGTCTTTTGATAGATGGCTGGTTTTCGTTGTAGATAGTAAACCAGTGCATTTTCTAGTGGTACAATGGGGTTTTTATAGATTGTTAAACCCTAATTTTGTGTGATTAGTGGATTCTTTTTATGTGTCGAGTGTTAGAATACGGAATTTTTGGGATTCGGGCTGATTCTTTTAAACGTCCTTATTCATGACTGCTTGTAGATTGTTATAATTGTTGCGTTAATGATGTTTTGTTTCTAGGGTTTTGAAAAGGGTGAAAAGGTACGCGGTAGAATGTTTGGTCTGTGAAATATATCTGTAATCTATTGAGGATCTTGCATTGTTATGTGATTATATTGCTGTTACCTTTTTCTTTGAAATATTGTGTGGGACCAGGTTGATGTTCTCACTTGTTTCTTTTCTTAATTATAGTACCTCATATTGTCATCTATGCGAACAGACGGAACCAAAACTGCTGACATAACCTATGAACAAATATTTTCAGTCTCCATAAACTGTCCGTCTATGTTGCACATACACAGAAAAAATAGGAAAAGAAAATTATCTTTATACGGAGTTTAAGACCCCCCATTAACTCAGAGGATGTCTGTAGTAATTTCAAAGATCAAGACTGAGTAGTGACGCACAGACCATAGGACACACACTCTTTGTGCAATCTATCCATATATTTCCCGTCTCCATGTAACTGTCCATCTAGGTAGCACATACACTTGTATTGGGAGCCATTCCATGCATGCATTGTATGTATTTTTAGAGTTGTTCTGTATCATGATGTGTGTCTGTCTCGTGCAACATTGTTGTTTGTCATCCACTTGTATAGACTCGGAATTATGGTGACGGTAGTTGTATATCGGAGTAGAGATTCAATATTTCGATTAAATTTTAAGCTACATATGATGTTGAATTACATACTTGTGCAACTATGATGCAACATGCCTTTTCAATTTGAAATTGCATGCAGCCATGCATTATATTTTACTAAATCTGAGTTGTTTGTGTATGGCATGTCGTTATATGAGCAGATTGGAACCCTGGTTGGACAACACATATGCACTCTTTGTATTTCATACTCATAATCTAATTTTCCTCCAGAAAATATTTGTTGGTGGTGATGTTTTGTTTGTTTTGCTTGGTCCTTTTTAAAAAATAAGCCGCACCTGATTCATCCTATTGATGGATAAGGGGGATGATACCATCCAGCTTCTCCACCGTCAACGTATGGTGGATCATGGACGGTGTTGTCCCTCCCCTAAGGAAAAGGATAACTGAAGAAACATGTTTATGAACACCACAATCATTATACTGCTACAAGTACAACATCATACACTTCGATCATTGGATGAGTGACATACAAATCAAAGCACTGTGGAGATGAAGGATGAGAAATTCATTGATGATGTTGCTAACGAATGTAGACAATCAATGTCATTAGGAGATGTGCTTCAGAAATAGTATCTTTGTTCTGCCATGACTTTCCTCTTGTTGTTTGCTACACTTGATTCTTGTACTAACATTTTCTTGGCTTATCTAACAGTTGGCAATTTAATGCCACTCACTCTTTTGATATGGATGAAATGTGCAAGTGGATGCAAGAAAATACTTTGTACCCGATTTTTTTACCGGCTCTTAATTCTTAAACCTTACTCGGTCTCAGTGAGCTGGTTTCTGTCAAAATGTACAAATGTGTTTGCAATCTCCATTCGACTGCTAATCAAGTTAGTACATTGGCATCTTCATCGACTTCAGCTAAATTGCATTATTATTTGATAGCATAGGTGGTCCCCAATGGTCCTTGGCTTGGGGGGGGATCATATCAGGAACGAGGTGAACAACACCCCCCCTCCAAAAAAAACAAAACATATGGAAGAAACCACCCACACACCCAAAAACAAAAAGCATCCGTGCGCGCACAAAGTGTGCACATGCACACACGAAACACACTGATGCGGACGCACCGCCTGGGCCCGCACCCCCTCGAGCCGCCAGCCCGTCGAAGCCCCCTCTGATGACTTACGTGCGGCTCAGGAGACGTGGAGACACCGCGTAGTGGGATTCAGGGGTATTCTAGTCTTTTCAGACTAGATTAGTAAATCCCCTTTTCTATTTATTTAGGGCTAGCCGTCTTTTCGTATTTTCTTATGCTTATTTGTGAAGAACAACTAGGTATCCTTGTGAAGGAGATTTAGGCTTTTATTCCGTTCAATTAAAAGCTAGGAGAGAGGGTCATCATTGTTCTTCGTAAAATTTCTACAAAAATTCCACTTTTAAATTACTGATCTGATTGATCGATCGACCGGATCTTATCAAATTGGTATCAGAGCGGTGAGATCCGATGGCGACGAGCACGAGATCGAAGATGGATGTCGTGGATGAGAAGGTTCAAGGGCTTCGAGAAGAATTCAACCGGGAGATCAAGGGGTTGAAGAAAACACTAGGAGATTCAATCAAAGATGACACCCATTCATAAGAAGACATCCGGACAATGAGGGAAGCCGCGCAGACGAGACGTGATCTCCAGGGATTGAAAGAATCCACTTCAGATCTGAAATTTTTGAGAGAAGCCACGACGTTAATTCCGGCGATAATGGAGATGTTACAAACTTTAACTGCCGGAAAAGGAGGAGATCGAGACAAGGAGATCCAAAGGGAAGAGATCCAGGGGGATTCCTCACTCAAATCGGCAACCCTAGGTCAACCGAGGACGGTGACGGCTCCTATAGACCTCCCCAGCCCGACGCAGCAGGCAACAGGGCCGATCGGCCCTGTTCAGGTGGCAGGCCCGTTAGGGCCTGTGATCTCATCGACAGGCCCCACCGGGCCTGGGGCACTTCGGCGGGGCCCTCTGGGCCTACGGCAGGGTCAGCAGGCCCTTCGGGGCATGCGGCGGTAGCCACATGCAGTGTTATCAAATGGCGGCGCCATGGGCGCTATGGCGGAATGGCCTGGCGGTTTTTGGGCTTATCGACATTCGCTTTTCAGCATGATTTGGCCCCGTCCGCTATTTCCGCCATGGCACCCGCTATTTCTGCCATAACGTCCGTCATGTGGTGGTTTATGGCGCACATGGCGGACGTTCAATTATTTTTTTGATTATTTATGTTGTTTTTATTTGTTTTTGTAGTTTTTTAGTTTTTATACACACACATACACACGCACGCACACGCGCACACGCACAAACACAATTACATAGAGAGAGAACGTACACATACATACATACAGATACATACAGACACATGCACACACATACACAATCACACAATCACACACACACATACATAATTACATATACACACGCGCGCACGCACACACAAAATCACACACACAGCCACAATCACAAACCCACATACACACACACACATATACACACACATACACAGTTACACACACACAGAGAGAGAGAACATACACATACACACATATACCGTCCGCCATAAGCCGTCCGCCATAGGCCGCTATTTCATCCGCTATATGTTTATGGCTGATTTTTGGCTCACCGCCTTAGGCCACCATCCGCCATTGATAACACTGGCCGCAGGCCATCCCAGGCCTGACGCAACAACTGCACCCCCTCATAGGGATGCGGGAGGAGGCGCGCCCCCTTTTGGGGGGTGCGGCAGGCTGGGCGGACCCCTGCGGGGGCGCCGCAGGTTCTGCAGCCCCAAATTGGGGTGTGGACTTCACCCCCAACCAAGGAGGGGCGTCAGGGCACGGTGGGGGAACACTGCCATAGAGGCCCCTGCGGGCCAATTCTGGAGACCGGGGACTTTTCCACAGGGGCCGAGACCAGTGGTTGACCCCAGACAGACCTTTGAGGGCTTCCCAGGGCGTGGTCAAGGTCCGGGGGCTATTTGGGAGCCCGGACAGCGCCTTTCCAGCAGTTCGGATGGGACAGAGGACCCACTTTTGCGTGACCACCGGAGTTTCCAGATTACTACTACCAGACTGAGGCTTGGGGGAGGCCTGGTTGGCCTGAGGAGCTGTACGAAGAGGATGGTGGAGGACCGGTGGAAGCGCTTGGTGGATGATTGGGCTGGGGAGGTGGTTGTGGCAAAGATAGGGGGCAACATGGTGACATCAATGCGGATCGCCTGGTGATGAAGCTACAGATGCCAATCTTTGATGGCACATATCCTGATGGATGGATCTATTGGGCAGAGCGCTACTTTCAGGTGATGCGATTGACAGAGGATAAGGTCTTGAGGGCCATCGGGATCTATTTCGAGGGCAATGCCCTGGCAGGTACCGATGGAAGGTGACACAGACCCCTTTTCGCAGTTGGGAGGAGCTGTCGACACAGATCGTTGATCGATTTCAGGAGACCACCGGGGAGACTTCTATGAGCAGCTGTCGGCTCTGCGGCAGGAGGGGACGGTGAGAGACTATGTGGAGAATTTTGAGATGCTGAACAGCAGGGTGAAGGGGGTGACGGATGAGGTCATGATCGGGAACTTCATGAGGGGGTTGAGGCCCTCTATATGGGCGGAGTTGCGGATGCAGAGACCGGGGACCTTAGAGGATGTCCTTCGCCTGGCCCACAAGGCGGAGGAGAAGCATGCATAGGAGAGGATGATACGGGGGGCCTGGGGGACCCACAATCCCCGCCCAGCACCAGTAGCAGCACCGAGGGCCCCTACAGGAGCGCCTGAGGCTAGAGGAGAGGCACGTCCGGCGATGTTGGGGCGACGACCGACAGAGGAAGAGGTACGGGAAAAGAGAGCAAAAGGGCTGTGTTTTCGATGTGATGAGCGGTTTACCCCAGTCATCGTTGTGCGATCTTGCTGCTGCAGATCACCACAGATCACCATTGTGCTAGATGAGGAGGGCTATGTTGCTGAGGAGTATGCGATCGAAGAGGCCGTGGAGGAAAAGAAATCCCATTTGGATGTAGCGGATGTATCCCTGAACTCCGTGGTAGGGTTCACACCGAACCATACCATAAAGTTGTCAGGACGGTTGGACGACACTACAGTGACGATGCTTATAGACAGTGGGGCCACCCACAACTTCATTTCTAGACAGTTGGTGGATCGGCATGGGTTGCGGCTGAGCACTTTGGAGAAGTTTATGGTCCTGCTAGGTACAGGGAGGACGGAGGAGAGCAGCGGGATGTGCAAGGGACTGTGCTTGACCTTGCAGTGTGTTCAGATCATGGATGACTTCTTACCCCTAGAGTTGGGCAATGTTGATGTGATTTTGGGGGTGCAGTGGCTGAAGAGGTTGGGCGAGGTCAAAGTAAATTGGAAACAGCTCAGGATGGAGTTTCAGGAGGGGGACTGCATAGTGGTGTTGACAGGAGATCCTAGCATCTGTTTTTTCCTTAGTGGCTTTCAAAGCCATATCACGCTTCCTGCAGAGATCAGTAGAGGGGTTTCTGGTGGAGTGCCAAGGTCTGGTGATGAAGGGGTTCCTTCACACAAAGCATCAATCATCGTCGACGAGCTTAACGGCACCCAACACCGTCTTTTTCGGTTCCCAAAACCTCGGAATCACTACTGCAAGTGATTGACGAGGCTCGTCGGTACCACCATCGGCGATGACTGGGACCCCAGCCCTATGAAAAGCTTCGCCACCTTCAGGCGACATCCCCCGCACCTCTCCGCGCCCTCGCGATGACTAGAGCCTCCGTAAGCGCCGCCACACTTGTTGGACTTTGTCGACACTGTAGCTGGTGACGATCGGAGTCGTCCAACCCTTAAGGACCTTCGTCGCTCCCCGACAAAGCAACAGAAACAAGCAGCACAACAAACAAGTCGATGTATTCGTCAGAATCTACTGTCGATGCTGACCAAGCTGACGGTGCTCCAGTGTCGGCTCTATCGAGTCGACCCTGAATGCAGCTAAGCCGGTTAAGTCGGTTGAGCTACGCCATCGGCTCAACCAACACTGTTCATCAGCTCGGACGAGCTGACCCGACTGGCAGCCAGCTCAAGCAGTCATCCGAGCCGGTCAGTCAAGCGATTGACCCGGTCAACGGCTTAGCCGAGCAAGTTGACCCATCCAACGGCTCAATAGTGAGACGTGCGATTTTTCAACCATTTTTCGACTGATTTCTGAGATTTTCTGTGCAGATTTGCTATTTTCACGATTCTGAATCCATCTGAAATCCAAGTTCAGTGACATTTGCATCAGTGGACGGCTAACTTAGCTAACAACATATTGGTGCCCTGCATACAAGAAGATATATTCTAAATTATGGTATACTGCAAAAATAACTATGATGATTATTACAATGACTATACTCCCTAATCAAACTTTGAGCTTGAGAAGTGGAGATAACTACTAATCTTTTATGGCTTCACGGATAAATTTTGATATAATGATTGTGAGTACTATCTAAAATATTTCTTATCCAGTTTTGATTTATCAGATAAAGCAAAATATAAGTATGCATGGCTCAAGCTAGGTGAAGAGCTATCTTGGTGTTTGAATCTTCGAGTTCCTTATTATTGATGTTCAACATTCAGATCCGCTCTTTGATGTCGATATTTTTAAAAATTCCCTAGGCACCCTAGCAATCTTTGAGCTCGAAAGTAACGATGTGTTCAAAAGAAGAGATAAATGAGAGCAACAAATGAATTCTTCAAGCGATCGAACAATGGAAACGGAACAATAGAATAAACTCAAGGCAGAGCCTACACTAGATATTGATCTAACACCTGAGGTAAGGTATGAGATTGAACATGAGTTTAGGCTAAAAATTGAGACAAAGCGTGTGCATGAGCCTAAATTGGAGCCTAAGTCCGACCCAAAGTCAGAGCCAGTATTTGAGAAACAACAAGAGCCTAAATTGGAACCTAAGACTGAAGTAAAGATTGAGCCTGACTTGTAACCTGAGTCATCATTGGAGTCACAGCAAGAGCCTGAGTGAGAGCCTGCATCATAATTTGATCCAGTGTTGCATTCTAAGCTAGAGACAGCACTTGATCCAGCACTGCAACCTGAGCCAGAGCTTTATCTAGAACCACCTGTGAAGCATGCGTCAGAATTGTTGAAACAAGCACCGTGGATTCTGATTGAGCACATCAAATTTGTTATCCTAGATTCTCCTTCCATAACCAAAGGACCTGTATTTTTCTTTCATAAATAAGGTGAAATTACCGGAGGATGTTTGTTTGTCCATCTGCATCTATTACACTGCAAGGTTCATGGACGCATCTTCACCAACTATAAAGGACTACTGATTCTCCAGTTGTTCTACTTCTTTTGCCATTCTTCACCAGAAGTTGAAGTTCTCAAGATGGGGAAGGATGATAGGGATCAGAATTTTATTTTTACTTTTAGAATTTTAGTTATTTTGGAGTCTTTTATTTATTTTATGATTTTTATTCTTTTTGGGTGAGTTTAATCCCATATCTGATGTGAATAGAATAGGAGTTAAGTTGTAAGCATATGAAAGGCCATAGAGTTGTTTTATTTGGAATTAATCAATCAATGAAATTTATTTCCACAAGGTGGAAAAAGGTCCACATCGTTGGTGAGAAGCATCAGAAACCCTTGGTGAGAAGCCAAGAATCCTAAATTGTCTAGTTCTTTTCCCCGCAGAAATCTCAAAAATCGTTTGCGTCCTACATCAGGAGTTTAGGGTATTGAGGAGAATAGAAGAGAATTAAACCCTCTCATCTTTTGTGTGTGTGTGTGTGGATTATCAGAAACATGTACAACTATTATGTGGCTAACCACAACAAGCCACAAGTACCGAATAGTCTTGCCTAACGTGGTTTTAACAAGGCTAGACAGGTTAATCACCCAACCCCGCTACCCAACCCGTTCAAACAATGGGTCAATGAGTCAAGTTGTTCATGGGCCAGACGCGTATATGAATGTCCCAAACAGGTTTACCGTGGGTTGGGAGCATGCCAGGTTTGTTGGTTGGGTCTGCTTTGCCACCCCCAAAACTCACTGTCTGAGCCCCATCATACATGGTGGTTACTTCTCAGAATCTATTTGATGTATCCTAAAATTTATGACATTTCAACAAAGACATTTAAGATTTAGGAGACGTCTGCAGTAGATGTTTTTAATTGATTGCCTATTGTGCCCGTACCAGTTGTTTTAAATAATGTGCAAAATTATTTTTATATTTATGTTATTGTGATAACCATTTTAGCTTAGTAAATCATTTTATGAAACTGATATTCCCAACATATATTTCATATACTTGTCCTAAAGGTTCTAAGATTCGGTGTATCCATGTATCATGATAATATCGTAACCGTGTCCCTTCTACACATCGGTGCAGCATAGGTCATCAGCATATTGGAAATTAATAACAGTGCGTTACACATTTTATAGCCACATTCCTTCATTTGGAGGCCATGAAGTTGAGGTCTTCTGTGAATGTGTATCCAATGACCTGAACAATGGACAATGGGGATGCTTGAGGTCTAAACCGATAAGAGGCCAGATAGTTATTGTTTTTCTGCCCGGAAGGCTCCTGGTATTAAGCTTCACAAGAAGGCGGTTTGGGCCTCAATTGGGGTTATAATATGCTTGTTTGCTGTTCTAGTATGCTAGCATCGTCTTAAATAAAAGAAAGAAGCTGAGAACAAGTCAGATAATTAGTTTTTCTGCCCGAATGCTCTCTTCATTAAGCTTTACAAGGAGGAGGCTAAGGCTTCAAGCGGGCTTATAACACGCTCGTTTCCAATTATATTATGATAGTAGCATTTTAACTAAAAAGGGCAAACTTTGGTTTTATTTGATTGTCATTTGGATTTTAGGTCATATTTTTCTATGAACTGAACAGAAGCAAAAGAGAGGTCGTTTACTGGGTACATGTCGTTCTCTAGGAGTCAGGGGCATGGACTTGGGCTGGATCTTTAAACTTGCGCTAATGCCTAAAATTCATGATGCTATCCGTTAATTGTTGGATCATTAATCCATTGTTGGGCTTTTATGTAAATAATTGGGTGTAGCAAACTGTCAAATAAAGTTAAGCTCAATTAAACGTGATCTGCTAAGTTTTTGGATATTTGGGCTTTACTGTATCCAATAGAGTGTGGGCCTTTAATGTACAGAGACTAAGGGTAATTTTATTTTGTATGATGGGTTAACATGTGAATATTAAGACAACATGGTTTGTCTATATATAGTGTTTATGGTCTCCAGATCACAATGTTTTCTATTCTCATATCCCCCATCGTCAGATTTAGAGATATTTAGAGCATAGAGAAAACAAAAAAACAAAAAAGCTTAAGGAATTCTCTTGAAAAATCGTGTTGATCGGGAAGGCCAACTGCACGGGTCTAAGAAATTAATCATCGTGAATTAAGGTAAGGTTCCGCGTGTTTTTTCCAGTATATTCTCAATGGATTTAATATGAATATTCTAGTTAGTTTTGGTGATGGTTTTCCCCATAATCATCTTGCTTGCTGTTTTGATTGTGTGATTGGATGGAACCATCATGTTATCAAACTAACACCTCTGCATATTTGTGTTCCATAGTGAACTTTAATCTCCTTTTATGCTGATGATGTTGTTTTGTGTTGTTTCCGCTTCAGGAACAGATGCCTACCTTCATCTATCCCGGCTTGGAGATTCGCAAGAGCCATTGCCCTGATGCTTTGCGAGGTCCATCCTTCTTCCATTCTATGCGAAGCTCGTAACACCTGTACATCACGTCGTTCTTGTAACAGAAACCCCGAAGAATCAGCAGACCCCACGCCGCCAATCCCAACTCCGGCGATGGGCGTTGCATCCTGTCATTCTGTATTCGCATTCGATCCTATTTCATGCAGGATGTATTTAGAGGTGGTCAATTGTACATACATATCGAACCTGGAAAAATATTGAAATCACATTTGTCATTGATTAAGGGCCTGTTCTTTTAGGTTGAAATGCTTTGTTAGTTGAAGTGATGAATAGTGTTGATAAGGTAGAGTTTTGTGTTTTTTTTGGATGAAAGTGTGTTGTGAATGAGGATGTTGAAATTGTGTGTGGGCCCCACATAACTTTATTGTGTTTTTTTGTGTTGCAGGTTGTTGTGAAAGTTGTTGTGAAAGTTGAAGGGTGAAAGTTGTGGGTGGGATGTGGTAAGAATAGGGGAACAATGACCCCCCTAGCAGTTGTGAATGGAATTGATATAAAAACCAAATATTCGTCTGTAACAAATATAAAAGAACAATAGCCCTCCTTGCAATATGACAAACTAATTAAAATATCCCAAATAATAAACACGGTTTATTTTGACATTGCCGTAATTTCTATGTCACCATCAATAAATAAGTATGAAAAAATCACATAAACTGATGATATTGTGATGCGTATACCCAAAAAACATCAGCAACATATATAAACCGTAAAGTGAACCAAAAAGTCGTCCAAATACAAACCAACTCAAAATACAACCCTCGAGGACGACATCAAAGACACAAAGGTACATCTCCACAACAACATCATGATCCCACAAATTATCCATAACAGTGTTTAACCTCAACGCCTACTGTTATACAAACAGTGGTAAACAGTGGTAAACAGCAATTACTAGATCCCAACGATAAACAAACATACCTAAAAACCCCATCATCCACAAGCTGTTACAACAAATAATCCATAACAGTGTTTACATCAACGGCCATTGTTATACATCAAAAGTACATAACAACCTAGTACAACTAAGAGAGATAGCAGTCCGGCCTTAATGGAACGATAATCGGATACGATGCTCTCCAGCTGCCCAGTGGTCCTCTCAAGTAGTCCGACAACAGTATCCAGCCGGCCCCCCATCTCTAACAGCCTACGCTCGGTAAAAGCGGGCGTCGAACTTGCAGTAGTGGGCAGTCGGTCAAGCTCGTCCATGTAATGCATGATAACCAGTCTGGATAACTCAGGGTGGGGGGGATCCTTCCATAAGAAGAAGGGGCAGCGATTCTCTCGAGACGTACAACTCCAAAATCTACGCCCAGGGTTTGCTCGTGTCCATGACGTCCTCCGCGGGACCTGATTCCCACAATAGCATTTCTTGCTGTCCTCGTAATCGGCATCAAATTCGCCATGGGTCGCATCTCTCTGTCGAGATCGACAAGAGGAGCTTGACTGTTGACTCATATGTACCTGGCAAGCAAAAAAATTCCCCATTAACATATAAAATTTTACATATAAAAAGTGATAAATTTAAATGAAAGACGAATAAGCGTACCTACGATTTTGTATTGAGCATTGGCATGGAAGGGTGGGGGCAGGGTTCAGAGCTCAGAACGAACAGTCCGAAAAAAGATCATATAATAATAGAAGAGGATTGGCAATGGAAGAATGCATATTAAAGATAACCGTAAAAGTAATTCAACCCCCAAAAAATACAACGAAACCAAACACTTGGATTAAAAACATGCAGGAAGCTTATTGGGGACTTTCATATACTTTACCAATCAGTACCCTCAGATTATAATTATCCATATCCCCATTAGGTTGCATGGCAATGACTCCTTCATTTTCTACCCAGAACTCAGAACTCATAAGATAAATTGGCTTGCTTACACAATACTGATGGACTGCAGCTTGATGCTACCTCGCCACATCACCTGGATTTCAATATGATGCCCTCAGATAATTTATTTGTACATGTCAACTTCTACTTGCTTGCAACTGGTTCCTACACTATCTCCCCAGTATTTATTTGTATATGTAGGATCCTAATTGCAAGCCCTCAAAGAAGAATTTCAGTTCAAGGAGCCACATTTTCATCATTGGGCAAAGCCAATACACCAAGGAAACCCCAACATATCCACAGTAGCAATGAAGGATCCTAATTGCCCGCCATCCATATTTACGGATACCCATTTTTACACATAATCATCATTGGGCTACTCCAAACAAAGGCCAAAAAATTTATATATCATTGATGCATTTTATAAAAAGCCATTATCAGGCATATCATGTGCTTGTATGCCTCAGAACAATGAAAAACACAATGACAAATAAAAGCATCAGGAAAGCTACAGCAGGGAAGAGCAAATGAAACAGCAGGGAAGAGCATCTAGCTCCAGCAATGAAGAGCATATAGATCCCTGTGCTTGCATTCTTCAGCACAATGACAAACACAGTGACAGATAAAAACTGAATGCATGCCAGATATAGGACAAACTCAGAGCATATAGCATATAGAAGGCACACAAGAGGACAATGCCACACTCAAACCAATTGCAATTCTGTGTACCCATGTGAGCCTACAGCTGACTGTGGATATCAATCCCCAGGTTCTTAACATAGTAAACAATGTATAACAATGTGGACATTAGGATTTTCAGTAGGATTTTCATTAGGACTTGACACTATTTTAATTAGGATTTTCATTAGGATTATAATCCCCCAGGTTCTTCCCCAGGTTCTTCACATAGTAAACAATAGTAAACGAAATAAAACAATGTGGACAGTAGGATCTTCACATAGTAAACAATGTATAACAATGTATAACAATGACAAACCCATGTGAGCCCACAGCTGACTGCCAACATTAGGTCTTTCATTCATACAGATCAGTAGCAAGGAAACAGTTGTTAAAACCCATTTCTGGAGAAAGAGCAAGAGAAACTCCACTTTCTAGCAAAACTCCAATTTCCAGCAAATAGCATATAGCAAAGAGCAAAGAGCATATAGCAAAGATCCAGCACATAAAATTTGGCCCTCAGATATTATATTCAATCAAATCCACTTCTGGTTGCTTGCAAAATCCATCAATTATTTCCCAATGCAAGAATGGAACCCAACCAAGAATTCAGATATGACCAAGCTTAAACCAAATTGTCATCATTGGGCAAAGCCCTCCAAAAAGAAGTAAGGATTCTCATTGCAAGCCCTCCTAGAAGATGTTCAGTTCAAGGGTCCATAGTATCATCATTGGGAAGCATCACAAAAATTATATCCAATCTCAGCAATATCAAAGAACAAGTACACACAGAGAATTGCAGGCAAATGAGCAGGTAAGGAGGAAAGTTCAAGTCCAATTTCAGGCAAATGAGAAAATATATGTGACACACACAGAGAATTGAAGGCAAATGAGCAGGCAAGGAGGACAGATATGAGTGATGCATTTTATAAAAAAGCCATTATTCAGATATGAGGATGCTTAAATATTGTCATCATTGGGCAAAGCCCTCCAAGAAGAAGTTAGGATTATCAGCATTGGGAAGTTAGGAAACTATTTGCAAGCCCTCCTAGAAGAAGTTCAGTTCAAGGGTACACAGTATCATCATTGGGCAAAAAAAGTCCAAAAAAATTCCCATCCTCATATTTCATGCAACATCAGGTCAATTACAGATACAGAAGTCCAATTTCATCAAGAGCCATGACCAAGCTGCCAGACAAAGATTATTTCAGGCAAATGAGAATGCCAGCAGGCCAGCACATCCACTTCACCATAGAAACCCCATAGAAACACCAAAAAATGGTCAACATAACATCCCAAGCATTCCAGCATTCCAGCATTCCATAACAAATCCAAAAAAATTTGATTAAACACACTTCTGGAGCAAGAGCAGGTAATCCACAGGCCAAAAGAACTACATATCATATATCATTCAGACATATATATATTGATTTGAAAATATCCCACAGGCCAAAAGTCTTCAGCAGGCCACATATAAACCATACAATGAAACACAAAATGTTTTGCATTTCCATTCAGTCTCCAGAATCCCACATATAAACACAAAATGGTGTGCCAGATATAGAAAGCAAAGACACAAAAACACCATGGACACAAAATATAAACAAAGAGGCCTATAGGCTGTGAAGAATGACCACAAAAACCCATATAAAGCTATGAAAGAAATCCATATAAATCCATAGTCTAGCTTGGGATGCCAGAGAAAGAAAGCAAAGACACAAAACCAACATGGACACAAAATATAAACCAAGAGGCCAATAGGCTGTGAAGAAACACACAAAAACCCAAGAAATCCATAGTCCTTTGGGGATGACAGATACATTTTGGCATGAAACCATGAGAAAATTGAAGCTCCCAACAATTTTGGCATTTCCATTCAGTCTCCAGCAACCCACATTCCTCAACAACACCTTCTTATATAATGAATATCAAACAAAAGCCCTCAGAATTGTTTTGTTTTCAATTTCCCCATTAAGTTGCTTTGCTCTGGTTCCTTCATTTCCCCTTATCATATCGTTTACCTGCCAGCCAACCAACAAATTGGGGAATGAAGGAGCCTGAGAGCAAGCCATCCAGAATGAGGAAAATTCAATAAGCCCCATTGTCTTCATAGGACTATTTGATATAATATCACAAGAACTTGTGATTTCCATCCATCATCTATCTTTAGGGGGTGCCAGATACATCATGCCAGTAACCAAAACATCCTGAGTTAAATTCACAAATGGGCAGTGCCATTCAGGCTAAAGAATGCTTGAAAAAAACCAAGACCTCCATAGGCCAAACTATCACCAATATATCCATAGGCAATGTGGGTGACAGAAACCAAAGAAATCCATATAAATCCATAGTCTAGCTTGGGATGCCAGAGATAGAAAGCAAAGACACAAAACCAACATGGACACAAAATATAAACCAAGAGGCCAATAGGCTGTGAAGAAACACACATAAACCCAAGGAAAAAATAAACCAAGAGGCCAATCAGTGTGCATTTGTCAACCTAAAACCAATATATCCAAGGAAAATCATCAGCATTTTAAAGAAATGGCATGCCACATAAAACCACAACACATATGCATATATAGTCATTGTGATTTTTGCAACATAACAACACAGAATGTAAACACAACGCATCCTTAAATTAAGATACAAACATATAGCCAATTAGACTTCTAAGTCATGTAGGCAGCCTATACATAAACATGCCTAAAACTATACATATAGTACGATACACAAATATACTGATATTACAAAATACGTTCCCACAACCCATACAACATAATTACCACAAATCACAGATACATCATTACCAACAACAAAAGCTAACCATTGTTTGCAACAACTCATACACCATCATTACCATAAAACTTGCTATTATAATACCCATCCACTTACCCCATAGCCCAACCGTCGTCATTGCTCCCAAACTTCCTACATATTCCAATCTTCTCCTTCTTCATCCCCCTCACCTCCGGCCTCTTCAATAGCCCGCTGCATAGCTGCAACCTTCTTCGCGACGAAATCCCTCCTAGACTCCTCGGGCATATTCACGAATCTACGCACATTTTTCTCATTATCACTCAATTGCAGATACAACTTATCCAACATACGTCTCGGATACTCGGTAAATGCATACAGATGCTGCGAAAGAAGGCTCAGTGTGTTGGGGTATGCTCTCTCTATTGCTAAGGCGACCTTATGGACATTGTCGACCATCTCCTTCATGAGGTCGGGATCATCCCTCAATGCACGTCGACGGATTTTCTTTTTACCCACGTGGGGTGGGTTTGTAGAGGTGGTCCCCGCATGGGAGGGATCCGTCGAGGATGGATTGGGGATGTCTGAATAAGCTTCAAAATCGGTTGATGCTTGCGAGAAGGGTGGGGGACTAGAGTGATCACCGTCACCATCATTATAAGAGCCCCCAAAATCATGATAAACACTCTTGCTATAATCCCCCTTTGCTGCATCGTCACCAACAACAACCCGAAGATCTTCTAGCCACGGTAAGGGAGTGTTCACATAATCTTTCATTTTAGCGTTTGACTGCATTAACATTGAACAAACCATTATCGATTCATAAAATTACATACTCCTATATATCATAAACATTATGAACAAACCAGTATGTCTCATAAAAGCACAGAAAATAGCCATTCAACTTTGTGTAGTTGAGAAGTCCATACCGCGGCCCATGTTGCATAGGTCTCATCATCGAGGACAATCATCTGCAGTTCATCTGACCACCCTGCCTCGCTAATTTCCCTGCACTTTTCAACATCCTTAAGCCGACGCTGAAGACCTTTCATATGGTTCTTGACATTCAACCAAGTGTAATCCGTGCCAAACTTCCTGTTTATATGTATGGCAGCAGCGGTGAAGGCAGTATTCTTGAAGGTCTTGTCGGCTCTCAGGCCTTGTCTTGCCTGGGATGCCAGGAATGGGATTAAGGCAAGGTCATGCTCCAGCAGCCATATTTTATTCGTCATCCCCTTCTTGGTAGGGTTCTTACTCTTTTTCCGGGGACTCGACACGGATACATCAATGTCATCGTCCCTACGACCAGACTTCTGCGACCCGTCACTCCCACCTGTTGTGCCATGCCCACTATGTGGTGAAGGCACGGCGTAAACACTTGGCGACGCTTGGCTTCCAAATGGTGGTATAGAACCACCCCCTTGTAGCATGTGCATGAAGCCAGGTGGAGTCGGCATTTGCATGGGCAATGGCATGCTGTACGCAGAGTATGGTGGAAATGGCATGGGTGATCCACCTACTTGGAAGCTAGGCGGAGTAAATTGATAATCACTTGGCCTCCGCGGCATTTGCCTACCTAGCAATGGATCGGTCCGCCTAGCTTCCTCTGCCCACTGGGTACAATAGGCCGGGTCATCGAAGGGAGGCATATGATCACTCCCTTGACCTTGTTGACTTGACCCGTCCATGCCTACAAAAATATTATTGACATAACAACCCACTAATTTACACATCAACATGTAGCCACGAATAGTAAATATAATAAACTTCAATGTATGGAATATTGGCTACCACACATAAAATAGGAAAGCAATGTCAATATTCATAAAGTAAACAACTGAAGGCATTATAATGTCATCACATCTCAGGCAGTACATAGCCTATCTTACATTCAGATCCCTTTATACCACAATTCATTCAACTAAACATCAAATATTAAGATTGTTGTTTAAACTCTGACCTCAAAGGCCATGTTCAGTGGTGTTCCCGTTGTTGTGGATGGTACAGTAGTCCACCCACATATCCCACGCTAACTGGTCCCTACGACTTTTCCACTGATCCCGTTGTGAAGTCTGTTCACGAATGGGCACCGGTTGGGAAAGATCCATAATCGATTCATCCATCTCATCCATCTCATCCCCATCCTCATCAATCCCAGACCCATCCTCAAGTAACTCAGGATCATGCGGATCTGCTATCTGGATATAATTATGCAACACTGAGCAAGCAAGTACAGTATCGACCTGAGATTTGAATGGATAGTGAGGCTTTGACGTCAAAATTTTGAACTTGTTCTTTAGAATGCCAAACGTCGACTCGATCTTTGTTCTTAATGAAGAATGTCTAAGGTTGAATAGCTCTCTGCGATTTCGAGGCACTCTATCGGTATGGTCCTTCAGATGGTATCTAACGCCCCGATATGGCGATATGAACCCAGGCATGGTTGTATATCCAGCATCACATAGGTAATATTTCCCTACAACCGAAGAATGCAACCCGATTTATAATCAGAAGGTTTCATATAGACGCATACAATATATTTAAGCAGGATTTTGCATATTACCCTCATACACACGCAGCCCGTGGGGTGGGGGTAAAGACAAAGCATCTTTCAGGACCGTGAAATCATTCGCTGATCCTTCCCACCCTGCCATTACGTACGTGAATCTTTTGTTAGGTGTTACAGCGGCCAGAACATTTTGTGTTACCCCTTTACGGCCTCTAAATCTTGGTACGAGTTTGGCATGTAGCATGGCATCGATGTGTGTCCCATCAATTAGACCAATGCAGTCCTACAACGTATTCAGTAAAGGTCACGTTGATTACAAAAAAATCATATAACGATACTGAATGGAAATCATTACTAATCTGACCTTGAAATATGGGAACCAATTAGGATTATTGATTATCTCTGGTGGTGTCTCATTTGGGGCTTGCTTCATGAACCTATCACGAAGAGAGCATACTGCAAACATGACTTTGTTAAAGTAATTGCTAACCGTAGACCCTGCTCTTATAAAATCAACTTGCATCACCCTGTTCTTTGACTTGTGCCCTATGATGTGCAGAAACATTGCCAACTGCTCCTCGATTGACACATGATTACTGTCTTGCAGTATCCCGCTTTCTCGCATTAGCGCAGAAAGATTCAAGAAAGCATGTCTCCGCATTCTTAAGTAGTGTAAACAACTACTTTCGGAACCAAAAAGAATTCGTCGCATGTGTGATTTTCTATGAAGATCACGCATCGCTGACGGCTCCCTAGGTAGAGGGGGAGCACGAGCTTCATCGTAGAACACCATGAATATGACGGTAAAAATGATTGCTGCCGCAGCAGATGCAGACAATGACAACACCGAACTTCCTCCACCTTCATCCATCTAACCCTTATTTGCAGCAAACATATATTTAATCATTCGATGTACAAGACATTTAC
Source organism: Scilla litardierei (assembly GCA_030789695.1). Taxonomy (NCBI): domain Eukaryota; kingdom Viridiplantae; phylum Streptophyta; class Magnoliopsida; order Asparagales; family Asparagaceae; genus Scilla; species Scilla litardierei. The sequence continues at coordinate 166,788,720 of CM061132.1, forward strand.
TTTTATTATAAATTTGTGCAATTTACCTATAAACATAAAAACTTGCAAATTGACATGTCATCACGAAATTCAGAAACATCAACCAACAGGAATAATATACATGACAACCTAAATTCATACACTTAAAATTAAAAATATTTCTTTAACTTCTCCAAATCTAAATTACATTTAAAGTGCATCCAAACATTTTTAAAAGTAGCCCATATAATCCATTATTAAGGGGCTGTTCGTTTGTGTTTAAAGCCTTGTGAAAGTGGGTGAAAAGCACTATTTACGGCACTGTTCACTCTTTTCACCACACACCTCATGAAACATCAACCCACCCATCATGTCCAAGCCTATCATGAATCCATATATACTTGCCCTCAGAATATTAATCATTTAAATAACATTGCTGGTTTATTGACATACTCCCAGCATACCCTAGCAATGGACCAACGTTGCGTCATCATTCCAACTCCCACACTCTGTATATTCACTTTACTTGGCTCATCATCGGGCTGTATTTTGTATGTGCCCTAACGTTAGGGCCGTCGTAATACTTATGGAACTTCATGAAAATTCACCAACCATAAATTCAATCAAATAATTTTCCCTCATCATGCATCCAACTGTGTCAGCAAAGCCAATTTTTTTTCCAACCAGCCCTCAGAATACCAACATACAAATGCACTATATACCATCAAACATATCAGACACAAGTTGAATGTTTCATCATTGGGCATTGATCGTAATGGAACCGCAATATTTATGGATTCATGGGGCTTGTACAAGAGTGGTGAGCTGCGTTTCATTAGTGAAATTAAATTCATTGGCCGTACTCACCAGATACGGCACTTGGAATACTGATTGGAATGGGGCAATTTCAGATTCCGCTATTTTGCAAGGAATTAGAACAAATGGAGATTTTTTTGTTCTTGGCTTGCTGTATCGGTATTCTTTCAGTTTCATTTTACGTTTGCTTCCATATTATTTATACTCTTGCCTTCCAGTATGGGATGGGGCCAAAAATTCATCCCACCCATAGGTTGCAAGAATCCTTACTCATTCAAAGCCATACCACAATAATATCGACCTCCTATCAAGACCACATGCTGATATTATTCACAATGGATCAAGAACAGCAAATATCAAAGACAGCAGCTTTGTGTGTGAGATTATACCTCCGGTTGCAGACCCAAAAGCCCAGAGAAGAGAATGACAGACCCAACTCCAACCTCCGTATTTCAGCAGAGAGGAGGCCGAGCTCAGATGGCCGTCTTCACCCCCAAATAAACCCAGATCCGCAACCCTAGATGAAGATCGAGCACCGGCGAGCACAAACAGCAAACCCTAGTTGCAGATCTAGAGATCCGCCTTCTAGGGCAGCAAGAACCACAAAAACCCCAAGATTTCCGCCTTCTAGGGTTGAGAAATCTCAAAAAAGAGGACCGTTGAAGGAGCCGTTGGGGGAGGGGGGTGCTCGGAAGCAGGAGATAGGCAACATTGGAGCATGTGGGGCCCGCAAGCGACGAGAATCCACCGTAATCCCCGCAAAATCCGGCGACTACGAGGGTTTTTTTCTCGCTGCCACGGCGACGCGTTCCACACGGAGAGAAGCCAGCGCAAAAGAACTCGACAAAAGGATAGGGGCGTTGAAAAGAGTGAACAGTGCCGTAAATAGTGCTTTTCACCCACTTTCACATGGCTTTAAACACAAACGAACAGCCCCTAAGCTGGATTGATGTACTAAATAAGTACACGATGTAGAGGTGAACAGTCAGCTCATCATGGCATACACTCAAATTTGAGGTGTATATAGTCCTCTTCTATTAACGCACACATAAATTGCACACTTAAATTATGCTTCCTATGTGTGTGTTAATAGAAAGTCTCTCCAGTGTCTTTTATGTTTCAAGGGGGTTAGATGATATCAATATGTACATATGTACTCGGTGTTTTGCACGTTCATTGTCAATATTTCTATGTAACCGTGTGTAATCTATTATTTAAATTGATGCTTTCTAAATTGGGTGCCGACAGAAGGATTGAAAAAATGATCGTTTATCCCCAAATTGACATCAATGCCTTCCACTTTTCATAAGCTTTACAACTGTAGCAACGATGAGTAAAATAGACATCAAACGACGGGAATATTGCAGGTCAAATGTTTTTAAATGTTTTTAGGCTTTTATTTGATACTCAACCTAAGACACACCCCCTAGTTGTATAGAGCACAACTCATGAGAAGGGTGGCGTCCTCGCTTTGGTAGGTGGCAGATAGGTGGCGAGCCTCATTATATTTTATCTGCCACGAATATTATTATATTTTATTTTTTTCATTTTTTAAATTGCCTACCGACGATTTTCAAATAATTAGCCGCCCATGTGAGAAACGTGGGTGGCACTTAATTTAATTAATTTTTTAAATTATCTTATTGGACATTAACAGGATGGATTTGTGTTTAGGAATTAGGATGCGTGTATGCAACTAAAAGGAAATACTTAAATAACAAAATGATCAAGAAAGAAAAGAAAGAAAAACAAGGGTCTTGTTTTTTAACCTCGCTAGAGCTTTTGATCTGAGCTCTGAAAAGCAGAGGAACTTGGGAAAGCGGCGGGAACAGTCGAAGATATCGAGGAGAGTGATGAAGTTGATTCTTTTTTTTTGCGGGGCATGGAAACTCTGTGTACCTCCTTGCATGAAACAGGAGGGGGGAGGGAGAGAGATTGACTCATGCATCAGAGTCTCAATTTGTTAGCGTAGGAATGGGTTCAAAAAGGAAGTAATGAGTCAATGTCTCAATTTTTGGGGAAAACTTAAATTTGGGAGAAAACTTGAAATTTTGGGGGAAAACTTGAAATTTGTTGGGGGCACGGGTAACGACTAGTACTTAAATAACGCTACCTATTATCCTCTTAAAAATGGTTATTATCAAAAATAAAAAAATAAAAAGTGGCGGGCAGTTACCGACAATTTATTTTATCTCCATCGCCATCACCTTACCATTGGCGAGGAACTCTAAGGGCCTGTCTTTTGTCCGAACTTTGGAATGGGATCTCAAATTTGACATATTCACTCACTATTCTTTGGAATCCAACTTCACAATCTTTCGGCCTGTTCTTTTGGGTTTTGATTTTGTTGGGATTACAATCCTATTTGGCAGCCCTGAGAATCTCAAACCCATTGTTGGGTTCTCAGCGAAACGAGCGGGTTACACTGGAATCCCACTCTGACGTGCCCCCCCTCTCGCCCAATTAGATTGCATCTTTCTTTTTTCTTTTTCCCGTTCGTTGCAGAGAAACCAATGATTTCGTTGCACAGGAACGAATGAATTGGTGGGCCCTGACACGCACGCCCAATCAGAACGGTGAGAACCGAGGTTTCTTTTTTTAAAATTTTAATTAGTATTATATAAATAGTTATATTAATTAATTAATTTAGCTTTAATTATTTATTTTGGGTATAAATAGAATAAATTAAATATGAGTGGACCCCACACCACTTTCTTCATTCAACTTTCTTTATCCAAAAGAACACACTATACGAAGTGGGCCTCATTTCAACTTTCCAACTCCACAGTCCAACCCCACTTTCCAACAAAAAAATACACCACATCAAATTTCTCTCGTCAGAATCCACACTACTCAACTTTTCCATATTATACTTTCCTACAAAATAATAGGCCCTAAAGTGCTTCGACGAAAATTCTAAGGAGACTGATATCTGCACCCATATGGATGCATTAACTTTTGGTATCTAAAATTAGAAATTTTTTAAGGAAAATGCTTGATGCACCTGAGAGATCGAGGTGCGCGTACTTTTTCTCTCCAAAAAAAGTGTGTATGTCACATCAAAACAGTCAATCACAATCTCTTTTTTCCAAAATAAGAAGATTTTTGCACAGAAATTTATATGCACCTCAATTTTTTGAGGTACAAATAGCAATACTCTTTTTTTAATTCATTTGTCAAATAACTCTTATTGTTGTGAAGGGAAAAGTAGGGAAAATAGGTGTAGAGGGTTAAGAGCCCCCTACCCTTGTATTTATAGCTTTCAATAGTGTGTTGGATACCCAATTGGCCCAATGGGCCTATTCATAACACTTCCCCTTATCCAACCAACATTGAATAAGAGGTGGATTCTTCAGGATCCGAGTTAGGATAACTGCCTTGTTAAATAAAGAACAGTTAATCCATAGCTTCCCCTGTTTTGGGGATGTGTTTAGGGATGGATACTTCAGGATCCAGAGTCAACGAGGTTACCTCGTCAAAACCTTGACTACGGAAAATCATGTGGGAAAAAACCTGTAGCCAATGGAAAAGAGTATAACTCTGCAGTTGACTCCCCCTCATCTGACCAAGCTTCAGGCTTGCAGATTTCCTATGAATCTATACATCAGTTTCCTATGTATCTATGAGTTCATAGTCCTCTCATCCTGACCCAGTTTACATTTACTCACTCTCCTCATCCCAATCCCATATACAAGTTTCTCAAAGATACTAGTAGGCAGGGATTTGGTAAGCAAATCCGCCAAGTTATTACATGATTGGATCTTCTGTACCTCAATCTGCTTTTGTTTCTGAAGGTCGTGCGTCCAGAAGAACTTGGGGGAGATATGCTTCGTCTTGTCGCCTTTTATGTAGCCGTCTTGTAGCTGGGCTATACATGCTGCATTGTCTTCATGAAGTGGAGTAGGCGCAAGAACGCCGATCATCAGGCCGGTGGCGGTGAGGATGTGCTGGATCACAGAGCGTAGCCAAAAACTTTCCTTGCTTGCTTCGAAGATGGCTAGGAGCTCTGAGTGAGTGGATGAGACGGTCGTCATGGTCTGCTTCACAGATCTCCAGGATATGCCTGTGCCGCCATAAGTGAACATGTATCCTGTCTGAGACTTCTCTGTATGAGGATCGGACCTGTATCCTGCATCAGCATAACCAACTAAACCAGTTGATGCCCCTTTCCTGTAGAATATACTTAAGTCTATGGACCCTTGGAGGTAGCGTAGAAGATGCTTTACTCCGGCCCAGTGCCGCTGTGTAGGTGCAGCACTATATCTGGCTAGTAAGTTGACTGCAAATGCTATGTCAGGGCGAGTGCAGTTAGACAGTTAAAGGAGTGCACCGATAGCACTTAGATAAGGCACTTCAGTGCCTAGTGCTTCCTCCCCCTCTTCCAGTGGCCGGAAGGGGTCTTTATGTGCATCCAATGATCTGACGACCATTGGAGTGCTGAGGGGGTGGCACTTATCCATCTGAAACTTTTTCAATAAGTTCGATGTGTAAGTTGACTGATGTAACAGGATCCCATCGATAAGATGCTCTATTTGAAGACCTAAACAGAATTTTGACTTTCCGAGGTCTTTCATCTCGAAGGTTTCTGTCAAGCTTCTAGAAATCTCTGCGATCTCTTCAGGAGATCCGATGAGGTTCAAGTCGTCCACATAGACGGCTATGATTACAAATCCTGTTGCATTTGCTCTTATAATGATGCAAGGACAGACTGTGTCGTTTGTGAATCCTTGTTTTGCAAGGAAATCACTCAGTCTGTTATACAACATCCTTCCAGATTGTTTTAGACCATATAATGATATTTGCAGTTTCACTGAGTAGATGTCACGTTCTCTCTCTTTTAGTGCTGCAGGCAAAGAATAACTGTCGGCAATCTCATTTAAATGTCTCGGTATATGTTGCCATATAGGTATGCAGTGACCACGTCCATAAGCTGTATATCTAAACCCTCTTGGGCTGTTAAGCTAATGAGGAATCGGAAGGTGATCGCGTCCATGACCGGGGAGTATGTGGCTTCAAAATCCACCCCTGGATGTTGGGTAAAACCCTGCGCTACAAGCCTTGCTTTGTAGCGAACGATCTCATTCTGTTCATTTCGTTTTCTAACAAATACCCATTTATAACCCACAGGTTTTACACCTTTTGGTGTCTGGACTATGGGTCCGAAGACCTTGCGTTTCGTGAGTGAATCCAACTCCACTCCTATTGCCGCTTTCCACTTTGGCCAATCATCTCTGCTTTGGCATTCTGTCAGAGAGCATGGTTCAATATCATCGTTGCAGTGCGCGACGTTGATGGCAATATTACACGCAAATGTGTCATCTATGGTTGTGCTCTTTCTGTCCCAATACTCCCCAGTTCGTACATAGTGTATCGAAACTTCATTTTCTCCCGGTTTTTCCTCTTCATGAGAGTTTGGGAGAGATGAGGTAGCAGGGCTTATAGTAGCATCCTGTGGTGGTATTTGTTTACCATTGCCAAGGGTCCTACTCTTTCGAGGGACTTGGTCCTTGGATCCCGGTGGTCGCCCTCTCTTTTTGAAAGGTCCAACCATTTCTGATGTAGGCGGATTGCATCCATTTTGCGGTATGTCAATCCTAGCTGGAGTGTTAGCAGCAGGGACGTGTGATTTGACAATCTTCTGGTTGTCAGTAAATTTGTCCGGCAAGAGATGGACAGTGTTTTGGATGTGGAGAATCTTCAGGACCTCCTCCTCACACTGTCTTGTGGGCGGATCAAAGTGACATAGCGTCTTTGTATCCCAAGTGATACAGTCTGAAGCTTCGGGCTTCTTTGTCTGTGAGCATAGTCTTGGAAACGATGTTTCATCAAATTCACAGTCTTCTAGACGTGCCTTGAAAACGTCTCCCGTAAGGGGTTCTAGGAATCTAATTATGGAGGGGGTGTCAAACCCAACATAAATGCCTAGGCGACGTTGTGGACCCATCTTTGTCCTTTGTGGTGGTGCTATGGGGACGTATACTGCACAACCAAATATTCTCAAGTGTGAGACAATTTGTGGGGCTCCAAGTGCTAGTTGCATTGGAGAAGATGACTGACCTCCAGAAGGTCTTAATTTTATTAAAGATGCAACATGCAAAATTGCATGACCCCACGCATTCACTGGCATCTGGGATTGAAGTAATAATGGACGAGCAATCCATTGCAGTCTCTTAATTAGAGATTCTGCTAACCCGTTTTGGGTGTGAACATGTGCTACAGGATGTTCGACTTCAATTCCCTGAGCTTGGCAGTAGTCTAGGAAGACTTGTGACGTAAACTCCCCCGCATTATCCAGACGAAGTTTCTTTATCTGGTGGTCGGGGAAGTGGGCCCGTAACTTGATTATCTGAGCTAAAAGCTCAGATAGTGCTAGGTTACGGGTGGACAATAGACACACATGTGACCACTTAGTAGATGCGTCTATCAGGACCATAAAGTACCTGAACGGACCACTTGATGGGTGTATTGGCCCACAAATGTCTCCGTGGATTCTTTCCAGAAAACTAGGGGACTCCACGTCCACTTTCAGTGGAGGGGGTCTTGTAATCAGTTTACCCTTGTAACAGGGTGGACACGTGAATTTGCCTTTTTGAAGAATCTTCAGGTTTTTCAGGTCTATGCCCCTGGAGTTCTTTATGATGCGGTACATCATAACAGAGCTAGGGTGTCCCAGTCTACTGTGCCAGAGGTGGAATTCTGGTGTTTGGGGGCACTGCAGGTGCTCCGCCATGCATGTTTCTGGAGTTTGTATACTTGTTTGGTAGAGTCCCGAGGGGAGTCCCTTGAAACGTTCTACAATGGTTTTTGAACCATTTGTAAGAGACGTTACAAGCAAGTATTCCCTTTTATCTTCCTCGACCGTCTCTAAGTGATATCCGTTTAAACGGATATCTTTAAAGCTTAGGAGGTTTCGGATAGATTTAGGGGAGTATAGCGCATTTTAAGTGTGATTTGTGTGTTACCGGGGAGCAATATAATTGCTTCCCCTGATCCTTCGATTATGTTTGCTGGTCCTGAGATTGTTCTCAGTGGACAAGAATAGCTACTTATGCTCGTGAAGTAGTCTATGTTTTGAAGGTTCGAGTGCGTCGATGCACTGTCCACTAGGCAGATTAATTCCATATCTAAAAAGAAAGACATTCAAGCAGTAAATGATATGAAAAGAAAAGATTCTACTTTCATAAAAATAAATGCTCAAAATATTGTTTGACATGGAAATAAAACTAGATACGATGCACAAAAAGAAGATACATTGCTAGTACATAGAAGTGGTCCAGAACTAGAGAGTGTCATCTCCCATGAGGTCTTCAGGAGTCCATGAGGTCTCTGGCAACGCTGCGCTCTCAATCAGGTTTGTCTCAGCTCGAGGCTTGAGGCTTGCCTGGTAGAGGTCCTGGAGGTGTTTTGGTGTGCGGCAGATTCTGGACCAGTGGCCCGTCATTCCGCATTTCTCCGTCACCTTTTCACCGCATAACTTCAGGCGTGAGGTGATACGGAAGAGAGCTGAGTTATACTCTGCTACGGATTTGTAATCCTGTATGCGGATATGAGTCCACTCGTACTGCGCACGGGGGAGTATGACATCTCTCTGATGTCTGTACCTCTCCTCGAGTGCGTCCCACAGCTCGTAATGATCCTCTACAGTGATGTACTCGTCCTTCAGGGTCGAGTCTAAATGTTTCCTGATATATATAATGGCTTTCGCCTTTAAATATATCGGAAACTTACTCTGTATGAGGTGCTTCCACTGAAGCATCCTTGTCGGCTGAGGCAGTACTTGTTGCCTTCTCAGTCTTTGTGAGACTGAAACCATGAGAGCACAGATGGAACTTCAGGTCCAACTGCCACCTCAGGTAGTTTGACCCATCGGCCTTCAGGACCGAAAAGTCGACATTTGCAAGTCTGGCCATTGAATGATCTAGCAATATAAAAAAAACAGTATGTATCATTTAAACTGAGTAAAATAGACATCCACGCATGTATTTCAAACATTTTTCATAGCATGGATCTTATTAAAGTGAATTTAACATACATGCTTTTTACAGTTTCATAATGTGAATAATTAACAAAGGTTAACATTCACGCATGCTGTTAGGCATTTTCATTGTAACATTAAACATGATATTAAAAATAATTAACATCCACGCAATTAATGCATAAGCAATGAAAAAGAAAATGACTTAGGACTATGGTGATCAGCCAGCCGACACCGAAATAAAAAGAAGTACAGTCCGAAGTTACATCAAAAATAGCATGAAAGAATAAAATACAACTCGGGAACTTCAAAGAGAAGCCCATATCTCCATTGTGCGTACGCCTTCAGCTCCTTTTTGGTGTCCTTCGGTGTTCTTTTTACATTTATATCCTCACCTACAAATTTCTCTCAAAAAAGGAAAAATTGCAGGAAATTAAAAAGTGTCGGAAACCTGGCTGATCCCTAAAAACATAGCCTAATTTGCACATCCACGCAGATAATATATTGGAAACATACAACCACGCAGATAATCAATCACATGCATGTAATGATTAATTTAAATAATCTAAATTGTGTGTGACGTGCAAAAAATTTATTTTGAAAAACTTTTATCTTTGATCCATATTATTAATGTTTTGTTTACCGCTTTAAAACCATTTAAAGTTTCTTTTAATTATTTTGGGCTTTTTAGGGCCAAAAATAAAAGAAGAAAAATTATTTATGTAAATGAGCTAATTTTCTGGCCTTTTGGGCCATGAAAACAACCCATTAGGGTTAATTGGGCCTCCCCCGAAAAATTGGCCCGTTTAGGGTTAGGGTTTCGGAAAACCCTAGGGGGGCCCGCGACGTGTCGCCGCGACGGCTGGCCGCGCAGAACGCGGCCGCCGCGGCGGCGAGCCGCGGCACGGGGCCGCGGCTTCAGGCCATGGCCTGAGGCCGCGACACAGGGCCGCGGCGTAAAATCGCCGCCGGCGGCGCTTGCGAAGCGCCGCCGTTTCGCCCTACGGGCGTGCGGATTTTTGGATTAATGGTTGGGGGGTAAAAAACGGATTTTTCAAGTATTTAGATCGCTAAAAACAGATTTTTATTGTTTTTAGGCATGCGGATCTAAAAAATGTGATTTTTACCGTGTTTTTAAACTTTTTGATCCTAAAACATGCAGATCTAACGTGAAAAGCAAGTTTAGATCTAAAAAGTTTTGATTTTTACCTCTAGATTCGATAAGGGAATCTAGTCGACGGTTGGTGAAGGATGCCTTTTTCGCTCCCCCGTTGAGAAGATTACGATCTTCTTGAATCAGAGCGATTGATGGATCTCCTTCCCCACGAGCCGCCGTCTCCTCCAACGAGCGTGATCGTGCTGATACCGTGTTGTGAATGGAAAAGTAAGGAAAATAGGTGTAGAGGGTTAAGAGCCCCCTACCCTTGTATTTATAGCTTTCAATAGTGGGTTGGATATCCAATTGGCCCAATGAGACTATTCATAACACTTATTCCTTTCTCAGGATTAATTTGACACTAAATCCTATATGCACCCCTATTCATAGTGGTGCATATAGCAATTCACAATTCTAAAAGTCCCGGACTCTGGCGCCGCCGTCACTTTAGAAGATCCCAAGGTCCTCTTGTAATTCGAGATCCGCTGCTCCACCTACTCGATTTGCTGGAAAACCGCTAGTTTTCGATGGGATGCGGCGAAGTGCTGGCGAAGGTTGGAAGATCGGCCGAGGGGCAGTATGTTGGGGCGAAGACCTCGGTGTGGTGGGATATAGAAAACTGCCCGGTGCCGAGATCGTGCGATGTGCATATGATCGCTCAGAACATAAGCTCGGCGCTGGCGGCCATGGATTATAATGGGGCGTTGACGATCTCGGCCTATGGGAACACCTGTCAGATCAAACCGGCGGTTCAGCAGGGGTTGTCGAGCACCGGGATCTCGCTGAATCATGTTCCTGGTGGTAAACAGAACTGATCTTTGTACTTAAATTTGAAGTGTTCTCTTGATGGTTGATTTGAGTGACATAGAGGTGAAATTGGCTGTTTTAATTGATTTATAAACCCTAATTCTAAGTAATTGCTGGATCTTATGCTTCTAAACCCTAATTCTAAGTAATTGGTGGGTCTTTTGATAGATGGCTGGTTTTCGTTGTCGATAGTAAACCAATGCGTTTTCTAGTGGAACGGTGGGGTTTTTATAGATTGTTAAACCCTAATTTTGTGTGATTAGTGGATTCTTTTTATGTGTCGAGTGTTATAATACGGAATTTTTGGGATTCGGATTGATTCTTTTAAACATCCTTATTCATGACTGCTTGTAGATTGTTATAATTGTTGCGTTAATGATGTTTTGTTTCTAGGGTTTTGAAAATGGTGAAAAGGTATACGGTAGAATGTTTGGTCTGTGAAATATATCAGTAATCTATTGAGGATCTTGCATTGTTATGTGATTATATTGCTGTTACCTTTTTCTTTGAAATATTGTATGGGACCAGGTTGATGTTCTCACTTGTTTCGTTTCTTAATTATAGTACCTCATGTTGTCATCTATGCGAACAGAAGGAACCAAAACTGCTGACGTAACCTATGCATACATATTTTCAGTCTCCATAAACTGTCCGTCTATGTTGCACATACATAGAAAATATAGGAAAAGAAAATTATCTTTATACGGAGTTTAAGACCCGCCATTAACTCAGAGGATGTCTCTAGTAATATCAAAGATCATGACTGAGTAGTGACGCACAGACCATAGGACACACGCTCCTTGTGCAATCTATCCATATATTTCCCGTCTTCATGTAACTGTCCATCTAGGTAGCACATACACTTGTATGGGGAGCCATTCCATGCATGCATTGTATGTATTTTTAGAGTTGTTCTGTATCATGATGTGTGTCTGTCTCGTGCAACATTGTTGTTTGTCATCCACTTGTATAGACTCGGAATTATGGTGACAGTTGTATATCGGAGTAGAGATTCAATATTTCGATTAATTTTTAAGCTACATATGATGTTGAATTACATACTTGTGCAACTATGATGCTACATGCCTTTTCAATTTGAAATTGCATGCAGCCATGCATTATATTTTACTAAATCTGAGTTGTTTGTGTACGGCATGTCGTTATATGAGTAGATTGGAACCCTTGTTGGACAACACATATGTACTCTTTTGTATTTCATACTCCAAATCTAATTTTACTCCAGAAAATATTTGTTGGTGGTGATGTTTTGTTTGTTTTCATTGGTCCTTTTTAAAACTAAGACACACCTGATTCATCTTATTGATGGATAATGAGGATGATACCATCCAGCTTCTCCACTGTCAATGTATGTTGGATCATGGACGGTGTTGTCTCACCCCCAAGGAAAAGGATAACTGAAGAAACATGTTTAAGAACACCACAATCATTATCCTGCTCCAAGTACAACATCATACACTTTGATCATTAGATGAATGGCATACAAATCAAAGCATTGCGGAGATGAAGGATGAGAAATTCATCGATGATGTTGCTAACGAATGTAGACAATCACTGTCATTAGGAGATGTGCTTCAGAAATAGTATGTTTGTTCTGCCATGACTTCCCTCTTGTTGTTTGCTACACTTGATTCTTGTACTAACATTTTCTTGTCTTATCTCACAGTTGGCAATTTAATGCCACTCAATCTTTTGATATGGATGAAATGCGCAAGTGGATGCAATAAAATACGTTGTACCTGATTTTTTTACCAACTCTTAATTCTTAAACCTTACTCTGTCTCAATGAGCTGGATTCTGTCAAAATGTACAAATGTGCTTGCAATCTCCATTCGACTGCTAATCAAGTTGGTACCATTGGCATCTTCATTGACTTCAGCTAAATTGCATTATTATTTGATAGCATAGGTGGTACCAAATGGTCCTTGGCTTTTCTTTTTGAGAATGACACTACACCGAAAAGCTCGGTGTAGGGAGGTGACATTAACCCAAAGAGGGAAAGAAACTGTGAGAGAGAGTGAAAGATTTGACATATAAATTGTTATTTTTCCCACTTTGGAAACTTGTCCCATCTCTACACTGATTTTTCGGTGTAGATAGCAATTCTCTTTTTTTATGGGGAGGGGGGCGTATCAGAAACGAGGTGAACAATAACCCCACCAAACAAAAAAAAAACAAAACGAATGGAAAAAACCACCCACACACCCAAAAAAAGATCATGTGCGCGCACAAAGTGGCACATGGACACGAAATACTGAGATGATCTCATTTGCTTTTCCCGCTGTAAGTATTGATTCAACCACTTCTTTAAGAGATGTGGAACTTTTTGAAGACCCATATATGTGGAGGAAAGTGATGGATGAAGAAATGGAATCACTGATGAAGAATGAAACATGAGATCTCGTGAAGCTTCCAGAAGGCAAGAAGGCAATAGTGTGTAAGTAGGTCTACACCAAGAAGGAAGGAGCCAAAGCTGAAGAAGTTTGCTACAAAGCTCATCTTGTAGCGAAAGACTATGCACGGAGAGAAGATATCGACTATAATGAAGTCTTCTCTTCGATGGTGAAGCATTGCTCACTTCGGATCCTATTGGTATTAGTGGCACAACTCGACCTTGAGTTGGTGCAACTAGATGTCAAGACAGCGTTCTCACATGGAGAGCTCGAGGAAGAGATCTATATGCCTCAACCTGATGGTTATAGGAGCGGCGATGAGCTTGCATGTAGGCTGAGGAAGTCGCTCTATGGGCTGAAGCAATCACATAGACAATGGTTACGTGTTTTGAACGCTTTATGACAAATGATTAAGGGTATGTTCGTAGCCTTTATGATCATTGTGTGTTTGAGATGAAGGATCTAGGCGAAGCACATAGGATTTTTGGGATGGAGATCTCAAAAGATCGAAATCGAGGTATAGTTCACCTTTCACAAAATCCCTATTTGAAGTCTGTTACACCGAGATTTGGCAGTGAAAGTATGAAATCCATAGTTACTTCCGCTTTTACGTCACTTCAAGCTTCGTGTTGAGCATAGGGATGACAGTAATGGCATGACCCGCCCGGCCCGACCTGGCCCGACCCGGTTTTGACCCGGCCCGACCCGGCCCGCAGCCGGGTCGGGGCAAGCTTGGGCTTTGTATGCACCCCGGCCCGCCCCGGTAAACTATAGAGGTTCTAAAAAACCTTACTATTTTGATGCGGACCATACAGTCAGCGAATAACCCATAACTCATACTATATTTCACGGTTCTCCTAATCGGGCAAATTTCCAATTCCAAATTACCAAATAAATCAAAATTCTTCCAATTTACAAATAAAATTTTTATTTGGTATTCATATGGATAGCACTAATGACCTGACCCAACCGGCCCGACCTGGTCCGACCCGGTTTTGGTAAGAAAGAACCCGCCCCGGCCCGTGACCCGCCCCGCCCCGGCCTGCAGATGAGTCAGGGAAAGCTTGGGTAGTTAAATACCTGCACCGCCTCGCAATACTGCCATTCCTAGTTGAGCATTACCTGAAGAACGAAGATGGGAAGAAGCTCATGGAAAACATACCGTATGCCAACGCAGTAGGAGCTTTGATGTATGCTATGGTATGTACGCGACCCGACCTATCACATGCAGTTAGCATGGTGAGTAGATACACAAACAATTCGTGAAGAGTACACTGGAGAGATGTTCAATGGATACTTAGATACATCAAATGCACTATTGACGTCAGGTTGACTTATAGCCGAAGTGATGAAGGTCTGCAAGTTGTAGGCTATGTTGATTCAAACTTTGCAGGCGACTTGGATGGAAGGAGATCCATGAATGGCTATTTCTTCACACTGTCAGGAGCTCCAATTTGTTGGTGAAGTATACTTCAGTTCACGGTGACACTGTCTGCTACGTAGGCAGAATACATTACATTGACTGAAGCAGTAAAAGAGACGATGTGGCTGATGGACTTGGACGATCTGGGTGTCTACCAGAAGAAGTATGATCTATATTGTGACAGTCAAAGTGCGGTGCACTTGACTAAGAATCAGGTTGTACATGCATGCATCAAGCATATCAATATAAGGTACCACTTTGTTCGAGACTACGTGGGAGAAGAAGACGATGACATCAATTTGTTGAAGATCGGAATAGACAACAAGCCTACAGACATGTTGACTAAGGTTGTATCGGGAGCTAAGATTAAGCACTAATTAGACTTGCTCAATGTTGTTACGAGATGATGTCTATGTCGGTCCCAGTTGGAGGCATTGAGGCTCGATGGAGCCTGGCGAGCCCCGATGGGTGCATTGTGCTCTTCGGAGCAAAATTGAAGGGAACACCAGAAGTGACTCTGCTAAGGTGATGCATTGAAGGTCGACTGTAAGACGGATGTCTAAATATCGTCAATGTGGTGATTTGTGAAAGTTGGCTCGATTGAGGCGTTGAAGAAGTACTGAAGATTGGCAGCCGAGCTATCTTTTGCAGAGTTAGCTCATCTGTGCTTGGATCCCGCCTATCTGGCTTTGCACAAGTCAGATATGGAGATGTCGAGGGATTGGACTTCTACAATGCTTAGCTTAGATTCTCAGTTCGGAGGATCGGCGGCCCATAGGTCGACAACTCTACAGTCCGGGCTTCGGATAGCTCGGCTCGACATTTCGTTAGCTCGGTCTTCAACTCGAAGTTCGATAGTATGGAGGGAGCCAATCATAGGATGTGGTATCCTATTCGTAGTAGAGCTGTCGTTTGATTAGAATTCAGTTAGAGTTGGAGCTCATGTCAAATAGGCATCCATTTTCTATTAGAACACCCATTGTGTCCTAGGCTATATAAGGGGTGTTTAGGTGAGGGTTTCAAAAAATATGGGAACATATTGAGAGAACTTTAAGCCTCCATTGTTGAGAGCCAACTTTGAGAGATTGGTGAGAACTTTTGGAGAGATCTTGGTGCTTCTTCTTTGTTGTAAAGTGGGAAGATTTGTATTTGTTTTCTCCTTTTGTAATAAAGCTCATTGGTGTTCCCTTGGCCGGCCAACGGCCTAAAGTTACTATCTATCATAGTGCTCTATTTTGGTTGTTGCTTATCCTCATCTCTGGTTGTTCGATGGTCCTAGTATTCCGCTAGTGCACAACAGATGCTGTCTAAATCTCGGCAATTAATGTACAGATTCACATTTCATTGAGCCTACTAATAGCCCAATTGGTCAATTCCGTTCATACTATTAAGTTGGTATATATGCCTTCATACACGTGCAATTATATTCATTGCATCTGGCAGAGACTTTGAAGCTTGGATGTCGTTTTAAATTAGACATGTACATTTTAGTTCTAACACCCCAATGAATGAAGATTACTTGTCCACTGTGATCAGAGAGCCTCTTTCTTATTTGTATGTTTGATGTGCCAAGTAGCTACAAAATTTGAGGGCCGCATTGTATATTTTTTTCTTCTTGTTTCCTACAAATTTATCAGGTTATGTAGAGTCTCTTACAGTGTTCTGATTGATTTACTTGATGCAGGTGTCAAAGATGCGAGTGACAAGAAAATTTTGGTTGACATGTTATTATGGGCTGTTGATAATCCGCCTCCTGCCAACTATCTACTTATTTCTGGTGATCGCGACTTCTCTAATGCCCTCCATCAGCTGAGGATGAGGAGATACAATATTCTCTTAGCACAGCCATCAAATGCCTCCCAAGCTCTTGTTGCAGCTGCAAAGAGTGTATGGCTCTGGACTAGCCTTCTGAATGGAGGACCACCATTGGCTGAGATGCCACACTTTCATAATGCATCTACTAGCGGTAGATCAACGGTTGATACACCTAGCGGCAGCATGCCAGACTCAACACAGCCTGCTGATTCTGATCTAGAGAATCAGAGTAATGGAAGAGTGCCGATTCCAGCCGAACACTCCGCATGCAAGGGTGTTCAAGATGAGAGGTGGATAACTGGGCACCAATCTATTCGGAGCAAGTGCTCCGTAATTTTAGAGAACTCTGCCAGTAGACCAATGCGCACCACGAAATTCAAGAAGCGAGGAACGCCAATGGTTGTTCGCCAATCCGTGATATGTCAAATCTGTTGTCACTTCTGTCGCAAAACAGGACACATGAAGAAGGATTGCCGGATGTGGCGGAACCAATGCTTAGCCTGTGGAGCCTCCAATCACACTGTCAAAGATTGTCCTCTGGCAGCCAACAAGTCAGTACCTGCACTGGCTCCAGCTGCCACCGGGACCACTCAGCAAGATCAGCATTTACCTTGTCAGGAGTGCACTCAGCAAGATCAGTATTTACCTTGTCAGAAGTGTTATTTTCAGCAGGCTCGACAGAACCTACATAAGCGTCAAACTTCAATTATGATAGCCGAAAGGGCTGAAGCCACCGAAAAAGTCATTACAAGTAATCCTCAACAAATTATGCTAGCTGACAGGGCTGAAGTCATCGAACAAGTCATTACAAGTAATCCTCAACTAATTATGATAGCCGAAAGGGCTGAAGCCACCGAACAAGTCATTACAAGTAATCCTCAACTCATTGTTTCAGGTAGTTTGAAATTCTGTGTAATAAATAATGATCTTCTTAGTTATTCCATTTAGCTTAAGTGCCCCTTTGGTCGCCTCTTTTCTTACCTTCGGTTTTAGGGCATGACATGGTTATAGGTTCGTGATGACTTTTTTCTTGGAAATCATCTTGAATTTTCTTTAAACTGTCAAATTTTTATCCTTCGATTCTAACTTTGAAACTCATTGCCTGAAGTTTTACAAACTACCCTCTATACTACCATCCTCGACCACAGCGGTAGCTGTTTCATTGAAACTGTTGTTTTTCGGACCAGTCCAATGAAGAGTGTGTTGTATTCGTTGCAAGCAGAAGGAGAGAAGCCTGGTATTGACGTGTTCTTAGGTGATATCTCATGTTGCTTCCTTTTCAATCCCACACTTGAATCCAATTCGATCACTTTTGAACCTTTGGATCTTCGCAAATGACTTATTGATTTTTATGGATACGTCCTGATTCATTCTTTGACTTTTAGATGTCCATTCTTTGGATCTGTTCTTGTCGATTGGGGCATCACATGTTGTTTTTATGCTTCTCCATCTCAAGTGTTGATATGATCCTTACTCTTTTTCTAACTTGCATCTTCTTAGGAATTTCGAGGATGTAATTCTTTTAAGGGGTATAGATTGTAATGCCTCAAAATCATTGTACATAAATTTTAAACTATGAACTGAATCGAGTCTTGAGTCTTGTTTTTAGCTGAATTTGAGTTCCGTTGTGGGTTGAATAAATAGTGTAGGAATAATTTGAGTTGACATCTCATCACTTGATGTTACGATGGATGGGTACATCAATCAATCAATGAATCTTGTCTTGAGGCATGGATTTATCAAATGAAAAGTCAAAATTATAAACCCACTACCTCTCGCATCCTAACAACTTTATTCATCTCTTTATTCCTCTTTCGTCCACTCTTTCATTGGTCTAATAACCCCTTGCTGGCCAAGCACAAGTCGGCCACCCCCTATCTTATCCTTTGCGTTCGGTGAAAAAATATGGAAGAGGAACAAGTTCAAGAAGGTGTTATTTATCTCTAGGTGCAAGCAAGATCAAGGGGTAAGTCTCATAAATCTTTATTGTAAGGTTTCATCAAGTTCATTGTAAGAAATCCCTAAACTTTGACATGCATGAGTAGATCAAGAATTTTAGAATAAAGATTTATTTTTATGAGTTGAGCATGTAATTGAAGATCAAATGATAGTTAAGGATATTAGCAGTGCTCTAACGTAATAAAATATGATTTTTATTAGTTTATGTTTTCATTTACTAGTTTTTCAATTTTGCTGGAACTTTAAAAAAATTATTACTTGCTGTTTATTAGTCCAAAATGCTAATTCTTAATGTATTTGACTACAAATTTTGTTTGAAAAATATTTTCCAATTCAAACTGTAATTATATAAAAAATGTCGTTTATGATGATGTTCTAAATATCATGATTTTTGGTACAAAATGTTCACAAATGTTAGGTTCTGACGTTTGGGATTATCTTGCAAGTCCTCTACAACATTCGTTTAGAAATCATTTTCTGAATATAATTGCAACTAGATGATACCAACTGTTTTTCTGGGACGTCACTTCTAGTTAGAATCTGTGAAGTCTAAGCTCCTACTTGAAATTGAAATTTGGCTAATTTGTTAATGAAAAAGATTGAACTTTCGAATTTGCATGTTGGATGGGAGAATCTGGTAGCATAGTGAATGATTCTTGATATAGTGGTATGATTGATTTCTTGTTGTTGTTTTTGATTGGATTGTATGTTGATTTCGACTTGCCAGCAATGTATACTTGGTGATGATTAGTTTTAGTATAATGAACATGACACTGCATGATTTGGGATAGTTCGAGTTACGAAAGGTGTCCGAGCAACAAGGGAGGCATAATTTACTCTTTACTTTGTGGTGGAACGGATTGTCGTTTATCGTTATTTTGTGGTGGAACTGAATCTCCCGAGTTTTATAACCTTATTTATGATTAATTGTTGATAGTAGCTTAATCGTATTTTCCGTTAATATCATAATTATAGTTATGGCGTATTAATCTTAAATGCATTGTGTTAATCGTATCCTTTATTCCATGGTGGAAAGGATATGGTGTTTACACTTCTGTTATGGAATGGATGTTTATCGATATTCCGTGGTGGAACAGAATCATCGTGTTATTGGTAGCATAACCATATTTATGTAATGCTAATTTTGGATGCATCGTTCTTGTGTTCTTATCTTTTATTGCAATGTTTTGTCGATCATAACCTTTATTATCTCTTATTTCTCGTAAATTAGTTCCACTATTACAGTATACTTTGTGACCTATATTTTTTTGATACATCGTAAAGCAGGAATTGAACCGTCGACCTCTCACAAAGAAGGGATGGCGAATACCACTAAGCCAATTGGCTCGGGTATCTATATTTTTATTGTTAACTAACTCCTGGACTTACATTAGTGTCAGCTAACAGATATATTTTTAATAAATGTTTGTTGAATCCAGATGGTATGTTTAACGAGGCTGTTCTAGACCCAGAAGATGGCTCATCATCGAAGTTGGATGAGAACCAGCCCTAGATTTTGTGGACTCCTTGTTCATATTTATATGTAAGTTCCTTAAATACTTCAGCAGATGTAGTTTTCTTTTTCGTTCAGTTCTTTTGAACTTGTACTATTTGGTATTTTTGTTCTTGAAATTGTTGGCATCTTCATGTTAACTTGGAATTGTAATAATTTCTTTATGGTTTTTTTCCTCGCATGCTTACATGCGCCTTGTTATTTCTATGCTATGCATATCTGAGTCAAGAGGGTGTCCCTTTTGGCTTATATAAGTCGCGGACTTGTCCATTTATGTATTTGTAGTATATTAAGAAGCGGTGTGACATGTTGTGGGGCACGCTTCTTTCCCTCTAATCTTGAGTACCACTGCATGCATGGTTTTTGGTTAGGATATGTGTTAGCAATGGAAAGATTGACAAGCTAAACAAAGGCAAGCAAAATGGAAATACATAAAAGCAGCAAAATACCAACAAGTTACAAAGAGATCATGAGAATTTGAAATGTGATCATAATGCTTTAGTTCATAATCATGATGTATTGAAAAGTGATCGTAGTACTTTATTAATTGTTCATGCATGTTTGAAAAATAAATATGATATTGTGTCACATGATTATAATACTTTGAGTAAGAGCATATTATTTCCATTTCAAAATTGGATGAGCTAATTTTGTTATTGATAAGCTCAAAGTTGAGAATGATAAATTAGTTGTAGAAAATAATTTGCTTATGAAAGATTGTGATGCTAAAATTAGTGTGCTTTTGATTGTTATATCATTGTATAAGTTGAAGCATGAAGAACTTGTTCTTAAGTGTGGGAATTCTATCAAGAGTTTAAGCACAACCTCTTCATGTAAGCATATTCTATTTCTATATGCTTGTGATGCTAAGAAGAATCATGCTAGAAAGAATTTGCTTGCTACAAATGATAGAAAGATTCATGTATAGTAGATTTGCATGCAAGAGTGGTAAATCCAATGGCCATGATAATATTCATCCTAAGCATTTGGAGAAACCATATGTTGTGCATCATGCTAGAAATAATGTAAGACTCAATTGCATGATGATAAGATTCGGGTTCCAAAAAATCTGGATCGAAATGGTAAAATTGCACCTGTTAATCTCTTTATGAGTAATGTATATCACTCAAGAAAACATATACACGAATTTAAAGATACTTTGTAAGTGCATACTAGAAAAACAAATCCAAAGCGGATTTGAGTTCCAATTGGATGATTTCTCGTGAACCCATTCTTGTAGGGTATCTTATGCTTTCTTGATTATCGTATTGATACCCTAGTTTAAGTAGAATGAAATTAGAATTTTTATTAAGAATAATTTGTGTGTTGTGGTAATTAGATAACCTTTGTGTTTATTTGTTGATGGTTAATGCTTCGTTTGTGATGTGCTTGAGCTTATTTGTGCATATATCTCTTTGTTATAATTCCTTGATGTTATTTGTTATGGATGAGGATGACATATTATTGAGTTTATGTAAGCTCATTGAAATTGATAATTTCATGCTTATATGAGTCATTACCTTAAGGACCCAAAAGGACATTGGGTACTAGAAGTTTTTTTATTTTCAGGTACTCATTACTTTCAGGTACTCATTACAGTTTGAGACCAACCTCCATACTTCTCTTTGGTTTACAATGAATATTATTTAAAGGAGAGGATTAAAATTTTGGTTTGCACTTTTGTAGGGAGAGCTAATGTTTGTAAGTATATTGGCAAATAACCCGTGCACACAAGCATGATGACTGAAAAACGGTCAGAAAAGGTAGGGGAAAGAAGAAAAAGTGTGGGTGTGGAGAGAGGGTTCATGTTATAAAATGCAAAACCCGGTAAAAGGAGGGGGGAAAGGAAAATTGTGGGTGTGGGTTGGGAGGGTCCAGGGGCAAACTGCAAAAACTGGGAAAATGAGGGGAAAGAAGAAGTGTGTGTCCAGTGACAAAAATGCAAAACCCGGGGTTGTATGTGCAAAATGCCACACCTCTATTATTCCTCAAAATCTCCTCACCTCTTACCCAATTTCTCTTATCCCGATTTCTCTTCTCTTATCCAATTTCTCTTATCCAAAAACCCATGATAACATTCCTCAAATGTATAAAGATGTTTATGGTATAATTATTTTTAAATAATTGGTGTCATACATAAATTATTGGATGAATAGCTTAATTCAATGATTAGTATCATATGATTTGATGATTCACACACATGTTGTAATTATTGGCATATGATTAGTTTGACACATGCTTGCATACTCTTTGTTGAAAATCATGACATTTTTTGGTATGCTTGTGCATATAGTCTCTTTGTGTAATACACATAGTATCATGACTCACTATGTTGGATGATAACACTTTTTGAGCCATGCGATCATTTAGATTGTGATATACATACTCGACTCACATTAATTGGATATATACATTCATATGATGCTTAGATCATATAATCACAATTCTATATGGATGTTCTTGTGAACACACTTATTGATGATTTTGCATATTAGTGGTGAATTCATGTCCTATTGATTCACTACATATTTATGTCATACATGCTTATTTATGTGATATTATGATCCGTATGAAAAGGTGTTGCATGGCAGGTTAATAATGGTTCACACTTCACTTTGATTACACATTTTACCTTGATTACACGGTTGCTTATGAAAACTTATTTAGTGAAGCTCGACCATTTATGATGACCATTTATGATGAATAAATATCATGTCCTATAAATCTCGATATCACATTGTTGGCATGTGGCATGAATATTGCATAGTGTGACAAATATTTCATCTCATCATATGTGTACATGTGCTTAATCTTTATGACATTCTCTTGAGAAGTTCTTCTCAACTGTGATTAGCATTATGACTTTGTATGCATGTATCATAATATTGTGTATAGCACTTGTCCATAATACATCATTGGTATATGAATATTCTTGGAATTGTGTGATATTGTGACTCACATGCTATGCTTGACATATTTCTTGTCACATACACACTTATATGACATGCATGCACAATGATTGTTGTTTTGTGTCATAATTTATATTATCACACTTTTTGAACTTCTTTACAAATGTTGAATATGTTCTTCTAAAGGGGAATGAGATTTAAGACTCGTTTAAAAGAAAACAATGTGGAGAAATTGAGTCACACTCTTTAAAGACTCTTACATTCCTTAATGGGTGTCAAGATTTGTGCTATACTATGTGTTGTGCTTAAATCATGTCATCTTATTTATGATATGCCCACATCATGTGGTACAAGAAATTTTATGATTGATGTACCAATTTATGTATGCAACGTTCATTCTCGTTTGAGTTGCTTATATGTTGGCTATGTACAACTCTTGTATATGTTGGCTATGTATTTTTAGCAACTCTTATATAGAAGATTTGACATGATCAATATGAGTTGTATATCCACTCTTGAGAAATTTAGTTATAAGCTCCTTTGTCCTAATCACTTGTCCTACTGGGACAAAATTCAAAATCTTCATCAAATATAGAATAGATGTGATTATTGATGACATTTATGATAACTTCTTTTCCTTGTGGATGACACATACTCATTTGTTCAACACACATTTTTGTTAACATGTCTTCATTTGCACTTACACTTGGTATTATACTTTTCCTTGACTTCTATGGATTTTGGATGTTTATTTCATAAGGGTAAAATTTTGTGTTTGACTTAAAGAAAAAGATTTGTGGTAGAGTCATCCTAATCGGACATCAAGGGATCGTGTTATACTTTGTTGGTTATATTTTTGGACATTCTTTATGCTTTAACATTAGAGTATTTGTGGTTTCTTTCACCATTTTTGATTATGCCAAAGGGGTGAGAAAATTGTAAATGCATGCATAAAATATGTTGTTTTATGATTGGTTATATTCATGAACTCTTGTACACTCACATAACACTCATATGATACATATATGCTTTGGACTTGCTTATTTTAACATGCATTGATGCAAGAGGAGTTTTAGAATTATTATTTTCAATTATGCAACAACGTAGAGGTAAGCAATTTAATTTGTTGAATTTTCATATTTTATGTATCATTGTTTTTCATCATCAAAAAAGAAGAGAATGTTTAAGATACTAAGTAACTCCGTTTGTATTTTGATGATGTACAAACAACTATGTTGTATGCTGATAAAATCTGAGAGTGTAGGTACCAATGTATATGCACATGATCAATGATTTCAAAGCAAAATTGGATATTTGAATTAAGAAACTTGTGAAGCTCACCAAATGAAGATATAAGCTTGTGAAGAAGCATGACGCTCAAGTTCAAGTGATGAAGCTCAATCAAGGCAACCCAAGGCTCAAGATGAATCAAATACATATAGATGAAATTCAAGCTACATCTAGTTCAAGATTTGGTAATTTGATGTACAATTTTTCTGTCTTTAGATTTTATATTAAAGGCTTGATTGAAGCTTCACGCATACTTAGGAAAATGATTTTAGATGATTAAAATCTTTTAAATGTTTTCAAAATTCTTTTTGCAAGTTTTAAGGTCAAACCCATATTTAAATAAGCATACTAGTTGACTAGAATAAATACCCAGTTGACTAGGAGTGATACCTAATTTTCGTCTGATTAGCTGATCCACTAGTCAGTGTGCACTAGTCAACTAGTAAAAACTTACTATTTGACTAGTAAGTGTTCACTAGTCGACTAGTAATTAAATTGTAGTTGACTAGTCCTCTCTGTTTTTTCTTGTGGCCAATTCATATATAGAGTCGATTCATGTTGTTTCAGGAGTCGACTAGAGGGCCAGGAGTTGACCAGTCGGTGAACTGGATTCGACTTCCTGCGCCCCAACTGTCATATTGGTAGTCATTTTTATACCTGTTGGGAGTGTCTTTTGGTCAATCTGTTTGTGCAGATTTGTGGCTTATTTAAGGGGGCTTGGTCTCAGATTTTGCCACAAGCTTTTAAGAAGAATTTCAAGCAATTTTAGCAAGTTTTTCAAGCAATCAAATTCTTCCTGTGCCCACTACTTCCAAAGCAAAATCTCATTTTGTTTGGTCCTTTCTTTCATTTCTTTCAAATGCTTTTAAGCACTTCTCTTGGCCTAGTTTCTCTTGATCTGCGTAGATCTTTCATCTCTATATATTTGAAATCATAGAAACATTTCCTTAGCCACACACACACTGTTCAAAGCTTCAATTGGTGGCTATAAGTGGATTGTAATTCTCTCTACAAAAAGTGTAAGTGAAAATCCATAGAAGGGTATGGTAGTTAGTGAATTGTATTGGTTGTATTTGAGAAAAATTCTCGAGTATGAGGTCCTCTTTGTTGAAGAGAGTGTTGTTGGAGATCCTCGCTAGAGGCAAGGTGATTGTATTAGTTCTCTAGTTGAAGGAGGAGTTGTACAAGTCCTCTTAGTGGAGAAGAGGCAAGGTTGTTGAAGTTCTCATTGTTGTTAATGCAAGTTTGATCTCTAAGTTGAGAGTTGGATGGTAGATGCTTGAGTAGGTAACGGATTGACCGAACCAAGGTAAAATTATTTCGTGTTTGCCATTGTTGCCACTTCACTCTATTATTTTTCACTTGCATTGTGTGTTTTAATTCTAGCGTGCTCATTTTCAAGTTTAGTGATTTGTTGATTAAGTATCCAGTGCGGTAATTCTCATCGGAGACTTAAGTATACATATAGGGATTAAATTTTAATTTGCGATTATAGCTTGCCATCTTTTGCATGCTTCTCTGATTAACCATGTCGATATCATTGGTAGGAACAATTTGCAAATTAACCTTGAGCTTGAACCTCCTCTCTAGTACCGGAAATTTTCTGTTGCTACTTCATATAAAAGCATGCAAGCTTGACTCAAATTATTATCATTTTCATAAACCCAGCAGAAATCTTCAATTCAGCTCATGCATGGAGATTTGCATGGAGATTGTTACTTGCAATCAGCCTCCAAGGTTAGAATTCTATTAGCTGTATTTAAGCATGAAATTTCAAAATGAAAGTCATTATGTAGGTTTGGAAATTTGAGATTCTTCAGACTTGAAGATGAATGAGAAAAAATCACCATATATTCGGGATTATTAGAATAATCACCTTATCTCATTGCCTTGAGTCCGTGGTTAGGCAATGCATCATAAATCGAGCCAGCCGACCCTAAACATTTGCTCTAACTTATTTTCTTAATTGATCTAGGTGGCACACATCTAAATGTATATGTGAGAATTAGGAGATATCGTATGGTATATGTGGCTAAGCCTCGTATACGGCCCCCGGAAATTTTTATGAGACGATTGGAAATGTTGATTTTGATCTTCATGTTTTAAGACCTCAAAACACCAAATATCGGGTGAAGTCAATGTGGTTTTGATTCTTCATACACATGTCGTAAATTTAATGGTTCCGCAAGAGTAGAACTTTTTGCGATGGATGGATGAACGGACAAAACCATTTACGTTCTCACGTTCACCCGATAAAGTACGGGGGAGAAGTTTTTGAGACCGCGTGAGGCATTAACTTAGAGAAGTGCTCTCTACACCTCAAACAGAGGTGTAGAGAGGTGACAATTGATTAAAAATAGGAGGAATTGGAGGAGAGAGAGTGTGATGTGTGAGCTTTTAATTTGATTTTCTTTCTATTTTTAGTAACTTGTCTCTTCCAAGCACCTCAAATCATTTGAGGTGTAATTAGCCATTCTCTTAACTTATGTCATATAATACATGTCATTCTCGTATTTATATGTTTGGGGATCTATTGGGGAGAAGTTTCCTTGTAGATGGGGTTGATGGAGGATGGGAAGAAAATAGGGAAGACTGGTAGCCAAGTAGGGATTTGGTCAATGTCTTTGGATGGCTGTGACTGTGAGCCGCAATTATTAACTCTAATTGACTTGCGGACTTTTTCTTCTCTTTTTTATTTCGTTCAGTGCTTGTCATTTTCTTCCGTCGATGTGGGCCCCACATTGCCGGACGCGGAGATTCTTTGGTGGGGATTGCTCTGCGAACATACCTATTTGCACGGTTCGCATAGTCAATCCACATGTAGTGGTTCGCAAATACAAGGCTTAATCGTTGTAATTTTAATCATAGAATCTCGCTTGGTTTAACAGGTTGGCATCAATTATGAAATCCCATTCTCATAATATTTTTGTTTTTCATTAACTTAACATTTTCTCATTTTTTTAATTAGTTTTTAGTGCTGAATTTAGATTCTATCTTTTTTTTTTTTTTGATACAGATTCTATCTTGAAATGCCGACAATCTTCAAACAAATCAGGCAATCCTATTGGCGACGTTTTTATGTGCAACCACAAGATTCTTTTGTCGTGTGTTGGTACTAACCAACCATCACAACCAAGCAAATACGGAGCATTTGCTGTTTGGAACACGACATCGGATCGACGAAGAGCGGACCGGACCCTTGCTACATTGCGCGGTTTCCTTATTTAGTCTAATCTCAAAAGAGCTGTCCAAATTATATGATTTACGATTTGATCTTTCGAACAGATTAAGTCGCTCGAAGATAGCCATCTTATATTTACATCACTAACTACTCTCACCTAATGTGCAAAAATCGTAGACGCTGTCTCGATGGGCATTATTTTTTATTTATTAAGAAACAATTTTTTTTTGTAAATTGTTTTGGAGCCATGATATGCACCATTTTAGGGAGAAATGTAAGCAGATCTCCGTGAGCAAATGATTAAAACAATGGTATAACTAGCAACGGCTTATACCCACACTCCAGCATTCAGTATCATTTCAGCCAAGGTAACAACCCGACCCATTATCTCAGTGTCATGATTCACCTCACTCTTATATCTTTGGCTTGGTGCCCGTTATTTTGTATTCTTTAGGAGGTAAGCGGATAAGTTTGCTTTATTTCCGAGGTTACACACGCCCGTCCCCATCTCTGCTATCATGCGCCGCACGTCTTCCTATATAAACCCACCTTTTCCTCTCTTACAATAAAAAAAAGTAAAGTAATGAGCAGTTCTCAAGACTGTCTGTTTCATCGCAATCCCCATCGCCAATGCTTTAACTTGCCGGAGCTCCGGCGAAAACTCTGAAATGTTCCTTCTTCTCTTCCGCAGCCGGAGATGCTTACTAAAACCCGAGATTAGCTTGTAAAATTGAGATCCACCGCCTGATCCACTCGATTAACCGGAAAACGACCAGTTATCGATGGGCGGCGGCGGAGTTCCGGCGCCGATCGGAGGATCGGCCGAGGGGCAGTACGTCAGGGCGAAGACCTCGGTCTGGTGGGATATAGAGAACTGCCAGGTGCCGAGATCGTGCGATCCGCACTTGATCGCTCAGAACATTAGCTCGGCGCTGGCGGCCATGGATTATAAAGGGGCGGTGACGATCTCAGCCTACGGCGACACCTGTAAGATCAATTCGGCGGTTCAGCAGGCTCTCTCTAGTACCGGAATCTCGCTTAACCATGTGCCTGCTGGTAAAAAAAAAAGATCTTTGAACTCAAATTTGAAGTGATAGGTGAATGTCTTGGCTTGATGCTTGATTTGAGGAGTAGATATGGGATTTGACGGGTTTGATTGATTTCTAAGCCATAATTCTAAGTAATCGGTCGGTCTTTTGCATAGTTGGTTGATTTTGGTTGTAAAAGTGAAATTAAAGGTTTTACAGTGGTACTATGAGGGTTTTTGTTCCTTTTTAAACCCTAGTTTTGTGTGATACGTGGAGTCTTTTTCTGTAGTGAGTGTTAGACTACAGAATTATTTGGATTTTGGATGATCTTTTGAAACCTTCTTACGGGTCTATTATTATTTCATGACCACATGTTGATTTTTATGATCGTTGACTTGATGATGCCTGGTTTCTGGGATTTTGAAGATGGTGAAAAGTTGTACATTAGAATGTTGGATTTGTGAAGCATATTAGTAATCTATCAATGCTCTGTTTTGATATGTGATGGTATTTCTATTGTTATTTTGTTGATATACTACATGTAATTGGTTGTTGCTATGACTTGTTTCTTTATGATAGTACTTCATATTGTCGTTTATGTGAAATGAACCAGTGAACCAATATTTCCGACCTAACTTGTGAAGATATATTTCAGCCTCCATCAAACTGTCCCTCTATGCAGCACATGCACTTCTATTGGTAGCCATGCCATGCTGGCATCTTATGTATTTTAGAATTGTTGTGTGTTGATGTTTATCTTGCATGCTCTCTTTGTCTTGTGCAACATTGTTGTCTTTTATCTACATGTACAGCCTCCAAATTTTGGGGATGGTAGCTGTATAACAGAGTAGAGATTCAATATTTCAATTAATTTTTAAGCTACTTATGTTGTTGAGCTATACAATTGTTCTACTATGATGCAATGTGCCTTTTCAATTTGAAATTGCATGCGGACTTGCATTATTTTACTAAATCTAAGCAGTTTGTTTACGCAATGTTGTTATAGGAGTAGATATGAACCATTGTTGGACAACAAATATGTGCATTGTATTTGATGCTATCCAATTTTCCCTCAGAGAGTCATGTTGGTGGTGCTGTTTTTGTTTTATTTTAGCTGTTATTCTTAGTCCCGTCTTTCTAATTATGATGCATCTGATTGATCCTATTGATGGATAAGGAGGATGATAACATTCATCTTTTCTCCTGTCAATGGATGGTGTATCATGCATCGTGTTGTCTTGCTCATAAGGGTAAGGATATTTGGATAAATATGTCTAAGGATACCACAAGCATTATATTGCTACAAGTACACCTTTTAGGCTTTGATCATTGATTATATGCCATGTAAATCCAAGCCCTATGGAGATGTCGGATGAGAAGTCCAACAATGATGCTACCAATGAATATAGTTCTCCACTATTTAATACGATCACATGCAAGTGGCGGCGGCAAAAGAAGAGTCCAGAAGCGTCGGAGGTAAAACCCTAGAGGGAATGGCAGATCTGTAATTACAAGACAGTGGTCGTTCTGTAATTATATGACACAGTGACAATCTCGTAATTTCTGGGTGCAATGACAATCTTGTAGTTTCTGGGTGCAATGACAATCTTGTAGTTTCTGGGTGCAGTGACAGTCACGTAATTACTGGACAACCAGTGACAATTTCGTAATTACAGGGTATCGGCTAAAAACCTTATGCCAATGGCAAATTTGTAATTTCAGAACGGTGGTTCGTTAGGTGGATTTATTATAAATAAAAAGGGAGAGTTCTTGTGAGGGGAGGCTGACATTGAGATAAGAATTGAGAAGAAATTAGGAATAAGAATCCTAAGTTAAGTTAAGCATTCCTCTCGAATTAAAATCTAGGAGAGTGATCCTCCTCTTGAATTGAGGTCAACTTTTCTTTGTATCCTCAAATTATCTATAAGATTTTATCCAAATCCCTAATGGGTCGTATCAAATTGGTATCAAAGCTGTTCGATCTTGATGGAAGTGAGGAAAATTGACGCTTGGGAAGAAAAATTAGGAACCGAAGTGGAAATCTTTAAGGTTTAACAACAAAAGGTTGCGAAAAAAGTGGACAAGCTTGAGGAAATGTCGATGTAACTCTTGATGAAGCAGACGTGAGAGAAGATGAACAACCCTTCACTTGAGGAGCAGATGAAGCCAGATTTGAATGAAGAATAAATCAACGGTACAAATCCTGGGCAAAAGGTGGCACTTTTGGACAACAAGAGAAAACTCATATCTTTTGGAAGGAAATCCATCCGAAGGGTGGTTCGGCATCGGGATTGATCAACGACGACGACTATGACGCAGATCTAGGCAGACAGTGTCACCTTTGAACAAGAGAATATGGAAGGTGGAAGGTTATCACTTTGAGGAGAATCTGCATTCGGATAGTGAGGATTTGCACACAGGGTGAAAACCACCCCCAAACCCTTGGGAGGTGCAATAGAACAAGGGGACGGGCCGTTGAACGGTATGGGAAACTGCTCACCACCACGTGGGGTCCATAGGTCCCCCATGGGACAACGGCCATTGGAGCAGCAAAGGGGGGCCCGCAGAAACAAGGTGACAGACCACATGGGACGACGGCCCCTTAGGAGACATTGGCGACGACGGTGGAGGCTCCCAAGGTTTCGACGAGAGTGGCGGAAATCCATCACCTCTTTTGAGTATTCCACCCTGAGGACAAGTGGCTTTTTGGGAGGAGCGTAATGATACAATCACATGCCAGCGACGAAGGCAAAAGGAGTCAAGAGCGGTGACGTCAAAACCTTAGAGGGAAATGACCGATCTGTAACTTCATGGCAGTTGCAGTTTTGTAATTACAAGGCGTAGTGGCACCCTCGTTATTTCAGGGGACATGGGCAGACTTGTAATTTCTATGTGAAGTGGCAGTCTCGTAATTACAGGGCAGCCAAGGGCGGCCAATGACAGTTCCGTAATTATAGGGCAGCGGTTGAAAACCCTAGGACATGGATAGATTCGTAAATTTTGGGATGCGGTTCGTTAGGAGGATTTATTATATGTAAAAGGGAAAAGTTCTTGTGAGAGGAGGATTTATTATATGTAAAAGGGAAAAGTTCTTGTGAGGGGGAGTCTAAAATATAGAGAAGAATTGAGAAGAGACTAGGAGTATGAACCATAGATTGGTGGGAGAGTTAATCATTCCTCTCGAATAAAAGGCTAGAAGAGCGGTCCTTCTCTCGAATTGATGCCAACTATTCGTTGTATCCCTAATTTATTAATAAAAATCAGATTTTTATCCCCAAATCCCTAGCGGATCGTTTCACCATCATTAGGAGGTGTGCTTCAAAATATTGAAATTGTATTTGTTCAGCCAAGTCTGGCCTCTTGTGGTTTTCTACACTTGCTTCTTGATCCAACATTTCCTGGCCTTATCTTGTAGTTGCGAATTCAATGCCACTCATTCATTTTATATGGGATGAATTGTGTAATAGGAGGCAAGAAAGTACTTCACCTGATTTTATTACCAACTTAATTCTTAAACCTTACTCATTCTCAATGATCTGGTTTCCATTAAAATATGCATGAACGTGTTTGCAATTTTTATTTGACTGCTAACCAAGTGAGCATACTGACATTTCCGTTGACTTTAGCTAAACTATATCATTATTTCATAGCTATTTGGTAGCATATGATGTACCAAATGGTCGTTGGCCAGGTGGATAGTACCAGTAACAAGGTCTCTCTTGCCCCCCGACCCCACCCCCCCCCCCCCCCCCCCCCCCCCCGACCCCCCCCCCCCCCCCCCGAAAAAAAAAAACAAAAAAACAAAAAAACAAAAAAAAAACAAAAAAAAACCAAAAAAAAACCAAAACACAAACGCAAACACACACACAAAACTCGGCGGGAAAAAAAGCCTGAGTTAGGAATGTTGTCCAATTATGCAAGCTACATATAATTGTTGAACCTCTCTTTATTTGTCAAATCTGTGGGAAGTTGTATGCTTTTTTAGTTATATATCTGTTGTGGAGGAGTTTACCCGTCATTAAATATTAAATTTATCATGTTTGCAAAGACGACATCATTCATTAAGCTACTAACAGAGGATAAGCTTAATAGAGAGACTTGAAACCTCAAATGCTTGTTACTCATTTATGCAATGTTGCTATTTTTCATTCATAATATTTCAGCTATGCTGTCTAATTCGTGACATTTAATGACTATATTCATAGTTCATTGAATCGACTAGTATCCCACTTGGCAAATTCCATTCATGTTATTAAGCTGGTGTTATCAACTTTGAAGCTTGGATCTTCTCCACACACACACACACACACACAGAGAGAGAGATTTTAGTTCTAACATCCCAAAGTATGAAGATTTCTTATTGGTATGATGACTGCTTATCCATTCTAATCAAGAGCCCTCTTTTTTATTTGGATGATGACTGCTTATCCATTTTTTAGTTCTAACATCCCAAAGTATGAAGATTTCTTATTGGTATGATGACTGCTTATCCATTCTAATCAAGGGCCCCTTTTTTATTTGTATTTTCGATGTGCCAAGTCACTACAAATAGCAGTATGAACATTCCTTGTCGGTATGAAGATTGCTTATCCATTCTAATCAGGAGCTCTCTGTATTTTTGATGTGCCAAGTCACTACAAATAACATAGGCTTTCGTTTACAGCCTCTTGGTTTCCGCCTTGCTTTGATATACAATTTATGTTCTGTCCAGATGGGTTTTTAAAAATCTGATGGCTTCCTTTCATATTTTAACATCTGGTTTACTTAGAGATAAATGTAATCTAGAGTCTCTTACAGCGTTCTGATTGATTTACCTAATGCAGGTGTTAAAGATGCGAGTGACAAGAAAATTTTGGTTGACATGTTATTTTGGGCGGTTGACAATCCGCCTCCTGCAAACTATCTACTTATTTCTGGTGATCGTGACTTCTCTAATGCCCTTCACCAACTAAGCATGAGGAGATACAATATTCTATTAGCACAGCCTGCCAATGTATCCCAAGCTCTTGTTGCAGCTGCAAAGAGTGTATGGCTCTGGACCAGCCTTTTGATAGGAGGACCGCCATTGACCGAGACGCCTCAATTTCATAATGCATCGACTAATGGTAAGTCAACTGTTGATGCACCTAACAGCAGCATGCCAGACTCAACACTGCCTCACTCAACACAGCCTGCTGATTCTAATCAGAAGAATCAGGGTTATGGAAAGACTGATAACCAAAACAAAGGCAGGCAAAATCAAAATAGGAAGACACAAAACCAGCAGAATACCAACATACGCAGAACCACATCCAGTGGAAGTCAAGAAGCTCAACAACCCAATGGAAGTTCTGGCGCCTCCAATCCCAAACAGAGGAGTGGGATTAAGCACCCAAATCATGCATCAACTTCCAAAATGTCTGGTTCTGGATCCCAAAAAAGCGCTCATGTAAACAATGGCAGGCATAGCTCTTCTTCGTCACAATCTTCACCTCAAATATTACCCGAGTCTAATAACCCTCATATATCGAGTGGGCCTCCATCTAGTTATGTTCAACCTCATCCTAGTATACCAGGGAGCAATGGAAATAACTTCCCTGACCATCATCGAGCCCAATATTCTCAGTCGCCGAGGCCTAGTGACTCGCCGAGGCCTAGTGACCCCTTTCCTCCTCACATGAATCTTCAGCCATGGAATTTGGCTGAACCCAATTCCATGTACAACTCTTATCCTTTAACTGGAACCAATGGTCCATCCTTCTCTACAGCACCTACAACCGGCCCAAGTGGCCTGCCGTTTACTGCATTGCCCGGGAGGCCTAGTGCTCCACGTTTTCATCCATCTTCAGCCATGCCTCATTGTCCACCTTTCACTTTTGCATCTGATATGAGCAGGCCAAATATTTCAGAATATCCTAATGGTGTACATCAGAGTTTTATGCCATTTTATGACAACATGCATAGATCTACTGCCTCCACTGATAGCAACACATCCAAAAACGGATTGTGGGGTGCCCCTGGAAGCCCAGCGCCATCAAATTTTGTCCAGGGACAGATAGGACTTATTTTACGAGCTTTGCACACATTAAAGATCGACAAGATGGCTCCCACTGAAGCTAACATAGCAGATTGTATCCGCTACGGGGATATGAACATTCCAAACTTTAATGTTAGGATGGCCCTGGACAATGCTATTGAGCATCAGCTTCTTTTGGTGCATAAATTAGGAAACAACTTGCCTCTTTATGTTGGGAAGAACGATTCTCTTTGGACATGTGTTAATATTGTGGATAACAATGCGAAGCACTCCAAAGCAAAATTTGATGCCGTTTCAACGTTCTTATCTTCCCCTGATGGGCGTGTTGCAGTGTTATCGTCAGAATGCAGGTATCATGCAATATCATCCTTCCCTTGTTACCTTATCATCCGGATGTCATATTTTGTTGATGTTGCTCACTGTTGGATGTAGGTACCAAGCTGCTGTTGTCCTCAAAAGATCATGTTTGAAAGACCTTGTTTTAGGCAAAATACTACAGCTTTTGCACGTGATAATCCATGTCAGGAAGTGGATTGTGCCGCATGCTTCTGGATGGCAGCCTCTGGCTCTAACCATCTTATCAGATTCAAATGCAAATGGCTGTATTATTATTCCACTTACTTGAAGCTCCGTAGAGAAGCTTGCTGTTGGTACGCGTACCAACTCATAATATCTTATGTATACTAGTTACATATGGGAGTATGACAAACTGGAGGGTGTGCTCCAGACTCTCCAGGAGAAGGGAACATCATCTCAACTTGCATATGGATATGTCCAAGTATATATAGTAGCTTTATTCAAGTATTAACCGCATCAAAATAGATCTTTTCGTTTTACTTTAAGGTAATGGTGTTTTGGCAACACCGGCAAGGTTGAAGAATGCTTACCGAGGAGTCAAGTAAGCATTTTAAACATCTGCACAAGGTTATCCAAGGTCGCATGTGGAGTTTGTGTTGAAATACCGGATTACATGTAGGTCCTACATGATGAGGTCAACCGGTTATTACTGTACGAGGTTTATAAGACTTTGAAAGCTTGAGGACTCTCTTGTGATATATCAAAGTAGCGTATGGATGCTGGAAGACTTCATTTCGCCTGTGCATTGGATGTAGATCTTGTTGCAGATGTAGGCCAAATTCGGAGTGGTCGATATGCTTTCTCAGTTGGTGTCTCTTGCATGTGGTCAACTGCAATCGTGAGTTCCCAGGCATTTGTTGATTCATGAGCTATACACAGCGGAGAGGTATCAGCATCGCTTAGTTTGGGGATTCGCTTCAGGAGCTATGCATTGTGGAGAAGTGTTTCAGCATGTAGGTAACTGCTATTACTTCTACCATCATTGCTTCAACTGGCAGCTCCATATAGATAGTATTATAGCCCTGGGACTGGAGTTGGTACTCATCGAGGTTTCCCTGTGATGACACTGGGACATTGATGAAGCTTCTCGAATGCCACCATGCCCCGCTACGTCCATTCTTATTCTGTTCTTGTAAATTCGGCATATATGCTACTTCGCTGCTTTGTCTGTTGGCTGTATCATTTGTGTGCCAGTGTGATGTTATGTAATGTATCCAACATAGACAAATGCTCCGAATCCCTTGGATGCAATGTAATATGCTTGGTGTTTGTTGTTATTTTGAACTCTGTTTTTCTGGACTTTGCTCACTACTAGATGTTGTGAATTGTGCATGCAAGCGATCACATAACATATTCGCTGCATTTGTATTGTGCTCAAAGTTCAATCATCAACCGAACACATCATCAACATATAACAGCAGTTGATTGAATAAACTTTTTACAGCCTTCAGTATCAATTGAATCATCAGCGTAAAGCCAGGGTAGGATGTACATGTGCAGTACACTGAGGCCATTGGTTTAGCAACCACAGCTAACATCAGAGTACAACAGAGGAGAAGATTAGTACAGTGCACAAAAATCAGGCAGTGCAAATCTTTTTAATTTTTAAAATTTTTGTTATAGTGATGTTTGGCAGTACAGCATACTCAAAGCAATCAGACAATACCTAGTACAGAATTTTGGAAGAAAGGAAGTACAAACTCCTTCAAGCTTCATAGATCTATATATAGATATCAACACTATGATTTGAATATGACCAGCAAAATGAAGATCGAAGGTTTTGGCTTGAGATGTTAAAGGTCAGTATATGTTTTATGTGCATAGATTTTGGAGAAGGAAGATGTCAGAGAGAGAGAGAGAAGCAAGACAGGGATGAGGTGGAGCATGGGATGGGGTCAATAACACAAGGAAAGAAGGCATAAGAGAGGGAAGCAAGCACTGTTATTGTTATTGCCCTTCCCATGCACTGCCTCTTCCCTGGCTCTCTCCTCCCTTTGCCCTCCTCTTCTTTCTTTCTTAAAAAAAAACCCCTAGTTGTGCAAGAGATGTGGTTCTACAATGTGGAGTACGACTAGTCTTGCTCATGCTACATTGCATCAAAGAGGTAGTCATGTTTTATTGTATTCATTCAACCACCAATTTGCATGTCATTCTAATAAGTCCAATTTTAATTTTCAACAATCTCATACATAAATTGCTATGAGTCTTTGACGCAACAACCACCAATGTTGTTTGACTGACCGACTAGTTGATGAACTAGTCGGTCAGTGGTTGTTCTTTGACCGACTAGTTGCCTCAGATTTCTATCCGTAGGGAATTGACCTAACTTGTTTTTATGGGACCCTATAAATACGAACCTAGGTCATTTCTCTCTAGGTTAGAGCTGCCATTAAGAGATTCATTGAGATTGAAAGAGATAGTCATTCTCACTCATTTCTAAAGCTCTCTTCCTCACAAGAAATCCATTCTCTCACATTCTAGATCTAGAATCCATCTTGAGAGAAGTTTGTTCTTGGTGAGCCCTTCAAGCTCTAGCTTGATTCAAGTCTCCA
This sequence comes from Scilla litardierei, assembly GCA_030789695.1. NCBI lineage: Eukaryota > Viridiplantae > Streptophyta > Magnoliopsida > Asparagales > Asparagaceae > Scilla > Scilla litardierei. Next base: position 166,825,886 of record CM061132.1, read on the forward strand.
AATCACTCCTAGGCACCCATTGCTGGTCATTTCTTTGGTGCTAGGTCTTGGTGACTTCATCTTCCTCAAATCCCTCCTTGCACCTATTTTGGTAAGAAAACTCAAGGTATATGATTTTGTGGTAAGATTGTTTATTTCATTATAAACTTGTTTATATTGCTTATTGATTCTCTCGGTTGTGAGAGAAGGTTGTGATCCACTATTGCCATTGCATGTATGATTTGATCTTGTGAAGGTTTTTCACAAGATATCATAGTGGAAATCTTGGGTTAGGGTTTCTAACCTAAGTATCCGGAGGGGATCCGGGTGGTTGGGACGTAGGATCACCGGGAACAAGTCGGAGAGACTTGGGTGGATCCGAACCCAGTAACATCTTTTGTTAGCGTTGTTTATTTTGTTGTTGTCATTCAATTTAAGCTTCCGCAAATTGATTTGGTAGTTGTTTGCACTATAATTAGGAATTATACTTCTTGTTATTTTAAAGTACTATTCACACACCCCCCCTCTAGTACTTGTGCAGTAGCTTGTAGGGCATTACACAATTGGAATTTTCAACAATCTCATACATAAATTGCGATGAGTCTTTGACGCAACACATTTATATATTTCAATACAATGTAAAAATGTTTTTTTATCAACTTTGTGATTTTTACAAATACACAATAATTCAACACTTTACCAGTAATCTTTACAAGAACACTCCCCTTCCCTAAAATGATGAAACCTGTTTCGGTCCCTCACCACAATCTCACAGCCATAAACTCTCGAGACAAGCTTGCTTGCCTCGTGACAATCTTTGCACACCCTCAAGTTCTTTGAGATCCGAATTGTCTCACCTGGCTTCGTTTTTAACAACCCAAATGCAATAGCGAGCTTCTCGCTGTGATAGTACAAAGGATTCTCCTTCTCCTCCTCATCAATGTCATGCAACGCCTCACCCGTGTCCGGTACATACCCTTCCAATCTAATCCGGCTCAACATCTCATCAACCTTGGCGTATATGTCTTTTGCTTGAGGATGTGACCTCCCTCCCGCAATGAACTCATTAACGACGCCATCAAATTCAATCACAGACCAACCGGGCTCCTTGTTCACCCCTCGATCATTCATAATCCGCCTAACATTTGCCACATCAACCCAACGACCGGCTGATGCATAGAGGTTAGCCAACAAGATATACCGTCCACTGTTGTTGGGATCTAACTCAATGACTAGGTGACCAATTTGTTCGCCCAATTCCACATTGCCATGGATCTTGCATGCACCAAGAAGCGCACCCAACACCCCAGCATCCGGATCCATTGGCATCTCATCCACGACTTTCTTAGCTTCTTCTATCATCCCAGCTCTTCCGAGCATATCAACCAAGCATCCATAGTGCTCCATCTTGGGCTCAACGCCATAAGTGGGTGCCATGTTGTTGAAATAGTATCGACCCTCGTGGACAAGACCAGAATGAGCGCATGCACTAAGAACGTTCAAAAGAGTGATACCGTCAGGTGTCACTCCTGACTTCACCATCTCTTTAAACAACTCAATAGCTTCCCTCCCTCGACCATGAATGGCTAGCCCTCCAATCATGCAGTTCCAAGATGACTGCCCTTTGTTCGGTAAGCTGTTAAAAACATTATAAGCCTTTTCCAAGCAACCACACTTGCAATACATATCAATGATCGTGGTTGCAAGTTTAGGATCAAGCTCGATCCCACTATTTCTGATGTATCTGTGTATCCACTCACCTTTATCAAGCGCACCCAACCCCGTGCAGGCCGAGAGCATGCTAGCGGCAACAAACTTGTCGAGCTCCACGCCCTCCTCCTGCATTCGGTCAAAGAGATCGAATGCATCCCTGAAGCGGCCAGCCTGCATGCATATTCCTAAATTAGATCTCCAAGAGTAATTGGTCACATAAGTTGCGTTCAATTCATCCTAGATTCCAATGGATGCATAGAAAAAGCTTAAGCAAGCTTTCAATAATATATGTCAATCCCCAAAGATGAATTTGGTTCTCAAGTGGTTACTTCTTCGTCGCATTAGCATAAATTTATACCCACCCAACTTCCCTACAAAGCTCCGTTAAAATTAGTCAAAATTTTAGGGAATTCTTCTCGAAAACAAACCAGAGTTAACATGTGATTTTCATTGATTGAAGCTAGACATTGAAACTGTTACCTGCACGTAGCCTGCAATCATAGCATTCCATGAGACCGAGCTCCTCTGAGGCATTCCATCAAACACCACTCGTGCATCCTCCAGCTTCCCCATCCTTGAGTACCCACTAACCATCGTTGTCCACGTCACCACGTCCCTCTCGCACATTCCATCAAACACCTTGCGCGCGTCTTCGTCAACCTCAAACCCAAGATACATATGTATCAGATTGTTCTGCACATACCCATCATCCCAGAACCCAAACTTTATCACGTGCCCGTGCAGCTGGCGGCCGACCTCAAAGCACCCGAGTCCGCCGCCGCTTCCGGCGATGCGAGCGAGGAGGCATGGGAAGGTGAACTTGTTGGGGGGGACGCGGCGAGCGAGCATGAGGGAGTAGAGATGGATGGAGGAGAGAGAGACGGAGTCAGAGCGGATGAGGGTGTTGAAGATGAAGGGGTCGGGATTTGGGAGGGATAGGAAGAGCGCGAGGGCGTAGCGAGGGTCGCCGGAGGGGGAGAGGGCGGAGAAGCGGATGATGCGGCCGGCGGCGTCGTTGTCGGAGCTCAGCCCGAGACGGATGAGCTGGGAGTGGAGCTGCTGGAGGTGCGCCATGGAAGTGCAGGAGGAGAGCGAGGAGCGGAGGCGGGCCCCGGGGGACTGGGGTGGAGGTGCGGTCCGTGTGTTGGGGCAGGGGGTGAGCAGGCTGGGTGCTGACATTTTTTTTGGGTTGGGTTATTTGAAATTTTTTGTTTTATGAGTCATTATATATTTTTTTGCCCCACTAAAATTTGAAAAATACCCAGTGTTATGAATCAACTATTGAGGGGAGAGCCCTCAAGTCTATATTTATAGCCAAATGGGAGAATACAAGTGGGTATGGGCTCAACCACTTGGGTTGGCCCAATAACTCACCAACCCAATAAATACTCATTCACAACACTCCCCCTTATCCAGCCATGGTTGTGGACCCCGCTCATAAATACTTCAGGATTCTGAGCCTGTATGGGTCTCACATGGGGTGGATACTTCAGGATCCTGAGTTGGTGAGATTTGCCTCGTTAAAACCTTTGGCTATGGAAAACCCAGTGGGAAAAACCATAGTTAAGGAAAAAGAGTGCACACTCTGCCAAACTCCCCCTGATCTGTACAAGCTCTCAAGCTTTCAGATCTCTTAGGCGTCTCATTCCAATCCTATGTACAAGTTTTCTAAAGGTAGCAGTAGGAAGGGCTTTGGTGAACAAATCTGCCAAATTGTCACATGACTGCACTTGTCTGATGTCGATCTTGCCATCTCTCTGTAGCTCATGCGTCCAGAAGAACTTTGGTGAAATGTGTTTCGTTTTGTCGCCTTTGATGAAGCCACCTCGTAGCTGAGCTATGCAAGCAGCATTGTCCTCGAACATGGTAGTGGGCTCGAGGTCTCCAGTCTTCAGTCCGGTCGTAGACAAGATGTGGTGGATGACGGAGCGTAGCCATACGCATTCTCTGCTTGCTTCATGGATGGCAATGATCTCCGAGTGATTGGATGAGGTTGCCGTCAAGGTTTGCTTGATGGATCTCCAGGAAATGGCTGTCCCTCCGTAGGTAAACACGTACCCAGTCTGTGATTTTGCTTTGTGGGGATCAGACAAGTACCCTGCATCAGCATAACCTGCAAGTGTAGAGGATGTTCCATTTTTGTAGAAGAGTCCCAAATCTGTAGACCCTTGGAGGTAGCGCAGAAGGTGCTTTACCCCGGTCCAGTGGCGCTGCGTAGGCGCTGCACTGTATCTGGCAAGCAAATTTACTGCGAACGCTATATCGGGACGCGTGCAGTTTGCCAGATATAGTAGTGCTCCGATGGCACTCAGATAGGGAACTTCCGGACCAAGTATATCATCCCCCTCTTCCAGCGGCCGGAAGGGGTCTTTATGTGCATCCAGTGATCGTACTACCATAGGTGTACTTAATGGATGGCAATGGTCCATATGGAATCTTTGCAACATTTTCTTCGTATATGTGGTTTGGTGTAATAGGATTCCGTCTTTCTGATGTTCAATCTGTAAGCCAAGGCAGAATTTGGTTTTGCCTAGGTCTTTCATTTCGAATTCTTTTGTTAGGCTTACAGATATCTCAGTGATCTCTTCGGGAGATCCTATGAGATTCAGATCGTCTACGTAGACAGCTATTATCACGAATCCTTTTCCATTTGTTCTTATGAAGATACAAGGGCAGACTTCATTGTTCGTGAATCCTTGTTGAACAAGGAACTCACTGAGTCTATTATACCACATTCTTCCTGATTGTTTGAGACCATACAATGATCTTTGTAGCTTAACAGAATAGACGTCCCGAGGTCTATCTTTCAGTTCAGCAGGCATTGAAAAGCCATCAGGAAGTTTCATGTAGATCTCCTTGTCGAGATTGCCGTATAGATACACAGTCACAACATCCATTAGCTGCATATCTAGGCCTTCCTTTGCTGTTAAGCTTATCAGGAATCTGAACGTGATCGCATCCATGACCGGGGAGTATGTTTCGTCATAGTCTATGCCCGGTCTTTGGGAAAATCCCTGTGCTACAAGTCTAGCTTTGTAGCGTGCGATCTCATTATTTTCGTTTCTTTTTCTGACGAATACCCATTTGTATCCCACAGGTTTGACACCGGTAGGTGTCTGGACTATTTGCCCAAAGACTTTTCGTTTCTGAAGCGAGTCCAGCTCGGCTTCTATTGCCTGATTCCACTTTGGCCAATCATCTCTACGTTTGCATTCAGCAACGGAGTGTGGTTCATAATCATCATCGCTTCCGGCGACGTGAATGGCAATGTGAAACGCGAAGTCATCGTCGACGACTGTACTCTTTTTGTCCAATACCTCCCCTGTACGTACATAATTTAGTGATATTTCTGTTTCTCCCGGCAGTTCCTTTGCAGTGGATTCCGGGAGGGGAGAGGGTATGGACACGAGCTCGTTTCTCTGTGGGGGTATCGTCCCCAGGTCTCCGGATATTTTTCTTTTTCTTGGATTTTTATCCTTGGAGCCTGGTGGTCTGCCTCTTTTCTGTTGAGGTGCAGCCACTTCTGCTGCAGGTGGATTGCATCCATCCTTCGGGATGTCAATCCTAGCTGGAGTATTCGCAGCAGGGATGTGTGATCTGACAATCTTCTGGTTGTCAGTGAACGAGTCCGGTAATCTATGGACTGTGTCCTGGATGTGTAAGATCTTCCGGATCTCATCATCACATTGTCTTGTTACCGGATCGTAGTGGGTCAAGCTTTTTGTATCACACGTCAACATTTGCTTTGCACTAGACTTTTCGATGTCTAGGCCCATTTTGGGGAAATACGTCTCATCAAAATTGCAGTCTTCAAGGCGTGCCTTGAAGGCGTCTCCCGTTTGGGGTTCTAGGTATCTTATAATGGAGGGTGAGTCAAACCCTACGTATATACCTAGGCGACGTTGAGGGCCCATCTTGGTCCTCTGTGGTGGTGCAATGGGGATATAAACTGCGCAGCCGAAGATTCTCAAGTGAGAGATGTTCGGCGGCGTTCCATATGCGAGTTGCATTGGAGATAGACTCTGACCTCCTGAGGGTCTTATTTTTATTAGTGATGCAGCATGCAAAATTGCATGTCCCCATGCATCCACCGGCAACTGGGATTTCATCAGCAATGGTCGTGCGATCCATTGGAGTCTTTTTGATTAGCGACTCAGCTAACCCATTTTGGGTGTGAACATGTGGCACCGGATGTTCAATTTCTATTCCCGTTGCCTGGCAATATTCTTGAAATGACTGAGAGGTAAATTCCCCCGCATTATCCAGACGTATTTTCTTTATTTGGTTGTCTGGGAAATGCGCCCGCAATTTTATTATCTGTGCCAAAAGCTTTGGAAAAGCTAAGTTGCGGGTTGAAAGTAGACACACATACGAGTATTTCGAAGATGCATCAATCAGTACCATAAAGTACCGAAAAGGCCCGCTAGGGGGGTGGATAGGTCCACATATGTCTCCATGTATTCTTTCAAGGAAGCTAGGAGACTCGATATCCACTTTAAGTGGTGATGGCCTTGTTATTAATTTACCCTTAAAGCAGGGTACACAAGGAAATTCTCCCTTCTGAAGAATCTTCTGGTTCTTCAGGTTATGCCCATGGGATTGTGCTAGGATGCGGTGCATCATCACAGATCCGGGGTGGCCAAGTCTATCGTGCCAAAGTAAGAATTTGGCCGATGTCGGGCACTTCAGGTGCTCCGTCAGGTTTGCTTCCTCTCTCCGAATTTTTGTATGGTAGAGGCCTGATGAGAGGCTCTTAAAACGTTCAAGAATGGTTTTAACTCCATTTTCTTGAGACGTTACATACAGCAATTCGTTTTCTTTGACATTTGCTGTTTCCAAGTGGAATCCGTTAAAACGGATATCTTTGAAACTTAGTAAGTTTCTCTTGGAATTCGGAGAGTAAAGTGCATCTTTTATTTTTATTTCTGTTCCATTAGGGAGCAACAAGGTTGCATCCCCAGAACCTTCAATTATGTCCGATGGCCCTGAAATTGTGTTTACAGGGCTCTTATACGTGATAATGCTATGAAAATAGCATTTGTGTTGAAGTATCGTATGTGTTGACGCGCTGTCTACTAAGCAGTCATGAGAGCATTCCATCTAAAAAATGAGTAAACATTTGCATTCAGAAAAGCTAAATTTTATTCAGCAGAATTGAAGATACATAAAAGCTCTCATGAAATAAAAATGTTCATACAATAGAAATGCTAAGATAAATGATAACAGGCTAATCAAGCAGATTATCTGACTCGAAGTCTTTTGCTGTAAATTTGACTGCATTGTTCGCAGCCACCAGGTTTGATTCAGCATTCTTTTTCTTGCTTTGTTTATAAAGCTCTTGGAGATGCACTGGGGTCCTGCACACTCTAGACCAGTGGCCTGTCATGCCACAGCTGTGGCACTGGTCTTCCCAGTCCCTCTTGGGTGGGGGTGCATTGTTTTTCTTGTTATCATTCCTGCGCCAGGTGAACTTGCGCTTCCCTTCATTCTTGCGCTGCTGTGGTGGGGCCCTTGGCTCTTTTCTGTTGCCCCCCTTTCTGTGGTCTTTCTTTTCTTTTATTGTCCCTCTTCTTTTTGAAGGAAGAGGTATGGTGAGCTTCTGGTAGGGGGACAGTGCCGGGAGGGCGCATATTGTGAGTGGCGAGAAGAAGCTCTCTGTTTTGCTCGGCCATGAGAAGACATGACAGCAGCTCTGAATACTTGGTGAACTTACGTTCACGGTATTGCTGCATGAGTATCGCATCCTTTTCATGGAAAGACGTATACGTCTTTTCCAGCATGCGATCTTCTGAGACTTTTTCACCACACAACTTCAGGCGTGAGGTGATGCTAAAAAGTGCTGAGTTGTACTCAGCAATGGACTTAAAGTCCCGCAGTCTCAGGTTCTCCCACTCATATCTCGCCCTTGGGAGTATGACATCTCTCTGATGTTTATACCTGTCCTCAAGGGCGGTCCATAGCTCAAGTGGATCTTCGACCGTAAGGTACTCAGCCTTTAAGGTCTTGTCCACATGGCGGCGAATATAGATGATGGCTTGCGCCTTCTCTATATCGCTAACATTTTCTTTTTCAGTCACAGCAGTGATGAGGGACTTGGCCCGCAGGTGAAACTTAACATCTAGCTGCCAGCTTAGATAGTTTCTGCCTGATGCATCCAGCACTTCAAAGTCAACGCTGCAATTTTAGCCATTTATCTAGCAGAGCACAAACATGCATGAATTAATAATCAATCAGAAAAACATTTTCATGCGGAAGCAATATTTAATGAAAAGCTAAATGTGTGGATCGGCCAGTCCCACAAGAAAGAGTCCAAAAGTCCACAGTCCAAATTATACAAATTTGCAGCTTGAATTAAAATGAAAATACAACTTTGGAAACCCCGTGGGTCCCATTTTAATATCTTCGTCTTCAAGCGTAGTTTCCGACTCCATGGAAGTAGGTCTTCTTTCTTTGACATTTACATAAATTCCTCATTACAATTTCTCTCAAAAATAAAAGAAAAGTGCGGGAATTAAACTGTGGGACTAAACGGCCGATCCAAAAACCACATTTAGCAATTCATGTAAGAATATTGTGCTCATCAACATTTACATCCACAGACATCACAGGCAGTTTATTCATATGAGGATAAAGCAATATTTAATCACTTAATAATTATTGGACCACTGGGCAACGTCATACACCGTTAGGTTAGGTAACTAACGGCAGAGCGGTCGCAGGATCTTCCTAATTATTAAGTTTTTAAATAAAATGTACAACCACGCAAATAATATCCACATAATTTTGCCAGAGATGTAAAGCATGTAAAAGAGATTACGATGCATAGGTTGTAAAGTAAATGGTTTAATCAATCAAATTGATTAAGAGCCAAAATTTACATTTTCTTTGTCAGAGGGAAAAGTCTCCCTCGTCGTCCCAAAAAGTCCCCCAACAAATCCCCAAAACGCCCTTGTCTGCCCGATATTTGCCCCCGTAATTTACCGTGATTTTTCACGAATATTTTGCCTTTGAATCCCCATTTTAAAACAATTTTTAGGCTAATAGGTTGCCTTTTGAGGCACATTCATAGCCCTATTGCCTCCCCCCCATTTTTTTTTGATGAAAATCTGTGGGCCTGAAGCCCACAGATCTGCTGTGGGCTTCAGGCCCACAGATCTGTTTTTTTTAAAGAAAATCTGTGGGCCTGAAGCCCACAGATCTGCTGTGGGCTTCAGACCCACAGCACTGTTTTTTTTTCTGTCTTCTGGTGCGGGTTAGGGTTACGGGGGGGGGGGGGGGGGGGGGGGGGGGGGCGCCGCCGCCGCCGCCCCGCAGAGAGGGGGGGGGGCAGGGGGGTCGCCGCCCCCCGCTGCGGGGGGGGGGGGGGGGGGGGGGGGACGGCGGGGGCCGTCGCCCCCGCAGAGGGGGGCGTGGCCAGGGGGCCGCCGCTCCCCGCTGTGGGGGGGGGGGACGGCGGGGGCCGTCGCCCCCCGCAGAGGGGGGCGTGGCCAGGGGGCCGCCGCCCCCCGCTGCGGGGGGGGGGGGGGGGGGGGGGACGGCGGTGGCCGTCGCCCCCCGCAGAGGGGGGCGGGGCCAGTGGGGCCGCCGCCCCCTGCTGCGGGGGGGGGGGGGGGGGGGACGGCAGTGGCCGCCCCCCCCTGCAGGGGGGGGCGCGGCGGCGGCCGCCCCCCCTATGGGGGGGGGGGGTGGGCGGCGTGGCCGGGGGGGGGGGGGGGGAGGCCGCCGGCGGGGTTTGATCTAGGGTTTGACAAAGTCCAAAAAAAACCCTAGAAAAAATTTGATTTTTGGGAAGAAAAAATCCGTCGTTTTCAAGGCGACGATGAATCCCCATGACGATCTTGTGAGATCTAGGGGAGGGGTAATCATACGTATGATTTAAAAACTTTGTTTTTAGAGTTTTTACCTCTATATCCGTCCTCCGGATATAGCGACGGTTGCTCGAAGCCCTACGCGGATGACGACCCTTGATGGAGGAAGCCTTGCACCGCGCTCGTGGATCTACCGTCTCGCCTTCGCCTTCTCCTTCGCAACGAACGGAAAAATTTGTGGAAAAAAATTTTAGAGACTCGTGCTGATAACGTGTTATGAATCAACTATTGAGGGGAGAGCCCTCAAGTCTATATTTATAGCCAAAGGGGAGAATACAAGTGGGTATGGGCCCAACCACTTGGGTTGGCCCAATAACTCACCAACCCAGTAAATACCCATTCACAACAGAAAACAATTTTTAAAAATGCATTTTTTATTGGGTGAGGACCCCGGTTCAAGTTTTGACCGGGTCGACCGGCTAGCGGCGGCGGCGGCGCAATACAGTGACCGACGCAAACACATCCACATGTCGACTGGACGGGTTCTGATAACAAAACGCCAGTGTGGGAGCTTTCTTTTCCGTCGGCCTTAAAAAAACCGCTCGAAAAGACGCAAGGCCGGGTCCGGTTTACTTTAAACCAGCTCCGCAGTCTCACCGCATTCATCCCCCCAAAATTATTCGCGAAAATCAAACCAAAAATCCTCCCTCAATTCCTCGAAAATTCTCTCATTTTGATACCTGAGAGCCGTTTGACAGAAAAACTAAACCCTAGATTTTGTGTTCTTTCTCAATTCTCTCTCTCCCCCTCCCTCTCTATTCATCTCGAAATCTCTTCTGCTTCCTTTCAGAAACCCTAATTCATCCCCTTTGACGGTACATCGGGGTTGATAAGCCCCGATTGTTGAAGAACCCTAGTTTCTTGGAGTATATTGGGGATTTTTTTTGGAGTTCGATCGATGTGGCTTTGCGAATGACGATGACGGCGGCGGCGGCGGTGACGGGGAAGCACGCCGGAGGATGCGGTGGCGACGGCTGCGACGCGCGTGACCCGTGGCCGCTCCATCACGTGCGCCACCGCGGGATCTCCTGCCGGCTATGCACATCCTGCGTCCTCAAGTACCATCCCGGATCCTTCTGTACTCTCTGCTTCGATCTCATCGACGCCAGATCTCAGACGGCGGTGCCGGAGCCCGTTCTCGTTCACTGCTCCAAGTGCACTTCCGTCGCTCACCTAGATTGCTTGCCAAATCCCCATCTAGCCTCCCAATTCGTGTGCCCTAGCTGTAAGAATCCCGAGAGGTTCTCGTACTTTCCTAAAGAGAATCTGGCCGATGGGAAGAGGAAGATAATTGACGAAGAGTCGGCGAAGGTCTTTGTGGCGGCGGCAAATTTGTCGTTGAATTCGTTGCGCAGGGCTGCTGCTGTGGCAAGGGCTGAGGCCGAGAAGAAGGCGAAAGATGCAGCAATGGCGAGAAAGAGAGGGCGAGAGATGCTGGAGGGGTGTCTTGTGATCTGCAAGAGGGAGAATGAGAGGGCCGATAGGAGGAATGCTGCAGCTGCTGCCACTGCTGCTGCGACTCCGAAGCCAACAGTGACTCAGAAACCAATTGTGGAAACTCCGAAGCCGAAGATGGCGGCGGCAGCAGAGGAACTGCGGAAGAGGAAGTGGGGGAAAGTGGCCCCGGGCAACGGGGAGCGGGATCAGCGGGAGCATAAGAGATCACAGAGTAGCACTTATGAGAAGTGGATGAGGTTTCATGAGCCAATACCGGATATTATTGGTCTAGGGAAAGGAGAGAGAGATAAGCCAAAGGCAGGGAACAGGGTTCCCGGCCTTTTGGGGCCGGAGGAGAAGGAGAAAAAAGGGAACCTTTTGAGTTCTCAAATTGGCGGATGTGTTAAAGAAGATGAGAGAAGTTTGGTGGGAAGCGGGGAGAAAGGTCCAAGGTTACCCCAAGCAACTCAAGGTGAAGGGTTTTATCTTTGTTTATCATCATTTGTCATTTTGTCTTTCCGTTCTCATGAATTCATCACCCTCACTGAACATTCAAATCGTTCAAGGTTGATCATGACATATAAGGATTACATGCATTTCTTGATTTATGTGTAGTATTAGTGGTGTTTAAGTTTATAGTTAAGTGGAGATGGATTTTTAAGCGTCTAATGCATTTCAACACTTAAACTTTTTAATACGTGCTTTTAGATGTTCAATTGGAATGATTTTTAAGAATTTTGGTCAATTGATTGTGTGTGTTTACATTTTTTGCATGCATTTAATTTGGATAAAAAATAACAAAATTATTGGTTATAGTTTATGGATGCATGGTAGTGTTGTAAGTTTATTATTACAATTGATTTGTTTAAATCTGTATGGATTTCTATGTTGTTATATGCAAATATTTTGCTACATGCTAAGAGCATTGTTGCTTGGGATGGGCATTCTATTGTTTGGTCTTGATAGCTAAATGTGGGGCTTGTTTGCACCTTTAACATGATGGTAATATTAACTTTTGTAAAGTATACCACTTGCACTTCTAAAAGCAGTAGATTTCTTGGCACGTGCTTATGCACATGAAATTGAAAGCAACACTAAATAATGAAATTTTATAAATTTTAATTTATAAAATAGCACATGTTAAATCATAGTGTTTAGTATTTATCAGTTATTTGATTATTCTTACCATTGGAAATCCAAGATTGGATTAACCCAAGGTTTGATAACTCGGTTTCGGTTTTGACGGTTGGACAATTTTTAGGTTTAGGACAGCTTCGACTCTTTCATATGTTTTGTTTTCAGTTTTGAGTTTGAATTTATTTGTATTTTTATGTATATATTTTGCTATAACAATACATTTATAAAATTTTAATAAATTTTGAAATTTTTTATAATATAATTTTAGAATTTTAATAAGTTTTTAGAATTTTTTAAAATTTTAATTAAATTTTTTTATGTATATAGGTCAAATGGGTTCAGTTATTTAAACCTAAACACATACCTTATACCTTATTGGATTAAAGTTTTGGTTTCAAATGGGTTTGTGTATTTAAACATTCTTATCTTATGTAAATCCAAATCCAAACGCTAACCAAACCCCATCTTCAATCTCTCCTCAGCTCCTAACTCTGTTTCGATCGGTTTCGGTTTCGATCAAAACCGAGCGAAACCGAGATTTAGTGATAGTAGTTTCATATCGTCTCCCTTTGAAACCGAAACAAAACATCATTCCTATCTTTAACCTTTATCAATTATTAATTGAGATTTGGTGGGAGACATATGTAATATCGTTGGGAATTGAATTATATTATCAACTGTGATTTAATGATAGTTATATTTTTGTCAAAATTATTTTTCTTTTCTAAGAAACCTATTAGATATTATGTTAGTCAATGACATCAAGTTGGAATTCTAATTCCTATTGAGAGGGGAGGAGCCTTGTAGTTATAATTGTAAAGATATTTTTGGTCTGTGACATGGTAGGTGTTGATTTGTTCCATCTCACTGCAAGCATCACAAGGTGAGAGCGTTTTCACTTTATTTATGATCATGTGTTAATTTTAGCTGCCACTGTCTGCAAGCTAGACCGACTTGTGTAAATGTTTTGAATATTCGGGTAAAGTTTGCATTATGACATATAGCTTGCACGTATACCTTGATGTGGGTATCATCTCATTTTATCATGTTTTGATGAGCAGTGTTTATCATCAATTAGAAGTGCATTGTGTAATTTTGTACGCATTGCATACTATTTACTTGTTAAGAACTGCTTTATAAGATCATTTTAAGTGAAATTGATGAGCTTGTCAATTTATTATGATTTTTGCTTCTTTATTTTTACAGTGGGTAAGTTCCACTAATATCCAAAATAGTAATACTATTGTGTCATTAAACACTTGTGAATCATAAAATTAATTGGAACTACCCTTGGACAGGGAGTGTTAGTTCCCTATGCCAATAGAACGAGAGTTGTCTCTCCCAATTTTTTTTTGGATAGTTTCTATTAATTTCATAGTTCATGTTTAATGATCCATGATAAATAGTACAAGGGGCGGTAACGAAACTTACCTTTTTATGGTTTATATGTTTGCATATGCTTTAGTTTTGATTGAAGATATGAATTATTGTTTGAAGTTTTATGTAAGCTGGTCTTGGTTTAAATTTATGGTTGTGACTGATAGTTTAATTGTGTATGTATTTCAGTTCTATTTAGACTCAAATGGTTTGGTACACGCTATGGAAACAGTTACTTGGAATACAAGTCTTTCATTGATTGATAAATGTCTGGAACCTGATGATTAAGTACGAAGTTTGTTGTTAAGTCTGTAAGTTGTTAGGTGTTGTTTCATTACCTATAATATGTGGTTGATTTCTTCTTACACATCATTTGATTTGTTATGCATTTTTTTTTTGTTTTTACTCTTTTTAAGTAAATTTGTTGTTTTTGATTATCCACATTAATCTGTGGGTGGATGCTTGCAAACTCATTGCTTGGAATGGAATTATCTGTAACTGATCGATAGTTTCTTTTGAGTGTACACATATTTGATTTGGGTATCATTTATTTATTTAGCTATCATTATTGTTATTTTCTGAATATGCAGTGTTTTTTTTTGTTTGACTTGATTTAATTTTGCAAAATGTTGAAGTTCAATGTGTTGGGGCTTTGTTTGCAGATGTGTTGGTCTCCAGGACAAACCCCAGATCCATATTCACGGGCGCGCCGAGCACAGCTAGCCTACATTCATGAGTGCATTTGTGGGTACATCTTATATTTACATTTGTTCATTTCTCTCTGCTGCTGCATGCCCTGCAATTGTTTGGAAATTGTTGATATGTACAACATCGGTTTGCTAGTGAACTAAATGCCGTGTATGTTCCATTGTATTTTGCTTTAAGATGGGCCTCGTTACTTTTTGCCGTCTTTCTATGGAATGCATCTTTGAGTTGCTAGGATTTTATGGCAAGTATCTGGGCTTCACCATCCTAGTTGATAAAGAAGGGCACGGTGATATTTTGCATGCCTCGTATAACCAGAATGGGGCCTGTGTTTACATCCAGGCCCCTTGACTGATTTTCCTGTTGCCTATTGTTGCAGGATGTATGCAGGCGATGGTAGCAATCTCACAGGCCCAGTTGTCCTTGGTTGCTAGGGTCACAACGCTTTCTTTAAAGCTCTTCCTTGACTAAACCTTTTCATTCAAATTTCAGTCTATTCCACATGGATTCTATGTGCTTAATCTTAAGAAGATGTTCTCTCTCTGTTTTTTTTTTTGATTCATGGGAAAGCTGGCTGTTGTTTGCTGTCACAATTGAATCTTTTTTCTTTAGTTTTATTACCGTAAATTGCATCCTTGTTCTCCGTGTGGATATCCTTCAGATCTCACCTCATGACTACGAGACCTCCAGTTCCGGCCCGGGCTGTCCCTCTTTTTTAGATCTCATCCTCTTCAACATCCTCGATCCATGCGGCCCAGTGCTTCCCCCGGCCTCCGTCCTGTCTTGCGGTAGAGGAAGCTTCATATCTCGTTGTTCTCGGGTCTTGGGGACTACCCTACTTCGACCCTTCCCCGAGCCATGCTCCGCGGGACGATCTCAGCAGTTTTCCTCCGTGGCCCACGATGTCCCGAGTTACGCCCAACAAGGACGGTCCTAGCCGTTACACCCAAATGGTCGGCTTCTCGATAGCTACACCCCACAAAGACAACCTCATCGGTAAACGCCCGGGAGCAACCTCGATAATCGACGTGCCCGAGCTCCAGCCACGGCCCATCATTCGGGGCCAGCTTTCTGTTCGGGTCAACCGACCCGCTCAATCGAACTCCAGATGGGGGGACAAAACCAATGACAAAGCAGCACAAGCCGAGGCCAGCCCATCACTCGGGGCCAGCCTTCTGTTCGGGTCAACCGACCTGCTCAATCGAACTCCAGATGGAGACATAACTAGTCACTAAGCAACACAGGCCGGGGCCAGCCCCCCCCCCCCCCAACAATGCCACCTCCTACAGAGCCTAAAGCTAAATTTTGGGCACACGCTAGGCCAACTTCAGCGGTACAGCATAGCGGGCGTCCCAACGACATTTGATCAACACCGTCTAAAAGGTACCACACTCAGACCTTTAGCCAAGACACGGGCCCACATCAGTTCGGGTCAACCGAGATGGAGACATAACTATAACAATGCCACCTCCTAGGCCAACTTCAGCGGTACAGCATAGCGGGCGTCCCAACACATTTGATCAACACCACTAAAAGGTACCACACTAGACCTTTAGCCAAGACCGGGCCCACATCAGTGATAGCAATATTAGGAACTTAATATTCGTCCCAACTAGAATGTTTTATAAATGCAGGGAAATAATTATTATGATGACATTAACCAATTAATATTACACCCCTACGATTCTTTAAGCTAGACCTTAAGAAAAAATTTATCAATTACATTTAAAACTTATATACAATGGTTTTAGTTATACTCTAGTTACATGGACCACATCGATGTGACTTCGGATCCCTGGCTCAGCCCAGGCCGAACCGACCTCGGGGCACCCAGCAGAAGCCCGATGATGCATATGCCGGCGCACTAGACTCATCGCTCAAGATGCTAAGTGGCCAGCATGTACCCGGCAGCTCGTGCTCGGCAAGTGGTGTCCTACGGTACATTGCAACTTCAATAGTTAGTCACTTGAGTAAGGACGTAAGGCTCGGGCATCAGAGAAGCAGAATAATACAGGTGAAGGGAAGTAATGATTTGAAGGTATTTCCCGTCTTTTCAAATCCGGCCTTTAATGTGAATCGTGACAGCTTGTGGAGTGAGTGGCCACGCCAGGGAGCATCGCCTTCTCTATTTCCACAGCACTGCTTCCTCCAACCAGAGGGCCAGATCAGACTTTAGGACGATGGACTCGACGTCACCACATGCTGGACTCCAGACCCCCAGTTCAGACTGGGGCCACTCCAGACCCTTAGTTCAAACTAGGGCCAACATTCGGGTCACAGTGTGGTATTCTCTTAATCCGCTGGCTTAGGCCTCCGGGCCACAGTGTGACTTTTGGCACTTATCCGCTGTCGCACGGTCATGCTACATCTACATCAATTGCCTAGCCTAGGCCGGAGTACTCGATATCAAGACCACAAGGTCCCAACGCTGACATCTGGCACTCGATCCAGGTCGTGCCATGTCCGAACTAAACCACCAGTCTATGCTGGGGCCGATGGCCCTGACGTTCGACTCCGGTCGTACCACGTCTTTCATGTGTTGTCGAGACTCACAGTCCTGGCACTGTCAAGCAACACTAGGCTCTTGTCGTGCTGAATCTAGCCCCCAGCTCAGGCCATGGCCCCAGCTGGTCTGACCTTCGAGCGCCGGCGTTATTATTCCCTTCGGTCTACTGATATTTTGACTTGTCTCTTCCAGTTGCATCAGCCCCCCATCCCATACTAGGGCCCTTGCTGGTCCTTCTCGAGTAACTCCCATCTGGACTCTGCTGAGGATTCGGTTGCCTAGCAAGTCAGACCGAGTCTCACGGCATCGGGCCAAGCTTGCTGCCCAATAATTCGGAACCTTACTCAGACGTGTCATTCACAGGGCAAGCCATCAACCGACTGGACAATCAAAAGACCAAAGCAAAGTTCATTTCATCCATTCGTTCAACTAAAGTACAAGTTGCCGACCCATGGGGCACACCGGCCTGCACATTACCACGTCGTGTTTGATGGAAATCATCTCTTTCGGACGCTCTGCACATTACCACTCTTTGCTCCTCGTTGAGGCATCACCCTGGTGCGTCACGATGGAAACATGTCCGTCCACCTGAAGGGAAAAATCTCATGGAGCCCAGCTGCATCTTCCTTCCACTGGCGAGTCCTCGTGGCCCCAGCGTTAGCCTCTGGCATCCGACCTTGCGGACCTGCCATGCTTAAGTCACCACATAGCACTCGCCTCTGGCCGTGATGTGCATTCGTTAAGCCCCCAGCTCGGTTGGAGCTCCGCAAGAACTCTCATCAGAAGTTCCAGTATGTGCATCATTACCTTCAGGCCGTCCCGGATAACTGACATGGCCGTCAAGCCCTAGCCAAGCTACCCTCCTCGGCAGCGTAGTTCGGGCCAAATGCCTTAGACCCAGGGTGGGCAGTTCATCTCTCAGCCTCCTAAATCCGAGCCAAAGCGCGACACAAGCTCATCAAAATGCAAAACGGTTAGTCGAGTAATAAGCAAAAGTTGTCTTTTCCATTCAAACGGCCAAATGCTACAAAATTGCTGCCCCACAGTTTTCATCCAAAGAGAGGAAATGGAAAATCTACATAGTTGGCCCCGGGCTGGGTTCACCCCTGTCTGCGTAGCTCCAGAGCCTCTGGTGGGCTTCCAAGTAATCGTCCTCCAAAGCTCTTCTACGTCTGCTTCGGCTCGTTGCAGTCGGGCCCTCTCCTCGTCCAATGCAGCCTCTTGCATGCGAACCAGATGCCGGAGTCGGGTGACCTCATCTTCAGAAACTTCACTCGACCTCTGCAGGTATTGAAACTGTGGAAATAACCACATAGCTCTGCATGGGCCTGACCGATGTGCTACAGCGGCCGTATAAACCCTCCGATTTCTAGTTCGGGTTGGCCAGCCATCACTTCCCTAGTCGCACCCAGCATATATTCCAGCGCCCCAAGACCGAAGTGCTCAGCGACATCCTCTACATGGACCCTCTTCGACGACCAATCAACAGTCGCCCCCTCCCCGACCTTCTCCTTCCCTTTCCGCGTATGCTCGTCCAGGGCACGTCGGTGGGACTCAATCTCTTCATCTTCAGAATGGACGACCGGGAGACTCTGTGCCGTCTCCACCACGGGCTGATGGCGAGCATATTGTACAGCTCGATCGTCACTGCGGCATGGCCCTCGCATCCTGGCCAAAAAAGCAGATCTACCTGACCTCCTGGGACCGGAGTCCGCCTCCTCCCCCGTTAGTGGTCATAGGTTCCCCGAAGGTGATGACGACCAAGAGGAACCCACAACACCATACATAATTTCGGCACAGAACAGACGAAGGCAAAGAAGAATCGAAAAGGTGGCTGCCAAGGTCATGCATCCCTTCGCCTTTTAACCTTCTCCAGTCGAGAGTTGGTGGGGATCGGTCCCAGCCATCCGATCAAGACACACTACGTGAGGCCAATCCCAGCAGTTGGGTCTTTGCAGCGTGTTGGCTTCTGCACAATGCCCTTCCAACAAATCGGCATTCGCCACAACAAATCGGCATTCGCCACAACAGCACTGTTGGAAGCAACGATCTAGGATCTTGGTTTGATGATGACAAACGTGTTGTTATATCTGACGTGTGTGTTTATTGTGTTTCAGGCTTGGCGAAACAATATATCTAGGCTATTTGGCGGAATTGCTATTCGTATAGCACATTGGGAGAAAGGACATGTGTGTGCACAAAGAAGTTTGCCCTGGTCAAATTGGTGATGGGATTTCTTGACTTGGTCAAGATGAAGAGATAAGGAGAGACCAATTCAAATCAAATTTGGGATTAGAACCAATCATCTTTGGATGTGATCGTATCGATTCTAGTGTTTTGGGTCTACCCAATTTCTATTCAAATATATTATCTCGATTCTCCTATATCATAGGGATTCTACATCATCCTCTAGCCATAACCTAATGCAACAAACCCTAGCCTATACTATAAATACCAATGCCATCCTTAGGGTTAAAAAGTGAGGAGGCCATACAATTTCAAAAGGGCTTGCGGCAAACACAAAAAAAAAGAGAGGGTGTGCCTTTTTGAAAAGAAGTCACGCAAGCAATATATCAAAAAAAATAAAGCAAAAAATATACTACTCTCTTTATACACAATCAAGAACCCAGCATCTTCTTCAAGCAAGGATTGTTAAGCCCGGCATCATCTCCAAGCATCTCTTAACACCGCCGGAGACTAAGCCCGCCAAGTTCATCGCTGACCCACGCTGCAGAGGAGGCTAGCTCTTTGGGTTGCCAACGACACCATCGGAGAAGAGAACGCCGAGATCCCGAAGCAACAGTCGCAAAGCTGCTGACGCCGTAGAACCCTAACGCCTTGCCGTCTAACGAGGAGGTCATCGCCGTCGTCGTTGTTGCTACCGAGTCGAGGAAGCCGAAGTCCCAAACGTCGAGGGGATCACCACTGCTCGTCGTCCGAGAGAGCTGCGGCTGCTGCTCGTCGGAGAAGAGTTTGCCGCCGCCGTGACTCGACCGGAGCCATCGTCGTCGCCGCTGCACGAAACAGGAAGACGCCATCTTGAAGAAGCAGTCGCCACCGTTCAGCATCGCCAAGGAGACGTCGGAGTGCTGTCGAGTCGGAGAGATCGCCGTTGAACTCGAAAAGTCCTTCGTCGCCACCGTGAGTTGATCGCGAGATTCGCCGTGAACTGTCGCCGGAGATCGCTGCTGCCATCAGCTCCATTTACGAGCTGCTGACGTCGCCACTTGCTCGAGTTCTATCGACGACGTCATTGCAAAGCCAGAGAACATCGCGAAGCCGCCGTCGTCGTCAATTTCCAACTGCATACTCTTGATAAATGAGAGCCGCACGATCACGAGACCAACGGCTGCGATTGCATCAGAATCAGATCGAAGCCCAGTTTAGTTGCTGACGTGGATGGCTGTTGTGCGTAAGATCAAAACGCAAAAATTTGTCGCTGACGTGGCGAGGTTATTAAAAGGGATTACTTTGCGCACCGACCGAAGACAATAAGTGTTGAACTGGGTTTACTCTGCGCACTGACTGCTTATTTATTAAGGATTGCTGAGCGCACAGACCGACCAATAATAAAGGATTGAACTGCAATTGCTTTGCGCACAGACCAGTGCACAACTTGACATCCAGGAGTCAGATTGAGACATCGTTTGCGTCAGATTGAAGCTGACGATGCGCTGATTGACAGAGACGCCTACACAGACACAAACTGAGCATTTCTAAACCCTAAACTCCTTTATTTGTGTCTTAGTGTAACGTTCTCTGTAGGGGAAACTTTTACCTAATTTTGGTGACTATTTTGGGACTTGTCTAGTTGGGACTAGACAAGTGGGACCCAGCTAGTTTGGGACTAGCTGGTAGAAAGCTTTGCTAGGATTGATAGTGAGAGGAAACACTGTGTGTGGGGTACTGAGAGTCTGGCGAGTGTAGAGGCGTAGAGGGTGCTCTGAGCGTGCTCTAACTTGTGACTTTGTACCTATTGCACTATTCAATCTAGTATTAGCTTTGGGGGCTGGAGTAGGTCGTTGGGACGACCGAACCAGGGTAAATCTGCTGTGTACTCTGTGTCTGCTTTTCATTACTCTGGTTGTGCTTTTAACTGCGTGTGATTTCTCGTGGGTTGCACGAGAATTTTTTTTATTAGCCTATTCACCCCCCCTCTAGGCTAGGATCCAGATCCAACAAGCACATCCTCGGAAAGTGGGTATGTCCCTTCGCATCCTACATTAACTGTGGATATCTGAAGGTTTGCCGCTTGGCATTATGGAGAGCACGCACTGGCGTACGTCGGCGTGTTTAACTTCCATTGGCAGCCAGCTGCCTTGCGTGTACTGCCCAACGAGGTGGACTTCTCTCCTTTAACATTTTGTCTCCTCGCCTCTACACTTCCGACCTTATAGACGCGGCGGCTCGAGTCAGTCATGTCGAGCCAGAAGACAAGGGGCCATTGTGGATACCACTTTGAATTTGGGCCCGCTAGCAACAATGAAGCCTAGCAAGATCCCGTCAAATGAGGACCGTCGTCAAGAAATCCCTGGCCTTACCTGAGAAGCCTGCCCAACCCGGCCTTCACGCGGTTGGACAAGGACGATCTCCTCAAGGTTGGCTCCCCCAACCGTATGGTACAAACAACATGCACGCCAGCAATAACGTGGTTACAGAGAGATAGACCATGTCCCCTCTAAGCACATGTCAGCAGTTCATTCCAGCATTAAACGCCTACTCGTTGCACCCCAGACAAACGGTCCTATCGAAAGACGCGCCGATGGTAGGCACCCCGGGGTAATGGCTTGTCAGAACATTGCATTTATAACAAGCGGTCGAGATCTCCGCGTCCCACCGGCGATGGAGGTTGGTGGCCGAAGAGAATTGGGGGCTCTGTGATGTGGTAGGGGCCCCTCCCCTCCATCCGATAAAAGGAGATCGGCGACTCCTTCATGAGGCACGCAAGAAATATCAAAGAAAACCCTTTATCATTTTCCATTCTCACCGTACCAGTGACGGCAATCTCCAGCCAACGCCCCTCCTCCCGCTTGAATCTAACTTCAGCGTCAGGGTCTGATCGGAGGGCCACCCCCCTCCAGTGAGTCTGACGGGGTGTCTCTTCAATTCAGGAGGTAGCGAAGGGCTCTTCTACCTCAGCACGGCGAAACCACCATGTCCGAACTCCCTGTTGCGGGTTTGCTCGTCCCCGAGGCCTGGTCTCGGCCCATCGAGAATCCATGCATCAACACAAACAATGAACAAAAATAGCATTCAACAACACATGCAGATTCCTTGCAGCAGCTTGTTATACACCCAATCCTTTTTCGATCTGGTTTATATATCGGATTACCCCTACTACTTGTGGATTGCAACATCTGGGTTGATCCTAGACACATGCAAGCACATCCATGTTCCGGCATATTCGAAGGTATCCATCCAAACTCATCCATGTTATCCTCGCTAAGCAAGGACCTAAGCTTAGGGAACTTCTCCTTCTCTGCCCCTTCGATGCGATGAATCTGCAACTCATCCCTCAAATTCATCATTTTGATAGGCAAGGCAACGTTCAACGCTCTCACTGTGCAAGGCCGATGCATAACACTGACTAGATTGCACCTCTAGTACTCACATCTCCATCATTGTGAGGAATTTCATCAACTGATGGTGCAGAAATACCGTTGCCTTCAACAATGCCAATGAAGTCTTCCTGGTAATATCATTGTCCTTCACTGACTCAATTTTTCGGCTCTTTCTAAAAATCATGATGGCAAATGAATACCATTTCTGTATACGCGCTATGGCCAGGTGGTATTGCCAAGAAAAACAAGAACTTTCCGGACATAGAAGAGACGTTTGGTGACAAGCTTGCACTTTTTCATCATAAATCACAAATTATTGAAGTATGTTGTTCACGACACATAAAATATTTTGTCAAAGCTGCTCTTGTACAAGGAGCAACGTATTATAATGTAGCAGATGAGTCCGATCACTTCAGCTACCATAGCAGTGTATTCCGTCGCCCCCAAAGGACGGCCAATTTCCACATCGGTTGACTTTAGTCGCATTTCCAGAGTCGTTACAATGAACTCCACCAAACATAACTCTTCGCTATGAATACACTCTTTTCTCACTCTTGACCCTTCTGAAATAACATAGATAACATACGGTATCCTATTTGGGCAAAAAAAAGCTAAAAGCCGTAAGTTTATTTATTATTATTATTATTATTATTTTTGGGGGGGGAGGGGGCATTTTCATGTAAATACCAAATGGTTTATATAATTATATAAATGGATTTAATGTAGAAAAGGTGTCACCTGATCTAGTAGATCAGGTGACAAGACTCAAAAAAGGTGGAAAGTACCAAGCCCCACATGTGCATGTACTCGTTAGGGCACACCTTTTTGTGTTTTGCACTTGATCTATTAGATCAGGTGCCACCTGATCTACATGAATCCCTATATAAATATACCTGAAGGTTCTAAAGACTTTTAGCTCGAAATTCTAATAGGATTCTCTCTTGATGGTTACTTTCATGCATAACATGTGACTAGTTTTGGACATATCTATCCTCTGTCATTTTAACAATTTACCTTTGCGTTTGTCATCATTTGAAGTAGTTTCTCCAAAATTTGATTTTATTCAATTTAATTTTCAAATCATGGATCATCATAATTTATAATAAATTATTGCCCAAAATAAAAGAGATTGATAAATAACCAAAAAGATGAGATTAGGATATTCAAGCATGGAGATTACAATCAAAAAATCTAGTAAAATCTCAAACCCAACAAGCCCAAAAATTGAAAAATAGTAAAAGTGACAGAAGAAAGAGAAAGAAGAGGAAAATCAGAAGTCAACTTGGATATGTGATGTCAGCATAAGAATTTTTTTTTGCGCTAGATGACAAAAAAAAACTCATTTTCCATAATTTTTTTGAACTTTTGTCGACATACATTCGAAAACCTCAAACCCCAAAATATGGATGAATACTAGGAGGATTTGACCCTCGATCAACTCGTTACAAAAAGTTTAATTGTTATGCTTTTGAATTTCAGATCAAGTGTCAAATAGTATTGGATTCATTTGATTTTTGATATGTTGATCATTCATGATGTGTGTGACACATTGGAATTTTTTTTAAAATAAAAATAAATAGTGTATATACGCATCGGCTTTTATATGTATGTATGCGAGTAGGTTATTAGATATGTTCTATTAGCGCAAGAAATTTCATATGCCAGCAACACAAAAACCATGTTCATATGATTTTTTTTGAAACTTATTTTCGAAGTCGTTGTCTACATTCTAAAACTCAAATACCCAAATATGGGTGAATCCTAGTGTGATTTTACACTTGATCCACTAGTTATGAAACTACAACTCCGTCCAGAAAGTACGAAACTGTCACTAGCATGTACCCTTTATATACGATTATATCATTACTCACGTCCCAATGAGACACATTGTTCTCAAGGTGAAATTTCAAAGAATCTGTTACCAATGAGGGTGCTTGTTCTCTCCTACCGTTGTCGAGACAATCTGGTTCTCCCCCACCCTCATCGAAGCCTCAACTGCCGTCAGCGACGCCCCAAAAGGAGCCATCGCCTCTAGTTGGTTGCCATCGGGCCATCGCGGGCCCTCCTCTGTTGCCCCAAGGGTCGTCGCCCCCTTGTGGGGCCTAGCCCCTGAAGATGTCATCGAGCAAGTCGGCTCCTCCTGTGCTGCTGTCGGGCCAGTCGCTCCCTGTGGGGCCCATCGGGCCCCCCTGCACTGCCGCATGTCCAATCGACCATGTGGGGACTAGCGGACCCTTTCTGATCATCAGCAGCCCCGCGCGGGGCCTCCATGCCCTGTCCAGGCCCCCATGGAGCCTTCGGTGGTGGCTCAGGGGTAGTCGGCCCTTGTTGATACTCGGCAACCCCCCGCGTGGGGCTTGCCACGTCCTCATAGGCCCCTCATGGGGTTCGCTAGACTCCATAGACCCGTTGACCCAAACCCGCTTGGTGGCAGACCCCCGCGGAGTCGCTGCCCTGTCCAGCCGCACCCCCAAAGGATTGGGGGTTTTCTTGCCCCACGTGCGAGGTTCGCGCATGCGGCCGTTCGGTTGGATCTCTTTCATAATGGCGACTGCTTTTCCCTTGTTGATTGCGCTTTCCATTGTCGTACCACCTTCTCTAGCTTCATAATATTTTAGACCCGTCTCAGTAGATCCCACATCGGAGGAGGATGGCTATTCATCACCAATAGTTGTCTCAATATGGATCTATATAGGAAAATCTTTCCTTAAACCTTTCTTCCCTTGTTTTGTAGCGTTCCTCCAACGTTTTCTCGAGGATCTTCGCCTTGTTTATGTCATTGGTCCCAGAGGTAAGTGCTCTGATACTAATTTGATAAGATTTGGAATAGATTTGGGGGAAAAAATAGAGCAAAGATAATATTTTTGGGTATATTCAATGAAAATACAATGTGTTGGCCTCAATTTGAGAGGAAGCCACTCTTCCAATTAAACCAGAGCTAATCTAATCTTGATAACTACAACTAATTCGCTCACAATATTCTTCATAATCCCATCAATATCTCTCTCCTCCTATTTAAAATAAATCTCACTATAGACACCGTCCCGTAATTACCAAACTGCCCATGGCCTAGGGTTTTCGGCCGTTGCCCAGAAATTATGAAAAAAATTATGAAATTATTACTTTACCCAAAAATTACAAAACTGCCAATGGCATGGACGCTTTATATATATCGGTTTCGCTCGTTCATCCAAGCACAAAAAGTTCTATATGTGCGTCGCTACACTGACCAGTAGACTAATATCATAATAATGACATAATAATGACGTATACACTCCAGTGCAAGTAAAATTGTTACAACCATCAACCATGAGCAAACATTGTAGCTAAAGTGCTGCAAAAATCTAGCAGAGACAGAAGAAGCAATATACAACAAAACTGATGCATATTGCTAAAGATGGCCCTAAATTTTGGGACGAATCCTGGCAAGCTATACAATAATATCAGTTTCCTTGCAATCTGTACCTCTATACTGTCTTTATCCATTTCCGTCCAGAATACAAATTTAGCCCACAAACTTCCTATTATATGCCCTATGAAATTGTTGCTTGAACCTTGAAAATCCTTTTTATTTCTACCTTCTGATTCCGATTCCAATCTCAAGTCCCAATATTCTCATATCCTTTTATGGACAGGAAGTCTAAAACCGATACAAAGCCGAGTCTCCAATCCTAGCTTAAAAGCTGGGGAGTCCAACATTTTGAGACACTCATATGGATATCTCATCGCCGATGACAAACGGCATTCCAACACTCTGACACTCATGAATCTTTGTACAGAGGAGATGACAAAGTTTCCAACATACCTGCTCAGTGCCGAATGGCAAGGCAGGGAGCATGGCATATTCACGTCCCCACCAGCTTCCAGAAACTGCATGTTGTTGTTGTACAAAGCCTTTAGTATGTCCACCGACTATTGTCGATGGCCAGGAGATGATACTCCCATGTGGCATAGGTTTCAGCTTCCTGCCATTGCTGGTGTTGGTGTTGCTCTCAGCTGGGGCATGGCTGCTCACAGGGGTAGGCTCTACATTCCAATCATTGCCGACCAGGTGATAGTAATAGACATCAGCAATGATTCCTTCAAAGTGGATCAACTTATTGGGTTTGATAGGGGTACGTTTAATGATCAGGCTGTGTTTCATGTACCGACTGTGTCAGATGGGAAGCTATTGTTGGTGATTTAACTGCCCGGCTGGGGAGTTCACTGGCTGGAGATTTCCGCAGGGAAGAATTGTGTTCATTGACGGAGGGACTAGGCAGCCACAGCATGTTCATTGACGAATATCACTGAAGAGGATACATATGAAGGGAATCAATGAGAATTGTGTTTACCATGCATGCAAGGGTGGTTGTTCCTTTGTGCTGCATGAGGAGGTCGGCACAATTGGTAGCCTTGTTTACCATTCTGATATTCACAACCATCGGGTTTGGGTTCACCCTAGAGATTTTAAGCAATGGGGGTTCTAGAATGATGTTTCCGGTTAAAAAATCTGATACCGATTGATTGCACTTCTAAGGGCATAAAAACAGTCATGAAATCTCATTCCCTCAGTTGCAACATGAAGATGATGATCAGACGATTTCCAGAATCATACAAAATAGAGTACATATGTGGAAGTTATATGAGATGCATTAAAGTTTTTGTATTTCTTTAGAAGTGATCCCCAAATTTGGGAGCGCTTTTGCAATCATCAAATTTGCAGTTTTAGTTTACTTTTTTTCCTTTAATTTTCTTTTTAGTTCCATTTTTTCCAAATCCCTATGCTCCCTCCAATCCCTCAAGTAATCTCCATCTCAATCCCAAATCCAACTCCATCACACTTCTCCCACTGTATTCATTCATGAAATCCTTTCCAATCCCAAGTCCTAACTCCATCCCCCTTCTATGTCCTCAATTCATCCAAGAAATCCATCCTGAAACCTACCCTTTTCTTCTCTAATCTCCCGACCTCCCTTAAAACCAATCATCATCACCTCCTCCAAGACCATAACCCTAATTTGATATGAAACCTGCGGAAAACTGACCCGAAACCCATCCAATACCCAACCAGATTCTAAGCAGATCCTGGTTCATCCTTAAATAAGAGGCTATACTCAATTCCACCTAAAATTAACCGGACCCGAGTCAAATTTAGGATTGAAACTGTAATGATGGACTATTTTAAGCAGATTATTAGATTTGGAGGATCAAATCGCAAAATCACAAATCATGTGATTTGAGCGACCAATATCGAAACAGGTATAATTGAGGGACCAACATCCAAAAAACCATATTTTCTAGTAGGATAAAAATTGTCGGAGGCTAGAATTCTAGCTCTATAAATAGTCTTTAACAACTTTTGCAATCAAGTTGTAATATGACTGAATTTGAGTGAAGTTTTATTCTGTGGTATAGCATTGCATAGATCTTCACTCTTTTTGTTAATGAATCCGCCATGTGTGCCTTTAACTAAATACACGCAAAACGATGAAGAAGATGAATTTAGGATTTTGTTATGAGCTTGTGCACAATTTAAATCAATGAAATTGAATGCATTGTGAGAAATAGCTTTATTTTAATACTTGAGTATCCTTCTAGGGAAGGCAAAATTGTTACAGCTATCAACCATCAGTTAACAATGCGGCTATATGTGCCAAAAATGATGGAATTCAAGCATGCAAGAATACTAAAGCTGAAAGTAGAAATACAGCAAAACTAATGTACCAGTTGTGCTACGCACTAAATGAGGCTATTGCATCCATCTCTTCTTGCAAACGGAGAGCGTCAATAAAAACGTCAAGCCTCTCCCCCTCAAGGACATCCTCAATGGAATGGTCAGTTATACCCACACGGTGATCCGTCACCCGGCCCTGGGGAAAATTGTATGTTCGGATCCTCTCAGACCGGTCGCCACTTCCAATCTATTGAATATCATTCATTCATGGATCAGATGATCGGTTCAGAAAAAGAAAGAACAATCGTGCAAGGGCTACTCATTACCTGCTCCATTCGAAGCTTGGATCGGTTCGTCTGAAGCCGTGATCTCTCAATTTCATATAGCCTTGCCCTTAGCACCTTAAGAGCTTTAGCCTTGTTCTGTTCAAATGTGCAAGATGGGAAAAAGGGTCATGCTACAGGATCAATCTACCAATTTGACAATGTCTGATTGTTTTAAAGAAGGATTGAATGCCAAAGGAGACCATCAATTTTTACCATGTGCTGTGATCTTTCATCTTGTATAGCTACTGTTATTCCTGTTGGGATATGGGTTATCCTCACGGCACTGCAAGTGGTGTTTACAGACTGACCTCCACACCCACCAGCTCTGAAAGTATCTATTTTCAGGTCTTCGTTACGTAGTTGCACATCAACCTGTAGACCCATTAAGGAAAACCACTCTCATATCATTATGTGATACAAAGAAATGATTTATCATATAAAAGTAATAAAACATACAGCACCAGTTTTTAGCTAAAATTAACGTCTTATGAAAGAAAAGGTCCATTTGAAACATGTCTTGGTTATGTTTTTAGACTATGAAGTTGATGAATAATTAATATGTTGTTCCAGACCCCAGAACAGATAGGTGTAACATGTAAACCATATTTAATAAATCTGAGGATCATGCCATTGATACTCTAGAGAAAACTGACTTGAATAAGAAATATATTAGAGAGCTAATTGCCAATGTGGACCAGCAAACCAAGCAGTTCTCTACCACAGACTCCCGATGTAATGAATAGCCTTACTGAACCATATCACAATTTAGTGACCAACTGTACATTATTACCAAGTGTGAACAAAGGTCGAATCTGCTGTTTAAGCCCCCATATGCTTTATCAAGGCAGTGACATGCTGAGTTAAATGTACGAGGAACAGAAATTATGAGACATTATTAGTATAAGAGGCTTCCAAGAGGGCAGAACCTGCACAGTTGATTAGGATGACTGCTTGTTATTCATGAGGAGGTCATGTGTGTTAGGCACAAAATCTCAATTGAGGAACTTTCTCCCTAACCGGGAATTATCCAACGAATTCCAAATTCATATACCTTTTCAGGTTGAAAGGTAATTAATGAGGCAATCAGAAAGGAAATACAAATGCACAAAGTGGTTTTGGATCATTACACCTGCACATGCAATGGATGAAATAATCGTTTGGGAAAAGACAAGAACAGACAATTATTTGCTTTATTACATGTCCAAAGAGATCTAATTATACAAATCAAATGACATTTAAAAAAACGCTAGTGTGCGTGTACAGAAAGCCATGTATAACAAAAGTATTAGCAATGGTGTTTACCTCATCAGCCTGAGGAAGAATAGCTACAGACACAGCACTGGTGTGCACTCGTCCTGATTTCTCAGTCACTGGAACACGCTGCAAACAATAATATGACAATTGTTTGTGAACATGGCAGATGTTACTCGCTACATTGTAGTTTGAGAACAATTCTGAACTAGAGAGACATTCTCCACAAACCTGAACTCTATGAATGCCACTCTCAAATTTGAGTCTTCCAAATGCACCAGGCCCTGATACTGCTCCACTAGCTTCCTGTAAAGGATGAAGTTATCAAAGTTGTCCTCGGGCAATCCTGTATTCTAGTTTAGTAGTTGGCAGCATGAATTCTTTATCAAAATTCAGCTCTCATAATAGCCACCCACAAAGAGTCAGATGATATTTTCGATTAGGAACATTTAAAAAAAAATCCAAAAAATGGCAATGGCAATATCAAAGCTGTCAAAAAGTAGCTTTACAAATCATAAAGAACATTCTTCTTTCTGTTAATTTACAACTGAAGCACATGCTTACTTTATATCCTTTTAGATCTGATTCTGCTATATCTATAACTTCAAACCTCCATCCCTTCTTTAGTGAGTACTTCTCGTACCTGTTCCAGACTTTCAGTTAATACAGCCAAATCTACTGATTAAAATCAGAATTAATTGATGTTCACAAACAGAAAATGGATCATGAAAATAAATACATTTTGAATATGTCCATTGCAAATAATGATGCTTCTTCACCTCCAGTTCCTGCCAAAAATAATTATCAACCACCTGGTCCTAATTTAGAATATTTGCCAGATAGCGAAGAACAATGCTGACCAAAGATGTCTGGAGATACTATAAATTATGTACCTGCTCTCACCTCCAATATGCAATCCCTCTCATCAGCATCATCCTTTGGAAGCAATGACTTTAGAAGCAGATGTTGCAACCTTTTTTCCTCCTCTGCAGCTTCAGCCAATTCCTCGGCTGCTATGTTGCACATGTCTTTATCTTCAGGACAGTCAGACATTAATGATTTCAACCCATCAATCTCCTATAAATTAAAACATTCAGCCTCCAAGCCCAAGAATTAATTAACGGAGTTGCTGGTACTTAAAATTCGGTGGCGGTGTTCTAGTTATATGTATTGATTTAAAAATCCAAAGTTACAAAATAAAAACATGGAATTAATGCAAATGAACGGTAAGGCATCTTAATAAAGTAGACATGTAAATTTGTACACATTAAATCAATCCAGGATCCACTAAAGAATTATTATTTATGAAGTTAAGTCTGATGATGGAGACAAAAGAGTCTGATGCAAGTGATGCTGATCTTAAAGAAAGAATGAAAAATTCAGTTTCATCATGAAATTGTTGAGGAACATCCTTATTTACATGGAGTAAATCAAACATTCTACTTCCTTAATACATTAATGTATTATGAAATGATTATAAACGAACTTGCTATGTGATATTAAGGATCTTATCTGGTAGCAAGCATTGAGATATAAATGCATACTAAAGATGTATTGCTGCCAATAAACGCATGTAAGAGCTGAAATGGTATTCATGCTGGTGGAAGAAACAAGGGATGATGGTCTCCAAGTGGACCATACTGGAAAATGATAGGATTATTTCTGATTTGAGTTTCAAAGGAGACAGTTGATGGTAATCTTGAAGCCTCAAACTCCAATTTTGTGAACCATAGTTCTACCAATAAGTGCTATTTGGATACAAAATACAGTTATTCTAATCTGAAATTTTAACTAGCCTACTTCCCTTCACCTTTTGGAGCCCGGAAAAATCCACTTGAGTGCATTGTATTAACAGTGATTAGGCCTAATTTTTGATCTAGCTAAATGTGATTTGCAAGCCATACATGCAAGTCAAGCAGATCTTAGGTTGGTCTTTTTGGAGTTTTAAGGACTTGGTTGCAGAACACTGAGGCTACGTAAACAAAACCTTCAAGGCTAAGCATATATCTGTTATTTCCAAAGTAGGCCTAGATGTAGTTTGAGAAATCCGAGTTCCAATAAAGCTTATTTTTTTTTGAAGGGATATGAGAGTAAGAAGCCTAGTGTTATGAGCCTATTATGAGATGAGCCCTTAGCAAGGCTATTGTTAGAAGCCTAGTATGGGATGCGTTTCTAACAAATGGGCTAATGTTTGAGGCCTAGTATGGGATGAGTCTCTAACAAATGGTATCAGAGCCAGCCCCATGCTACGACCCACGTTGCGGAAGGAGTGACCTAAGAGGAGACGACCTGGATGAGGCCAGAGTGGGCCACTTAGAGTGGACACCCTAGAGTGGGCCGTCGTGGTAATAGTTGTTGAAAGCAAAAGGGGCGGCGACCTGGGGAAGGAGCGACCTAAGAGGAGGCGACATGTGTAAGGCCAGAGTGGGCCACTTAGAGTGGATACCCCAGAGTGGATCGCCGTGAACGGCGTTGTCGAAAGCGTGGTGGTATGTTATGATCCCAAAAATAGGCCTACATCGGAAGTGCAAAATAAAAAAATAGTTTAAGTATTAGAGGGCCTCTCCACCTAATACCAATTGGCTTTGGGTTGGATGCTCAATAATACTTAACAAATGGGGTGTGAGCCCAGTGTATGTGCTTAGTGTGGGATGTACGCTTAGCAAGTCTATTGTTAGAAGCCTAGTATGGGATGCATTTCTAACAAATGGGCTAGTGTTGGAGGCCTAGAATGGGACGTGTCTCTAACAAAATCATGTAGTAATCTGATATTAACTCATCCGTCTAAGATACAACAATGTACGATATTGTCGTCAAATTGAATATAGTTTCAAAAATTCATGCATGCTAGATTTACAAGAGTTGGTGTTTTTTGATATATTTTTCTGCAATCGCATACTATACTAGTTCTTTTCTCTTCATTACTTCGCACTAGCAAATAAACCTTTACGGAGTATAGAAAGAACATCAATAGCATCAGTGAATAATTTTTTTAATAAAAAAATAGAAGTACCTTCTTTTTCCCCCTCAGCTCCTTGATCAGTTCCAGCGAGCTCTCGAGCTTGCGAAGCTCCTTGTTTGCCCTAGAATACTCCGAAGTCGTGGCTGCGGGCTGTCTTCAATTAATAAGAAAACTAAAACAGGCTTCTTTTCACTGCATATTAATCAAAATCATTTCTCTTTCTTCAAATACCTTATTAACTTGGTCGTATAGGTAGGCCCCCTTCTGTTCGATCGCGATCATCCTCTGCTCCATTATTTTGAGCAGGCTCGCCGGCAGCTCAGCCTGCGATTCTGATCACAAGGTTGATCACCGTGAGCTTTCAAACATATTTGCTTGATTGAATCAAAAGTTGTAACGCTTTTATAAATTGCTTACCAGTTGAATATGCGCAATGAGACGAGGCCAAAGATGGAGTGATTCTGCGATGAAGCCACGGAGATTGGGACTGACAACGTTGGAATTGGTGGAGGAGGCTTCGTCCCCATCGAACGCTCGGAATTTTCATCACTTTTTACTTTTAAAAAAAATCCAGAGAGTGGATGTGAAGCTGAAGGGTGTTTGTGGCAGCGCTTGCAAACTGTTCGAGCAAATTCCCCGGTGAGTTGCGAGGGGTTTCCAGCTTCACACAAGGGAGTTACTTTGCGAACCCACCGTCATGCTCACATACCGGTTATTAACATGTTTGCCATTCCTCCGCGCACGTACCTATTTACAACCTTGCCGTTTAAATTGTTTACCGTGCACACCAATTTATGAACATACCCTTGGGTCTGTAGACGAGGAGCGAGAGGTAGGTGTGACAATTTTCGGACCGGCACGGGCCCGGCACGATAGGACCGTGCTTGGGCCAACAATTTTGGCCCGAAATCCTTATCGGACCGGGCCGGCCCGGCCCGGTTCATTTTCGGGTCGGACCCGGGCCAAGCTTTTCAGTCCATGGGCGGCACGGCACGGCACGAAAAGCATTTGATCGCCCCACTTTAATTTGACCACACACTGATCTAAAGCGGATTTTAGTAATGTGCATTCATTTATGGTGTTGAGTCCAATGTCATGAACCTTATCAGATCAAGGTCCAACTATCATAAATTTTAACAACTTCCCGCTAGCGCCAACTTAGATGTCTTCGGATCTTGGGGGTCGATCTTAGTTTCCGAAAAGAGACAAAGAACCACCAAACATGTTACTTCATCTTGCCAAATAAATAAAAACAATGTAGGACACATCACCTTATGCAAACCACTTAATCCTCTTCTTTCGTGCTCCATTTCGATGCATCTTTAAGCATATGATACAATTTTGTGTTTAAAAATATGATAAAATATTGTCACAATACATAATTCATTCAACCCTATCGGACCGGGCCGAGCGGCCCGAATTTTTATCGGACCGTGCCCGGGCCTCTCTGGAATGGCCCGAAGTCTTATCGGGCCGGGCCGGCCCAGTCCTTTAAGAAAACTGGACCGAGCCGGCACGACCCGATAAGACCGGACCGGCCCGAATTGCCACCCCTAGCGAGGGGGGGATTGGGGACAGGTGTACAATATGACTAAACTAGTCATAAACCGTGTCCGCGGGCACGGTTCATTTAAGATTTTCCCTTGCGAAATCTTTGTTTCTCGATAAAAATTTTTTCAAAGCCAAAATTTAAAAGAAAAACAAATTAACTTACAATACTTAATGGCACAGGCGCCTTCGGCGTGGGTGCCTTCGGCGCAAAACAACAAATTCGGCGTAAAACAACAATTTCGACGCGGACGGGTGCCTTAGGTGCGGAACAACAAATCAGCGTAAAAATATTTAGCGGGCGCCTTTGGCGCGGGCTTCATATACATATAACCCGTGCCCGTGGGGACACTGTTCATTTAAAAATCTTGGACCCACTAATTTTAAACAAACATCAATAATTATTAGTTTCCCCTGAAATATCAGCGATGGGATCGGGGGGATTGAGTTGGGGGACAGGCGTACAATAACCATGCATATGACTGATGTGAATTACTGCGAAACGACGCGTACATGAATATGGCCCAACCAATAAGCCCAACAACCTTTTGTTTGGGTCTCGAGTGCACGGCCCACAATGTCGGCCTACTTACATGGTTCTAGTTACAGTCACGGCTTGTTCAAGTTAAATCTCCTGAAATATGTTTGATAAAATTTTTTGGAAGCCGCTCTTTCTTCTATCCAATTAAAGCGGAGGTCGAGACGAAGCAATCATTCTGATTCTTACTAGCAACAATGTCAACCCTAGAAATCGAGGCTCGAGAGTAAGGCTTTTTTTTCGCCTCATAAACACTGCAACCCCTTTTCTTTCTGTTTATTTTTCGACTAAACCCTAAAAGGATGATCATTTTTTTTGTTATCACCTCGTTCAATCAGTGTGATAAAGATAGTCCTTCAGTTTTGTAAAGAGAACTCCCTGCATCAAACGTTTCAGACGCTGCAGAACGAGTGCCAGGTGTCGCTGAACACGGTGGACAGCCTCGAGACCTTCACTGCCGACATCAACAGCGGGCGGTGGGACGCAGTCCTGCCGCAGGTGTCGCAGCTCAAGCTCCCGAGAAAGAAACTGGAGGATCTCTATGAACAGGTAGTTGATTTGGCTTTAGTTATCTGCAGTTTGAGAAAAAAAATGAGGTTTTTTGGTTGATTTGTTGTTTACATGGCAGATTGTGTTGGAAATGATAGAGCTTAGGGAGCTGGACACTGCGCGGGCTATATTGAGGCAGACCCAGGCTATGGGTGTGATGAAGCAGGAGCAGCCCGAGAGATATTTGCGCCTGGAGCATCTGTTGGTTCGGACATATTTCGATCCCAATGAGGTGTGCATTTTTGGAATTTTTTTCATGCACATCTAGTTTTAAATTTTTACTGTTATTCTTAAGCACGTAATATGTAATTGCTTGCGAGAAGATTATTGCATTTTGTAGCTTGCGAAGTTCTTTGACACCAGGCAACATATACTTTGTCTATTGTATGTGTTGACTGGGTTATATCTCTAAGAAGGGAATCACCTCATACAAAATACGTAATTTGTTGATGCTATTGAAACAGTATCACGATATGTTTTGATTCAAGCATTCAACTATTAGGTGCCGGTTGGAAATGTGTTACGGCAAAGGCTAACCCAGTTTAGCAAAAGATTACTCAAAGACTTTGCCCAAATTGAATTTGATTTTGTGTGTGTGTTAATGTTTGGTTATTAGCGATTGCATGATGAGTTTTGAAATTTAACTAATATATTTTTGTGTTTGGTAACATGATAATGGTTAGTGCTTTTCAAGAGGTAACACCATTTATGCTTTGTCTATTTTATGATAATTCCAATCCAACTTGTTAATTAAAAAACTTGGGTTAGTAGAAAACACATGTATATGCATGGATTAGTAAATATCCATTTAACATCGCTTAAATATCCCAGTTTCTTTAACCCAGCTTAAACTATCATAGCCTCTTTAACAGAGATAATTTAAACCCCTTTATCCAAAAAAATTGTTTGGTAACGTAAACCTGTGTTATATACTAATCCCTTGATTAACCCATTACGAAATAGAGCCTTGAAGTTTCATGTGTGAAAGTAACTTTGGTTGGATTGATGAGTAAATGAATATGTTTGTGTGGGATTTAGTTGGTATAAGGCATGGAGATCATTGGATATATGGATAAACATGTCTAGTTCAGGGTTGGCTATGCATTGGTCCGGTCAAGAGGGTTTATGAGACAATTTGAAGTTTTGATTTTTTCAAGCATGTTTTTGAGAGATCTAAAACACATCCCCCGTATACCAGGTAGGTTTTAGATTGATTATAGCTCTTGAATAGGGTGTGCAGGTTGTGGTCGGTTTAACTTATGACATTCTAGGTACCAACACAGGCACACACACAAAAGGACCGACTTCTTTGATCCTCTCGAAGAGATTCTGGTTAACTTATAATTTTACCACCCATTCCACAGAAGAAATGAAAACTCAAATATGGATAAATATAAATATTTTTGTCATACTTCATATCTACCACAATGTGCCCGTTCTTTTTCAGTTCTGGGTTATCATGTTTTCATTTTACCGGGCTTTAAAAACCCACTGTTCTAATTTGCCCGTGATTTTTATTACATTCCCCATAAATTTTCTCCTAACTTTTTGGTTGAGTTTGGGTTGGGCCAGATACACAAACTCCACTATATCTTAGACTCATGTAGGGGTTAAAAATTCCTTTTTGGGTCAAATGGTGGTTTCAAGCATATTAACCAATCTATCTTGAAACAAATCTCTTGAATTAACCAATCTATCGTGAAACAATTCCTTAATCGATGAATCCCTAAAAGAGAGCCTAAAATAGGACTGCAATTTGTTTGCATGGCCAAGAAAAATTCTGATATGATAGGTGCCCAATCATGACGGTATGATCTTTTAAATTTTTTTTACCCCATGCGTCATTTGTTTTTTTTCATACACGTTGTTCAATTAATTAGCTAGTTTTGATTAGGTATAAATGCAATAAGCTAGACTATGGTACTTTTGGTTTTTGAGGGGACCATCATTGCTATCAGAAAAGGGTAGTTTTACTTTTTTCTGGAGGGGATTATAAAGGACATTTGGAAGACATAGGGTACATCTGACAATCTAAATTCTATGCAAGTGCAAAGGTTCACTTGAAGCTGTAATGAACATTAAGCACTAGACCTATTTGCAAATGAACATGCACATCTCAACTAATGCAATAAGCTAAAATAATTTGAATTCAATGTTAATCACTTTATTCCTACGTAGAATTCTTTTTTTTTTCATTGTTAAAGCTTATATAAGAAGATTCTATTGGGTTCACAATGACTGAAAATGGTTTTTTTTTTTGCGTTTGAATACCTGCTTATACATTGTCTTTGAATATATAATCATATCCTGCTCACGACTACCGTGTCAAGTTCCCATAAACTTGGATCCAAATGAAATTTATGCCGAAGTGTTCACTCAACACTTAATCACCCATATGGTTATTGTATAAAGGCATAGATATGGAACATTTATCTGTTGTGCTTTAGCGGAAGGATTCAAATAGCATTCTAGAAAGAATTTGAACCAAAATAAAGATGATGGGAAGATATTTCTCTCAGTGTCTGTTTGGTTAAAATGAAGTTGCACTTCCATTTAAATTAATATTCGAGGTATTGAGGATCTTAGAATTTACAAATGCAATTTGGTGTTTGGTTGGATACATTTGGGATGTTGACTTAGACTCTTGGATATTTCCATAGATATATCCGGAGTTCTTAAATGCGTATAACACTACTTCATTTATCAACAACTGTGGTTATAATTACATAGTACTGACATTGAGGATGCCGCCCTTCATAATTGGAACTCGCTCATTTTAAATCGAATTGATATGCATGGGTATTTGAAATTTGAACGGAACTAATAGGAAAGTTTGGTATAAAAGAAGTAATATTATCTTGGAAGACACTACGAAATACATAAAATAATTAGTCAAACAAAACATGACGTTGAGGCTGCTAACCAAAAGGTTATGACAGTTGTTAATTCGACATGGATGGACCTAATTGGGATGAATGGAAAAATGTTACATGTATACCCCAGTGATAAAGCCTTTATTGCGCATCAAGTCTTTTTGTTTTTTTCTTTCTTAAATTTTAGTAATTATTTTCAATCAGGAATTCAATTCCTCTAGCAAGTCTGTTTCATTATGGTTGCTGTGGAGAGCAGCTTGTAGCGATGGTTGCTGATTTCTTGGATTCAAACTTCCATGGTCAACGATTTCATCTTGTTTGATCTTGATATGTTTTTCATAAGTGCACGTTGACAATGCTTGACCACTTCTTAGTATGAGCTGAACATTTAGACTCTTACTGCATGCTAAATAGGTGCGTGCGTGTGTGTGTATATATATAATTGTTGAAGTATATTTTATTTGAGATTTATGTTTTTAGTATTCATTTTATTTGATACATCGCCTATTCTGAAACATTTCCTAGGACTAGATGGCATTGCCCGATAAATGGGGATGCATTTTATATTGGCTTAATATCGCTGAGCTCATTGAATTTGATCCTGACATAGAAAAAGCACGTTTGCTGATACGTCACATATCACATGACAGGCTTATCAAGACTCAACTAAGGAGAAGCGTCGTTCACAAATTGCTCAAGGTTTGATTTAACTTGGTTTAAGTATTTTTCCCCCTTGTGAATAGAAGGTCGGTCCTGTCTACCCTCCTTCAGTACATGGAAGGATGTTCATTTTTAACTATATTGACTGTAGCATACCTTGATGACCTCGTTGTCAAAAATCAACACACTTCACCGTCTCAACTTAGCTGTTCTTATTTTAACATGTCTTTCTTCTCACATTTGGTATTACCTTCATGAAGTGGATTTCAAGTACGAGTAAGTCTAAGAAGTTCACTAGCTTAGACAATTTGTCTCTAAATTCACTGCTGGGTCAGTTTTTCTCTGGGATAAAGGTTGATGTCAGAGCCGTTGATTGAAAATGTTTCTTTGATGCGGTGGGTCTCTTTTCAGCACTCCACAATTAGAGATCTTAAAGGGTATAATTTGCTAAAGTGATTGCAAATAACTACCATTATATCATAAATAAGTGCTTGAAAATCCTGAGGTATGGAATCTGTTTATGGAAATGGTGGAATTCCAAACTTCGATCGGTAGAGGGCAGTGCTAAGGACAACTAGTATATGAATTGTATCCTTTTACCACATATACGGATCCAATCTTCATATTTATTGACTAAACCATCTATAATAATCCTTATATCACATGTTCAAGAGCCGAGACATTCGTCTCTTGTATCCTAAAGTGACAGTGTCATGTCACTATATGTTTATACGTCGGTATTTGTTCTTTTACCATTTAGTTTATCTTGCGTGCAACAGTAACTTGTGGTGTTCTGATGTTCTTTATTAAATTTTTTGATGTTCTACATTCTATTATTATGTCATATAGAATTTATATTCCATATCATTAATTTTTCTTCAACACTTTATTGTCCCAGCTCTTGCTGCCGAAGTTAACGTGGTGCCACCATCTAGACTAATGGCTTTGATTGGTCAGGCCCTTAAGTGGCAGCAGCACCAAGGTTACATAGTCTTTGATATTAGTTAACTGGTCCTCTCTTACTTTCGAGTGATGGCTGTAAGTGGAAGCCATTATTCTTAACATATTGGGTGTTCTTTCCAGGGTTGCTTCCACCAGGAACACAGTTTGATCTATTTCGTGGAACTGCTGCAATGAAGCAAGATGAGGATGATATGTATCCGACAACCCTCGGACATCAAATAAAGGTACATATCCATGAGATAATGAGCTGAGTTTGTCATTTGACCCTTTTTTTCTTTTTTATTGGGATTTTTTCCTGCCATACAAGCATTAATCTTTTTCATATTTGTAATTTTATTTTATGGGAGCTGAAGTATAGTGGTTTCTGATAACGCTATATGCATGGTTGATTTGTCAAATAGAGCTGTAGTTTTCTAACCCATTAATGAAATCAGACACCAAGTCTCACTGTCTGACATAAAATTTTCACAAGGGACAACCTTGGAGATGAATAGTGTACAGATGTAACCTCATGCCCCCCCCCCCCCCCCCCCCCCCCCCCCCCCCAAAACAAAAAAACAAAAAAACAAAAAAACAAAAACAAAAAAAAATCTAGATTCTGCAGGACGTAAAATCCTCTGACAAGTAGGAAACTGGTTTTTTTTCTTGATTTTTCATTTGTATATTTAATAGATTATGCTTGATGAGATCAATGTAAATCGAAGTCCCAGCATTACATCCTTTTGCCAGTCAATGAGGTGGACTGTCTACATGCTTTTCGTACAAAATATGTAAATCATAACCAAAATTTGTAAACTGCCTTTGTACAAGTTGATACCAGAACCCGAAAAGAGATGAAGTGATTCAGAGAGTCATTCGTCTTGATTTTTGCAATCTAAGAATGCCTGCGGGACCACAACTTATCACAGTAACAAGGTGGCACAATTCGTTATTGGATTGGGGCACCCGGCAATTTGATTCTTGCATCACACTCTCTAATTCAAAATTCAACCAACCATTGATGAAGATGGAGAAACTAGTTTGAAGGCTCTTGAAAATGATAATGATAGAACTTGATATCTGATATCATGATATTAACACCACACTCTTCTTTGTTTAACAATTTCATGTCATTTTTAAATGTCACTGTCCATGTTTTTTGGTCTCTCTTATTGCTAGCTGCTTCTTGAGCTTGGATCCCGCTACCTCGTTAACTACAATCCTGTGGCTCCAGTCTGGATCATGCTGAACCCTCTCTCTCACATGTCCAGGGGATACCGCATACCTGACAATTTTCTCTCATTTTTTTTCATCAATTCACACGACCTTCAACTTCTCCTTGCTAATAAGTGAATAACCTCTTTTTTACAAATTTTATTTCTTCTTTCCCTCCTAAATATAATCACTATAGTAACACTTTTGGATTCATCAATTCCTAGATTGCAACTTCACTTGCCTCCACATTCTTACACTTGTAGTATGGCTGTGCAACTTTTCTTTGAGATCATCTCTTCAACATTAAGTACATTATAGATGCTGATATGCCTACATGGTTATCTCTAGAATTCCTGCAATGTGTTGCCCAAGGGTGAATTCTATTTGCAACAGAGCATTTATGATGGTTAACATATCATATCTTCATCTAGATATTCATGTTTCAGGTGTATTTGGGGGTTGTTTGGTCTATTTGTTAATCTTGTTCGTAAACATTTTTTAATTCTTCTCTCCTCTTTTTTCTTTTCCACCATGCTGTGGCTAACATCCAACTTGGTTTTTCTGTTTATTTTCCCCACTTAGTTTGGAAAGAAAAGTCACCCAGAATGTGCTCGGTTCTCACCAGATGGTCAGTACTTAGTTTCTTGCTCGGTTGATGGTTTTATCGAGGTACACCATCTTTTTGTTATTGTTATTTGCTATTTATTTCTACTCGGGTTGTTTATTGGAATGCTAAAACAATGAAAACTCAAGAAACCCACAAATATGTTTATTAGAAACAGAAACCCACCCATATGTTACGTAGAAACTGAAACTAACCTCTTAAGATACCAAATAATTTATGGCCTGAAGAAATTCTGATGTTGGAAATTTGTAACTTACTGAAGTTCAGCTTCATGGAAATATATAAAAAGAACTTTCAATACACTGTCACATAATTTACTTTTCAGACATTGTATTGGTGAAAAAGAAAACAAATTAATGCTTTCTAAGTCAATATCATCCCTTGGGGTGTTTTTGTGGGTGGGTGGGTTTTTTTTGGTGGTTTTTTTCCCCGCCGGGGGGGGGGGGGGGGGTGCTTTAGAAATTGAAAACTGGGGGCTGCCTACACTTTTGGAAATTGGAGCTTTCTCTTCCTCTCATACCAAAAGTGGATGCTTGTAAAAGAATCTTCCTACTTTCAACTAGTTTTCAGTATTCTGTCTTGACTTATACGAGCCAAACACAGCTTGGAGGATTACATTAGTGGGAAGCTTCCTTCTTCAGTCATCATTGTTTCAGAGATGCACACTACCTAAGTTTGCTCTCATCTCTTTTGTTTCTCCTGATTTCAGGGGCCATTTTCCTCAACAAAAAAGTCACAGAATTAGAAGCAATTTGAGTTCAACTAGCAAAGATATTTTGCTTATTTATGCTATGGGTTCTGTAACAGGTTTGGGATTACATTAGTGGAAAGCTCAAGAAAGATCTTCAATATCAGGCTGATGTGAGTTTTTACTTCTCTGCTGTCATTGATAGCATAACATCACTACTTTTCTTACTTGTCACAAATTTAGACCTATCTATTGATGCATCATATATTTCAAGGTTGTTAAGGGATATTGCTAGTTGGAGTAAACCTTAATTATTTGAATTTTCCCCCTCTATATTTATTGATTAGTATTGCACGTTCAACCATTTATCACAACCACATCTTGGTATCTGTGGTCACATTGTTGTATATATGAGCATTTGATGTATATTTTCAGAGAGGCTGGGTTTCATATGCGAGCTGAGTAATCCAACCTTTCATCATAATAGGCTATTTTTTCAAATTTGCCATCCAACCTATCATATCACCATTATTATTTTGTTTCTTTTTTCTTGCCATATCAAATTGTCTTGCCTCTTGATTTATAATTCTCAAAAACATAGCTGCAGAACCCTTTTCCCTATTCCTTTGTGATAAAGGCCACAATCTTAGTTAAATTAGCAAACACCGCCTTGTTCCGCTCTATTGGACACTGCCTGAATTGATTCTTATTTCGGTTGACCCCTTCATGTTATCCAATCAACCACAGTGTAGGCATTCCTAATTTAATTTGTCTCTATTGCTTGAGTGAACTATCTCAAATAATTCTCTTCTTACACTACCAATTAAAGCTACCTATAACTTTCTAGAAATGCACTTGTTTCAATCTTTCTTTGGCCATATTGCTGCTTCATACTGCTCTACAGTTTGATCTCATCTGCACCCAGTTTTTGTAGATTTTTAAAGAAGGTATGGCTATATTTTATGACATGCGTGTATCATACCATGCAGGACGCTTTTATGATGCATGATGATGCTGTCCTTTGTGTTGATTTTAGTAGAGATTCAGAGGTACTTGCATCAGGATCACAAGATGGGAAGATCAAGGTATTATTCATTTTCTTTATTTAGGCAGATTTGTTAATAATATCACGACATCAGATTCAGAAAGACACGGAACTTAAGTGTTCCAGTCTGATTTCTGAGTCCACCAAGTGCTTTTATTTGTTCCTTTTATTTTTAGAGTAAATTGCACCCAGCCCCGTTGTTCTACGGTGGTAGGTATGTGACTCGTAACCCTCAATGTTTGAAACTAGCACATAGACTTCCTTAAGACTAGCCTTGAGATCACATGATTGACTGATTAATAATAGGATAAGTTGCATGTATACCCTCTGAAGCTAGCAGTTGGCGTTAACCCAGGGGTCCAAGTGCTAGTTTCAAATATTGTGTGTTAGTAGTCATATACTCCCCATAGGATAGGGGGTCTGGAGTGTAATATACTGTATTTTTATATGCGTCTGGTCAAGC
This sequence comes from Scilla litardierei, assembly GCA_030789695.1. Lineage (NCBI taxonomy): Eukaryota > Viridiplantae > Streptophyta > Magnoliopsida > Asparagales > Asparagaceae > Scilla > Scilla litardierei. The sequence goes on from CM061132.1 coordinate 166,869,510, forward strand.
TACATTTGTTAAAATATTATTAATACTACAAAGGATGATATTATCTCCAATCAATTTGTTAAGGATCAATTTTGCAAGAAGTACATACGCATTGCCCTACAGTAGTTAGGAAATTTAACTTGTGATTATACTTCGGAAGGAGTGCATATGCATTGTACTACAGGCCTACAGTAGTGCATATATTATTGATATTGCTGGTAATGTTGCCTTTTGTACTAAGTCAATCCCTTGATTGAGTTCCCATATGTAAAGTAAATCATCAGTGGATGAGTTGTGGTTAAGAGTGAAATGGTATTGGAACCAAGAGCTAGCTGGTTTTCCTTGAAATGCATTGAGGAGCATCAATTGACTGAACATCCAGGTGTAAAGCACTGATTTGGTGCGGGCTGATAGCAGTGTCAATCCGAGGCAAAATCTGAATACTAGATATGACTTCATCATCTAGGTGAAATTGTTGTATGTGTCCACCTTGAACTAGGAAAGATTAATCTTCTGAGTTCCTGGTGCAGTGTAATTCTGTGTTTGTTTTATGGGTTGGTAATCATGTGGGATCAATGTTACCATACAATATGAAGCTTTGATGTTAGTAATTGAGTTAAGACTATGAAACAAAATGATTACCATGGAGAATCAATCTGGTTCATGCAAGTGATGTTGACAATGGAAAATTAATTGTAAGACCATTGATTGAAAGATAATGCAAGGAAAAAAAGAGATTTACACGTGTTTTTCGTTAATTCAGGAAAATCTTATAATGGGGCGCCTGGCAAAGTAATGTAGTTGGTTGGAAAAAAGCCAAATGCTTAGGTAGGATAATGATTAATAAACTACATGAGTACAATTTGAAGGGGAATTACATATATTTCCTGTCAGTATGGGCTTCTGCCATGTACTGGTAGTAAATCTGTATCTCTTTGCATTGGTTATTGCTGAATTTGCTATGCATAGGACCTCGACGGAACTGAAATTTATTGAATCAAAACTGAGATTTTAATGGATAAATAGGCTACAAATAAGAGGTAACCTTCTCTCCCAAGACGCCAATTGATAAGGGACTTCCGCACCTTCCCGAAGAACTCGAAGAACAATTTCTTCCTCTCCAAAGCAATCAAAATAAGCATAGTAGAAACCGGCAGCTAACCCTAGGCTTAGATACTAATCCCTCTTATAATCTAATTACAAGTTTACCATTATAATATAAAATAATTAGAAAAGAGTACGAAAACACCCCTTTAGCCTCATGCTTGGTTCGGCCGCCCCTCTTGTGCGCGGGCCCCCTCCTTGTTGCGCCTCTGATACACAATGATTTTATTTGGATGCATGCTTATTATTGCTTCTAATTTTTTGAGATATTACTATGGCAAAACCATCCCAGTATTAATACCAGAACTAGCGTACTAATTATAATCCACTTGGTTATAAATCTACATCTTATAGCAGCTAGTGATAGTATAAAATTGTAGATATTCTTAGAGTGAAAGCAGTAGTGTCCAAAAGTGTGGTTAGATTTTAAATTAGGAAACTTGCTTTTTTAAAATTTTATCTTATTCCTGCAATTTTGTAACTTCTACCAAATTTATTTTGAAGGTTTGGCGGATAAGAAACGGCCAATGTTTGAAACGTCTTGAACATGCACATTCACAGGGTGTTACCAGCCTAACATTCTCCCGTGATGGAAGTCAGCTATTAAGTACATCCTTTGACAGTACAGCAAGGTTTTCTTATAATACGGGGCATTTTCCTTAACTTGTGTTGACTTTAAATATTGAGCTGTGGTTTTCCTTTGAATAGTTTGATTTGTTGTATGAATCTTTTGTGCTAATCAGAATTAGATTTCTTTGCTGAAATTTTCTTTTCTTTTACATTCTAATATATGTTTTAGTGCAAAACCCCACATTTTGCTAGTTTACCAGAATGCGTGACATGTAACTTTAGTTTGTGTGAAATTGGGGATGAACAGCTTATTTGCAGATCTTTACTTGCATTTTCAATATGATATTGGCAAGTGGGATCTTTTATTGAAACATCGAATTGACATGACATATATTATTTTCCCTCCACGAATCGAATTGGTGCTACACACCATTTTCTTCTTAGCTTCCTTTATATAAATTTTTTTTCTTGATGTTAGCGATCAAAAGGATACAAAGAAAAATCATGTTAAGTATCACTTTTTTGGATGAGCAGAAATGATTAAATTTGGCTACTCGAGCAATTCAATTTTGTTAGCAATAAAAGGGTGGTTACTAAATTCTTTCATTATCACGTTGCGAAAGACTGGCCTTGTGGATGAAATTTACAGCTGATAGCTTTACAGGACCAATTCCGATGGTTCCTCTGCCTGGCCAGCTCAAATGCATAGTATGTAATCTATTTAATCTCTAAATATAATCAGTTATCATGATCTGGATGTTATCATGATCCAGAAGTAGTAGAACTTCAGGCCAGAAAACTGCACCTTTCTTCAATTTGTGTCTGTTGAACAGCGTGAACTTTATACTTGACCTGTTGATGTTTGTTTAGTAGTAATTGGGTACAAAGTGAATTATTGGTAATTTATTGCTAAGTTGCTTTCCCTAAGTTGCTTTGGCTTTGTGTTGGATAGAAAACAATGGACCGTGTTTGATCATTTCTCATTTTGCCGGTTATGTTGAGTCAGGTATGATTTATTGTGGTCTTGTCACCCTGAGAACTGGTATGCCGCATCTTAAAACATGTTTCCTTTGGGGTTTCTTTGGCTTGGGGTAGGTAACACGATAAAATGCAATTAATTAAATCCATCGAACCCCGCCTAAAGCTGGCACATACATGTGCAGAACCTTTATCGCTTTAACCCAAAAATTATTATTTTTTTGTTTCAAGTGACCATGTCAAGGAATCAGGTGACCCCATATAGTGTTACATCATTACTGCATTAGCAGACACCCGAAGATGCCATGAAATTCATACACCGGGTGCATTTGTCTTGAGGAAGCTTGGTGTATTAAGAACATGAATTCCAACTTGGATCTTATAAAGCACCATTGAAATCAGGAACTTAGGAATGTTAAAACCTGTGTCTTTTGGGGTTTCTTTGGCTTGGATTGGGTATCAAGATGGAATGCAATTAAATAACTCTGTCGAACCCCACCTAAAAAACCGGTACATACATGTGTAGAACCTCTATTGCTTTATAGTGTCAAGGAATTAGATGACCCCATATAGTGTGACATCATTACTGCATTAGCAGACACATGAAGAAACCATGAAATTCATTCACTGAGTGCATTTGTCCCAAGGAAGCTTGTTGTATTGAGAACATAAATTCCAACTTGGATCTTATAAAGCACCCTTGAAATCAGGAACTTAGGACTGTTTATTTATATGTTGACCAAATGATGGTACATCCTATGCCTCTCAGTGCCCCATCATTACGTCCTTATCATAATAATCTTCTATTTTCATGTCAAGATAATATTACCTTGTGAGAAATTGTAGTTTATATTATTTTAAATCCATATTGATAATTAGTTCCTTGTTTTGAGGTTTTTGTTGTGAGTGATTTTATTTTATTGGACTGCTAGTTTGTGCCAAATATTATGCACCATTTTGATTACAAATAATATATGAGTTTGCATTTTGGCTTGCCTGAACATGATGTTCTTTTTTGGGGGCAGTGGTGGGTTTATTCCGTGGGGGAAGAGGGAGTCTGTCTTATTTCTTCTTTTTTTAATGTTGAATGATTACCACTTAAAAAATGATTCAAATGGCAGAATCCATGGCCTCAAGTCAGGCAAAATGTTAAAAGAGTTCCGAGGCCACAGTTCTTATGTGAATCATGCGATCTTCTCAAATGATGGAAGTCGCGTGATAACTGCCTCTAGTGACTGCACTGTAAAGGTATTGATCTCAGATGCTACCCATCTTTTGAAAGATTCTACTTGGTCCCATTTTCAAGAAATTTATTTGTGTTCATGCCATTTTATAATATGTTCCAGGTTTGGGATTCAAAGACTACTGACTGTCTACAGACTTTCAAACCACCTCCACCATTAAGGGTATATATTAATGTCACTCTTAAGTGGCACATCTGTCTCAGCAGTTCTTTGCTCTTTTTTCATTTCTCTTTCTTTCTCTCTATCTCTCTTTTTATTGGGCTAAATGTTTGCTGGAGCATCATCACAGATAAGCCTGACTTCGAGTAATTTGGTTATGTTTTTCCAGGGTGGCGATGCATCTGTGAATTCTGTTCACCTGTTCCCAAAAAATACCGAGCACATCATAGTATGCAACAAAACATCATCAATTTACATCATGACTCTGCAAGGGCAGGTAATTGTGATCTCTTTTTTACTTCATAATGCAACATGCTGTTTATTAGTTTGATGTTTCATTGAGCAGTTCCGTGATTATGCTTTGTTGCTTAATCATAAGAAACTATAAAATCTTGCTCTCGTAAATTGTAGGTAACCTGTGTTTTCTACTGTGGAGTTAGTGGTCTGATCATATGCAGTTCTCTTATTACTGCCCACCACTGATAGCAAGACAAACTTTATGGCTTTTCATATCCCTTTCACAAAATTTGTTGAAAGTAACACATTGAGTCTTACCATAGCAAAACTATTAATCAGGTGCGGTTCTTGGGGGAAATGGTGAATGAAGATTTCATGATCAGTAACAATTAGCTGGTCAAGGCATCCTACCGTTGCACTGATAAAAGATAAAAGCGGGGCCATAAAAAGAGATCAGCCATGAATTTGGCGAGGATCTGCCTTGTGTCTTATATAGTGTCTATACTGACTCTGACAATTTGCTGACAAAAAAATCTTTGACAATTTTATGCCAAACTTTATCATCAATGAATTTTATGAATAATTTGATTAGGCTGCATCAATGCAAATGTTGCAATTTTCAAAACATGCATGTATCATTATTCATTCAGAATACGAAAGGTGAAGGGAAATGCAGTCAAAGTATCTTATCTGCTAGTTTGTGCTAACTATAATGCCTTTATGTTGGAACTACGAAATATAGTGGATTTATGGTTATGGATCAGCACTCAACTTATTCTTAAATTTTTTTTAAAACAAAATTCTTGAAGCCCTTATCTTTTAAATCTGCATCTACTATCTGCTTATGTTTTCTAGTTGACCGAGTCGCTCTTTCAAATTGTAAATATTTGAGTTTGTGATACTAGCTATATTTGATTTCTTAAAAGATTGAGATAGTGCATTGAAATACAATTATTCTTAACATCCCCCACTGAAACTCAAGGTGGATTCACCTTTGAGTTTGCAGAGGTTTCTTTGTTGAGGCCTGTCCTTTGGCTTCTAGGATATGATTGGCAATGGGTTAGAGTTTGGGTTAAGAATCGTATACACCGATTTTATGTTGCCAATGATGTTTATGGCTAAGTGGGATTTAATAATCTGAGTTAACATGTTACATAAGCTAAGCGGGATTAAATGGGTGTATATGGGTGGTTAGTAAATAACACATGCTTTTCTGTCAAGGCCTGAATTGGAATTATGGTTTAAAAAATGAAAACTAGCGATTGGTGCATACGTTTCCACTGCTCCCTACTGCAAAAGTCAACTCTGCCTTTTTCTTATTAGCTTTGGTTATAACTGTTGTTTCCGACCCTTTTATTATTATTATGTTCAGAAAATATTAGATGCTTATTCAAATTGATTCTAGTTGATTGTTGAGCTTGATGTTTAAATTGATCTTGCTAATAATTTTCATAAATAACATCTTTTATATATATATATATATATATATATATATATATATATATATATATATATATATATATATATATATATATATATATATATATATGGGTAAAGTGTTCCTAGGGTGACTCCTTAGATTAATTCTAAGGAGTCGCCCCCATTTTCTCCCATCTCCCACAATTTTTTTTGAAATTATTTTTCATAGGATTGTTGGTCACATCATGGATGATCAACATACCAAAAATCAAGTCATTCCAATACTTTAAGAGCCCTCATCTATCCCTTGCAACTTCAACGGTATGAAAACGTGCTGAAAAACACATAAAGTTGCAAGGGGTAGATGGGGGCTCTAAAAGTATTGGAATGACTTGATTTTTGGTATGTTGATCATCCATGAGGTGAACAACAATCCCAAAAAATAAAATTTCGAAAAAAATTGTGGGAAATGGGAGAAAATGTGGGCGACTTCTTAGATTTAATCTAAGGAGTCACCCTAGGAACACTTTACCATATATATATATATATATATATATATATATATATATATATATATACTAGTCATAACATGTGTCCTCAGGCACGGTTCATTTAAGATATCCACTCAAAATCTTTGTTCTCCCAAAAAATTATTCTCCCTCCAAAATATAAACGAATAAAAAATTAGCTTCGGCACGGGCGCCTTCGGGTGTGGGAAAAAAATTTAACCCGGGCCAAAAGAGAAACACATGAAAATGAAGGGGGAAAGTGCATAAGTCTGGGTGTGGGGATAGGGTGTGGGTAAAAAGTGAAATGAGAGGGTTTTTTTAGTAAAAAGGGGAAATGGGCTGTACTCTGCGCAAATGTAGTGATTGTGGGGAGTTAGTTTTTTGGGTTTCCCAAACACTCATCTCAACTCTTTTTTTACCAAGATAAAATCCTAGCCATTCTTCTATCAACCTCTTTATGCATCAGCATGACAGCAACTTGTCCTAGTCAGTCCTAGAATTCAAAAAAGTCCTCAAATGTAATATATATATAAATAAGAATAATGAGTATCATATGACAATGGAGGCTACTCATATACCAAGACACAAAAGTGGGAAAGTACAAGCCCCGCATGGGCTTGTACTTGTTGTACCACCCACTTTTTGTGCCTTGATATATGAGGCTAAGACTCCATTGTCATATGATACCCATTATTATATATATATAGGAATATATGTGTGCTGATAGCATAGGCTTTGATTTCCTGTGCTGTTAGCGATTTGGAGGGATAAAACATTTTTTTAAAAAATTGCAATGTATTCTACAACTTGTTGGCTGCCTCCACACCAATTTTGAAGTGAATCCAACTCTTTTGAGCGGCCATCCATGCATTTCAAAAAGATTGCGTCGACAGTTTCAGAACTTGAGTGGTCTTTTTGAAATGCATTGATGTAGGCTCAAAAAGTGTTGGATTCACTTGAAAATTGGTGGTGAAGTAGCCAACAAGTTGTAAAACACATTGCAAATTTAAAAAAAACATGTTTTAGCCTCCCAAATTGCTGACAGCAGATGAAAATTTCAAAAAATGCACAAGTTGTATAACACATTGCAAAAAAATTTCATGTGCTATCAATACTTTTGAATTTTTTTTGCAATATGTTCTACAACTTGTTGGCTACCTCCCCACCAATTTTAAGTGAATCCAACACTTTTTGCGCCGCCATCCATGCATTTCAAAAAGATTGCGTCAACGATTTCAGAATTTGAGCTATCTTTTTCAAATGCATGGATGGAGGCTCAAAAAATGTTGGATTCACTTGAAATTGGTGGAGAGATAGCCAACAAGTTGTAGAACACATTGTAAAAAATCAAAAAAATAATTTTTTTCGGCCCCAAAATGCTGACAACACTGTCAACACACCTCCATATTCCACATATGTATATATATGTGTATATACATATATATTACATATACATATATATTACATATACATATACATATATATTACATATATGTGTATGTACATAGATATTACATGTGTGTGTGTGTGTGTCTACACACACATAACTATGTTTGCATTGTAGTGTTGAAAATTGTTATGAAAATAAAAAGAACATTGTTTTATTCATGAGTATTGATGCTATATCCGTGCAGTTGAGAATTATCAATCACTGAAAAAAGGGCAAGCTTGCCATTTTATCGACAATAAAATGGTTTACCCACTTTACTGATCTCGTCTTGCTAAGCATAACCATGTATTAGGTACTTTCCGAGCCGCATAATCCAAATGTTTACAAATGCAAATGATGTTAAGTTAATAGGGGTAAAGTCTTAACCCCTCTGCTAACATGGGGTATCTTCTGGCCTTAGCCCATTATTGAACAAAATCTTAAGAACTCAAGATAAATGACATAAGTAGTCATTTTAGATGTTGAAACTGTCAAAGTTTGTCATTGAGGTCATCTTGTTACTCTTAACAGTTAACACTTTCAAGTAATTCATTTAACTTGTGTTTATTTCTAATGGGTCATGTTTTGCTTTTTATATATAAAAAGCCTAAGAATAAGAATAAAAAAAGCCTAAGAATCTTTTAATGTGTGTAAAATGTTTTATTCAAAATACTATTGCAGGTTGTGAAGAGCTTTTCATCTGGTAAACGAGAAGGTGGCGACTTTGTGGCAGCCTGTGTTTCACCAAAAGGAGAATGGATTTATTGTGTTGGTGAAGATATGTATGACATTTTCCTAGCGTTCTAATTATGTTGTCTATGCTAGAGGATTTTATTTCAAGTCTTTATCACTTATTCTTTGTAATGAAGAGTTAAAACGTATCAGGTATTGTGCCGAACAGCTCAACCTTTTTTCCCATTCCTGCTACTTATAATTTCACTCTTTTTCATGCATGCAGGAATATGTATTGTTTTGGATACCAATCTGGTAAACTTGAACATCTAATGAAGGTCAGTGTCCTGGGTTAAGATTCAATATATATTAGTGATGATTGGATGAATAACTGTATATTTGTTAATCGAATTCATTATGCAATATCATTTTTCTGTAAGTTGACATTTATTATTTGCATCGTACCTATATTTGCCAATTTAATAGATAGGTTTGTTTTCTGGATTTGAGGGGGAAAATAACAAGATATTGGACATCATAAGGTATGTTATCACATCATTCATGGAAGGGGAATTGCTGTAGAGTTTGTGAGCCTAATCATTGTACTTAATTTGACAGTTGCGCAGTCATGCCTCCAAAATATTAAGGAAAATGCATTAGTTCTTATGCATGTTCTTCCATCAGAATGGTTCTATATTTCTATTCTGTATCTGTACTTTTTTTTCTTGAGAATTTTATATATTGATCTCTCTATTTGTCTAATTTGAAATGCGTCATGCAAATCATGTTAGTTGTGATTTGGTCCCCCAAATCTATTTAACTGTTCAAAAAGAGTCCTTCACAGTTTTCATCCAAATTTGACTTGGGTCTGGTTAGCATTTTACTAGATCCGAGTACATGCTTTCATGACCCTAGTGAGCCTATCGCTTTGGGGTTTGGGGTTGGGGTTGGGTTTTGAACTGTGGTTTTCTTGAAGGATGAGAGGAGAACGAAGGGGGGTTCGTTAGAGTTTTGGTTAGAGAGGGTTTGTAGATGAATGAGAGAATGGAGGAGGATGGGGCAATGTTAAGGTTCCGAAGAACATCTTGTGGGATGCAAATACTAAATAGAGAAAGATATGTGATTGGGGTTGGGGCTTGAAAGATTTCTTCCAGGATGAATGGAAGGAAGAGAGGAATATGATTCGGGTTTGGGTTTTGTGGGGAAATTTCTTGAAGAATTAAGGGACAAAAGGAAGGAAGTGTGGTGGGGGCGGTGGCGGAGCTTGATGGAGAGTATGCAGTTTAGGCCGGTGGGAGTTGAGGGGGAAAGGAGAAGAGGAATGAGTATGATGTAGTAGTTTGAGAAGACAATGCATTTTTTGTTAGTTTTAAAGAAATGTGACTTAGTTTTAAATTGAAGTTAACTAGGGGACTGTTTTCGAGCTGTTTAATAGATTTGGGCAACCAAATCACTAGTAAGTGATATTTTTTTTCCAAATTAGACATAAATAAAGGGACCGATGTCTAACGACTCCTTTTTTCTTTCATGGGAATGAGGAACTAAGTTATAGTATCAGACCACCTCCCTTGACCATCTGAGATATTTCCAGAGTGCGTTCCCAACTGATTTTCTTTCAACCATGTTGGGGCAAATTCTTGAAAAAGAACCGAACTAGGTTAGTTGTCCAGATTGGCCTATACTCTTTGGACCATGGATCCTAAAGGGCAGTAAACTGAGCATTGCATGTTTTGGCGTTGTTGTAGCTTCTAAATGGTCCTTTCAGAATTGGACTCATCCAAATTTGTTTTTTAAAAGCATTTAGATAAGTTATGTGTTAGTTACTTCTAAAATTTTAAATGCTTATCAGTTAATAACTGAGATATCTTTATTATGAAAATTTGAATAAGAATAGATGTGAAAGACAGAAAGACAGGATCTAGATAAGATTTTAAAACATTTAGAGAGAACACAGACTGCAATGAAATTTTTTCAGTTAGAGATAGGCTGTACCAAGGTGTCATGGTGAGAAAAAAATGGAAGACAAGATTTCAACGTAAGATTTTTTAATGAAAATAATTGTAAAATTCATCCAGGTTTGAAAATATTCATAGAAATAGACCAACTTCAGGTTACATACAGCTTTCGTGCCCGAAGTAGGTTGTGTAATTCTTATTTTTGATCATATTGAAAACCCTACGGGTTGAACCCGGGTTTTTGATTTTTTGGAACTTGATAAAAAAACGCGGGGGGTCATAACCCTGGGTTTCAATTAATTTATCATTGAACACTGAGGCTAAAAAAACCCAAGTTTTAGATTAAGCTATCATTTTCCAGCGTCAAACAAAATGGGGGATTTGAGCCTCAGGTTTTTAATTGACGTGTATGTTGACAGCTTATTCGTTGTTGAAAGACAGCTTTATATAAATCCTAGGAGTCTGAACCCCATGTTTTGAGTTTGGGAAACAGAAAAATTGGTGGCCAACTTCAGGGGAGAGAGATAACGTGGCTCGAAGTTGGTTGAAGACTGTAATTATTTTTAAACATAGTCGATTTTTATTTATTTTTTTCAGCAAAAGGTTTGGATTGAAAAAGCGTCCCATAGAAGAGGAAAGAGGTGAGTGAGTGAGATTTTTTGCTGATGGAGGAAGGGTTTTCGGCTGATGTAGTTGAGAACGCAAGTGATTTACTTCAAAACACAGCGAGAAAGAAAGAAAAAGCACTTGTATGCTTACAAGCTACAAAAGCACTTCTTATATGCAATGCCAACGCACTAAATACATTGTTCTGACTTCGAACAATGGGTCGGCAATTCAGCTGAACATCTGCAACTGTGGCTATGTGCATTTCTTTCATCTCGTTTCTCACACTTTTTGCTGTAAAGGTCAATAGTAAACCATGTGATGCAGCTTTATACTGAAAGATTTGATGTTTTATAGCGACTTTCCCTAAATTCAGATCTCTGACTGACTTTGTTAATCGCCGTGCAGGTCCATGACAAAGATGTGATCGGGGTGACTCATCACCCCCACAGGAATTTGGTTGCCACATATGCAGAGGACTGCACGATGAAGATTTGGAAACCTTGAGAACAGAGTTCATGTTTGCTAAGCCTAGGAAATATATCGGCCTTTGTGTTTCTATTAACATTTTGTTGGTTATCCTTTTAGTTATCAGGGGGGATTTCTAATTTGTAACATCTCCGGGAACACAATTTTTATTATGTCCCAATGCAAATTTTTTTTTGAGGAAGCTGCAGAACGTAATGTAATCAAATATTGATCAGCCTTTCATGTACAAACGTTGCAGGAGAGTATAGTCTTTCAGGTTTATGAACCTTTTGTATTGAAACTTCATTTTGATGTACAGAAATAAGTCTATTGAAATTCTTATATACAACGTCTAAATACATTATGTGACTGAAATTTCACTCATCGTGCATTCCTTATAATTGGTCATGTTCCATGATTTTGCGACCAATCTCCCACAGAGCTTCAGTTTTCCAAGGATATTGAATCGATTGAAGTATGATGAATCTTTTCCCCCCCTTTGTATGGAGTAAATAGCCTTTCATGCAGAATCGAAGTATGATGAGTTTACGAGCCTGAATCACATTCGCTGCACTTAACTGATTAAAGATTTTGTTTTTTTTGGCAATTCTTTGTACACTTTCTGAAGGGATTAGCTTGCGATACATCATTGCGATTTGCCATTTGATTTACAAGCTTGAAGGGCAGCGAATATGGACGCCTGAGGAACATTGTTGCTGGAAATGATCTTCAACGCTTAATTCTGCAAGCAGCCTGCAAGGTCAATCAAATACTCATTGTCACTGAAGAAAAAAAGGCAAATTTGGAGTGCTTAATGAGAGAAGCCCAGATAAGCTTTGGTTCCATTGAGGGAGGTGGCAGGATGAGCAGAACAAGAAAACACATGAACAAAGCAATCTGGCTGTCTTCGTCGTAGCAGCGAACTTACCTCTGATCATCGTCAGTCCACTCAGGATGCCGAGTGCAGTCTGGCCCCTCGGCGAATTCCTGATCGATCCCGCCGGATTCAATGACGTCAAGATCCTCCAGCAGTGCTTCGTAGTGCATCCTAACCTCCTCCGCGCTCTTCTTGCCTCCGGCCATGGCGGCGATCTCCGCCCACCGGTCGGGGCTATCTTCATCAACCACGGCCAAAGCCACCTCAAATTTCTTGTTCTCCTCCCAACTCCAGCCTCCTCCCATGGCTTGCAACGCCTCTCACAAACAAACCAAAGAAAATGGATTTAAAAGGTGATGTTTAAACTTCATGCCAGAAGTCCATGTTTGGCAAGGGAAACGAGAGACCAATACTATGTATGGAATGAAGACCCTTTAATAGAATACTTAGCCTGACAGTAGCTAGGAAAATACTGTCAACAAAAATATAACAATTTTCCAAACATAGATGAAACTTGCATCTTTGGAGATTCTAGATGAGCATAGATTCCAACCCACCAATGAAAAATATGAGACCAATATCATCTCTTGTATTTGTGTATTGAATAACGTGGGTTGCTTGCTTCCTCATTTTAAGTTGACGTTGTTTTCTATATTATCTTTTTGGGAGGAAAATGAAGAAATTTATTGTCATTGGGTGTGAGGTTGAGAATAGGAGAGTGTCTCTTTCAATCAAAAGAAGCTTGTCCATGTTGTGAAAATTGAATGAAAAAAATATTGTAAAATTTGGTATGCTTAACTAGGGGTTGAGGTTGGTTGAGGGTTGGAATATCACATTCAGTTCAGTACTGTTTGGGTCCCTTTAATATCATTTTCATTAATATTTATGAGAATAATGTAACGATGAACGTGCACAGTTAGTTGTGCACGGGCACAGAAACCCCATTTTCCTGTATATATATTTGAAATTATTTTTATAGGATTGTTATACCACTCATGGATGATTAGCACACCAAAAATCAAGTGAATCTAATATTATTTGATTCTCAATCTAACCCTTGCAACTTCAACGGCATCAGGCATCAGAAGTTTCAGGAAACTGAAACTTTTTGCAATGGGTGGATATATGGCCAAATTTCCACAAGGTTATGAGTTTTGGGGGTTTTAGAATGTGTACATCAATCCTATAAAAAGGATTTCCAAATAAATATTGGAAAAATGTGTTTTTTTGGGCACGTGCGCACGTAGTTAGCTGTGCACGTGCACATCTACATTATCCCATATATTTATATATATTATAACATCATGATGTGATTTTTGTGATAATGTGCCACTTGACATGCTAAAATAGTATTGAGTCACACATGCAATGTCCCCCGGTGTATTATTTCCATTTTCAGATGAGATCTCCAAACAGTTTGGGAAAAGACTTTTGACGACTTTCTTAACCTAATCACATGATTCATCCAAGTGAGAGGTTTCTAACAAAGGTCTTCCATCCTTGCACTTCTTTGCCTTCTAGAACAAAATAAATCAAACAGTTACAAATAATACACACAAGTCCAACATGGATAATGTTGTTATTTGATCTCCAACCAATTGCAGATTTAGAAAAGATTAATATGCATCCAATTGGGCTGAGAAAAAAATCTCTAAAAATACTGATAAATCCCAGATTAATCTTGAGATACTACTTCACAATAGAAGTGCCATATTACTTTCTACAATAGCTATTGCAATGATAGAACACAAAGCCTCAGTCTTTTCCCAACATTATTACATAATGTGTTTTTATATTGTGCTTCCTATGATGACATGCTGATGATGAACGTATACATAGTGTCAGCTTTGCTATTTGGTGATCACACAGGTTTGAATTCTCATATATGATCTCATATGATTGCTGTGACTGTGAGTAGCACCACCACTTGCTTGTTTAGTCTGACATGTCAAAATAGTTCATGTAATGGAGCTGAGTAGACCAGAAAGTGACTTGATGAAGAATCAAGAAAAATCCAAATATTTATTTAGTCAAGCATACTGTCAGCACTCCATCATCCTCTGCCTTCCACCACAAATCAAGATCTCCAACCCTTTCACAGAATCCAAGCTACTTCTTTTCTATCAAGTTGGCAGACATAATCAAGCTTGTGCCATTGAGATGGATTAATCTCTGTAATTTTCTGTAGATGGGCCTGTAAAAGCTTAGTTTTTATGCCATCTTTTTGGAACCTAATTTCACGTAGATTTGAATTAATCAATTAAGTCATCCTATGGATCTGAGAACTCCTATCACAAGGCAAATACTGAAAATTTGCATTATGAACAAGGCAAATACTAAAAATTCCTATCACAAGGAACGTTGCATACAGAATTTCTGAGCAGAACCAATAAGGTATAATAATCTAGACAAATATTGCATCACTGAGTTGCACACTACAACTCAGAAGTGAAAGCCTTGTACACCAACATATTACAGCTGAAATGCACAAGAAATTATAGTTTTACACTGCATTCATTGTATAAAATTAGGCCTTACGTTATGTATGCTGATCAACATGGGCGGGCCGGGCTGGCGAGCCAACGGGCCCAATGGCCAGCTTGACCCCTCCGCCCCCTCCCAATTAAGTGTATTTTCGGTAGTCTAATTTGTGCACTAAGCAAAAACTTGTCTTTTCAAAAATTGTATGAGATGTGAATTAGTAAAAAACTTGAGCAGTCGAGAATTGGTTCACTCCATTAGGAGCTCTAAGAGATAGGATGGTTTGTTGGCTATTAAAATTGATCTCGAGAAGGCGTATGATAGGGTGGATTGGGATTTTCTCAGGGATACTTTATCCATCTTTGGTTTCTCAAGCAAATGGGTGAAGCTCATCATGTATTGTGTTTCTACGGTGAATTTGTATGTAATGTGGAATGGTAGCCGCACCGAATGGTTTCAGGCTAAAAGGGGATTAAGGCAAGGGGACCCCCTGAGTCCTTTCCTTTTCGTGCTTTGTATGGAGAGATTGGGGTGGTTGATTAATGATGCTGTGGAGAAAAGGAGATGGAAGCCCATTGCTTTTTGCAAGGATTCTATTGGTATTTCACACCTCCTGTTCGCAGATGACCTCTTTCTATTTGGACATGGTTCGTTGGAACAGGCTAAGGTGATGAAAGATATCCTTATGAAGTTTTGTAAGGCGTCTGGAGCTAAGGTGAATTTGGAGAAATCAAGGTGTTTTATTTCGCCTTCATGCTTGAACGGTCACGGTTGCAAGATTAGTAATATATTGGGTATTTCTTTGACCAATAATTTGGGTAATTACTTGGGTGTCCCTTTGGTGCATGGAAGAGTGGGGAAGAACTTCTACAGAGGAACCATTGAGAAGATTATGGCTAAGATGAAGGGGTGGAAAGCGAAAGTGCTGAGTTTAGCGGGGAGAACCACTCTGATTCAATCTGTAACTGCTGCCATTCCTATTTATACGATGCTCACCTCAAAGTTCCCTGATTGCTCTTTGGAAGAAATGGATAAACTCAATAGAAGATTTCTCTGGGGTGGTCAAGAGGGGGTGCGGAAGATGAGCCTGGTGGGGTGGGGGAGAGTTTGCATGCCCAAGGCTGTGGGTGGTCTGGGACTGAGATCTATGAAGATGCACAATGCGGCTTTGCTGCAGAAGCTTGCCTGGCGCCTCCTTCAGGAACCTTCGAGCCTTTGGGCGAGGGCGGTGAGAAGCAAGTATAAGATCAAGGGTGACGTGCTTTCATTTGCCAATAATATTGATAGATTCAAATCTACTTGGTCGGCTTCCTTTAAATCTGTGATGACGGGCATGAAGGAGTTGTCGAAAGGTGTGGTGAAGAGAGTCGGCAATGGATCTTCCATCTCTTTCTGGTGGGATACTTGGTTGGATAGGCCTCTGGCTAGCGTAATTCCTAATGTGCCTCCGCAGGACACGGCTGATACGAAAGTATGTGAGTTCTTCAAGAGTAGGGGTGTGTGGGATGTTGGAAAGCTCCTCCTATATTTGCCGGATGCAATTGCTCTTAAAGTTGCAGGGTTCCCCTTAGCTAAAGTGGGTTTGCAAGAAGACGGATACAGGTGGCGGCACTCTAACAACGGCGTTTTTTCGACAAGGTTGGCCTACAGGTTGATGTCTGGAGATGGTGATAGGGGCATGAACTGTGCTTGGATATGGAGGCTTCCATTGCCTGCGAGAAGATTATACTTTATCTGGCTAGTGTTCATTGAAAGATTAGTCACAGCATCTATTAGATTTGCTCGAGGGATTGCAAATTCGCCGTTCTGCCATCGTTGTCATTCTGCGGAAGAAGACACGTTACATGCCATTAGGGATTGCGAGGATGCGAGGAAGGTATGGCTTATTATGATTCCTGTGGATCTCCAACCTCTTTTTTTCTCTCTTTCCTTGCGGGATTGGATGGAGGAATTCCTAATGAAGAAGAGAGGTGATGACAGATCGAGAATTGTTATGGCTACGACGATGTGGTATATTTGGGTGAGAAGATGTAAAAGGTTGTTTCAGGCGGCGGCGGAGGTTGTTAGCGAAGCGGAGTGTTGTGTTCATATTGAATCAGCGGTTGCTGAAATTCTTAGGAAGTGTACGCATTCGTTGAAGGCGAACCCTCCTGAGGAGCGAGTTGTCTGGAGGAAACCGGAGAGGGGGTGGGTGAAGATCAATGTTGACGGTGCGGTTATTGGGGGGAGGGTGCAGCGGGAGGGGGAGGAGTGCTCAGAGATCACAATGGAGGCTGGATACTTGGTTTTGCTTCTTTCTTTGGCATTTGTTCTAGTTTGGCGGCTGAGCTCAAGGCGATCAGGGACGGACTTATCTTGGCATGGAGGGAAGGGTTTAAAAAGGTATGCTGTGAGTCTGATTCGAGGGAGGCATTATTGATCATCAACAGCAAGGAGTGGAGGAATCATGAGTACATGGCGGTTGTTTCTGATATCCTCGAGATGATGGCTAGAGATTGTGAGATTTCGCTGGTGCATGTATTGAGAGAAGCACATTTTTGCACAGACAAACTTGCGAAGATTGGCATCAATTTGGAGGAAGATCAGAAGCTGTTTATCACTTGCCCGTCAGAGTTGATGGCTCTTCTGGATGCTGATTCGACTGGATTAGGAGTTAAGCGAGGGTTTAGGCCTCCGTAGTGTAACCTTTTGTTTGGCTTTGTCTGTTACATTCATTCTCACCAAAAAAAAAAACCTTGAGCAGTATGTACGCTGAGCAAAATGGTCAACGTAACCGCTAAAATCCGCCCCAATATCGCCAATTGTGAGTTTGGATTTTTGGACGACCAAAACAGGCCTTTCCCGCCATGACCTTTCCCGCCAAGAAAACAATAGAGCTCAGGGCCATGTCCTTGATCCAACAATCAAACTCTCTCCTCCACCTCTCTCGACTCCACGCCTCCTTCCTCAAAACCTCGCTCCTCCTCACCCACAACAACTTCGTCGTCGCGAAATTCCTCCGACGATCTCTATCATTCCCATTGCCCCAATCTCTCCCATACGCCCGATCAATCTTCGATCAAGTACGAGCCCCCGACGCGTTTCTTTACAACACTCTCATCCGCGCCTACCTCCAGTCTCAAGACCCGATCGAATCCCTTCGCCTTTTTCGCCAAATGAGGCTCGCTGGTTGCCTCTCGCCCGACAGTTTCAGCCTCTCCCTCGCCCTTCAGGCCTGCGGGCGGTTGTCGGACCCAACAACGGGCAGAACCGTCCACGCCCAGGTCGTAAAATCTGGATTCGTATCCGATTTGTTCATCGGAACTGCGCTTGTCGAGATGTATGCTGAAACTGGGGATCTTCGGCTTGCCCGAAAGGTGTTCGATTTAATGCCCGATAGAGATTTGGTGGCGTGCAACGTGATGCTGGCGGAGTGCATTGGGTGCGGGGAAATCGGCGAGGCTCGGTCTTTGTTTGACGAGATGCCAAGAAAGGACACGGTTTCTTGGAACACGATGATACATGGGTACGCAAGCAAAGGTGAGGTTATGGCAGCAAGGGAGATGTTTGATGCGTGTCCAGAGAAAGATTTGGTTTCTTGGAGCTCGATGATCTCTGCTTATGCCCAGAGCAGACAGTGTAACAACTCGCTGATATTGTTTCGAGAGATGCAGTCGGCTGGTATTGTGCCAGACAAGGTCACTCTCGTCAGCGTCCTGTCGGCTTGTGCCGATACTGGAGCTCTTGGGACGGGCAAGGCGATTCGCAAATTCATCGAGAGCAGCAAAATCGAGATTGATCTTAAGCTCGGAGCTTCTCTGGTTGACATGTACGCCAAATGTGGGGACATCGAGAGCTCCCTTGAAGTATTCAACGGCGTGAGCGAGAAAGATGTCCTAACATGGAGCGCGATGATATTAGGCCTTGCGAATCACGGGCTCGGGAAGCTAGCGCTCGAATTCTTCTCGAACATGATGCAAGAGGGAATCAAGCCATGCGACATAACCTTTGTTGGCGTGCTGAGCGCTTGCAATCATGTAGGGCTTGTTGATGAAGGATGGGCTTATTTCACCTGGATGAGCGATGTTTATGGCATCGTCCCAAAGGTCGAACACTATGGATGCGTTGTCGATCTTTTAGGCAAAGCCGGGCGCATCAAAGAGGCAAGACAGCTCATTGAAGGCATGCCATTTGAACCGGACGCAGTCATTTGGAGAGCCCTTCTTGGTTCATGCCGAATGCATAAGAATGTAGGGGTTGCGGAAGAGGCCATGACTAAGCTGATGAGTTTGGAGCCTTGTGTCGATGGGCATTATGTTCTTCTGTCAAACATTTACGCGCAGGCGAATAGATGGGATGATGTTGCTAACGTGCGGAAAGGGATGAGGGGGAAGAGCATTCCGAGGGTACCCGGCAGCAGCTCAATCGAAGTAGGGGATTCGGTATACGAGTTCATTGCTGGCGACAAGTTGCACCCCAGGAGCGAAGAAATCTACATGATGTTAGCAGAGATGATTCTTCGGCTGAAAGAGGTTGGCTACAAGCCGATGACTTCACTGGTTCTGCAAGACGTCGATGAGAGAACCAAGGAATCTGCATTAGTTGAACACAGCGAGAAGTTGGCAGTTGCGTTCGGGCTACTGAGTTCCGTCCCACAGTCAACAATTCGGATTGTGAAGAATCTTCGAGTTTGTGAAGATTGCCATTCGGCTATCAAGTTTGTCTCTTGGGTATACAAGCGGAAGCTGATCGTTAGAGATCGAAATAGATTTCATCATTTTGCTGATGGGAAGTGCTCCTGCAGGGACTACTGGTAACATAAAGATCCAACAAGAGTTCTAACAAAAATGCTTCGATATTACTCATTTATTTTGTTCATTAATTCCCTCTTCGATCCGAGGGCTATGTACACTGTACACTTTCTAACAGTTTGGAAGAAATGAGTCTTTTCTCCTGAATCCTAAATGAATAAATCTACAAATATATGCTACCATCATAGAGCCGCAACAGACATCTCCCCTTTGAAACTACTGAGCTCTGGCATAAGCGTCTCTGGCTTTGTAAGATGATGTCTTTCGCAGGCGCTCAAGTGTCTCGATAGCTTTGAGCACAACTGCAAGCACCGATGAAACAATTCAGTCACAATTGTGGGTTCAAACCCTGAAACCTAAATGTTCTTTCGAAGGTAGTTCAGACCTAAACTTGCAGATTAGAAAATGGGAGAGCCTCACTTGTCTATATAACGAGGAATCCACATGCGACTTCCTTAATTCCACGACATACAGAGATGAACTGAGCTCAAACACCTCATTGAAAATATATACATTTATTACTGAGCATATATAAATGTACTTTGTATCGTTGAAATACACATTATGGATTAGTCATTGTTTAGTTCCAAGAAGATGCAATGTGCATGTAACTATACATGCTGAATGACATGTCCCCGCAACAGTATATAGAGATTAAAGTGTTGTGTACATGCTGAATGATATTCAATTTACACCAATATCTCATTATAATTAACAGCGGACTATTATTATAATTCAAAAACTAAGATAAAATGATAAAAATGTGATAGTCAAAAAGCTTGAAACAAGCATATCTAAGAGTTTACTAGAGTTTGGAATAAGCAAGAAGAAGCTAGCTGATATTGGATTTATAGATATCATTGATACACTGACTTTAGACAAAAGGATGAGAACTTCATGGAATAGGCATGCGAACTTCATGGAATATGCATAACTCGGTTCATGAGCATGCCATATTCCTTCCATTGAATTAAGCTTGCAATTTGTCCCAAACTCGTGATGAAAATGATTTAGCAACCTTAATTAACCCCATGCTATTTTTTTTAAATCTGCAGACTGGGGAGGGTTTTGTTTTGATTGTCTGTTTTTGTGCATGTTTTGCCACCTCAAAAGCTGTGTGGTTGCTTTCTATGTTTAGAGGGGCGTATGTTATGGGAGCTGGTGGAGGTGTTTTTATTTTATAGTTTGAGTTCTCTGTTTATATTTTGAACAAAAATTAACTTCATTTTTAGATTATCCAGCTTTCATCAATTAGATTATCCAGCTTTGGTCCTTCCATGATGCAATCTTTCATTGCATGCCAGTAATAGGGAACAGTAATGGACCCACTAATGATGCATGTTAACGTTTCTTTGATGAATGTTTTGAAATCTCCTTCACAGTTATGATTTTAGGATTGTTAGATCTAATTTTAATTAAATTGGACTTAATCCAAAATATTGAGTTGGTAAAAATTTGATCAAATTGGTTGCTTGCTGCTCTTAAGATTGAGTTGCAGGCGCTTGTTATGTCCATTCAAGCTTAATTCTTACTACTTTTTCCTTACCGTCGAGTTTAGAATAAGTGCACATTTTTACTTTGGGCTTATTGCTTGAGTTCAGGGTGGCTGAGAACTATACAGATCTAAAGTTGGATCCTTTTTGTGCTATGTTTTCTACTATGCTAGCAGAACTAGTTCTTGGGGTTTTGGTGAAATTTATTTAAATTGATTGCAAATTGAGATCAGTACGCTGTCACTCTCTTTCAAATTGTTGGAAACAGAGAGAATTTTCCTTTCAAGTTTGCAAAATGTTGGTTCAGTCCTGACATTGTTGAGTGCAGTTGAGCGAGAGCAAAATGTGAGAGCAAAATAAGAAGCAAATTTTCATTGCAACATTAATTCCATTGGTAATCTGAAGGGGGCTTGTCCAGGTCCCAACTCGCCTCTTTTCTTATGAGAAATGCTCTTTAGCTGCTTGGACTTTACCAAATTTCTCAACGCTAGTATTTAATACATGACGTAATGGGAGCATGATATGAATGAGATTCGTTTTTTGTAGAACTTTTAGGTTATGCCTCTGTATCTGTTCTCTTTTCAGTAATTATTCATTTTCTTTCGCAGGACTGCATCCGTCAAGTGCACATGAGAAGGTCATCTGTAGAGAAACATACCAGTTTCCTTTCTGTATATCATTTTAGTTGAGATATGCTCAAAAAATTTGAGTGAAATATGATTTCTATCCCAGGATGATACCTTTGCCACTCTTTAGTAAGTTTCTACTTGAGTTTGAAACATTCAGTGGACTTGGTGTCACGGTTCCGATATATAATCTGATATGTACAAGGTAATGTTTGTACAGAGTATATACAATGCTTCATTTTAGCCAAATGACAATGTTTGTTGACTATGACATTTTAGCAGAGTATCAATTTAACTGACATATTTGTTGTATTATTTTTATTGTTTTATTGTAATTTTATTAGAGGCCCAATGGACAGGCCCAAAGTCTTCTTTAAACTTATTTGGACATTCTAAAAAGCTCATTTGGACTTTGGGCCGGTCCAAAAACCCGTCCATTTCAATTGGACATCTATTTGGCCCGGCCTGGCCCAACTCATTCTCATCACTACACTAGAGCTCAAGGCCAGGTCCTTTGATCCAACCATCAAACTCTCTCCTCCACCTCTCTTGACTCCACTCCTCCTCCCTCAAAACCTCGCTCCTTCTGACCCACAGCAACTTCGTCGTCGCGAAATTCCTCCGAAAATCTCTCTCCTTCCCATTGCCCCAATCTCTCCCATACGCCCGATCAATCTTCGATCAAGTACGAGCCCCCGAGGCGTTTCTTTACGACACTCTCATCCGCGCATACCTCCAGTCTCAAGACCCGATCGAATCCCTTCGCCTTTTTCGCCAAATGAGGCTCATTGGTTGCCTCTCGCCCGACAGTTTCGGCCTCTCCCTTCAGGCCTGCGGGAGGTTGTCGGACCCAACAACGGGCAAAACCGTCCACGCCCAGGTTGTCAAATCTGGATTCGTACCCGATTTGTTCATCGGAACTGCGCTTGTCGAGATGTATGCTAAAACTGGGGAGCTTTGGCTTGCCCGAAAGGTGTTCGATTTAATGCCCGAAAGAGATTTGGTAGCGTGCAACGTGATGCTGGCGGAGTGCGTCGGGTGCGCGGGGTAGTCTGCGAGGCTCGGACGTTGTTTGACGAGATGCCAAGAAGGGACACGGTTTCTTGGAACACGATGATACACGGGTACGCAAGCAAAGGTGAGGTTAGGGCTGCGAGGGAGATGTTCGATGCGTGTCCAGAGAAGGATTTGGTTTCTTGGAGCTCGATGATCTCTGCTTATGCGCAGAGCAGACAGTGTAATGACTCGCTGATTTTGTTTTGAGAGATACAGTCGGCTGGCATTGTGCCAGACAAGGTCACTCTCGTCAGCGTCCTGTCGGCTTGTGCCGACACTGGAGCTCTTGGGACGGGCAAGGCGAGTCACAAATTCATCGAGAGCAGCAAAATCGAGATTGATCTTAAGCTCGGAGCTTCTCTGGTTGACATGTACGCCAAATGTGGGGACATCGAGAGCTCCATTGAAGTATTCAACAGCGTGAGCGAGAAAGATGTTCTAACATGGAGCGCGATGATATTAGGCCTTGCGAATCACGGGCTCGGGAAGCTAGCGCTCGAACTCTTCTTGAACATGATGCAAGAGGGAATCAAGCCATGCGACATAACATTTGTTGGCGTGCTGAGCGCCTGCAATCATGTAGGGCTTGTTGATGGAGGATGGGCTTACTTCACCTCGATGAGCGATGTTTATGGCATCGTCCCAAAGGTCGAACACTATGGATGCGTTGTCGATCTTTTAGGCAAAGCCGGGCGCATCAAAGAGGCGAGACAGCTCATTGAAGGCATGCCATTTGAACCGGACGCAGTCATTTGGAGAGCCCTTCTTGGTTCATGCCAAATGCATAAGAATGTAGGGGTTGCTGAAGAGGCCATCACTAAGCTGATGAGTTTGGAGCCTTGTGTCGATGGGCATTATGTTCTTCTGTCGAACATTTATGCGCACGCGAATAGATGGGATGATGTTGCTAACGTGCGGAAAGGGATGAGGGGGAAGAGCATTCCGAGGGTACCTGGCAGCAGCTCAATCGAAGTAGGGGATTCAGTATACAAGTTCGTTGCTGGCGACAAGTCGCACCCCAGGAGCGAAGAAATCTACATGATGTTAGCTGAGATGATTCATCGGTTGAAAGAGGCTGGATACAAGCCAATGACTTCACTAGTTCTGCAAGACGTCAATGAGAGAACCAATGAATCTGCAAGATGCTGTATTGATAATGTCAATTGAGATGTCGATGACTCATGTAATATTTATCATGCCTATGTATTGCGCTTGTCTGCATATCTATTGTTCGTCTTTACCCAAGTTGATCTTAAACCATACATGCATAATGGTCCTTTATACAAAATACAAGTGCTAGGTTTTCATATAATTATTTGATCACATGAGACATGTTTGAAGTTAGTAAGAGTTCACTAATCTTTTCATCCATTCATCTTCAAGCATCATGCATGTGTGGGGGTATTGATTTTCAAGGGGATATCACAACTGATGGATGCCCATTCATGCGTTTTTAGTGCTTTTAGTTTGCTTGCTTTCTGATTTATAAAGTTGGACGATGAAGTTTCTTTTACTTCTGTGTTATATTGATTGCTTGTTTTTTTAGAACTCCACTTTCATGTTTGTTTTCTTGAATGAATTTTTTGTTGATATTTTATTTTTTGAATTTTGTGTTGTCCAAATAACATTTTGATGAATTAGTAGGAAAAAGTTGCCGAGTAATAACAGATCCAGATACACTCGAAAAAAAATTAATTAAGATAATGGAGGAAATCAAATTATATGTGTAATGATTCATTAGTTGAACACAACGAGAAGTTGGCAATTGGGTTCGGGCTATTGAGTTCCGTCCCAGAGTCGACAATTCGGATTGTGAAGAATCTTCAAGTTTGTGAGGATTGTCATTCGGCTATCAAGTTTGTGTCTTGGGTATACAAGCGGAAGCTGATAGTTAGAGATCGAAATAGATTTCACCATTTTGCTGATGGGAAGTGCTCCTGCAGGGACTACTGGTAACATAAAGATCCAACAATTTGTCTGTCGACAATATTTTGTTAAACCTGGAATTGGCTGTCTGTCAACAATTTGTCTGTCAACAATATGATGCTTTGCTTCTAACAATGTTGCTTCTGCTTATGCTTGTTTCTGATGATTCTAATTTTAGTGATTTAGATCTCTCTAAAAACAATTTGTCTGTCAATAATATGATGCTTTGCTTCTAACAATGTTGCTTCTGCTTCTGCTTGTTTCTGATGATTCTACTTTTAGTGATTTAGATCTCTCTAAAACTGGACATTTAGCTGTTTGATGATTTAGATCTCCCGTGATGCTTATACTTCTGATGATTCTACTTTTAGTGATTTAGATCTCTCTAAAACTGGACATTTAGCTGTTTGATGATTTATATCTCCCATGATGCTTATGCTTCTAATGATTCTACTAAAACTGGACATTTAATGCCCGAAAGAAATTCGATTTAATGCCCGAAAGGAATTTGTTAGCGAGCAACGTGATGCTGGCGGAGTGCGTTGGGTGCGGGGAAGTCGGCGAGGCTCGGTCTTTGTTTGACGAGATGCCAAGAAGGGACACGGTTTGGGACGCAATGATACATGGGTACGCGAGCAAAGGTGAGGTTAAGGCCGCGATGGTGATGTTTGATGCTTGTCAAGAGAAGGATTTGGTTTCTTGGAGCTCGATGATCTCCGCTTATGCACAGAGCAGACAGTGTAATGACTCGCTGACATTGTTTCGAGAGATGCAGTTGGCTGGCATTGTGCCAGACAAGGTCACTCTCGCCAGCGTCCCGTCTGCTTGTGCCGACACTGGAGCTCTTGGGATGGGCAAGGCGATTCACAAATTCATCGAGAGCAGCAAAATCGAGATTGATATTAAGCTCGGAGCTTCTCTGGTTGACATGTACGCCAAATGTAGGGACATCGAGATCTCCCTTGAAGTATTCAACAGCGTGAGCGAGAAAGATGTAGTGCCCTATGGTAGCTACTGCACACGTACTAGAGTGGGGGTGAATAGTACTTAAAATAATTAAGAGAGTTATTCCTAACTATTGTGCAATGAACAAACGACAATGCGGAATTAAACAACAATCAACAAGAATTAAACAACGCAAACAGATTATGTTACTGGGTTCGGATCCACCCAAGTCTCCCCGACTTGTTCCCGGTGATCCTACGTCCCAACCACCCGGATCCCCTCCGGATACTTGAGTTAGCAACCCTAACTCAAGATTTCCACTATGAAATACTTGTGAAAAACCTTCACAAGTCAAATCATACAAATGACATGTGACTCCCACAAACCGGGATCACACCCTCTCTCACAACCGAGAGACACAATTCAAATACGATTGAAATGAAATAAACTCTTACCTTACAAAATCCTATGCCTTGAGTATACTTACCAAATTAGGGCAATGATGGATTTTGAGGAAGAGGATGTCACCAAACCCTAGCTTCAAGAAGATGACCAACAATGGAAGCCTAGGGTGGAGTATGATGACTTGAATCAAGCTCTTGGCTTGAGAAGCTCACAATGGAGAGAATCTCTCTCGAGGAAGATGGCTCAAAGAGTGAAGGGAGAGATTCTTGTGAGGGAGAGAGAGCTTTGAATTAGCTTGGGTGAGCTCTTCTCTTAGGTCAGAAATTGCTTGGAAATAGGACCTCTAACCTTGCCTCAAACGTATCAAGTTTGTATTTATAGAGGCAAGAAAAAACCTGTTGGAAAAGTTCCCAACGGCTCTTTTCTGAACCCATCTAGTCGGTCAAAGAACAACCACCGACCGACTAGTTCATCAACTAGTCGGTCGGTCAATCAATGTAGACCGACTAATGGAAGAACAGCCAAGAAGACGAAGTACAGGCAAAGACAACTAGTCGGTCTAAGAAGACTTGCCGACCGACTAGTTTCACAACTAGTCGGTCGGTGAATGATCTTTGACCGACTAACGTCGAAATAGAATAGGCTGACTTCAAGATGACTTAGTCGGTTTAAGAACAAATGCTGACCGACTAGTTTCTCAACTAGTCGGTCGACAAACGTTCTTTGACCGACTAACTCGAAACAGTAGCTCAGGCTGAAAATGACTGTACACAACTAGTCGGTCTAAGAAGGATTACTGACCGACTAGATCGTCATCTAGTCGGTCGGTGACTCTTCTTTGACCGACTAACTGTAGACAAGGAAAGAGCTGAATATAGAGAAGGCAAACTAGTCGGTTCATGTAGAGTTGCCGACCGACTAGATCGTCATCTAGTCGGTTGGTGACTCTTCTTGAACCAACTAACATGCACTCGAAGCCGAGGGAAGAAACGATAGGCTTCGGGAAAGTTTCTAATGGCTTCAAGGATAGTCCTAGCTCTAAGATATGAGCGAAATGAAGATTATAAAGTAAGTCCTACTCAAGGCTTAACATTCTAATCTATGAAGCTAGAAGACTATAAAATAAACCTTACGAGCCGTCTTCAAAGCTTCAATCTTCATTCCTCTTGACTTCAATATTGCTCCTTGAGCTTCAACGAAACTCCAGGCACACGATCACGCGTATTGAGAAGTCTTGAGATGTCGCTTTTGATGTACGTGGTATTTTGGCGACGATCTCCATAACTGCGCTCACAAATAAGTTAGTATACATTATTTATGTTTGCTCATCATCCAAAACCAAATTCGGGGAATCAATACACAACATTCTTCCCCTTTTTGGTGATGACAAACCAACATAAATAATAACAATAATAATGATTCAATTGAAATTTACTTACTCCCCCTGCATTGATGACACGTTAGTTCCATATTCAATAATATTCATTCGCATCATGCAGACGAGGAAGATATGAAATATGAACCACATATTGACATATAGGATCTAAATCCATTTTATATCTTCACTCCCCCTGAATCTAACACATCAAATTAGATTCATGGTAAATTCCTTTGAATTATTAATTAGCACATTGTCATTATCATATCTCTCCCCCTTTGGCATTAGCAAAAAGAGCGGGAGGAGATCAACGACAAAACCAATGGTTAAAAATAACGCATGGGAGTCGAAGAATACGACCACGGTCCAAAATGACACCAAAGCAAAATATCAAATGTAAAATACCGAATAAAAGCAAAGCGAGTCAATGAGACCAAAGTCGAAAATCGAAAACCGAAATCATGAAACCATCGGCGAAAATCGGAAAACGAAATCACCAAGCCATAGGCGAAAATCGAAATACGAAATCATCAAGCCATAGGCGAAAATCGAAAAACGAAATCATCAAACCATAGGCGAAAATCAAAATACGAAATCATCAAGCCATAGGCGAAATCCGAAGTCCGAGATCATCAAAACTCAAAAAAAAATTCACTTATTGAGTTTTGGAACATACTCTCCAAAATCAATAGAATGCATGGAAAACAATTCTATGTTTCCATAGAAAGAATTCTATTAAATCCATAAAATCGTCGAACGACGAAATCAACATCAGAGACAAAAAATCCAATGAGAGTACCAAATGTAGCATGCAAGAACATATGGCATACACTAATCTAGCACACTAGGATTCAAATTGAAATAAAATGATACCAATGAAATATATTCTACCAATGGATACCAATGAGAATCAAAAGTATGAATATATTTACAACATTACGCTCCCCCTACATTGGTGCATCACTTAAGCACCATCAACTCCATTTGAATGAAAATCCTTGCAAATCAAGGAGTTGGTAGGGTTGGTATTTGTTGCGGGGTAGAACTCGCGTACAATGAATTTGTATTAAGGGGAACCAAGGGCACGGTGGTTATGTTAAGGAAGGGATTATGGAAAGCTATTTGATAGGTGATTAGAGGGGTGATGCAGCTAAGCTTGTCATTGGAGCAGACCACGGAATCGAATCCGACCGGATGCAGAGAAGGGGCCGAACTGCCTAGGTTGAGGGCGAGCACGACTGGTGATGACGAGCTAACCTGCGCAAGGAGAAACTCGTCAGAAAGGCAGGGTTGGGGTCCAACCCTTAGCCTCTACGATGCCTAAGTCAGTAATATGACTTAAAGCGGGGGCTAGGCACGCAGGTCGGACTGAGGGTGGGTCGACCATACGTGACGAGCTATGAGTAGAAGAAAAAAGATGTGGACGACCTTTGCTCTTGCCTCTTGTGTGTGAATAAGGAGATTGAGAGTGAATTTTCTCCCCCCCCCCTTCACCGTAAGAAGTGAGGGGGTATTTATACCTGAAGGGAGGCGGTTCGGTAGGGCTGACCTGGCATGCTGACCCGACGTGCTGAGCTGGCCCTGCTGTCAGCGGAAGCTTCGGACGAGGATGTCAGGAACAGGAGTGCCTGCCACGCTTTTGTCAGACGGTGCAGCGGTCCGGGGTGCTTTTGTCAGGGTGTCAGGGTGTCAGGGTGTCAGGGTGTCAGGGTGTCAGGGCATTAAGTGTCAGGGTGTCAGGGCCGAAAGCATTAAGTGTCAGGGTGTCAGGGCCGAAAGCATTAAGTGTCAGGGGGCGCAGCGGCTAGGGGGTGCTTTGTCAGATGGTCGGGCGGTGATAGTGTCAGTAGCGTCCTTGTACTAGATTGTTTGTCGTGTCCAATGTGCCAAATATCAGTCACGTAGCTCGTCACCGTAGCTTGGCCCCCTTAGCTCGCCCCGTCCCCTTAGCTCGGCCCGTCACCGTAGCTCGGCCCCCTTAGCTCGGCCCCCTTAGCTAGGCCCGTCACCGTAGCTCGGCCCGTCACCGTAGCTCGCCCCCCTTAGCTCGGCCCGTCACCGTAGCTCGCCCCCCTTAGCTCGGCCCGTCACCGTAGCTCAGCCCCCTTAGCTCACCAGAGGTCGTCACGGGCTATCAGCGGCCGAGGCAGAGTGCGTCGTTCCCATAGTCGCGTCAGACTCTAGAATCGACAGGCGCCCTGTGGCCCTCTATCGTTCGGGTGTGGAGCGCCCTGTCGCTGGGTCGACCGTCCTTCCAGAGGGAGGGACGAGCCGGCGGGGTATTTAGGCGGTCTGGGATGGAAGGTCGGACTATCACGATCTTTAGGTCGTAACAATTGCCCTCGTCATCCGGGCTCGAGTTGGAAGCCCGGCTCGACGCGGATGACGTATCACCTTCCCTCCTGGGAATAGCACGTTGGGTCTACCTACCCCGGAGTCTTTACTTGAGGGGGAACGAGCGCGTAGCTCGGCCCGTGCCCTTCTCTGGTTTGGGTGGCAGGGACAGATCCAACCCCAGAGTCTTCGTAGGGGGGAGGGAGTCGTAGCTCGGCCGTGCCCTTTTTCGCCAGTTTGGGAGGCGAAGCGTTTTAGGCTTGCCTCGGAGGTCTTCAAGATCGCGGGTACAGAGCGGCCGAAGCCTCCCTCATATTTCCCCCTCCAGTTTGGGTGGCGAGCTGACGAGCTGCCCCGAAGGTTTGCAAGATAGCGGGTACAGAGTGGCCAAAGCCTCCCCCGCATTTTGCCCCTCCAGTTTGGGTGGCGAGCTGACGAGCTTCCCTGGACGTCTTCGAGATCGCGGGTACATAGTGGCCAAAGCCTCCCCCGCATTTCCCCCTCCAGTTTGGGTGGCGAGCTGACGAGCTGCCCCGAAGGTTTGCAAGATAGTGGGTACAGAGTGGCCAAAGCCTCCCCGCATTTTGCCCCTCCAGTTTGGGTGGCGAGCTGACGAGCTTCCCTGGACGTCTTCGAGATCGCGGGTACATAGTGGCCAAAGCCTCCCCCGCATTTCCCCCTCCAGTTTGGGTGGCGAGCTGACGAGCTGCCCCGGAGGTCTTCACTTGATCGCGGGTACATAGTGACCAAAGCATCCCCCGCATTTCCCCCACCAGTTTGGGTGGCGAGCTGACGAGCTGCCCCGGAGGTCTTCACTTGATCGCGGGTACAGAGCGGCCGAAGCCTCCCTCATATTTCCCCCTCCAGTTTGGGTGGCGAGCTGACGAGCTGCCCCGAAGGTCAGCAAGATAGCGGGTACAGAGTGGCCAAAGCCTCCCCCGCATTTTGCCCCTCCAGTTTGGGTGGCGAGCTGACGAGCTGCCCTGGAGGTCTTCGAGATCGCGGGTACATAGTGGCCAAAGCCTCCCCCGCATTTCCCCCTCCAGTTTGGGTGGCGAGCTGACGAGCTGCCCCGGAGGTCTTCACTTGATCGCGGGTACAGAGTGGCCAAAGCCTCCCCCGCATTTTGCCCCTCTAGTTTGGGTGGCGAGCTGACGAGCTGCCCCGGAGGTCTTCAAGATCGCGGGTACATAGTGGCCAAAGCCTCCCCCGCATTTCCCCCTCCAGTTTGGGTGGCGAGCTGACGAGCTGCCCCGGAGGTCTTCACTTGATCGCGGGTACAGAGTGGCCAAAGCCTCCCCCGCATTTTGCCCCTCCAGTTTGGGTGGCGAGCTGACGAGCTGCCCCGAAGGTCTGCAAGATAGCGGGTACAGAGTGGCCAAAGCCTCCCCCGCATTTCCCCCTCCAGTTTGGGTGGCGAGCTGACGAGCTGCCCCGGAGGTCTTCACTTGATCGCGAGTACAGAGCGGCCGAAGCCTCCCCCGCATATTGCCCCTCCAGTTTGGGTGGCGAGCTGACGAGCTGCCCCGAAGGTCTGCAAGATAGCGGGTACAGAGTGGCCAAAGCCTCCCCCGCATTTTGCCCCTCCAGTTTGGATGGCGAGCTGACGAGCTGCCCCGGAGGTCTTCAAGATCGCGGGTACATAGTGGCCAAAGCCTCCCCCGCATTTCCCCCTCCAGTTTGGGTGGCGAGCTGACGAGCTGCCCCGGAGGTCTTCACTTGATCGCGGGTACAGAGCGGCCGAAGCCTCCCTCATATTTCCCCCTCCAGTTTGGGTGGCGAGCTGACGAGCTGCCCCGAAGGTCAGCAAGATAGCGGGTACAGAGTGGCCAAAGCCTCCCCCGCATTTTGCCCCTCCAGTTTGGGTGGCGAGCTGACGAGCTGCCCTGGAGGTCTTCGAGATCGCGGGTACATAGTGGCCAAAGCCTCCCCCGCATTTCCCCCTCCAGTTTGGGTGGCGAGCTGACGAGCTGCCCCGGAGGTCTTCACTTGATCGCGGGTACAGAGTGGCCAAAGCCTCCCCCGCATTTTGCCCCTCTAGTTTGGGTGGCGAGCTGACGAGCTGCCCCGGAGGTCTTCAAGATCGCGGGTACATAGTGGCCAAAGCCTCCCCCGCATTTCCCCCTCCAGTTTGGGTGGCGAGCTGACGAGCTGCCCCGAAGGTCTGCAAGATAGCGGGTACAGAGTGGCCAAAGCCTCCCCCGCATTTTGCCACTCCAGTTTGGATGGCGAGCTGACGAGCTGCCCGGGAGGTCTTCGAGATCGCGGGTACATAGTGGCCAAAGCCTCCCCCGCATTTCCCCCTCCAGTTTGGGTGGCGAGCTGACGAGCTGCCCTGGAGGTCTTCACTTGATCGCGGGTACAGAGCGGCCGAAGCCTCCCCCGCATTTTGCCCCTCTAGTTTGGGTGGCGAGCTGACGAGCTGCCCCGAAGGTCTGCAAGATAGCGGGTACAGAGTGGCCAAAGCCTCCCCCGCATTTTGCCCCTCCAGTTTGGATGGCGAGCTGACGAGCTGCCCCGGAGGTCTTCAAGATCGCGGGTACATAGTGGCCAAAGCCTCCCCCGCATTTCCCCCTCCAGTTTGGGTGGCGAGCTGACGAGCTGCCCCGGAGGTCTTCACTTGATCGCGGGTACAGAGCGGCCGAAGCCTCCCCCGCATTTTGCCCCTCCAGTTTGGGTGGCGAGCTGACGAGCTGCCCCGAAGGTCAGCAAGATAGCGGGTACAGAGTAGCCAAATCCTCCCCCGCATTTTGCCCCTCCAGTTGGGGTGGCGAGCTGACGAGCTGCCCCGAAGGTTTGCAAGATAGCGGGTACAGAGTGGCCAAAGCCTCCCCCGCATTTTGCCCCTCCAGTTTGGGTGGCGAGCTGACGAGCTGCCCTGGAGGTCTTCGAGATCGCGGGTACATAGTGGCCAAAGCCTCCCCCGCATTTCCCCCTCCAGTTTGGGTGGCGAGCTGACGAGCTGCCCCGGAGGTCTTCACTTGATCGCGGGTACAGAGTGGCCAAAGCCTCCCCCGCATTTTGCCCCTCTAGTTTGGGTGGCGAGCTGACGAGCTGCCCCGGAGGTCTTCAAGATCGCGGGTACATAGTGGCCAAAGCCTCCCCCGCATTTCCCCCTCCAGTTTGGGTGGCGAGCTGACGAGCTGCCCCGAAGGTCTGCAAGATAGCGGGTACAGAGTGGCCAAAGCCTCCCCCGCATTTTGCCCCTCCAGTTTGGATGGCGAGCTGACGAGCTGCCCGGGAGGTCTTCGAGATCGCGGGTACATAGTGGCCAAAGCCTCCCCCGCATTTCCCCCTCCAGTTTGGGTGGCGAGCTGACGAGCTGCCCCGGAGGTCTTCACTTGATCGCGGGTACAGAGCGGCCGAAGCCTCCCCCGCATTTTGCCCCGAAGGTTTGCAAGATAGCGGGTACAGAGTGGCCAAAGCCTCCCCCGCATTTTGCCCCTCCAGTTTGGGTGGCGAGCTGACGAGCTGCCCTGGAGGTCTTCGAGATCGCGGGTACATAGTGGCCAAAGCCTCCCCCGCATTTCCCCCTCCAGTTTGGGTGGCGAGCTGACGAGATGCCCCGGAGGTCTTCACTTGATCGCGGGTACAGAGTGGCCAAATCCTCCCCCGCATTTTGCCCCTCCAGTTTGGGTGGCGAGCTGACGAGCTGCCCCGAAGGTCTGCAAGATATCGGCTACAGAGTGGCCAAAGCCTCCCCCGCATTTTGCCCCTCCAGTTTGGATGGCGAGCTGACGAGCTGCCCGGGAGGTCTTCGAGATCGCGGGTACATAGTGGCCAAAGCCTCCCCCGCATTTCCCCCTCCAGTTTGGGTGGCGAGCTGACGAGCTGCCCCGGAGGTCTTCACTTGATCGCGGGGTTGGGGTCCAACCCCTAGTCAGGGTCTCGGTGATTGGTATGGGATTTGACATGGGTGTGACCCTTCGTTCCCACAGACGGCGCCAATTGTTGCGGGGTAGAACTCGCGTACAATGAATTTGTATTAAGGGGAACCAAGGGCACGGTGGTTATGTTAAGGAAGGGATTATGGAAGGCTATTTGATAGGTGATTAGAGGGGTGATGCAGCTAAGCTTGTCATTGGAGCAGACCACGGAATCGAATCCGACCGGATGCAGAGAAGGGGCCGAACTGCCTAGGTTGAGGGCGAGCACGACTGGTGATGACGAGCTAACCTGCGCAAGGAGAAACTTGTCAGAAAGGCAGGGTTGGGGTCCAACCCTTAGCCTCTCCGATGCCTAAGTCAGTAACAGGACTTAAAGCGGGGGCTAGGCACGCAGGTCGGACTGAGGGTGGGTCGACCATACGTGACGAGCTATGAGTAGAAGAAAAAAGATGTGGACGACCTTTGCTCTTGCCTCTTGTGTGTGAATAAGGAGATTGAGAGTGAATTTTCTCCCCCCTTCACCGTAAGAAGTGAGGGGGTATTTATACCTGAAGGGAGGCGGTTCGGTAGGGCTGACCTGGCATGCTGACCCGACGTGCTGAGCTGGCCCTGCTGTCAGCAGAAGCTTCGGACGAGGATGTCAGGAACAGGAGTGCCTGCCACGCTTTTGTCAGACGGTGCAGCGGTTCGGGGTGCTTTTGTCAGGGTGTCAGGGTGTCAGGGTGTCAGGGCATTAAGTGTCAGGGTGTCAGGGCCGAAAGCATTAAGTGTCAGGGTGTCAGGGCCGAAAGCATTAAGTGTCAGGGGGCGCAGCGGCTAGGGGGTGCTTTGTCAGATGGTCGGGCGGTGATAGTGTCAGTAGCGTCCTTGTACTAGATTGTTTGTCGTGTCCAATGTGCCAAATATCAGTCACGTAGCTCGTCACCGTAGCTTGGCCCCCTTAGCTCGCCCCGTCCCCTTAGCTCGGCCCGTCACCGTAGCTCGGCCCCCTTCGCTCGGCCCGCTTAGCGCGGCCCGTCACCGTAGCTCGGCCCGTCACCGTAGCTCGCCCCCCTTAGCTCGGCCCGTCACCGTAGCTCAGCCCCCTTAGCTCACCAGAGGTCGTCACGGGCTATCAGCGGCCGAGGCAGAGTGCGTCGTTCCCATAGTCGCGTCAGACTCTAGAATCGACAGGCGCCCTGTGGCCCTCTATCGTTTGGGTGTGGAGCGCCCTGTCGCTGGGTCGACCGTCCTTCCAGAGGGAGGGACGAGCCGGCGGGGTATTTAGGCGGTCTGGGATGGAAGGTCGGACTATCACGATCTTTAGGTCGTAACAGTATTCCACGGTGGATTTAACCTAGAGAATATCATTTTGGTATCCAAAAATCTATTTGGATCCTATGGGTTAGGCAATAAATTTAGAGAACTAAATTCAAAATAAATGTAACCCAAATATGAAAATAAGTTGTTAATAGCATGAAATATCATAGCATCAAGAAAACAAGAGATGATATTTATGAATACTTAATATTGATATTACCATAGTGTCTATAGCTAGGCTCAAGTCAAAATAGGCTCAGAGGCTCAGATAGAAGAAGAAGACGAGTTCAAGAAAGGTGAAGAAGTAGCGGCATCAGTTTATACGTCTCGGTTTGGATCATCATCATTCGATTCGCTTCCATTGTTGACTCGAACTTCTAGTGATTGAAAATCGAATGCTACCCTCCTTAAAATAGACGTAACTATGGTATGGGTGAGCTAAGCACAATTAGAAAGATGATGTTGATGACATGGGTAAATAGTTCAACATATGAAAAATCAATCTAACTACTAAAGGGGGTTACTAAGGAAGGTATATCCAAAGAATGGAATACGAATTTTTAGTCAAGGGTTAAGAGTTCAAGGAAGATGATGAGAATCAAGGAAGTCCTAATGGAGATGGTAATAAGGACGCTTCACCCGTATATCCAATACAGGTGAACACTCGAGACATCCAGTACTCGAGAGTTCTATTTGAGTATTTTATACTGTACACCCTGATCTTGCTATATTGTTCACGAGGTAGGTAGCGCGGACCTGCGTGGGCCACCAAAGCTGTAACGACCCGATTCCCGGGCCCGTTACTTTTTGGTATTTGCGCAGGTCCTGCAGTTAACCAGTGAAAACAAAATAGCCACGATGCAGAGATGTACAAAAATACCCAAATAGTGTCCAATTATTACATCCATATTGTACAAAAATGGTCCAACAATCGTACATGAAGGAAAGTAAATACAACTGGAGACAACTCTGAAGCTGCAGACTCATGGTCAAATTCTGGCACTATTAACTCTAGAGCATCTGCTTCCATATGTACGTCGTCTGCGGTGCCACAGAGATGGAACCGTAGGTAAGTCACAACAATTCTAGCAATAGAAACAAAGTAGTGCAAAAGTATGGAACAGACTATAGTAAACAAAAGATAGTCATGCAGGTGCAAAAAGTAAAGTATGGGCAGACAGGTATGTAAGAGAATAAGTAAAGTACTGGTAACTGCGCAGGTGTGGTAAGTGATGCATGTAATGCATAAAATACAGGTGACTGTGCAAGTGTAAAAGTAACGATTGTGGCATGACATGTGGTAGCAACAATGTTTTGACCAATGGGATGGCAATAGTAGGACAACCAGGTTAACAATGTTTTGACCAATCGGTAATGGGATGACAATAGATCGACCTAGTAATACTTAAGAAAAGATGAGCGTCGTTTGGCTATCTAATAGTGTAGGATGGCCTAATAATAAGAAGTCTAACTTAGCTTCCAAATTAGCCAGTCAGTCAGGGCTTGAAGGCACATGTCACTTCAAAGACCGCAGGAACAAGTCCCTTGGTTGACCAACCCCCTTCCCATTCCTTTCTAGACACTGATTCAGTTGTAATTTAAGACCGCTTATTTTTAAACCTTTCTATCACGTTCGAGTAGTCTCGACTTAGTCCGTAGAATAATGGTATCAATTCAGCAATAGTGGCATAGTAAACAAACAAACTAGTGCATCAGTCTTAATTGCCGCAATGGCCCAATAGTGTGCTCCGTAAATGCCCGAGGGCCCAATAGTGTTTTCCGTAAACGTGCTCCGTAAATGCCCGAGGGCCCAATAGTGTTTTCCGTAATGTGCTCCGTAAATGACCGAGGGCCCAATAGTGTGTTCTGACAATACAAACAACCATGAGTACAATACAACAATCAAACTAGTGCATCAGCCTTGGCTCGAGTGTACGATATGCAACCAGAAGTGCAACCATCCCACGGAGCAACTCGTGGAATATCTACCTACCATTCCTGCAGGGTGATGGTACAGCTTAATTAATAAGGGTGGACCCGGTCACTCCCGTACACTTCGTAGCTCAAGACTACCCCGTATCCCGTGTATTATCATAGTCCAATGTTTATATCCATGTTTGTAATCAATATGGCCTCATGGGCCCTGTATCAATCAGATAGTGCAACAGTCTTAGCTCGAGTGTACGATATGCAACCAGAAGTGCACCCATCCCACGGAGCAACTCGTGAGATATCTACCTACCACCCCCTTTAGGGTGATGGTACAGCTTACCAAATACAGGTGGACCCAGTCACTCCCGCACACTACGTAGCTCAAGACTACCCTATAACCCATGTTGTATCACATTTCACATTTATAACCGTATCAGTATCCGTGTCTGTATCCATATTCGTATCCGTATGGCCTCATAGGCCCATCATTTCGTACATCCAACAATGTGTACAACAATACATCCATCAATGAGTTCATCAAATACATTTATATGGTAGTTACTTGCTGAAAAGTCAAGACCGAAGCCTCAACAGAGAATATCAGTCCTGAGCAATGCTTTGAAGTCCAACAACTATGATATTTAATTCCATAAAAGTGCACTATCTCAATTTAGTCCTTTGGTCATTCCACTATTGATTAGTTCTATAGTTAATTAGGTCTTTAATCATTGGTTCAAGTCAATAGTTGTTCTGAGAATATGTATGAGATCCTAAGTTCATACGAGTACACTATCCAGATTTCCAAAGTTAGAATTAGAGTGACTTACCGGTCCTAAGTTCATACGAGTACACTATCCAGATTTCCAAAGTTAGAATTAAAGTGACTTACTCTTTTTGAGATCGTCGTGGTAAGACGAGGTTGGAGCAATAGCTTATAAAGGTGCTGGTGCACGAGGATTGGTACCTGCAAATACAAGAAAACATTAGTTACGAGTTACCATATTTTCTACCTATTTAATCTTATCGTTTCGATTTTATAATCGATTGAAACGTTGTCAAAAAGTGTTCTAAATTTTTCTATAGCCTAGATATAAGGAAAATAATTTTATCGTTGGAGGAAATATTTTTCTGAAGTTTATACTAATTTTTATAATTTTTAAAAGCTTAAAATCAATTTAAAAAATAATTTTTAATTAAATACGTAATTATTCAATAATTTCTTCTGGATGCAATCTGTATCGGAAAGTCGCAAATAAGCTGTCAAAATGACCGTCTTGAAGAGTACTTTAACATATATTTTTATCATATATTAGTTTACGTGAAAATAATAAGTTATAGATTTTTGAATGAAAATAACCACTTTAATTTTTAGGGTTAAAATTAATTCTGAACAAACTAAGCGTCCGATTGAGACGAAACTAGTGCCATTGGGTCCAGAATGTCATTTCTGATTTTCCAGAGGTGGTCTCACATTTTTCCGATCCCTATATAATTTATTATTAATTTTCTACTATAAAACCCATATTATCTAATTAGCAAAATACGTAAATACGCATATTTTATACGAAAATACGTTTTCGTATTTGTTCTTTCACCTTCGATCCGTATGCAGCGGGGCGGCTCCGTTCGTGCTCGCCGACGGCGTGAGAGCACGTCGAGGCGGCGGGAGCGACGACGGCTTCAGCGGGCTATGGCGGTGTGGGGTGGTGGCCGGCGACGTGAGGGTGGCGACGTCGGGGCAGCGACGGCGTGGCGGGGTTGTGAACGAGGCGGGGGTGCTCGGAGCTTCGAAGTTCGCCGGCGGAGCGGCTCTGTACGGTGGGCGGAGGCATCGGAGCTCTGAGAGGAGCGGCGCTCCGTCGACAGCGAGGGCGTGCGAGCTCTGTGGCGGAGCTGGAGGGCTTCGTCAGACGGTGGAAGATGCGGGGGCTTCGGCAGTGGGAGAGTGTACGTCGGAGGATCTTCCGACAGTGGTCGGGCGTCCGAGAAGGCGGCGACGGAAGAAGAGCAGCAGCTGCTGCTCTCGGGGGTGGGTGGTCTCAGGCGAGCGGCGGGGAAGCTCGTGCGTTGGCGGAGAAGCTCGGGCTCGTGGTGACGGCGCTCCTGTGTCTCCGATGATGGTCGAAGCGACGGAGGCTCCGTGCTCCGGTGGTTGTTTCGTGCGGCGATGAGGCTACGTCGACGCCGAGGGGAGAGAGCTGAGGGTTGCGGATGCTTATGGTGGAGGGTGGCCCAACGGCGAGGCGAGGTATCGGGCCTGGGGAAGTTCGTCGGAAGGCGGAGAAGCTCACAACGGTGCTGCTCGGAGTACGGCGAGGGTCTGTGGGTGGAGCTGAGGGGCTAATGGCGGTGAACGGGGTGGCGGGCAGCGGTCGAGGCCGCCGGGGGAGAGCGAAAGCGAGAGGGAGAGAGTAAGGTAAGAGGGGGATGTGTACGGTGAAGGCATGGGTTAGGTGAGAGAGTTTGTGCGTGGTTTGCCTGGGGAAGAAATCAATACGGGAAAAGGGAAGATTATATAATGTTTTAAAAAATAATTACTAAAAACTAACAGCTAATCT
Source organism: Scilla litardierei (assembly GCA_030789695.1). Lineage (NCBI taxonomy): Eukaryota > Viridiplantae > Streptophyta > Magnoliopsida > Asparagales > Asparagaceae > Scilla > Scilla litardierei. The sequence continues at coordinate 166,908,826 of CM061132.1, forward strand.
TATTTAATATTTAGTCAACAATTAATTAGGTTAGGTTTAGCTTTAGACTAATTATTAAATGAAGTTAGACTAAGTTAGGAATTTGTCTAAACGTGTTAAGCATGTGGGTTAATAGTAATTAGTAAAAAGATTAAAATGTAATTAGTAGATATAGTCAAAAATACAAAATTACGATTTTGCCCCTACTAGTAAACGTGTTCGAAAAATTACGAAAACATACCCACGGGTTCGTATCGTCGCGAGAATCGCGAATACGAGATCCGTTTCAGGGTTTGAGCTACGGAAATACTATTTTTAGGCCAAAACTTTTAGGAAGCGGGTTTGCGGGTTCTCTATTGATTTGACTTCAGAAAATTACGAAATTAATGTGGGAAGCCATAAATGATCATTGAATGTTACTGCAAAAGTTTGAAATCGTTTTGATGATGTTTGTATAGAAAATAAATTTATTAAGTCAAAACGGTAAAAACTAAAAATGAATTTTATCAGAAATGTTTTGAGTATTTGATGAAATCCGATCTTACTAAAATACTCCATAACTAGTCTGGTACTTCAAAATATTTTTATAAGAAATTTTTGGAATCAGTAAAACTCCTGACAAACCATTATAAAATAGTTTAAAAATTGAAAAATTGGTCAAATACGTAAATAGTTTGTCTTGATGAAAACAGGCCGTTACACTTTGTTGGCGTGCTGAGCGCCTGCAACCATGTAGGGCTTGTTGATGAAGGATGGACTTATTTCACCTCGATGAGCGATGTTTATGTCATCGTCCCAAAGGTCGAACACTATGGATGCGTTGTCGATATTTTAGGCAAAGCCGGGCGCATCAACGAGGCGAGACAGCTCATTGAAGGCAAGCCATTTGAACCGGGCGCAGTCATTTGGAGAGCCCTTCTTGGCTCATGCTAAAAGCACAAGAATGTAGGGGTTGTGGAAGAGGTTAGACTAAGCTGTGGAGCCTTGTGTCGATGGGCATTATGTTCTTCTGTCGAACATTTATGCGCAGGCGAATAGGTGGGATGATGGTGCAACGTGCGGAAAGGGATGAGGGGGAAGAGTGTTCCGAGGGTACCCGGCAGCAGCTCAATCGAAGTAGGGGATTCAGTATGTGAGTTCGTTGCTGGCGACAAGTCGCACCCCATGAGCGAAGAAATCTACATGATGTTAGCAGAGATGATTCTTCGGCTGAAAGAGGCTGGATACAAGCTGATGACTTCACTGGTTCTGCAAGACGTCGATGAGAGAACCAAGGAATCTGCATTAGTCGAACACAGCGAGAAGTTGGCAATTGCGTTCGGGCTAATGAGTTCCATCACAGAGTCAACAATTCGGATTGTGAAGAATCTTCGAGTTTGTGAAGATTGTCATTCATCTATTAAGTTTGTGTCTCGGGTATACAAGCGGAAGCTGATCGGGTATACAAGCGGAAGCTGATCGTGAGAGATCGAAATAGATTTCACCATTTTGCTGATGGGAAGTGCTCCTGCAGGGACTACTGGTAACATAATGATCCAACAAGAGTTCCAACAAAAATGCTTCGATATTACTCATTTATTTGTTCATTAATCCCCTCTTCGATTCAAGGGCTATGTACACTGTACACCTCCTAACAGTTTTGAAGAAATGAGGCTTTTCTATTGAATCCTAAATAAATAAATCTACAAGTATATGCTACCATCATAGAGCCGCAAAAGACATCTCCCCTTTGAAACTGCTAAGCTCTGGCATAAGCGTCTCTGGCTTTGTAAGATGATGGCTTTCGCAGGCGCTCAAGTGTCTCGATAGCTTTGAGCACAACTGCAAGCACCGATGAAACAATTCAGTCACAATTGTGAGTTCAACCCCTGAAACCTAAATGTTCTTTTGAACATAGTTCAGACCTAAACGTGCAGATTAGAAAAGGGGAGAGCCTCACTTGTCTATATAACGATGAATCCCCATGCGACTTCCTTAATTCCACTACGTACAGAGATGGACCGAGCTCAAACACCTGATTGAAAATAGATACGTTTATTACTGAACATATAAAAATGTACTTCGTATCGTGGAAATACATAACACAATTCATACAACAAATAGTTACCTCTGCGGCAACTGAAAGAGAAGCAGGGCCTCTTGGGCCTAATGAACCCATTTGCTGTTGCATGACTTTCAACTGCCAATAGATAATAGATATGAGTTAACGAATCATTGATAAACTTCTTTTCAATATATTTTAGCACATAGACTTTTGAGATGCTTTTGTGCATGGGTATGAGCATATACTAACCTTGCCATGACCCTTTTGGACATGGAACCCCATTTCTGTAACAATCCCCTCAATCTTCTCAAATAGATCTTTTGGCGAATAATTTGAGGTGAATCTTATTTTCCTTTCAGACACATCCTGCAATTTATGATCCATTTGTCTCGTCAACAGATTTTCTTAGGACGGCAACAGTTGGGCATATACACAAGCTAAAAGTTATTTAAGGCAAGTGGTTTGTAATTGTTGAGAGAGAGAGAGAGAGAGAGAGATGAGCTCACCTCTTTTTCAAAGAAGCCTGAAAGATCAAGGTACGAGGACATTCCAATTAGTTCAAAAGCATTGAGGTGGGGAGGAGATTTGTTTCCATTGCCATCTCCTTCATCGTGCTGCCAAACCAAATGGCATTATCAGTATAACACAATACTGCAATCTTCATTCAGAGACAACAACACTGCAGTCTGTGGACAATAAAAATACAGAGCAAGCACACGAGACGATACCTCTTTGACTGCTACAGCAACATCATTAAATCGTGTATCGTATTCGTCATCGTCATGTGGAACAACAGGAAAGTAGTCTTTTTTGAACCATTCGTCTTCTTTGATTCCATCTATGCTTATACGGGTACTAGGGTTAGGGTCAAGAATCCTGCGAATCAAGTTACTAGCTCCACAAGATAGCCATTTGGGAGTATGGAATTCTCCCTTGAAAATCTGTGGCAACCCAAAAACAGACAATAGTATGAGAAAACTAAGTCAAATCACAAAGTATTAAGAGAGAGATATATTCTAATAGAAGAATTTTTGTGAAGAATAAGGTATTTGAAACCACACATACCTTCTGATAAAGAACAGCAATGTTTCTATCATCAAATGGAAGAGATCCTGCAAGGATGACATACAGAATGACACCACAAGACCACAAATCTGACTTGGCACCATCGTATCCTCTGTTTGAAAGGACCTAAATGAAGTGCAAGAACTCATCAGTTAAGACCCCATTTATACGGGCGCTGGTTATTTGGTTACTTTAATGTCTATTATGATGACAAACACAACGTGTCTATATGCAACTTTACTCACCTCAGGCGCGATATAATTAGGACTCCCACAGGTTGTGTGCAATAATCCGTCATTCTGACATATATAAGTAACCCAGTAAGATGACAAGACAACAAGTTGTGATGAAACATGATTATAAAGAAATTCAGTGTGGCAAAAATTATCTTTAATGTAATATACCCCGAGATGTTGAGGTAAAGCACTGAGGCCGAAATCTGATATCTTAATGTTCCCCAGTGTATCAATAAGAACGTTTTCTGGCTGCAACACCAAACTTGAAAACGTTACCCGTGTGAAATGCATAATGTAACTTAAATAGCCCTGAATGCAAGCTCGACCATCTCTATAACCTTAAGGATTGTAAAAGTACCTTCAAGTCTCTGTGGTAAACACCTTTGTTGTGGCAATAGCTTATACCATCAATTAGCTGCTGGAAAAGCCTCCGGCCTTCACGTTCTGGAAGCCTTCCCTTAGATGCCTACCAAAGAGTTACATGAAGAATGTATTTACTACACGGCTTCTGTGTATGCTCACACAAATACTATCAAGTCTGATTCAACCACATAATTTCTTGCATTATCGAAACTTGGTAGTCGGCCTAGTGTGGATGGTACTTACGATTTTGTCAAACAACTCTCCTCCATTTACGTATTCAAGGACCATATAAATCTTTGTTTTGCTTGCCGAGACCTGCAAAGTAAAATAACAGGGTATAAAATCATCAGCATAACAAAATAGATGAAATTGAGGGACCATTTGCAATGTTCAAACTAAATACTTGAATTAAAATTTTAATGATCATCTTTTCTTAACAATATAAATACGTATTATTATTATTGTGAAGCATATCACCATAATGCAAGTCAATCTACTCTGTATTAAAAAAAATGCAGCTTCTTATCTGTTATCTATAAAACTATTATTTATTTCTAAAAAACCGATCAGCTAATCCGCTAATGAGAAATTTTGGTGTGAATCATTTCCATAAAATGAATAACTTGAAACGACAGGGAGGACCCCTCCACTAAAAAAACAAAAAAAACAAAAAAACAAAAACAAACACCTTTTTTATGCAAAAAAACACAATAGAAGAAAAGGAATCTTTCAACAACGAAAATACAGAGCCGAGTTACATCTTGGAAACAAATAGGCTGGAAGGAATCCAATTATGCCCACCACTGCAAATCTGCAAAATCTGCATCCTCAATCAGGGCAGCGACCCCATCTGCATACAATTCCTCTAGTGCTGATGTACGAATCTGTCTTTTAGCCTAAATAAAATCGACAAAAACTAGAAAACGAAAGCAAAGAAAATATTTTTTTTTCATTTGATATCTTGAGAAAATAAAAAAAGAAATCTACAAGAAATGAATTTAAGAACTGTTATGTTATGCTTATGTTGCACGGACATGTACGTACCGGATGACACGACAGGATCTAATAACACTTACACAACTTCAAAAAAATATACTAAAAATAAAAATATCATGTTAGATATATATATCCGATACTCAGGGCCGGTTCTACCACAAGGCAGCTGAGGCGGCCGCCTTAGGCCTCCGATTTT